>CM041548.1:11211751-11811751 GCA_023238725.1 Scortum barcoo | reverse complement strand
TCTCCTCACAGACATGGGTCTGTTGCAGGGAGATTGGCGGTGATTGTGTTCAGGCACTCAGGTCTGTAGGGGGAAACTAAAGAAGTCAGGAATTAGGAAGGCTGACACTGTGCCTTTTGAACAAGGCAGCCGTGAAAGCACAAGCTACCATGTGCCCCTTGAAGCATGAGTGACATGCAAGAGAGGGTGTTTTTGAGTGAAAACACTCCACGGGATGACAGAGGAGTACTGCCTCATTTCAATATTTCCCAGAACACGGAAATACTGAAAGTACTTCAGGAGAGCTACAATATTTTGTTTTTAACCAAAATAAATGTGTAGTATTCAACACCAGCTGATGATGGTTTTTCAGCAGGGTTTTGTTGCCTCCCGAGTGCATGCTGGGAGGAGCTGGAGTCCCTCATGTCTCCGACCAGAAATATTCAGAGTTGGCACTATAAGTACAGCATAAAAATATCCTGAATATTCAGAATTGTCTGTCGGCCTGATATTATCAATGACACAAAGCTCTTAGAGAAATCTGTGGCTCACCCCATTAGCCCCATTAGCTGCAGCCGTAACTCAGTGATGTGTTAACACTGCAGCCCGGAGCGCACAAAGCCGGCGGTGGAAAACAACATTTCTAGGAAAGTGAAACAAAATATACTGTGGAACTCATGGATGAAATGATATGTGGCACTATCTCCTGCTCTCCTGCATCTGTTACCTGTTACGTGGCAATTGAATAGATCTCTTTCTCTTGATTGGTCTTTTTTTTTTTACCTGCAAGAGAAATAGTTTCACATGTATATATCGCTCAATTCAAGCAGGTGAGTGCTACATTGAATGAAGGAAAGCGACCCCTGATACATGCAAGGAATGACAGACGAAGGATGTACATATTACAAAAAAGACGACAGATGGAGATGGAGAAATTCCTTGCTGAGAGTGCTAAAAGGTTTCAGGCCATAGTTTATGTTTGTACCATTCAGAGATTGTAGTTACAGGAGAGATTTTTAGAGATGTTAGAGGTCAAATCAAACCCTCAGCCCTCTCTTTAAGCATGTTTTTCATTCGTATCATGTTTATACTGAGCAAATATTCCAGTCAAGGCAAAGTAATGTGTGTGTGCAAACAGTGCCAGTCCAGTAAACATTAATTCAGCTCATCTGATATCCATCTAAGTCTTTTTCAAGGCTAAGTTATGGAACAGCTACTAAATTGCCATGAAACTATAAAATTGTACATGAAGATAAGTAGTAATCATCCTTGACTTACTTACACTGATACTATTGCATGGATTCTTTCAGGTGCCACTGGGAATAACCCAACTGTTTGACATTTGCATGCGTTCAAACAAGTTTTAAGAGCTAACGGGTGTTTTTCCTCTGATTGGCTCATTTGGCGACATCGTTAGCAGGCTGAGCTCAGGCCAGGAAAGGCTGATTGGTTCCACAGACAGATGGGTGACTTTACAACCAAACGATTTAAACAATTTTGGTCTGCTGCTGTTTGAGACCCCATAAAACCCAAATATGAGGTTGTTTCATGTTGTTTGCCTCAAATAAAAACACGGGTGGGAGTGTGAGACTGTATTGCCCCGGCAACAATGACCGCCTCCGTGATCAGATGTGCTTTGGTTATGCACATTTTATCATTAATATCATCATTATTTTTTGATTTCCTACTATCATATCCAAGGCAGAGAAACCTCTAATCCACCTGTTCCTTGTGTGAAAGAGGATAATTTAATTGCAGAGATGAAGAAGACAAATGAAGCACACTGCCCTCTCCTGGACTTTTGCTGTCATGTTCTCACAGGTTAGTGTTAATTCATAAAACACAAGATAAAGTAATTTTAATAATTTTTTATGTATACCTTCGACAGATCTGACAACTAAGAGGGTGTAAGCACATTTTCTAAACTTGAGAGCAAGAAGCTTGTACTAGTATGTCTCATGTAGGATTTAGGCCTCAGATACAGTTGACCTTGCCAAACACCTTTTAAAGAAGGTGAATCAGTTTAAGATCATAATTTGGCTTTGGAAAGACTTGTGGTAATCGATCAAGTGATTCAGGCCATCTATCAATGGGAGAGCAGATAAAGTATGAATTGGCAGGGTCTCTTATTTTGATAATATTCAGTCAGAGAAATCATGATAACCCCTGCAAATCAGGCCACCCAGGGCCTTTCAGCAGCCTATTTTAATATCTCAACAGTGTTTCCTTATTTGTCTTGATAGAAAACAATCATGATGTCAACACGGAGCCCTGAGGGGCCACTTTGCTTGAAATAGCCTCATCAGACAAACGCTCCTCATTCACCTCCTGTCTGTGCTCAAGAGCCTGTTGACCTAGACAACGCACAAGACTCTCATTTGTCTCCAGTGGAGAGTTGTGGTGTCAGAGAAAGATGAAAGATGATTCCAGATTATGCTTGTTTTACCGGGGCTGAGCCTGAGAGTTGTTATAATTGCAGATTAATCTGATAATTGTTTTTTTGTTTAAAGGTACCCTGTGGAGTTTCTGACCAGCAGTAGTGCTACAAAAGCAGAGTGTTTCCAAGTGTCCATCTGTTCTTTGCACACACACACGAGCATACGGGTGACACAATTACAATGGTTTCCCACTATTAAATATATATATACCTGCACATAACCACAGATGGAGATAATGTGCAAGGAAGCACAGCAATGTGCCAGCAAAGACGAACAGTGTTAGTTGGTGAACTTAGATGTAAACAAAGCAGATGTCAACTTTAAAAAATTACTGGATCTATTTTATGAAGAAAGAAATGTTAGTCAGACCCAAAAGGCTCACCCTGTGTATTTTGGTGAGAAACACTGAATGTAAACATACTTGGTTTGTTTACAAGAAAACTTAAAGAAGATATCTTAAATCAATTCATTGGTTGGTCTGTAAAATGTTAAGAAATAGCAAAAGACAGATAGATTGTAGATATATATGATAAATATGGATGTGGGGAACATGGAACAACTTCCAGGTGAAGAGATTATCCACTTGACCTTCACTTCACTTCTTTGTTACTTTATAAGTAATCATATCTGCAATTATAATGTTAATTATTTGTTATTCTTGAATGTCTTATTACATAATGGCTTTCTCAAAGGATTGTTCTAGTATTGTACGCATCAAGGACATGTATTTTAGTCCAGTCTGTTATCGTCCACCAAGCTGCAGTTTGATGTACCTCCACAAGGTGGAAGCAGAGATCACAAGTTAACTTGATTCCAATGAATTCCAAGTATGCCCTTTTGATTCAAGATGACAGTTGAAAATACCAGACTAATCAGAAAGCATTCAAACTCCTTGCTGAACTATGATCAAAACAATGCCTCATATTCCTCCCGGAATTTGCATTACGAAATACGTCAGGTCAAAGAGTCATTTAAACAGAGAGGGGTAATTCCATTGCATCAGTGGAGCGCTCGCTGTGTGCCAAAGGGTTCCAGGAAGAGGCACAAAACTAAACATCATCTCAGAGCGGAGACAGAAGCAGGTGCTTTAGTGTCAAATCTCACATCTGCTTCTTCAGTTCCTTGTGTGGCTTATGAGGAAAAACAGGGCAAGATGACAACTGTGTATGCTGCTCCCTTTTCCAGTATAGTGAACACAAATAGTCACAAACAACCCACATAGTGTACATGTGAAAACTTTCAATTCCTCAGCAATGTATTGTGATATGCTTAACTATAGCAATGCTGTTTTTAATCTTAAACCGTAAAATAACCTGAAACATCAAAAACACCCCCTTGAATACCAGCAAATACTCTCCTCTATTATTTCTGGTCATGGAGGATCAAGGAAATATCTGATGACACTCCGGTGCGTGTGTACATGTGTGTGTGACTCCCATCCAACAGGGAGAACACGTCATGAGGAAGTTTGTTAATTGTTGTTAAAAAAATTTATGTACTTGGGAAACTTTTATGAACCCGGATCACAAGGATGGATAAAGTTTACGCTTGTGGCTGAGGGACAGGATGAGATCACGCGGACACATAATACAACCTGAGCACATTTCCCAACACCTGACCTCACTTTACTCCTTGCCGCAAAACCTGACCTCCACCTCAATCCTTACCATAACTTTCAGCTCACATTAAGGATTAAGTTAAAAAAACATTTTGGACAACATGCTCATTCACCTTGTTGCTGAAAGTTAGATCAGAGGATTGACACCGCACTCAAGTTTGTTTGGTAAATATGACGCTACTGATTGAGTGAAAACAGACTGAAAACAGTAAACAGTCAGCATGGCTCAGTCTGAAAGAAACTAAATTTACTTATGAGAACTTGGTAACACATCTTAGAGAGCCAAAGTGAAAGTAGCAGGAAAACCCAATTTAAAATCCCACTGACATTTGTAATAAAGCAAATAACTTTTGGCCTTCCAACAAAACCTTGTTGTTCACTCTATATGTTTAAATAAGGACAGTATTTTAAGAAAAATGCATCATTACTGTTGTTATTTATTTAATTTTTATATTTAACAAATCCTACATCCCATAAGTGAGAGACCGCTCGAATTAAAGGTGACATTAAAGAGGCGAGCAGTGGTTAACCCTGACACGTCTGAAATAACAGCAGGACCAGACAGTGTAGAAGTTCACTGCAGATATTACAGTCACAGGGGGAAAATTACACTTTAGAGGAAAGTGTTTGTGAATATTACCTATGGTAAAGCCAAGTTATGATTGTGTAAATGTAAAAAATGTACATTTTTATGCATGCTGTAGTGTTTTGTGTGATAAAAATATTGTCGCTTGACTTTAAATCACAAAGGTTTCAATTTCTAATAGCATCTCTCATCTTTATCTGTTTTTTTAAATCCCCACAAAAACCAAAGTGTGAAAACAACAAAGGAACAGTTTTTGAGGGGGCTGTGTGCTTTAAATGTTGTGGTAGGCGCTGTGACCTTTGGGCTGGTCTCCCCCTGTCTCCCCCTCTTTCGAGTTTTTATTTTTGCCAAGCTAACAGAAGGCTAGCTTCATATGAAGTTTACAGACGTGACATAGGTATTAATCATCTCATATAAGTGGCAACAAGAAAACGGATATATGTTTCCTTATCATTAAATCTAGTAAATTCTGAATGACAGACCTCCTCATGTGCGCAAATTACAACTCCCTCACGCACCTTCATGCAACCACCTCCCTTCTCCACCACACCCTTTCCCACACACACAGACACATCCTCATATATTCTTTACTTGACCCACTACTAGCCTACTTTTTGGGGGCCTGCTGTCATCCCCGGAGGAGCCCGGGCTCTGATGTGTTAGGCAATCGTTGGTTTGGCACATTCCCAGCAGCTAAGACACTCCAGCTACCCTGTTGATACCTAATCTTACTCTTGTGCTCACTGTGCACACACACACACACACAAATGTAGACATGCAGGCAGGTATGTGCATGAACACGCACATGATGCTTACGCAAGCCCTGGCCAGCCATGCCTGGGGTAGTCATAACACACAGACGGTGGAGACATGCCAAGCTCTTATAGGTCAAATGGTGATTCATAAGCAAAAGTGGATAAGATAAAAAAGAATATATGCATTTGAGTTTGAACGGTGCTCGGGTTCGCTGTTTGATGGGTTGACCTCAAGCGTGATTGGTTACCACCGTAACTGAGGAAAAAAGGCAAGAGAGGCATATACACTCCTCCCTTGTGTTTTCCAGGAAAAGACACTGACCCACTATTGACATTTGTGTGTTTGAGGAGTTAAATGTTACATTACGCAAAGGTCAGAGAAGAGTAAGCGGTTAGAGGCAGCGATGGAGAGAGAGGGAGAGTGCCTGAGGAAAATGAGAAAATGTATTGTTTTCTCTTGCAGTGATGAAGAGCTGTGTTCAGAGAATTCTTGCAGGAAAACCTTTGAGGCATGCAGTGGAGCTGTGTGATGTGTGTGTGTGTGTGTGTGTGTGAAGAAAGACAAGCATCAGTAATAGTAATAAAAGAAAACAAGCCATGTGAATATGAAAAAAATGTGATCTTTATTCAACATCTCCACACATATTTCAAATATACATATTTACATCTTTTGTACAATGAATATATCTCTTGTGTGTAACCTGTCTGGACTACTAAAAGCCTCTAGGTTGTGTCACAAATACATAATTCACAGTGCAATATGAAGTTTGTGCACCCGTGTCAGTTTACTCTAAATGTCACATGAACGTGTGACCCACTCTACATGTATGAACCAGAAACAAAAACGTAAAACTCTTAAATTACTTTTTCTGTAAGAAACAATTCAGATTGTCACAAGTCTGCTCCCATCCGGCATCACAAGCAGATGAGAGAAATATAATTAAAGAACTGAAACAGGCGTTTTTATTAGCCCACTGCGCAGAACTTTAATGCACAGCGTTTCTTAGACGTACCAGATTTAGTACCATTGACAAAATAACTGCCAGAGTGAAATAGCTGGCTGCAGACCTGCAGTAGCCTGTAAGGCTAAACGTCAGTGGAGCACTGCATCCACCTGTCACCATCCGAGATAAAACATCTTTTAGAATGTGGTACATCATGTCACTACCTATGATGACTAGTCTCCATGGATCCACAGCTCTTCAAAGGCAAAAAAAAATAGAAAAAATAAAAAGGAAGGGAAAAAAGTACCATTTAAGAGGTGAAACAGTCAGAACAGATTCTTCCAGCCAAGGTCAGGACCATTCTCTGCAGACACGCTCAAGTGTTGAGTCATCATCAGACAACCAACATCAAATATCGCCTGACTGCGACTGATTCAGAGCCATTCAGTTTATGAAACACAGTGATACGGGCACAACACTCAGCACAGCTCATCCTTGTTAAAGCAACACATCTTGACATAATGTTCCAACAGAAATGAACAAAACAGGTTCAACTGCTCAACTGAGAAAGTCTGTATTTTTTCTGTGACGTGTTTCTTTCTGGTTTGACTGTTAATTAACTGGATATTTGACACATTTCTCACTGCAACACAAACATTAATGGACTGAGAGATAATTTATATTGTGTCAACAGGGAGGACCACTTGAATTCTTTAGGTTAATTTGAACTTTTTCTGCTGAAATCCTGTGGTAGCATGCCTGCAGGTGTAAGAATGAGCCAACTAGCTCTGTTGCTGCAAAGGTATGCGATAGAGTCTTTAAAGCCTTACAGCTTTCCATTTGAAACGAGAAGAATTAGTGTTACGCTTATCTGTGGCCAGCTGCACACACAGTACTTCAGAAGAGTCGGACAGACCGATCAGTCAGCTTTACAAGGTCAGACCCCGATAATGGGCACTTCCTGTCCAGCTGCAACCTTTATGTAATATATTCTCCTGTGAGTCTGTTTTTAGAAAAGGTAAATGTTTTAGTTTTAACTGCTGAAAGTGAGAAAATGACTGAGGTGTACTTTTCTCTGTTAGCCATATTCAAAGACTTGTGTTAGCTCAGTGCCACTGCTTATTGTTGAGTGTGTGTGTGTGTGTTGTGTGTTTGTGTGTATGTGTGACACAAACTGTCCCCACTTTTATGCAAGTCTTTCATCAGTAACACCCTGCCTTTCTCAACCTTCTGCGCTATGGTGTGAGATTTGTAAATGCTCTCCATTTGCTGAGACGCTGCCAGATTGGCAGTGAAACATCTCCGTAGCATCCCCGCTGAGTGTGACACATCAGTCCTCTGCTAACCATCTTTCGCACTCCATGACACCGCCTGCTGCGAGACGTCGAGCTTGCACTGGGCCCTCCTCGAGCCGGTCGGTGAGTCAGCCGGTGAAGCCTCCAGCCTGGTCAGAGAGTGAGAGGAACAACATCGCCTTTGCCTCCCCGTTCAGGCTCCATCTAATGCTTTCTGAAGGCCTTGTGAGTCCAGGCTGAGAGCAAGTGTTGGTGACTGCTGTTAGCCATGGGTTAATCTTCTGTGATATACTCATAGTAGCCTGCAGGGATTATTTTGTCGGCATAATCTGGCTTGTTATTTCTTTTTAGCACCAAATAATTTCAAAAAACGCACATATAGAAACACAATGAATGATCATTGTGAACAATGCCCTTAGCAAGTAACACATATACAACAACAAAATACAGTACAGTAAGTTTTTGTAGAAAGCTTGAGGGTGTATGTACACTCAACAGTACACAAATGGGTTTCTAAAAAGTGCCAATGTAAAAAAACAACAACAATGAATCCCTCATAGCAATTTCTCTTTTGGTCCCTCAGCCAGACCCAGCTGAGTCGAGTCCATCAGCAGAACAGATCATCGTCCTCTTCCGCGTCAAAGGACGGCACCATCTGTTCCGCCGAGCTCACTTCCTGTTCACCCAGTGCCACTTCCTGCGACGACGGTGGCTGGTGGAACCACGGGTGAGCGAACAGCTCCGTTGCCGTGAGTCTCTCCCAGGGATCTTTCCTCAGCAGGCTCTGGAGCAGACACTTGGCCTTGGGCGACAGGCCCTCTGGCAAGCAGCACTGGCCTCTGCGGATTTTGGAGAACAGCGTGGCCGGGTCTGGGTCGTGGAAGGGGTAGCGGCCAACCAGCATGGTGTACAGCATAACCCCAAGGCTCCACATATCGGCCATCTTGCCAGAGTACGGCGCGGAGCTGCTGAGGATCTCTGGGCTGACATAGGCGGGGCAGCCGTGGGTGTCTGACATTGAGTCATCGTTGGGGTCCTCCAGGACGCGACAGTCCTCGAGGCTTTCTAGTCTCACCTGTGTCCTATGAGGAGAAAATCAAAATACGGTCAGGACATTTAGGAGGGTTTAGGAGCTTACACGATACTAACAAATGTTTTGTTTGGTAGTTCAGCTGCTCAAAACACCTCCATATAAATCCGCGTTTGACAAGTAGAATACTTTTTGCACACCGTCATGTTGTTGTTGGAAATGATGTTCTCAGAGTTCCTGTATACACCAATATTTAAAGCACACGTCACTCTGATCCAGTAAACCACTGAGTGTGTGTGTGTGAGTCTATTTCTACCAGTGGCTTTGTTAAACATTTAGATAGTCTGTTAAATGTAAGTCACTGATTGCCTCATGGAAAAACAAGCATCCCTGTTTTTGCCTTTAGCTGCCCATGGACAGACACACACACGTGAACTTACTATGACCCAAGTGCGCAACAGTGAATCCCACTTGAGAAGCAGAGCTGCAAATTCCCAATGACTTTCTGGCGCACACATGGTCACATAAACACACATATAAATATACTACTCCAGCACCCTCCTCCTCCCCCCGCCCCCCGAAGCTCTCACACACACAACGCTATATTTAGCCACGTTAATGACAGGACATACATTCAGTCCAGCACCAGAACGACTCAGATTGTGAACCACACATTCACTACCACGAAATGATCGATGGTGGAAAGCGCATAATGGGAAACCTTTGCTGCTTCTAATGTCGGAGGGGAATAAAAATCGCTGAATAATTTCAAGAGCGATTCATTTTCTACTGCGACTGTGTGTTTTCTTTTTTATTATTAAAGGTTAATTTGTGCCTCTCGAGATCTGCTCCTGAGACTGACACTGCGATTGAGGATTTATCAAGTCAAACGTGTGCTGCTTTATCTGAGACACTTCATCTGTCAGACAGAGAGGCTGCAGAGAGAGAGAGAGAGAGAGAGAGAGAGAGAGAGAGAGGATGAAGGATAGAGTGAGAGAGTGACCAGGAGGAGGACCAAGATAGAAAGCAACAGATATTTAAACACCAAGATAGTGGAGGAGATAAGTCAGGAGAAGAGAGCGAGAGATGGAGACTGAAAAGGAAACAGAACACAGAGAGTTGGAGGGGTGGAGAGAGTGACTCATCCCTCTGTTGAGAGTACATATCTTCTCTCCTCCCCTCTCTCTCTCTTTCTCTCGCTTTCTCTTTCTCGAGCCGAGGCTATCTGCACCTGGGTCCCACACTCGCGGCGCCAGCCATCCCATAATTACCCTCAAATGGCTGTTGCCACATCAGTGACGCACGGGAAGGCTGGCCCGGCAGTGAAGCTCTGCATGCTTCATGGTGCTAGTCACCTTCCCTAAACTGGCTTTTCCAACTGCACCGTGTGTGTCCGTGCGTGTGAGAGGGGAGATAGCATTTGTCAAATTGTTGTGACTTTCTCAGTCTCTGGCTGCCGCATTGTCGACCGGGACGTTGCGTCACAGCGCGATTGTTGGAGTTTAAAGGAGGCCTGATTGTGAGTTTTGGAGGAATGCGCGGTGGAACAAATGAGGTCACTCACGCAGAATTTCACGCAGCGTTTCAAGGAGAGCCGCGCGTCAAAAGGCTGCCTGTGATTGGACAGTGGTGGTGGTATCAGGGCACACAGAGCAGACTTTCTGATGACTTTCCCTTTAATGCTATCAGCCAAATCTGCAGCTTTGTTATTACAGCCACATCACGGTATGTCTCCACACAAAGAGTAAAGAGAAATCAATGTTAAAAAAAAAAAAAAAGATGTCATCCCACAACTCCAGGGTCAAGTGGGTCTTGCGGGTCAGTCTACCAGCATTAATGTTGCAATGTTGGCAGCCGCCTAACAAAACGCTCAATTACAGGCACAAATGCTTTTTGAGCTCACAGGGGACCAGAGCTTTACAGCTCTCAATGTGCAATCAGCACGCAGACAAACACGCATGTACGGACACACACACGCGCACAAAGAGAGACAGAAAATGAGCTATGCAGCCCCCCCTCGTCCTCCCCCTCCCTCCTCCTCCCCTCTGCACATATACACTGTGACTCATCGCTCTGCAGCCGTATAGCTGTCAGAGGGACACAACCAACCTCAACTTCTCTCACTGCCTGTCTGCTCTCATTCATCCAGCCATGACCCTGCAAACCCAGAGGTCATGGCTGGAGAATGTTACTGTTGAAAAGTTTCCATAAAAAGGGGTCTTTGGAAAGCCTGTGGGTGGGCGGGTGGTGGTTGTGTGGCATCAGTGGCGCTTACCGGAAAGGGAATGACGCAAGGGCAAAGAGGCGACAAATAGTTTTGTAAGCAGGGGTTTTGTGTGTCTTCCTGAACAGAATACAGCACTCAAGAGATGCAGACATAAAGGCATATGTGTGTGTGTGTGTGCCTGTGTGGGAGCCAGTTCAAAGCAGAGCGCTTTGAACTGCTTCTTCATGGATGAAAGTGTGTTTGAATGAATCCTTGTTGGACGCATCACTTATTCTGCAGCAGCATAGTCATGATGTAATTTATTAATAAATAATGAGCAATAAATATATTCTATGATATAGACCGCAGAAGGGGGATGATTGTCTCATTCACCAGCCTCGTCTCGCGGCTCTGCCAGGCTGCCGCCTACCGCATTCACGCACGCACGCGCATGCAAAACAAACGCGCAACACGCATACAAAGAGACACGTCGAGAGTGAGAAAGGGAGACAGACAGAGAGGGCGAAAATCTGGGAAGCTATGCAGTCTGCCTCCACAAGTACAGAGCCTCCTACTCTATCTGTGCCCACATTGATATCTGCACACATGGCCTGTGTGTGTGTGTGTGTGTGTGCATCAGCTGCAGCCGTGCTCGTCCCACTACACTGAAGTCTGAGAGGCTCCGAGGAAAGTTACTATTAGAACTGCTTTGGAGGATGCTGAGCAGGTGGATGCTCGAACAGAGTGTGAAACTTGTTTCAGGGTGTCATCAGACAAAGTCTGTTTCCCCACAAGTGCTGCGAGGGACGCGCTTCTCACCTCTTCTCGTCGGCGAAGACAAACTTTCGCAGCTTGAGGTCACCGAGCACGATGCCCGCCTGGTGGCAGTGCGCCACGGCCAGCGCCACCTGACGGAAGAGCCTGCAGGCGTGCTGCTCGTCCAGCCTGCGACAGCTCTTCACCAAGGTGTGCATGTCCCCGAAGTCCTTGTCCAGGAACACGTAGGCCTTGCGCTCGCCGAGGATGATGTCCCTGATGCCGGCCACGTTCTTGTGGGCTGGCAGGATCCCGTAGGGCCTGATCTTCTCCTGGTACACCCCCATATCAAAGACCTGGGAGAGGAGGAGGAGGAGAGGAACAGAGGAAGAGGAGGGACAGGGATGCAGGATGGAAATTGTGGAGGGAGGGAGAGCATATGAGAGAGAGAGAGAGAGAGAGAGAGGAGGATGGGTCAGTGTGTTCTTAATGATCATTTGAGGAAACAACCATGCAAATTTGGCAGCCAGTTAAAAAAAAGACGTAAGATACGCTTTGATTCCGACTCAGTGCGCCGCTTTTTTGCATGAGCGTGACAAATGGATCGCCAAAGCGTGAAGCGATTAACTTTATTAATAAAAAAGCCAAACGCCCGCAGGTCTATCATGCAAAATAAACACTTGGATCTGGGAAACAGCGGAGGGATCTGGCCTTATCGGAGCAGATCCCTCTCACGATAGCCTCCCTTTGTCTCTCATGTTTGCATTTTGTGTGTGTGTGTCACGGCGTGGCGTAGCCATCGCAGTGACGTGTATGCAAATGAGCCGAGTTGACAGACTGTGTGGAGCTGAGGAGGAGAGGTGGACCTGTCTCCTGCACAGATCCGACAGGGCTGCCTCTCTCTCCGTGCACTTGTAAACAGATTTAAAATGAACACAGAGAAGGGGGTAAGGTGTGTGTTAAAAAAAAAAAAAACATGAAGCAACGCCGCTGTTATGCAAAGAGTGACACACTTCGCGTGAGAATGACATTTGGCTGGAAAAAAAAATACTGATGACATGTCAGACAGGCTGTTGAGCAACGCGACGTCTCGAAACACCATTCATTCAGAGAAATTGCACAATGGCTCCGGGATTGCGCATACCTTGCAGAGCAGCTCGTCGCCGGTGTCGGTGTTCATCGCGCTGTGCACGCTCTCCCGGTCCGTCAGGGGCAGCAGCAGGTACGGTCCTATCCTGGACGGCCCCTGGTGGGTGGCCGGGACCGGGCTGGAGACCGGGCTCGCCGGGGAGCCGGGGGAGGTGCCGAGGAGCCCCTGCGTGTCCCCGGCCTCTGCGCTCAGCCGGGCGCACTTGGCCGGCGGCTGGTCGTCCGAGTCCAGCCGCTTGTGCGCGACCCTCCCGGCGCGGACGCAGGGCTGGATCACCGGGCTGCTCCACTGCAAGTTCATCCTTCACACCGTGAGGGTAAAGAAAAAAAAAAGAAAAAACAAAAACAAAAAGAAAAAAAAAAAACAAAAAAAAACAAAAACAAAATGAGAGCCCCCGACTTGTTTTAGGATGCGTCCCTTTTCCTTTTAAAATGAACTGCACACCGTGCGCTCCATTCCTCCGCCACTGACTAGTTGAGGTATAAATGAAACTTCAGCCGATTCAGTGACGCGTCTTTTTTTGGTAATAATCCAACCCACGTCCTTTTGGAGAGCGACTGCTCGTGGCTCTGAGGTCTGTGTACTTTTTGTTGAGAAAATCCCCCCTCCTTTTTTTTAGAATCCAGACCGGGCGAGAGATAGAGAAAGAGAGAGAGAGGCAGAGAGACAGAGAGAGGGGGGAGAGAGAGGGAGAGACTGAGACCGCCTCACACTCACAGAGAGGCAGAGAGCGAGTGAGCTCCGGTGATGTTGAGCTCAGAGCTCAAACACTCCTCCCGACCAGTCCAGCCTCCTGGTGACACAACCATTGAGCAATCCTGTAACGGCACCGACTCTAGATCAGCCTGATGAAACTGCCTGCTGTACTACTACCTTTCACACTATACGTGAGCATATGGTGCAAACATAATATTATTATTTCTTTTATGCCTTTCTGAAGCTGCCCTGAATCCAAGTAATTCCTGAGTATTTGCTGATACTAGGGGGAAAGAAAGCGAAACGTGAGGAGAGAGAAATGAAGAAATCATCTGCTACTTATCATGGCTGCATCATCCAGCATGCACATGTCCCTAGACAATAATTAACAATCTTTAAAACTCTTCCTCTGACTCAGTTGTTCCTTAATGTTCAGCCCTGATTGCCATTTATTACCAGTTGCAGCAATCTCTCCACAGGACCTCCTGCGCGGCACCTTAAGTCTTTGCTCTCCAAATGTTATGCCTCAAGTGTGAACTAGCCGGTTACAAAGCCCCAGTGTGCAAGCCTTAACTCTTAGCTTTAACATCGCCACGATATTTTCCCATGCTGGGCCTGTTTGTTATGTGGATATGACTCACCCCCATAAAGCCTTAGTGGTGCTGGACTATAAGCATTCACATAAAATATGCCAGCACAGTTCTGTAAACAACATCACAGCAGCTGGGCTCCCAGAGACACTGATCCCAGTCTAAAAACTACTCGTATACTCAATTACCACAAACAAGCTCACCGATACTGTGTAATCTGTGTGAAAATTATGCAATATCCCTGAAAAAAAAGTATAATTAGTGAACTATGAACTGTTACTTAAGAATGCAAGTGCCAGAAATTGAAGGGTGAAGTACAGTATATGTAGTTAGTTAAAAAACATTCCTGTGATGATTGTTGAAATGAGCTGAGTGTCAGGGAATTATAAATGTGCATGTTAGTATGTGTTTGTCACAGCACGACCATTGCCTGTCTGTGTGTGTGTTGCGCAAGAGTTCTTCCTACTGCTTTATGTCAAACAAGCAGAGTGGCTGCAGTAGAGGCGTCACTAAACTGCAGAGCACCAGCTGGCCTGTGTGTGTGTGTGTGTGTGTGGCGATATTGTGTGCACACATACACACAATATCGCCCCTCTTCTGCACAAACCCCCTTCTGCCAAACAGAAGCATGCCTTTTCCAAACCATTTCTTTTCACAGCTCCTTCCACAAGAGGTCACACACTCAGCCAGGTCACAGCAGCTTGGCTCAGCTTGACTCAAAAAGGTCATGTGAACCTGCCTCTGCGGGCCGTCCAAACATGGATGAGCTGTGGATTCCATAGGAATGATGGCCTGTTATTTTTAGGCCTCGCATTCTTTCTTTGTGCAGTGGTCGTCCTATGAATAAGGTGACTCACCAACTGATTGATGTGTGTGCACGTCCCTGTGAGCAAGTGTGTTTGTCATGCTGTCGAGCAGGCACAGGAACAGGTTTCCTCTCTCTCTCTCTCTCTAAAAGAGTTCAAAAAGCAGGATGAACAGTCACTGTGGGAATGGGCGGCAGAGCGACAGAAGGCCAAGACATTTATTGTTATCTGACAATAGTCCAGACCTGATGTGTCAGTGCATCAAAGAGATGATGTGTGCTGCTTGTTTATGTGTGACACAGTGTTGAAGTATACACTAGAAAAACGGACGTATTTGTGTTGTCTGTGATAAACACAAACTGTTTTTGGGTGTGTGATATGACAATTTGTTCCAATGCAATCAAGAATCCATGCTGGAATCATCACACAACTTCACACTGGATTACATGTGTAGGCTGTACGTTGCTCTTAAGCAAGATAGTTTATGTTGTAGAATTATATAGCTGGTCAGCCAGTGTGTACCTCATGGTGTGTGTGGGTGTGTGTTATCTGTGTGTATACAGTGCCTGTGTAGGAGTGTGGCTGCATCCCCATGCCAGTGAGATGGAAGAGAAAACAGTATTCAGGGCATGCTCTCCCTTGTTATAATTAGCTGAGTCACTCACCACCAACAGCGGTAAAGAGAGGCTGGGAATTGATCTGCTCTGAGAATAGTTCAATCTGATCTGGCTGACAGCCAGCACATCGCTGTTAATTATTCTTCATTTGAGCTGCTCTGAGCAGAGCCGCAGACTTGAGACTAGAACTCGAGTCCGACGTACAGTCAGTCACGGAGATTAACTTGCAGCTTGACTTCCTGCCTTAAGACTTGACTTGAAAGTAAAATCTTGTACAGTTTTAAGGTAGTAGAACACCAGTGAAATAACCTTTAAATGAACCTCACCACAGGCTCAGATTAGTTTGGCGCTGCTCACAACTCTATCTTTTTGGTGTGGATATTGGATAATGCTGATAAAGAAGACGCCTTAGGACGAGATGATAAAAAACAAAATTTTTCCACAAAACTGTACTGCCAGCTCTTACAGTTGGCACCAGGAGAAAGCAGTTCGATAGTTTATCATGTGTTTGTTCCTGCTTTTTGGTACTGACAGAGATGTTTTCTTGTTTTCTACACCGGCGATAGGGTGAACGGAGGCATTATGTTTTCAGGCTGTCAGGCTATTCGTCCATCTGTATGTTCACCATTCTTGTGAACGTGATATCTTGATAAATTTCAAGGATGATCTAATTAGAATTTTTGACCATAACTCAAGAATTCATATATTGCTTGTTGCAAAATTTCACACAAATGTCTACAGATGATGGATTGGATTTGATGGACTGGATTTGTTTTACCCTGATTCCACAGGTCAACTTCACTGTAGCATTATAATACCCTTGAAAAACACATTTTTTGGCCATTTGCCAAATCATGGCCATTAGTCAATGCCATAACTCAGGTACAGAAGGGGAGATCCTGACCATATTTCATGTTTGGTCAGATGCTAAACCGGTGACACCAATCTTTGGTACTCACCTTGAAACTGTGGCGACTGTACAGATCTTCTGTGCTGCAGTAACATTAATATTTGAAGCACTGTCTACTGTCATGACCAAGCACTGATAAGATACAAGGAAACTGATTCTATGTATATATATATATATATATATATATATATATATATATATATATATATATATATAGAGAGAGAGAGAGAGAGAGAGATAGAGAGAGAGATAGAGAGAGAGAGAGAGCCTTAGCCCAGGCTTATATATATATATATATATATATATATATATATATATATAAGCCTCAAGGGGCTTCCACAATCTCTACAGCAAACAACATCCTCTATCCTTTTGACCCTTGACACAGATGAACAACAACTCCCATTGATAAGACAAATAGAAATAGAAAGCTCAGGAAGAATGGTATGCTCTGTCCCTTCCTGAAGAGGGGGCTTCAGTGTTGTGAGTCCAGTTAAGTTTTTCATTGATTTGGACCCCAAGGTACTTGTATGAGTCCGCCCTCTTTACTTCCTCTCCTCAGATAACAGCAAGGACAGAGGGCCTCCTGCTCCTCCAGCAGTCCACCACAAGCTTATTTGTTTTGCTGATATTGAGCTTCAAGTGATTGTTGTTGCATCATGTGATGAACCTCTCCATCAGTCCTCTGTACTCCTCTGTGAAAAACAGTCTCCAAGTGAAGACAGCATGTTTCTCACTGGAAACTATTCCATGCAATCAGTCATGTTGATATAGTGATAACTTCCATTTAGCCAAAACATATGCTTAGTACCTTTTTATTAAATTCCTTCTACAAGTCTGGACTGACATGGATGTGAATTGCAACTTGACTGGTTGGCAGAGACATAGTTCATAGTTCAAATATATAGAGGATGATTTTGGATTCCTTTTAATGTAAAAGAACTAGTGTTTTTCTCCTAGCATTGAAAAATAACTAAGCAACAGATGACACTTAGTAATCATGCAGCTCTTAAATTCACTTTGTGTGATTAATAAATCTTTTTTCAAAGCAGATTTTTTTGACGTGTAGTAGGAAAAGCTCCGGTGCTGCTAATGTCATTAATGCTGGATATGTTCAAGTGTCCCTGTAGTGCTTCATTCACGCAGTGTCGACAGAATAGGAGGAACAAGAAAACTTCCTGTTACTCTGAATCCAGGAGGCATTCAGGCATTATTCCAAGCAACATGTCACATGTTATAAAGTCATTATTAATTAATCACAGTGAAGGATTTTCCTGAAGATGTGTACTGGAAGTTAAATCTTACAGGCAGTTTTGCCTCTGACAGCACATGAAGTCAGTCATTTTGTAACTGGTGTGCAAAACAGTGGCAAATGTGGTATTCAGTAAGAAATGTAATTACAGATGAACCTTGACCCTGATTCTGACAAAGGCCACTTGAGGAGAGAAGGAAGTAAAGATACTGTATGCAACAATAGTTTTTACAAGTTCACCATCTTCCTCTATTGGTATTATACAAAATGCTGCCACATTTTCCTTTATGCATCTTGTAAAGTGGAACTTGTTTTATGCAAATGACCATTGTACCATTCTGTCTTTGAACAGCTGACAATTTGGTATGAATGTAGAATTAGAGTGTGGGAGATAGAAGTGGGCCACTGGATAGTCAACTATATGATCACGATAAAAAAATGTAAGTATTTCAGCCTTTTGAACAAAGAAACAAAAAGAACTTAATAAGACTGTGATACCCCTTTGTACGCCTTGACATACGCTCCTAGACACTGTGAACTGAATGAACTAATGTGCTGAGGTCTCTTCCAAAATTAGTCATCAGCCCACTGTAACCAGCTCTACAGAATATTCTCTATATTTTCACAACCCTGGCTGACCTCAGTGACAATCAATCAAACCAGGAGCTGAGATGGGGATTGTTTCATGTGGATGGACTCCAGACTGTAGTCTGGCCAAAAATCTCTGCCTTCCTTTGCTAGTTATCCCAATCTGCCCATCACAATGTCTTTGATCTGTTAGGTTGAGTCAGGCTTGGTTAGATTTGAGAGGCTGGATTGTTGGCAACGCAAATGATTTGTGTAATTCAAAACCCTGTTTAATACATGCTATCAATTTTCCCAATATACTGTGCTCAGATTTTACAGCACATGACGGCTAATTGTTTTTACATGGGAAAACACACCTATACGTTGTTCCCCATCGATTGAAAACATTTGTTCTCACACCAGGGAGTTGACATGTTTGCACATACTCAGCACAAGGACTTCCCTAAAAGTCTTCTGAGAAGTTGTAAAGATTTAGCTGAAAATAAAATTCTTTATTACTGTCGACACCGTGTTCACATGAAGTGGCCGTCCTTAGAGCACATCTCTGTTTCACAGAGCCAGCTGTAATTTATTTGTAAGAAAGAAAATACTATTTAAAGCTGAAACCCAGAATCTTTTTTTTTAAAGAGTAATGTTGGAATGTGGTTAAATATTGAAGAATACATTTACCGTGGGTGGAGATGCTCTCTTTATTATGAATAATCAATATTCCCGTGTTTGAACATGCAGATCAAAGGTTGATTCTTTAAATGCTTTTTATGCATGTTTAAGTACAGTATGTATGTTTTAGGAATCAAAAATTAAAACCTGAATTGTACAATTTCACTTAACTATTCCTATCTGGGTACCATACTTACTGTACAGATAGGTAAAAAAAAACATTATGCCAGATTCCCTTTGGATACCCTTTTGTCCAAAGGGAATCACAAAAGTGCATTCAGATTTAATAGGGACACATGCTGGATATCATCAAAAACAAACAATAAACCTCCCTACCAAATAAACAACTAATAGCTTGTTAAGAGAGACAGTGCCAATGCAATTAACTTTAGACCTGTAAGAGGAATATTCCTTTGTACCGCAGCAGAATAAGGAAATGCAGCTTTACCCATTAATCTCAAAGCGAAAAAAGGATATGGTTATCCTCTTTTATGCAGTAACACTATTTCACTGGAAAGGTCATCCTTGTACCTTCAGACCTTCAACATGAGAATTTCACTTGAAAACTTGCTCAGCTTACTTCCCTCCATATCCCAAGAACATCATTTCATAACTCCGCCTTTATCCGTCACTCGTCAACACATGATTTCACTGAATTAGTTTGCCTTATACTCAGAGCTCAACTCCAGGATGACTCAAGGGGTTTCCTGTTGCTAATGGGAAGTAGACAGCAATTGTGTGCCAATGTGTGTGTGTGTGTGTAGGTGTGATGTATGTGTGCAAGTGTGCACGCTGTGGCCACAACACTCACGCGTCATCACCACACTGTCACCAGCACATCAGGGAGGTTACACAAACGGTCTCCATTCAGCCAGGATGAACCCATGATGTCACCCTCACTGGGATGAGATAACACCAGTTGAGAAAAGGAAACAAGAAGTGATTGACATTTATTGCTCATCTGACGAAAAAGGGAGATTTTAATGTTGTAGGTGAACCTTTTTTTAGACTATGGGAAAGGAGGCGGTGGAAAGTCTTTAGATGAGTCCAGTTGCTTAGATGGACAAAACCATGAAAAGATGTGCATAACCCACTAAACATAGGTTATAGCCATTTTTACGTTAGCCACCGGTGCTGCGTGAGGCTGTACTTTCAGCTAAATGCTAACATGCTGACATGCTCACAGTGACAATGCTAGCTGCCGGTGTTGTGCAGCAAGTAAAAAGTAAAGCATGTTCATCATTATATTTTAGACTATTAGCATGCTAACAACTCAGACCGAATGAAATGCCATTTGTTCTGCAGGTATTCGGTCATTTACTACGGAGGCTGAGTTTGTTATTTTTTATTGTTATCTCGAGGTCACAGGTTAATTATTTAGTTACTTCCAGACAACAAAGCTTGTTTTCTCATGATTATGGCTTAATTTATCTCATTAAAACAAAAAGGCAGTTTTCTAGAGATAGTTAAATAATTTATTATGAGAAAACAACTTTTGTTTTCTGGAGATCACAAGGCAGTTATGGAGAACTGTGCCTTAAACAATGAACAGTGATCAACATTACTTTATTATACCTTTCAAACACACACCAGTGTACGAAGTTTCTTTTCCAGTTCCTCTATACCATTATTACCTTTGTTTGTAGCCTCCTGGACAGAGCACATCCGCTTTAAGTTGACCGCTGTATGTAAGCCATCAGTTATGTTAATCACCCACAATGTAAATACTTTTATATCAAATCACCAGGGAAAAGAGGTCTCAAAACAAATGATAAAAGTTCATATGGTTTGCTTTGAAACTCACAACCCCATCTTGCAGAACTGTGTGTATCATGATCCACTCTTATGAATTTAAACACAATGGTGGCAACAGTGTTTCTCACTGAGTGTCAGTATGACACATGTATGAATCACAAAACAAACAAACAAACAAACAGAAAAAATGAGGCTGTCCTGAAATCACCCATTTTTTTGAGATAATGAGTTAAATCAACCTATCATCAAAAGACAACAAGCTTTCTTATCTTGCGTTAAAACAAACTGCAAGCATGGCTGTGGGCTCTGCCTCTGCAATTCACTGTATTAGATATAATAATATAAATATTAGACAATTTAAAATGCTCACCTGATGATGAGGCAAGGTGAAAAGTTCAGGAATCATCAAAGTTCAAAACTACAATTCATCCTAAGTGGAACATGAATGTCTTTGTGAACATTAATCGAAATAGTTGTCAAGACGTTTCACTGGAATCTAAAAATGTCAAAATTAATGGTGGCTCTAGAGAAAAAGTCAGGGATCAACAGGGATCAACAGAGTCATCAGGTTTGGGAATCTGAATATATATTTAAAGTCATGGGACTGAGGTATTTCAGACTGAACCAAAATGGTGGACCATGATCAAGCTAGCATGGTTAAAAACAGGTAATTATGCTTGTCTTTCCATCGTGCATTCTCTGTTTAATGTTCTGTCTCAGGCAATTTCCCTCTGTGTCACTTACTTTGATTTATTTGAACTGCATGGTTAAAAATATTCTTTTACAAACAGTGCCTTAGAGGATGGCACATGAAAGTGTCATTCAACATTAATCTCCTCTGTGCTGTTTGATGAAAGATAAGCTACAGCTGCTGTTCAAAAGGGGGCTGTCGGCTTTTGACATACCTACACTAAATTACATTCTGAAATGAGCGGATCCTCTGTCCCTCTTCACTTCAGTGAGCGAGGACACAAAGTACATCCTCCAGCCAAAACACGAGAGGTTGGATCGTCATTAATGACACTTCTAGTGAGAGAGCGAGACGGATCTACAGAGGAAAACGAAATCTCTTATTTGTTACCAATCCCCTCGACAAGTCCCATAACCCCCAAACTCTTTCTGGAGTGAGTCAACCAGTAGTAAATTTATCAAAGTGTGCCAACACGAGAGGGAGAGAGGAGCTTAGCTTTTGGAAAAAGCAATTAATTGCAGGATAATACCCCATGTAACAGGATTTCAATGACTGTTAGCGCTGCTCCGCTCCAAAAGGAGATTTATTCTCCTAATCCCATGATGAAAGGGATGACCAATTATTTCCCATGCATTGGAACACACTGCCTGAACCAGGGCTAGGCCAGCGGGAGAAAGAGGAAGCGAGGAGCAGGAGGAAAAGACAAGAAAGTGTTTGTACACACTTACTATTCAGCCAGCAACAACAACCTGTCACTCTTCACAAATTACCTAACGCAGAGCTTTTAATGATATGATTGCGCTACAACTCACGGGAGAAAGATGAAAGCCGAGCTTTGCTCCATTAGCTGCAGACTGCATGCCTGCTGAAAATTAGGCCCCGCGTTTCTTGGCGTTTCATCAGTTTTGAAGGATGTTGAAAATGTGGGTTAACATTCATGAAGTTTGTGTTTGAGTTTCAACGGCAGAATGTCATCATAAAGGAATACACATGATGTTATTGAAACAGGCAGTAAAATCTTTCAAAGGAATTCATTCATAGTTGTTTGTCCCTGGTGAATCGAGATAGCACAACTTCCTAATTAAGGGGAAGATAGTACACCAGAATGGGGCAAATTATCTCTCACAAACGTCTTGAGCTGTTGAAAAGCTTGAAACTGTTGATCCAGAACTTGTTCAAATATTTGAATTTTGCAAGACGTCTTTTGCTGTGCTCTGTCGAACGGTTCAAAAACAGTGCATCATAGATCTGTAAGGAGAAGCTTGCTCAAATGATACAACTAAAATATTTTTTCTACTTACTCTTCGTGTTTTCTAACTATGGACAGAGTTTTGGTTTAATTTGCAAGGGATTTGAGATCTCTGATGTGACAGTGGATATAACAAGACCTTTGTTTGTGTTGGTCAGAGCAGTGAAAACTAACATTTGAAAAACTCAGCAGTGAGGAACGGAGATATTTGGAAATGTTTGGATGCTTTAGGCACCACAGATAAAATTCAGTTCACTTCCATTTCGCTGGGTGTGAATAATAATATCAGTATACTACCACTGAATAGTTGTCACAGAAGAGTGCACTGTTATCCCCATATTCAATCAATTACCACATCTTGCCCTCATGGCTTTT
This sequence comes from Scortum barcoo, assembly GCA_023238725.1. Lineage (NCBI taxonomy): Eukaryota > Metazoa > Chordata > Actinopteri > Centrarchiformes > Terapontidae > Scortum > Scortum barcoo. Next base: position 11,788,805 of record CM041548.1, on the reverse strand, counting down.
CACCTTGCATTTGAGTGTGGCCACTCAGACGAGCTACTGTATAAACACTTTGGATGTGGTCGATCTGGAAAAAAAATCTGGAACTATGTGCATGAACTGACACGTGTAGGGTAAGGGTGAAAAATGGCTTCCCATCAATGTGTGCTTCCTGTTTTTTGCTCGGCAGCGCTGTCAGTTAAACATCAGATAGGGAGGGAAAGGTGCATGAGGGAAAAATGTCAGGCAGTCGTGAATATTTAAGTGCAACGACGGTTCCCCGTTGCTTCCCGGACATGCAGAGGTAAAATGCTCACCAACGTTTACAGAAGGGTGTGAAACTGGTGAGCTGCCACCGTTACACACCTCATCGATGAATAGCCCTTTACTGTAGAGCTCAGCCTCCAGGTCAAAAGTCCCCACTGAGATTACAGTCATGCACAATTTTGCTGAATGGTGATTCATTGCACCAAATTTAACCTAGTCGGTCAGACCTGCAGGAAACAGGTTTTGTCTTCGGCGCGACACATTTTAGTGAGCGCTGAGTCAGTGTGACAGGATCTCTATGGGTGCGTGACAGCCGAGTGAGCAGCGCGTCCTGCAGTGTTCAGGGACAGACAGCTGCGCTTACCTCAAGTACCTCATCCAGTGTTATGGGTGCAGTTGATGTGTTCCCTTCGCAGGGAGAGAGTGTGTGTGTTGATGTGATAGAGCCGTCGCTGACTGAGGGTTTGTGTGTGTGTGTGTATTTGTGTGTGTATAGGGTGTGGGCGGAGGTAATTAAGGTGTCAGGAAACATGCATTATTAATCGTAACACGACGTAATAATGGAGAGGCAGCGTGATCTGTCATGCCCAGCCGCTTTAACAGCCCTGAGGTGTGTGTGTGCCTGAGTGTGTGTGTTTCTCATATGTTTTTGTGCAAGTTGGTTGCTCTGACACAAAAATTCACACTACAGAAATACAGTACATGCTGTGGATGTGTTTATTTTTATGCATCCGTCTGTGACTACTTTTGAAAACTGAAAATGAAAAAAAAAAAAATTATGTATGACCTATTTCAGCACGACAGATTTGAACAGTATACGTCCCTTTTCTGATGCTATCTCAGTGTTGTTTCATGAGGTCATTTTTGCTATTCAAAGTGCAACAAAAGCACGCTGTAAGGGACAGTGTGTGAGTGCAGTCGTGACGGGGCCATCACACAAACGAGGACAGAAATGTTCTATTCGTGGCTCAGTGGGCTGAAGAGGAGCCATGCTTGTTTGTGCTGCAGTGTTGAGACAGGGCTTAGGTGTTAGGCAAGTTACCAGGCTATGACTCAATGTTTAGTGTTGATTCTCCCTCAGAGCTCGGTGTTATGTCATTTTCCCTCAGGGTGAAATTCTCAAGGGGTTAGGTTGATCCGGCCTTTTTAAATCCAGGTTAAAGAATTGGAAGAGGAGACTTGCGAGGGCTTAGGGAAAGTTGTTTGCACATATCATACACCAAACCAAAATCCACAGGGGTAAAAAAAAGGGCGCAAGAATCAGTCTTTAATTTGGTTTAAAAAAAAGAAAAAAGAAAAGCAAAAGTGCTTTTGAGGAACACCGCACCCACACTGTAATAACTTATAATAAGAAGCCCATAACAGGCACATCTACATTTTTGGTTGCATGCTTACCTGCCTGTACAGGCTTTAAGTTTAAACTCATGCATGCTGTATTGCTGCATGCATGTTTTGCTGGGCCACAACTGTCAAATTAGAGATAGACAGCCATTACCTGCAGCAAATGCATGCACTGTTGATCTGAGAGAATAAAAACAGATTCCTTGGACAAATTAAAACCCATATATGTGATTCAGACCTGATATTTTTTACATTTTTTAAGACAGTGATGAAAGCTGTTTCATACAAATTCTACACTTAATAACAAAGCCAGAACGCTTGGATCATAAAACTCATTCTGGTACAGTTAACTAATGAGCACAGTGCGGTCATCATGAAAGTCGTGCCTCTGCAGTTTTTTTTTTCACCTCTTGTCCCATGATCCTGTGCAGTAGGCAGGGGTCTTGGCACTTCATAAATTCAAGAGCACTGCGAGAAATCCTGAAACCCTCAGGCGTGTTCCATTTTTCGTGGTCGATGCTGTTGTGAGCTTCTTTGACATGTTATTATTCTTTACTGCGCCTGGCTGTGCATCTGAGGGAACAGCTTAAACCTGCGTGGCGGCCTGCCTGGAAAAGATGGGAGAAATATTCACGGTGCAGAGAGAGGGAGGGGAGGCAGGCGGGGGAACGGCCCTCTGGACAGGGAATTTTTGCACCTCACCAGGAGCTGCTGAGATTCAGAAGACAACCACTCGATATAATGATTTAAATATGTCAGGAGAGTCCGATCAATACCTGAGAAACCTGTTCTAGAAAATAAACAGCTCTGTCTCCAAACCGATATGATGTATTAATGGCTAATTACAGTCTGCCAAGACCAGAGTGAAGATAGTGACTGCATCAATCTTTAGTTTTGTGATCCTGGCTTTTTATTAAATTTGCATAGCTGAATTGGATTTAAAAAATGTGGCACTTTTAGTCCGTGATGCTTGGTGATCACTTGCCAGCTGCAGCGGCTGTGGCAGGTTCCAGACTGGTGCTACCACAAAAACAACAAAGGAAGAAGGTGAGAAAGAAAGCTAAAAAGAAAGAAACCAACTAAATTCATGCTCATCCTGTTCTCTGATAGCCTGTGAACGTTTGCTCTGTACTGTTTTGAAATATCTAGCTTCTCTCACACAGTTCAAAGGGGTACAAAATGTAAAGTTTTGTGGCGAGTTTCATGCCAGACTATTTCTTTGACTGTATGTTTTCTTGTTATTGTGCGGTTGCTAGGCAGGACTTTCTTTGTGTGAGTTAGAGGAATGATGCCACCCTCATATTAGTAAATATGAAGCTACTGTTAGCTTAGCTTAGCATAAAGGCTGGTAACAGATTGAAACGCCCATGGAGTTGTAAAACACATCTATCAGGCACTTGGCGGTAGCACTTTCTGGCCAGGACCATTAACTTCCTGAGTCTCTGCTGATTTTCTGGCAGCTGCCGAACTTTTGTTTTTATGCTCTTTATTTTCACACCCAGTTTTTGTACGAATTGAACAAATGAGATATCGTGTTAGTCAGTGAGCTTTGGAAAAAGCTGGTGGGTGGATTTAGTTACCTCTGGACAGAGCCAGGCCAGCTGTTTCCCTTTGTCTCAAGTCTTTGGGCTAAGCTAAGCTAACTGTCTGCTAACTGGCTCCAGCTTCACACTCAACAAACCAAAATCAAACCTCTCTTCTGATTCTGATTCAAGAAAGCAAATTCTCCCAAATGTCAAGCTATTACTTTAACTCATTTTGAACATTTGTGGGGCTGTGAAGTGCCAACATATTCATTTCATCACTTTACAGCGATGAAATACTTTCTTGACTCTGATATATGTGCACATTTTGCAAAACTGGCAACCCCCGAAACCTGCTCAGGACATCTTTGCTGGCAGGTGTCTGCAAGGTATGATGGACTACGTAAGCCATTTAAATAGTCTTATAAAACTTTGGCGCTCTCCTGATAGTTTTTATCTGTCGTAACTCAGTGGAGTGTGGAGCAAAGACCAAAACCTCAATCTTTTCTTTATCAGACTTTTGACAGACAAACATACTGCTTACTGTCTATATCTATGTCACAAAAGGCATTCGTTCATACATGATGTGAATCCTTGGAAAGGATGACCAGGTCATTAACAGTACAGAAGTGGACTGTACTGGACTTTTTGTCTCTTTGAAAGCTGTCAACACTATGACTTACTCAACCATACTGTGAGCTGGTTCATGGTCCGAAGGTTGGGTTTAATGTTGCCAGGGGGGATTGTGTTGAACACCGTACACACATCATGTTTGACCTTGGAGTTTAGTGGTATATGTATGAATGGGAAGTTCAGTCAGTGGATCCTCCCTGAATGTGAGTGTGTATGTGCATTCATGAGAGAGGAGGAAGTATAACAAGAACCTGCTCCTTCACATACAGTACAAACACAATGGGTAGGGCCTTTGTGTGTGTGTGTGTGTGTGTGTTTTCTGCTATTTGTTGGGATACTTTGTGGCTTATGTGCGTCTGGAATTCACTGCAGCTGACTTCCCCTGTGGGAGAGCACAGACAGTGAAACAATACATTTCTCTTATGATTATCATTCTCCACCACACACACACACAGAAACACCGAAGCTCCTCTAACACAAGCCAGATGTCTCCTGGAACAGCATCGGAGATGGAAAGTTATCCTCTTCTTTTTCAGGAGTAAATATTTTTCACCGGTTCGAAAGGTAAATGGAAACAGCCGGATTGAGGAGAGGGAGAGAAACACGGAGACAGACAGAGAGAAATGACATTCTCCAGGTGATTTTCAGGTGCTGAGTTCATACGAATGCAAAAAAAGAAATTCTCTCCTGCTCATGATAAAAGAATGAGCCTGATAGTAAAAACAAGATCACCGTGATCGCTCATCTTACCTCCACAGGCTTTGCTCAAGTTACATGCCCCTTATTTTGGCATGTATATTTTACAAGCATTTTGACACGTCCAGTCCTGCATGAGTGAACTCAACCTTCGACTAAATGTATATCATAAGTCCCTCCAACAACATTGTGGTTGCTAGCCTTTAATACACACATTGAATTCTTTTTTTTTTCTTACATCCAAACAAAGGCCTACAGTGTTTTTAAGGATGCTTCTAGATTATTACAACTCCTGTCTCATTTGGCATCTAATTTCTATTGTTTTGAAACCACCGAACTCGCCAAAGTCATTGCTGAGATCTTGGAACACAACACCATTGTTACAGTGCCATTCAACGCGACACATGCTGGTTGATACTGTGGCAGCTAGACTGAGTATTTCTAACTTTTGTCTTAAGTTATGTTTCCACTAAACACTTTTTTTTGTTATAGTATCTGTTGTATAGCATCTAGTGTCTTTGCCCAAAATTACCATAACCCTAAATCTGTGTTGCATTGCCACCACAGACAGCACAGACAGTATTAATGTATGTCACAGATGCTAATAATATGCCATCCACATAACATTTAGCAGATAAATTCATTCACCTTTGTAGAAATGACAGTACTTGTGAGCGATCACGGATCTTCAAGGCTTAAGAAAATGTTTATGAATTTCATCTGCATTTACATGAACTGAGAATATTCTGTTTCCTTAGCCGCCCTCGTTCCTGTGTGCTCTGGCTGCTCTACATCTATGCATGTAAGTAGGGTGACGATGCTGTTGACCACACAAGGGAATACAGTGTTTCTACCTCCACCTTTAAGTGATGGGTCGGTGTGCGAGGTATCTCAAAGGAGTGTTAGAAAACGGGACGGTGTGGTGTGGTTCTTTTGGTACCATCAGATTTGGACAAAAATAATATAAAAAAAATATGTGAAAATAAGAGTTTTAATGCATAATCAACTTAACTCAACTACTTGATAAAAACATGGCTTTTGACCTGTGCTGGTCAGGTTTGAGCTGGGTTCAATCGGCTTGTGCCCACAGGCTTTAGGCTAATGGGCCTCCGGGTGTTTTTTTTTTTTTTTCTTTCCATAAAAACAGTATCAGCAGGCAACGAGGAGGAGCGAATGAATCAGGCAGCCTTTGAGCTAAGTTAGTTTTACACTCACCTACTCATATTCTTAATCCAGCGAGTATTAAAATGTTAACTGTTCATTTTTCAAGTCGAGGTGTGTGAGACGAAGTGAATAATCCTTAGATTTATAAGTAAAGTGGAAAATGTTTTTGTGCATAGGAAATTGAGAAAAAGTCTGACTATGTGTTAATTTCTGGTTTAGAGCTTTGTGAGCTATGCTGATCAATAAATATCAGACTCTGTATGATCGTATGATTTTCAGGGGTGGACAGTTGCTAGTTTGTCATATTTCAGTTTGATACATGTCGCACTGCAGCTCTGACTTTATCGATTTTATTTTAAGTGAGTCAGTGTGTTTGTGTTGTTGAATCCAATTAGCTGTTTCCTCATTTATTGTCAGTCCTGTGTTCACGCATGTAAGGGCTGTGTTTGCTTTTGAGTGTTCATTGTGTATAAGAAAAAAAAAGGTGTCCAATTAATTTTCCCGGGTAACAGGTCTGTCTGAGGTGCCTGTAATAATTTCTTGTTGCAGAGATGAAATGAGGTTGTATTTTGAGGGTGGTAAGTGTAAACTGTGATGGATGTTTGCAACACACAGCATTGGCAGTAATATTACCATTTCATTGTCTGAATGAATCTAAAACTTTAATGATCATCTGACTTTTCAGCTATTTATTTTTTGATTAAAATATTTTTATTAATGAAGGAGGTAGGGCCAAAATGCAACACAGTTATGCATATATGCATAAATGTAAATAGCTGGAATTATAATTTAAATCTCTCTAATTCCTGGTGTAGTTGTAGTTGTAGAGATGAATGTCTCTGGGGGAAAAGGACTCCCTGCCCCACACGGGACAGGAAAAGAGATATTGTATATCCCCCCCCCCCCCGTATCCTGTCCAGCCCAAACAAATTCTCCCTCACTGGGAGAACAGGATACTCGGCAAATCTCCATTAACTTCTCAGTCAGGTTATTTCATTCTGACTCAGTGTCTCTCGCTTCCTCACTCCATCTGTCTCTCTCTCTGGTAATCATCTGTCTTCTCTCCTTCCCGCGCGTTTATTCTCTCTTTCCTCCTGTCTCTCTTCCTTCCGTTAGCTCGCTCCGTAGAGGGTATTTGGCAAAACGCTATGCTCAGGGGATGTTTACATCACTGAATGATTGATGGGGTGTAATGAAACAATCTAACCTTGAGTAGACAGAACATGTTCCGAGCAGCCATAGATCAAACGCACACATCTCCCCTCAGAGTCGGCTGCATATTGTAGTGTTGCATTATTGAGGAGACAATAGAGGCAAGAAAGAGGCAACATTTGAACTCATCCGAGGTAAAGCAGAGGGATAAGTGTGTCAAGAGCATCACCTGCAGAACATCCCAAAACTTAAATGGCTTAACTGGCCGTGGAGTTGAGCCTCTGCTGTAGGTCTCAAAGTTCTGTAAGATTCAAAGCTCCAGAGAAACTGAAGATAATCTGAAGTTGGCCAGCCAACGGCAGAGAGCAGATCCTCTATTTAAAAATGCATTAAGACAAACATTTAACTAAGACATGAGTGATAATACAATGTACCATTACTGCACAAAATCCCACATACTTTTCACCCTGGAGGATCATAGGAAAGCCTTGATCCTGTCTTAATGTTTCCATAGATAACAACACAGACAGAAATCTGCTCTTACAACTTGGATGAGAACAGTTAGTAAAATGAAACCACTGATTGCAGTGTCTGTACTTCCCACTGGCTTGTAATGTTTTTTGGAAAATACTGCGTCGATTAAAAGTAAATGTTTTTATGGCTTCATTTGGAGATTCTAATGATTTATTCATCCATTTTCTTGACAGTCACTTTGAAAAATAATAACTGAGGTTTTTATCTATCAACGTCCCTATTTCCACTGTGTGTACGTGGAAATAGAGCAGACACCTGCGCTGGACTTTTTTTTTTTTTTTTTTTTTGAGGCAAATGCGTATTTTTAGAAGTGGAAATGTTAGGCCATGAAAATTAAGAGAGCAGATAACTGAAATAGATCACCTGCACCTCTTTGAAAAAATATCCATCAATTTCATTGGTACTGGTGTGTGGAAAATGTTCAAAGGAAGTGCATCTGAAGGCCACAGTATAGACGTTTGAACACGTTCAAACTATAAAGATGACGGAACATCTGGTGTTTGTGAAACATTTGTGAAATATTTCATGTCATTATTTTTGGTTTGGGATGAACATATCATTGACTTACCTGGTATGTGAATGCAGATATTTTATTTTTCTGAAGTCAGACAACAGTGGTGCTGTCAACTGGACTTGTGTGTTGATGCAATCACAAAGGCTGGTTTAATCCTGAGATCCTGCCCTGTATGCTGAAGTGCCCACGAGCAAGGGACTAACAACAGGCAAACACATCCATCCACTTTCTCAGTTAACACAACATCACTGACCAACCACAGTCCAAAACAAAAGCCTATTCAGTGATAGAATATCAACACAAGGGGAAGAAGAACTAAATAGACTCTATATTTAGATCTACATGTCCTTCTCCAGTCTACTGCAAATAATACAGAGGACAAGGTTTTGACAAGAGCAGACTGTTATTAATATAACGAAAAATATAGCGTATACAAGTACAACAGTGACAATGGTAAGGAAGAGGCAGACAAGACGATGCCAGCGTGGATCCTGCAGTCATAACTTAACAAAGAATGAATTGTTTAATGTGGCTCTTAAAGATCAGCGTCCCTGTCCATCCCTGTTGTATTCAGGAGAGCATTCCATGCCTAATATAGACTCCGGTCGTCAGAAAAATGCTTGTAATGACACATTTGTCAAGATAAGGTATCTGAAAGGGAAGGTGGAATGTGTATTTCAAGTGATGAGCATACTTTCCAGTGTTGATATTTCTTTCCACAGACTATCCATTTATTGTCTGAGAGTCATAGGCCTTTGTGTTTGAACTAGGGGAAGGCTGACAAGAAAGGGAAAATAAGAAAAGTCTTATCTGTCTGCTGCATAGCTGCTGCTTTTAATTGCCAAAGGGGATGTATTTATGACTAAAACCTTGTTTTATTTATGGGAATGTGCTCATTTAGCTATGTGGCAAATGGTGTGTCTGTTTTTTGTTTTACTCTGAAAAAGTTTTGAGCTCCAGATTTGTTTGAACTGAAGCTAAAAGCCAAAGGAACAATTTCACACGGCAGCGTAATGAAGCCTCGGAAAACCAAACGCTCCTTACAGTCAGATAATGAATATAATTTTCAGTGATTTTGATGTTGGGAAGTAAATGGTGCTCACTTTGAAGTAACCATCCATACACAGTTGCCTTGTGATGTGCTATGATGATTCAGACATGCCTGTTTTCACAGACACTGCAACATGAATATGAATGAAAGGAAAACAGCCTGTTTTGACCTGAAACATGCTTATTAAGGAGAAAAATTCCACTGCTCCTCCACACAGTGTGTGGTCTGGGGCATTAATCAAACAAAAAGAAAGGAACATTTTTACATTTCAAATTTGCTGCGTTTCAAAAGCTCCACTGTCTGTGGGTTATGCCTTGTATAGGGCTGGCAGACAAAGGATTGCACAGGGCGAGATGACTCAAGTGACAAACGGGTGGTTAGGAATTTGCTCAGCTTGGAAACCCATCATTACTGGGAATATGAGAGTATCAGAGCTGTGCTACAGCCAATTAAAATGTGACCTTGGGTCTCAGTGTTGGGAAGGGGTGACATGTGAGATTTTGCGTCATATGTTGAAGGACTGACAATGTGGCGTGTGATCCTGAGTTCAGATGAGCTACTTGAAAAACAATTAGCATCATATGAAAGTAAAGGGGGTTTGTGAAAGTTAAAGAAAAGGAATGTAAGCAAACATAAACACACACGCAAACATCCCAAACCACCCACCTCTTCTTTTCAACGCTGTACAACATGTGATTTAAATAAGTATCTCTTTACGCAATGATAAAAATGCCTTTAGGTCCCAGTGATGTGTACAAATGAGAAAGGAATTCATTCAGTTTTACAACTGTGTAGATAAAAGGTATAAACGGATGGAACATTGTGTATTTCCTCATAATAAACATTAAGCCTTATGTTGTGCAAAACAGGCAGAACAAACAGTGCTGCTTTTAAATCCGGATTCTATAATTATGTTGCAAAAACCACCATTGCTCATTTCTGCACTTATTCTCTCTTGAAACCTTCCATATTTGTCGCCACAGGACAGTAATTACAGACATGTGACAATTAGCAATAGACTGGGCAGAGGAGAACCACTGAACAGATGACCGACTTACGTCCTGATTATAGGAAGAGCAGACATCCGTATGTCTCTGCATGGGGAAGTGCACTGACTAACAGGCTGACATATGTATGCTTAGTGACTGTAAGCAATCTTGGTTGCAGACACTGGCTGGTGTTTGTGTGGTCAGTAAACACAGGATTCCCCTTAGCGATGGTAATAACAGTTTCATTCAGTTTCAGTAGCTCAAGGGAGGGGGGGGTGTCACTACTTGCCACAGATCTGGAGTCAGCTTGAACTCGCCTGAAAACTGAAAAAGTCACCTGAAGTCAGAATCTGGCTGTTGTTTCCCCCACCACCCCTACACGTACACACCTCCTCCGGGTTGGTCTTTCTGGTAAAATCCCTCTGGCTGTGGCCCTATCAGTAAACACAGATTTGCCAGGAAGGCTGAGAGGATATTACTCCTTTGTCAGCGCACGCAAACACACACGTAAACACACATACGTTTGCGCATAGTTCATCGTTGACTTCTGTGCTGACAGGGTAACCTTGTTGCCGAAACATCTGTTTCATCACCCTTCATGTTTGTCTTTCGACACAGGTGTTCCGCTTTCCTGTTTGCTGTGGTTGAGTCAGATTTTACTGCAGGTTAAAATAAATCTAATTCACTTCCATCACGCAAGTTTATTGCTTTTTACATTTTTTGAGCAATGAGACAAATTGAATAGTGGCTTTTGGAGTTGTTCTAGTTTAGTTAAGCATTTTATTGTGGCTAATTTAATGCATTTATATATATATATATATATATATATATAAATATATGTATATATATATATATATATATATATATATATATATATATATATATATATATATTTATGCACTAGCTTATTATTAATTTGTACAGGACAGCGTTTTATTTATGGCATAATTTTTTTGTCAGCTGTCATTTTCTTCCATAGTTTACATTTTTACTTTTCAGATGTGTGAGCAGACTGAAGCTTGAGGCTTTCACCTGTGGCTTCCAGAGGTTATGGTTATGCAGGAATGCAAGCGGACTTACAGGCTCTTACAGGTTGAGCCAACACCTATTTAGCAAGGCATTTGTGCAAAAAAAAATGGTTGACCTTTTCAAATGTCCCAAGAGCCACTGGTAACCTATCATTAAAAACCATGATGACTAAATCATTATTAAAAAGGTTCTGCACAGGACTAATATCCATGCCCCACAGTATTTCAGCGAGGTGTTTTTGAAAGGAGTGCCACAACTGCTTGTGACCTTTATCAACATGTTGCTCAACATCAAATGTAACAGAAAATTGTGCAAGGCCTGGAGATTAAACGCGAATGACATTGGTGGAAAATATAACGAAAAAAAAAAACATGCAAAAAGCCTTCGCAAAAGCACAACCCCCCTTTCCTCTTTCTTAGAACGTTGCTATTTGCTTTGGGCAAATGGGCTGCAATTGCACAACTGTGCAGCCACCAGCACTTCAAAACTTCACACATACACACACACTTAGGGACGCGCACAAAGTGGAGTAAACACTGTTTGGAAAAGCTAGCCGAGGCAATTTGCTGCATTACAGGATGATTTTTCCATTCTGTTCAATTTAACAGGCCTTCAAATTAGAAACACCTTGTTTTACTTCAGTGAGCCATCTCACACACCTACTCCCATGTGGTTTTAAAACTGTAACACAAGGAAACCATAGTTTCATAAGGAGTCCCTGCTTACTGACCCCTAAAGCTTGTGAAAATGTGTTACGGCTTCAGACGTGTTAACTTTGTTTGTATCTTACATCACAGGAATCTCCTCTGACTGGTAAGCTGCTTTTAGCTCTTGTTATTCATCCTGAAATACACATTTGTGAAAATCTGGTCCAGATTAACGGCATTGGGTGGACCTCATACCCAGTAGCTTAATGATGGGTGGTCCTCTGTTTCATATTTTATGCCCAGTTTTCAGATTCATGGAGCTAATCTCAGTGGTTGCTTCAGGGGATATACCCCTGCTGATCCACCTTGGATTACTAAGACAGAAATGAAAAAAGTGAAGTTGCTTTCACAGCAGCTCTGGGAAAGTCCAGACTCAAGTCACGGGGCCTACTATGTCTACATAGTCTAGATTCCATATAATAACTTTAATAGTGCTTAGGATATAAATTCAGCTGTGGGGTTATTGCGCCATACAACAAGCAGGTTCAAAGAACAAGACCAGAAATAGTAGAAGTTCATTTCACTGGAAATCCCTTGCAGATCATTCTCAGATTAAGTTCATAATACTTTGTATTTAGAAAAGGGACTCTCACACTTTCACTTCAATAAAGTAAAAACCATTCTCCTCAACATGTGTGTGTGAACTTACCTTTTATTTCCCTCCCACCTTGAATTTCATTCATATTTGTCAAAGTCCAATAATAACAGTAATCCTTGGGATATACTACCTGGATACCTTTAAAAGTTGCCATGGCTGTGTGTTCTCTAGACATTACAAGCTCCCCCTCATATCCGTCCTGTCCTTGGCCAGAGTAGGCAGTTTCCCACCCCAGGGCTTGGCCATATGTGAGCGCTGGCTCAGTCCCTCATGTGAAGGTCAGCCCTGACAGGACATGTGAGCCCCAGATTGTCACCCCTGGGGTTGGGAAGCGGGGCTAATTGACTTTAAACCAGGCTACATGACACGCACCAGGACACAGTGACTGGACTCGTGAGAGACAAAGGACAAATTTACAGAGGGATGTGGTCACGTAGGAGAACTTCCTCGGTATGAACCTATATACGAACTGACTGGAATTCAGGGGAATTAGAGTCATCACAAAACGAAAAATATAATGATTAATCAACAAGAATTTCCCATGAAATATGCTTATTCCCCCTCCCCTGCAGTCACTCGGCACAAGTTTTTCATATAGCATTTTTTTCTGCAAAATGAAAGGACAAATATCTATGTGAGGACATCCCCCCCCCCTCAACCACACACATACAAACACGCATACACTAATCAACAGTAATGAGTTAACTCTTATCACTTTTCCTGAGCTCACAATCAAAACCAATGTCAAACAGTAAACCTCAGCTTTGTCAGATCCTCCAGCAATCCTTATTGCCCAGCCTTGCTCCACTTCGTGTGCTCCTTTCATCCCCGGTAGGCCATGTAAGGACAAATCATTGTGGGGAGGCGACTGCATAAACGGTGGTTTACGTGGTGTTTGATGAGACGTCCAGTCAGGGCTGCCCGCTGATGGAGGCGAGCCAGGGGGAAGCATTGTGCAATCAATGGGCTCGGTTAATTACAATAGATCAAACACGAGCTCCATGGCAACCCTTGCCACATTTTCCAAAACAAAGGCCTGTGAGGTATTCAGCATGCATGGCGGCTGTGACATGGTGTTACGCATGGCTGACACAGGGACGATTAGCAGCGGCCCACTGTTTATTTCTGGGGATGGGTTCACGGTGGTTACACACTGTCATTTTTAGGGTAGTCGTGAGCACACTGACACAGACGTGCTTTATAACATTAATGAAATCTGTCATAATTAACAGTAACCAGACCACTATATGAACAGAAATGAAAGTATACCCTTTTTTTTAATAAATCTACACTAGCCACATGGCTCCAGGTGTAAAATGCTGGACTATTGGACTATAGGTGCACCGCTTTAATCTGCACTCAACAACAATAGGCTAGACTGTCATGAGTCCTTCTGCATGTGTGACATTCATGGCACCCAGAGGTTGAATCTATAAGACGTGATCTCCTGTCTTCATCCAGAACCACCAGTGAAATATCCCCACATCTAAGACACATTGCGATTAAATTTTGCACATATATTCATGGTTGCCAGATGTTGAAGCCCCTGACGCCACCAACATATCAATCCCATCAAACACAGCTGTACTTTATAAACGCCTTTTTGGGTCTAATCAGCAAATGTCTGTCACTGTAGGTTGTAGGTTCTTTCTAGTTATGATCTATGAGTGTCTCACATATCTAATTAAACACTGTTTAACACTTAAACATCTCACAGTACAATAATAAAGACATTTGGAATTTAGTTTTTAAACTGTAAAAACTCCACTGCTGTCTCTCAAATGAATGATGCTTTAGAATCTCTTAATCTAAGCACCAAAATTCAAAGTTGTTTATATTCATAGTTGAACACAGTAGAGTTTGTGTACTTTCAAATGATGTATCCACACTCCAAATGATTTGGGTTGGCCAGCCGACTGCTGGTGCACTGGCTTTGGAAAAGCGTTTCAAAACACACTAGTAAAGTAATTCATCTCAAAGTTCTACTTTTCACACGGCGGTGGAGAACTCGTCCGTGTGTTCTCTGAGAGAGTCGTGACAGAGACGGACACCCATGCTGTCCGTCTATCAGCGAGCAGCCGGCACTGTCAACAGGCCGCCGGCGACGGGGTCTGTCTGCTTCAGACACCAGATCTGTTCTAGGAAACTCGCCCAAAGTTGGCTCTCGCACCCAGACCGCGAGCCAACGTCGAGAACAAATGTTAAGTGCAAATAAAACTCTGAAAATTCGTATCCTCGTAACTCGGGTGCCTCTGCGCCGCTTTCTCTCTCTGACCCCACTGTGCCCTTGTTTATTTATTCCTCCTTCTCATTCTGTTTTCTCAGCCCGTTCCCCCCTTCTTCCTGCCTCTGCTCGCTCTCGTCTCAAATTAGTGTCAAATTCCCCAGTGTGCTTGTTATGTTTGTTCCTAATGCAATACCTACCAAATTACAAGTGTCCTATTCTCGGGTGCCCTCTATCATTTCTCATTCATGTGTAAGAGGGCAGCTCTCGGACAGCAAAGTAGCTCCGTGCGTGTGTGTGTGTGTGTGCCTGTGTGTGTGTGTGTATGTGTGTGTCAAGGCAGGTCAGTCATGAGAGCGGAGAGCCTGCATTCCTCTGTGCAGTACTAAATCCTCATGGGATAGACCTCATTAGTGGACTAGCTGTTCCCAGGCTGTCTCATAGTTGCTGCAACAGTGTGTGTTAGTGTGTGTGTGTGAGAAGGTGAAAGCACTTGTGTACACATTCGCACATTTTCTTTGTGTCCGTGTCCTCTTGTGGCTGCTTATGAGACTCTCCACCAGTCCTGTCCTCTGTTTGTCATTTTGCGATGCTCCTGTTGTGTCATGTGTTTGTGTGTGTAGTTTTAAGAGACAGGTTAGACTACTGCGGCTGGCTAACTGCCTGTGTTTTGACATGTTTCACGTTACTTAGTTAGGGAGCATGGTTCAGGTCAGTAGAGTCTGCAAGGAGATGAGGTGTTCTCAAAGGGACTAGCTTGCCCGATGGACTCTTCGCAACCTTGGAGAAATCGTAAATGCGTGTGCACACACACACGCGCCTTCCTGTCTTTTTGCCATGCTGTCATGTACCAAAGCGTCCCTGAGAGACACTTAACACATCACTCAGGGACTCTGTGGTTCCAGACATAGCTTTGACCCCCCGCCGTTGACCCGAGCTGGGCCTGACAGCTTCTCATGTCACATTCTGTCTTTGGTTTCACTTTATTTTTCAGCCCGGGGAGTGCGAGAAGAGTCGGGGGGTGGGGGTGGGGGTATGCAACGTTCAAAGGAAACACTCTGTTCTGATTTTTCAAAATGTGGAAGGAGAGTGCTGTCTTTGTTGTGCAAGAGGGCAGACAAATATTTTTTTTCCCCACTCCCCACATGACCCGGTGTGCACATTCATCCACCTCACACTTTCTTGTGAATTATAACTTACCTGCAGCATAAAGAACAGTAGCAGCCTCTGCCTTCTGTTTGTAGAGCATTACTCATATTGTAATATTAGCACATAATAATAACATATTATAATGTACGTCTCTAGTGCTACTATATTCATTGTATTTCGTCTTTGCTTCAACCTTGGCGCTGCCTTCAATGTAAGATATACAACAAAGAAGAGTCACCGTGTGTTCATCATGTCTGTTTGTCTTTCTGCATCACATCTTCTGCTCCTGACTCACATGAGGATCTATTACAGCACTGAGTGGGCAACAAGCACCAGGTGGCTGCAATCTAAACTACTTTAAATAAATGCGCATTTTGAGTTAAATGCAAAGCACAGAGCAGGTGGCGGAGCAGAGCTTAAGTTACTCTCTCAAACAATAGTGAAAAAGCTCTGACATTGAGTAAAAATCAAAGCTTGTTCTTTGTTTTTTGTTGCTGTCTTCAATGGTCAGTGGTTAAATGAATCCATGGCCAAGGTTCAGCAAATGTTTGTGCAGTTAAGGTTCATAAAAGTAGTTTGATATTGTAATGGACTGCAGCAGAGATACAGTAACACTAACGTGTGGCAGATTATGGCTGATAGGAGAGCAGTGTTATACTAGGAAGTGGTTGAGCAACTGTAAACACACTTGCTGCTCACCTGGCAGGAGCCTGAGGTTGGCCAACAGGCAAACAACCTCATAATGACCCACTGATACCAGGCCGCTGGCTGATGAGAGGCACGGGACAGAAAAACAAGGCAGCCATCAGTAAGCAGACAAACAAGCGCGCGCACACACACAAACAAACATGCAAAAACACACACACACAGCTACACGCTAAAGGTTGAAGCTACAGTGTGCTCCTGAACAGGCCCAAGCCAAGGCCTCCCTCGCCGATCACAACACAGCTTCGTCTGATAAGCCTTTTGCGCAACACATAGATGCAAGTGTGCGCTCTCTGTCTCCCTCTCTCTCTCTTTCTCTCTCTCTTCTTCCCATTCCTTTCAAAGCGGATGATTTCGAAATCATTAACAGCCAAGGGGGGGGGGGTTCAACACATAATATATACACACACACACTCACAAAATGCCCTTGTGTTTGAGGTAGGCGCATGCCCTCAGACATGCTTGCCTTGCTGTGTGAGACAGAACGCCCAGTGTTAGACTTTATTTATAACTCCACATCTAACACTAACTAAGAATGTGAGCTCCCACTTTATAATCACACTGTAAGACAATCTCTATCTGGATGAATAACCTTTTTACAGGCACGGCTGGCCTCTTCCAAGTCTTGAAGATATATCATGAAGATATACGACTTGATATGTAACCATACATCAAAATCAGGCTGTGGAACATACACACACACACACCCACACACACCACCCCAGGTTTCTCACTTCCCTCTTATTCTTTGCAAATCGTGATTTATGCTGAGCGGGGATATCCAAGTGACGCCACTATCAGGCACCGGAGAAGTAAATAAGAAGTCACTTTCTGCTTTATCATCATCAGATGATATACTGGAGCAGAGCACCTTGGCACATCGTTCATACATTCCAACACACGTACAGATTTACAATACTGCATGCTTGTTTAAAGTGCAGGAATCCCTTGATTTACGTTTTTACCTGTGATCCTGGAACGTGGGGCAGATACTGTACAATAACTGTTATGACTTACTGCTCGTGACACCGCCTTTCATGTTGGCGAGTAAATCAGGGAATCGGGAGGATGAGCCGTTGGTATATACACATCGGAGGGACATACCGGAGCAGTTCAAGGAATCCTATCTTGGTAATGGCAAACATGTGACTGGAAGCACACACACGCGCACACACACAGCACTTCTGGAGTTACACATGGAAACATGCAATCTCGCTTACTCACACACAAGGGCACTGCACACACAAAAAACCCCAGACGGGAAAGGGCACATTGGCAACTTGTATAAGAATATAAATAATTCTACATCTTTACCCTGTCACCTAAGGGTTTACACTTTTTTGTAAATGTTTATCATTGGAAGAAACATTTTTTTCTATATAGGATTAACAATTCTTACTACTTTTTTTTATAGATTTTACTTGAAGTGTATTTCCTTTCTACCAGAAGTTTATATCTGCTAATGCTTTCCCTTCTTATTCT
Source organism: Scortum barcoo (assembly GCA_023238725.1). Classification (NCBI taxonomy): domain Eukaryota; kingdom Metazoa; phylum Chordata; class Actinopteri; order Centrarchiformes; family Terapontidae; genus Scortum; species Scortum barcoo. The sequence goes on along the minus strand of CM041548.1, from coordinate 11,771,071 downwards.
CTTTCTTTTATTTGTGTTTATCTCCCTGTTGTAGGTATTTATATGGATTCTGACCCATTGCTAGTTTGTACTTAAAATTTCTCCTTTACAGTTTTTCTATGTATTCATTTTCTATATAGTCATTTCTATAATTGTTACCTTTGGGGATAATTTATGTGATCTGTGTATTACATTTTACTGACTCTTTGTGATGTATTAGGTTTCATATGTGTTTCTGTGTTACCGAGCTCTGCTCTGACAGGTCCAGTTTGAGAACAGACTGATCACAGCCACCTGAGCGATGATGTGTTTGTGTCTGTGCGCTATATATTTGTGATGATTATTTGATATCCCGCAAAGATCAAACCAGCTGCCTCTGCTACTTGTTAGATTAAGTTTGGTACTCAGTGTTTAGTTCTGTCAGCACACCATGTGGATCTTTTGTTTGGCACGGCACATGCATGTGTGGTGGCCAAACACAGCACAGGCACATACATTCATTCACTCATACACACCCGTATGTAACCTTGTTTGCTGGTGTGAAATCCAGGGATTGTGGCAGGGTTCAGAGTTCTTAGAACACCAGCAACACACAGCAGGTCTGCCAGAGGAGCCGCAGAGAGCGAGACGCACACACACACACACACACACACACAGAGGGCACACACACACAGAAACATACACACGCCACGGCAGCGCTGTCAGTGAGTCAGTGTGTGAGTCAGTGTGTGAGTCACACTCCGGCTATGCTGCCTCTCGATTTTATAACAGCCGCCAGCACGGCACTGTATTTAATATTCCAAACAACTGTACTGGAGGACTCTGTGGCACTCATGCACATATATTAACACATGCATATACTGTACTGTACTTATATATACATCCACACACACAATATTTCCATTGGCCACATACGCCTGCGCACATAAAATTGTTGAGTTATATTCACACAAGCATAAACAACATGCTCACTTTCATGCCTTCCTCTCCCTCATTCAAGCACACACAGATGCAAAACTCGTCAGTGGGGACGACTGCAGATGAGTCAGAAGGGGAGAGGAGGGAATCCTTTTGTGTGTCAGATCTATATAGGAGAGCCAATCGTCAGATTCTGCACCAGAGATACTGACTTTGACCTATGAATCACTCCCTTATACTTCCTTTACCGGAGAGTGTTTGCATCTTCAGGAGGAGGAAAACGTGGAAAGGTGTGCACTTAAAGTGACGTCAAGGCACATCTTTATATGTGTGTCAGTCTCTGAGGTGCAGTATTGAATCCCCAACTGTTTCACTGTGCTAAACTGGCAAAGGGGATGCAAAACATTGCTTAATAGTGCTGATATGCTGGATGCTGTGTACGGATCAAAGGGACCGACCCACTGGCACGCACTGGCGGAATCCACTGAGGCTCAGTCGGTTTACATCTATTATTGTTTGCAAAAACTGCACTCTCATGAGGGTGGAGGCCAAAATGATTCAGTCACCAAGTCAAGTTTAAAAAACTAAAAATACACTGCATATCCAGATGTTTTTGCCTCGAAGTTCAAAGCTCAGTTCTGTGCCTTTCAAAATGCAATCAGGCCGCTTCCCTTGAGAGGTACCTGATAACAGGCCACACACACACATACACACTCACTCAAGCCCACTGCAGCTACCTACAGGTCGAAAAGAACACAATGTCTCCATATCACAGTTTCCCAAATTTAACAGTCCAGGTAGGAAAACTTTTAAGCATCACCCTCTGGTGGCAGCTGAAGGAAAGTGAACAACATTTCAAAGGGAGAATGTTTTTTCTAAATCCCAGGAAAAACACCCATCATTCATTTTTTTACTTTCTACTCCTGTTAAGCAGCAATTCCAGGTGCAAATAGCTGCATGTGTTGGCAGTTGTGGAAGACATCAGCAGAACTGCATTTGAAGGAAGAAACAGTTCAGATCGAGGTTGAAAGGAGGAAAAACCTGTGGCGCACGACAAGGCTTCTGGCAATGTAAGATCAGTGGCATAAAGCTCAAGGGAAAGGTGCTGCATATGAAAGCAGCTGCGTGAGGCTGTGCGGTGGCTGACATGTGCTGTGGGTGATGGATTTGATAGGAGTGGCATGACGCTGAGGGGCAGTGAGTCAGAGTCAACGATAAGGACCTGGGGATATGACTGACCTCTCTCAACTGTCCCTCTTTCCTCCCATACGCCTCCTCCTTTCCTTTCACATCTGGTTCTATGCATGGATATCCTTGTTTGTTTTTCGGCCTTTGTTTTTTACAGTCAATGACTCATGACTAAATCTTGCCTCCTTTTGTACCTTTGACTCTTGGCTAACGTGAAGATTGCTCCATCTTTTAGCACTTGCCTCACACGATTCTCTCCTTTTGTTTCTCTCAGACCCCTTTTCCTCTCACCGGTCACTGTCCTTTCTTCTGCCTTGTGATCAGGGAGTGGAGCCTTTAGGTTTATCTGCTATTGGAAAAGCTCTCTGACTCACACTCTCACACAAACACACACTTTATGGGCGATGACTCATTGCAACACAGGCCATTCAGATCCACGGTACACCAAAGTCAGACCAGTACGTGAGTGCGTGTTAGTGTGACTGTGTTTGCATACACATTAACCTTTATATGCATTAAGGTGTTGTTGCACAGAGGGCTGATGACACACCACCTACACAGCTTTTATCTCACAGAGTCACTGAGATAATCAGCGTTGCTGTAAGGAAGGTTTTGGTAGCCCTCATTTTTGTTAGATCAAAAAAAGAAGAAAGATCTTGTTGCTGCTTGCACAGTGACTCCATAAATACTAGGTTCATGCATGTGTGTAAATGTGCACATATTGTTTTTCCTTGTCGAACAGATAATAAACCTGTACTGTCTTTCTGTGAACATGTCCAGGGGCAGAAAAAGTATTCACCATGACATGGGCAGCTGAGGAATGATAAATGTGTTGAGTGACTCATACAAGAGAGACATAGGAGCCATCAGCCGACACAGCGGCAGCCTCCGCTGTGACAGACAACACACACATGCATATATACCCTGATAAACGCAGACAGTGTGGTGCAAAATGTCCCTGGATTCATTTGTACCACTTTTGCATGTCTGTGGAAGAGATGAGTCACTTTCAACTGCAGTCGTCACGTAACTACTGTCACTTAGTCTGATTCACACTCTGAACAATTTCTAAAATAACAATTAAACTCTCTGCTGGCATTTTTATGAAAAGTGAGGGTACACCATGTACTTATTATAGAATAGTGATTCACTAGAACATTGCAAAATGGGAAAACTGTTTTTTTTATTCAGAAAGATAAATAACAGTAATAAATGCAGTACAATTGAATATGTAATGTGCATTCTGGCATTGTGTGTTATATAAAAATATAGCTAAGACAATAACTGGCTGGATTTTCAAAGACAAATGTTAGTAAAGAACAAAATGTTCTGTTACAAAGCATCACACGACTACGACACACTTGCACTACAATACTGCTCAGACCACCTGTGTGAGGCGATTTTGGCAATGAAAAACCTTTTTTACCAAGATTATAAAAACAGTAAGACACCTTTTGATACAATTCTTTTTCCGTAGAAATAAGACATCAAGTAAGACACACACACAAAAAAATCAATTTTCATCATCTGAGTCCTCTTCGTCCTCGTCATCCTCCTCCTCTTCAGACTCATCTTCATCCTCTTCGTCGTCCTCTTCCTCCTCCTCTCTTCTCGTCTGCCGGCTGCCTGCTCTTTGTTGCTGTGACAACAAATAAACAGTCACTATGCAACTAAAACACTTAGCAGGTAGTTATTAAGCAGAATTGGTGCTTCCGGGGAATCAGTTTTCCCACATTTCTCTTTAACTGGGGTTGCGGTTAAGAGCAGACACAATACAGGTACAGGTGTGAACACCGCCCAGTACGCAGAGACACCAAATTCCTCAGGTCAAATTTGTCGTATATATTTGTAGTATAATAATTTATAATATAATAAAGTTAGATGAACACCAATGTGTCCCATGTCGAAGGACTGACAAGTTCATGTCATGGCATGTTTATACTGACTTAGAGTCAGGTCAAGGAGTGCAATCTCATTTTCTAGCTGTAAACCTAACTGCGAGGGTGCTTTTTGTTTAGTGGTTGTTGCAGTTTGCCCGCTGATAAAAATCACACCTAATCACAGAAGCAAAGTATAATCTCCAGGTGTGACTCAAGATGCATCTGAAGCAATCTGCCTTTTGCAAGCTACAATCTGGACATCTCTAGATAGGAGGTAGGATATCTGAGCACACCCTGTGAGCCCTAAAGAAGACTTCTTCAAAAGACATCTAGTGGTACTCCTCAATTGGTGAGAAAGCGAACTGTAGCTGTCCAGACATTTTACAAGGCAATGCTATGAATTCACAAGTTAGAGCAGTGTTAAGATGCTGGGGGAAACTGAATGTAGGAGGAAATGCAGGATGTTACTGGCATGCAATGACGTGTGGAAATTCAGGCTAAATGATGGCCGGGGTGATTCTGCGCATAAACATGGGCACGACTGATAAGACTATCGAGCATCAGCCTCTGCTGGTATGAGGAAAGACTGCTGGGTTCATTGTAACAGTGAAACTTGTGCAACTGTCAAAGTCAAAGATAAAAAGCAATGCTGTAACTGAAACTCAAGTCAAACAGGGATCCTCTGGGGAAAATTTGAGTTATTGTAGCAGAGCATCTCTGATCTGTCTGTATCTTACCTGTAAAGTCCCTGATGTACTCAGGAAGGACCCGGTCCGATCGAGGGAGGTTTTGGAATTAGCTCGCACTATGTCTAAGCGTGACTGGTAGTCAGGGGGGTGCAGCGAACTCCTGAACACCTGCCAAAGACAGTAGGCGCTGTGGTTTCCAAAGAGAAACAGGAGAATGGAAGCAATGCCTACACACACCCATCAGTAATTTTAATGTGTGCACTGAATATGATGCAAGATAAACCAGGAGCTTCAAAAACTTATGGTTTACAGTGTGCACAAACTGAGTGCAGTGTTTAGGCAACTAAACTCACAAAGCTTTGGGATGTTTCGCAATATTTTGTGCATTCTGTAGAACAATTAAATCAAACATAGAGTCTCAAGGGCCAAAAGACACGACTTGAATTAACCACAACCAAGAACAGTGAGCACTTCAACAACTGGCTCAGCAATGTTTTTTTTGGTTACGCATAAACAAAGTAGTTTCGAAGGTATGCCTCTGATAACACAGCTAACTGCCATTTAAACCACGCCAATGCTTTTCTCTGTGTAGAAAAATAAATTCCGCAAGAGCTCTCGATCAGGATTATCTTCATGCCTGTCATTGTGCCTTTTTCAGATGATTCAATCTCCCGTGCTTTGTTCTATGAGTCATTGAAAAACAGCCTTGTCTGGGTAGGGAGTTTCACTGCAATATGAATGGAAGGCAGATGATTCAGTGCAAAAACACACAGATGAGATGGCACGGGGTGGAGGAAAATAGCACAAGGGCATCTGCAGGAGGAACCTCGCTCTCTTATATATCATTGATCCTTTGTTTTCTCACTACAGGCTTTGTTTCTCAAAATAGTGTGTCAAACCTCTAAAACCAAACTGTAAACAGAAGATAGAAAGTAGCACGGCTCTGAATTGTGCAGAAGTCCCAGCGGGCTACTTCAAAGTTACCACATCAGTTAAAGGGTGTGGACTCTAGAGTGTGAATGCGCAATGAGTCAATGAGTAATGGGAGTAACGACTATGATATCTTGAGCTTAAATATAACCATCAGGTTAATCAACCGATCAGCTCTCAGCTCTAAGGCATCTCAATCTACATTTTCAAATGCCTGTGCATAAACACACTGATGCTGGCAGGCTAATTACAACAACGGGGCCGTGGTTAATGTTGAGCAGAGCCTCAGCCTACCTCCAGGTCCGCCTCCTCATCCACACTTTGAATGCTCTGGTAGGCCAATGTGTACACCTCCAAGGCCTTGGCGTGGAACGACATCTCCACTGTCACAAACTCACCAAAAATTTTCTAGAAGTGGAAAAGACAAGGATCAGCACTATTTAAATGAATCACAACTGCCCGGCGGCGGTGGCGAGAAAGAGTCCTGAAATGACGAAGCAAGAACAGCTTCAAATTGCACTGTCTGGTTTCAGCTCCCTGTCACCCACTGCTTCAACGGGCGTATATGCAGTTGAAACTGTAGTTCTCAATTTGAGGTGGATAGAAAGCTCGGAGCAGCAGACCTTGATGTCCCGGATCTTCTGCTTCTCAAACTCATCGATGGTCTCCTCCAGCTGCCTGGTGGTCCGTGTGGCGTCCATGGTGGCTCTTTGGAGCTCACTTTCAGCCTGATGGGAGGACAAATGAATGAGCGACCCACTAGAAAAGCATCTGCGTCTCACAATGCAGCATAAACATGACAACTCAGCAGTGTCCCTTTGTGCTTGTTAATTTAAAATCAATTAAAATATGGATACTTGAGAGCAAAACTACTAAAAACAGTGTCATTAATATGAAGCACATGACACTGGCACCAGAAGTTTCAGAGCTGGAGTCCTAGCCCCACCTGCTCCTCCTATCAGCAAGAGCCCTTCAGATATTGACATGCTTCTACAGGGGCAATTTTAACATATTTTTCTCATGCATGCTAAATAAAAGGAGCTGTGACTTTCACTTTCTATAGAAGCTACAGGTAACCATGTGCAGAACTGGTCAGTGATTGAACACTGTCTTCTTGTGGAGAAAGGGGTTTGTGAGTGAGTTACACTTTACATCCAATAAAAAGTCCAAGGAAATCTGTTGCTGTATTTGGCAACCAAGGATCCACTGAACTCTTACAACATACTGGATGAGTTCTGTTGGAGTCATTACACCTCCTTTTCTAAGTAATTCTGAAATGTGTTTAGTCTTTGTGGTCATACATCACTGGTGATGTGATTCGGGGATTACACGGGACACACCTGAGACTGAAGGCTTGGTCAAGGAAACATAACGAAATATCAGCCTTTTAATTTCCTGTTGCAACATTAATATCAGTGACTAACCAAGGATTGAACTGTAACCATGATATCACGCACAAACAAGTATATGTGGCTGTTGTAACATTAAAAGTCTTTTGTCTATTTGATATTAGAAAATTCGGGAAACAACGCAAGGATACAATGATCTGCCTGTCTGAGGGGTTTCTCTGTCTGGTCCTCTCAAGCTGAGCCATCTGTTTGGCCTCTCTGTCTCTGGCACTCTGAGTTGTCTTCAGATCCTCCTGCATGGATGCACAAGCAAACAAGGACACATTACTCATTATGAGAATTCACAATGACAGTCAATTATTCATACATGTATTTCACTTTGTCAAAGGCTGAAAGGAAATAATCTTAATAAATATTTGATGTAGGCTAGTGTCTTCAGATCAACACCTCAATTAAACCCTGTTGTGCATGTTTAATACAGCCAAGTTCACTTTTTTACATGATTAAATAACTTCATTCAGACAGATTTATATGGTTAAATGATCTATGATCTAATGACAAATTGTGATCATTCTCAAAGCGGACTTTCAACAAGTTATAAAACATCTTATGTCATATTTGGCACCTACTGTAAAGTCTTGCAAATCTGCAGTTAGAAAGTATTTTGGATTAAAAAAAAAAAGACGAGTATACCCCCCCCCCCCCCGAAACTCTATGACAGTGGGCAACTGTTAACTGTGGGCGACAAGACAACATGAGGGAACATGACTCAAACAAAGATTCAAAAGTTACAAAGAAACAATACACTTGTTATATTCTGTAACCAGAAAAGGCTCTCGGTTAAAATAAGATGCTTGGGGGAGGGGGGCCTGACAATGACACAAAGGAGGTTTGATGTGCAAGCTGGATATCATCATGAAATCTACACTGCCCTCATGTGGCCATGCAGCGGTAACAACACTGACAGTAAACTGCTCTGTGTCCTAAACTGCTTCCTAAAGCCCTCCTCTAAATTCAGTGGTGCTGTAACTTCGATGGACCTGAAACACAAGTTAGAGACACTACGTGGAGGCAGATGAAGGCAGAAAGTTAAACAAATTCATAATTTTTTAACTACTTGTCCATTTTCTGTTGACATTTTATGTCACTGGCAGGTGGTACAGCATTTGCTGCATTTCAGCATAACTGTGTCTAATTTTGACAGCCCAACAAGCAAGAATAAGACAGAAAAGTAATGCCACTGCTCTCAACAATCACACAAGAGTTCATATGTTTAAATACTTTTGCCTTACCAGCATTTATAGAAGGTTTCACATTGAGGACTCATTGTGCTAATCTTATAATTACTGGGACTAGAATGTGGATTAAGCTTTGTTATTGTCATTAGGCTCACTTGGATTAAGCGACTACATGGCTGCGGCTCAAAGCAACACTTACCCTTTTACGTTTCACTACAGCTCCATAGCTTTTTAATGGCTCTATGACTTTGGCTTCAAGTCTCTCCACCTGTAAGACAGATAACTTCACATCAGGTTTTGTCTTACCCATCGACTTTAGACTGTGGCTGTGAAAATGAAATTATGATTGAAGTCAAATCAGTAGGAACTAAAACACTGTAGTTTCACCTCAGCTTGGCGGTAGTCTTCAATCTTGGCGAGGTGGTCAGCAAACTGCTTCAAACCGCTCTTCAGGTTTGGTGTCTCTGTGTCTGCATACGTGCCGATCTCCCGCACCAGGATGTCTGCTTTGTCTCGCAGCCGGGCTGTTTTGCGCACATAGGCGGCAAACATTTGGCACATTTCCCCAAAATGTTTCTCCACATTGGTGATGTTTTCCTGGATCTTCCTTGTCTGGTTGTCCCTGGAGAGGATGGAGGAAAGCAGTGACAGCAGTATTAAAAGAATTTGCATTTGTTTCACCGATTTGTGCAGGGAGGAGATTATATATGTAGTTTCTTTCACAATAAGACATATGAATTAGAATGACTATCATCAATGCGAGGCAGACAGACTGACAACCAAACATTTTGTGGATGTATATAATGCGGTTTGTATATAAAGCCTTTAAATTAACTTTATTAACTAGCTTCTGTCCTTCAAGAGACTCACACTTAGAGAGCAAAGAGAAATACAAACACTTGCCATTTTCTAAAAGGTAACATCATCAGGTGTCATCTATTTGAACGATTATAAATGGATCTTCATTTTAGCAGAAAAAAAACTACACAATCAAACAGATGGAGAAAACTCAGTTCGTGGATAATAACAAGACTCTTGCCTGTCTGTAATTACTGCAAAAAATACAAATTTATTAGCAGCTAACCAACCTAAGATACCCAGTGAGGCTGATTTTTGTAAACGTTTAAGTACCGGGCACTAGTTCCTCGTAGCTAACGTTACCGGGAGATGTAGTTTGGCTCTGGCTTTCTCTTACCTCGCTCTCGCATCGGGCGTACGGCTCATCTCAGCAGAAAGGCGGTGAAGCGAAATGTTATATGCGTCCTGCCGAGTTTAAATGGATGTAACGCTTGTTAGCTGACGATGCTAGGCTAGCACGCCAGTCCGCCGTTTCCATGGAGTCCCCGGCGTTTCCGCTTGAGAAATGCATTCTGGGAGATGGAGGCGAAGGTTGCGTGTTCTGTGTTACAGCTATAGGAGTTAATTATGGAGAGAATTTAAAATGAACTTTAAGGAGGTGAGGCTAATATAGTTTACTATTATTACGAAAGATTTTCTTTAGTTTATCTCTATAAAGGAGCGCTAGAAAGGTTATGTATTTAGTCCTGCACGTCCTTGTGTAAATGTACTTACTGCATTGTAGCCTACTCTACCTGTACGTTACTTTTCTCGTTTTATGCTACTTTATCCCTCCACATCACTATGTTTCAGAGGATAATATTACACTTTTTACTCCTACACATTCACTACAGGTCTCAGTGGTTTAGCAGAGTAAGACCATACATACAGACTTTATGAGATAAAGAAACCAGAATTATGCAGTATACACCTTGACCAGAAACAACTTTATGGCCAAAGCTGCCATCTGTTAATCCATTAGAAATAATAATTAAATATCACTATAATACTTACAGCAGCTTTTGGAGAGACCATTCTTTATAATCAGTACTTTTGATTCTTTGTGTTTATTTTGCATTGCAGTGGACTCAGGGGTCAGTGCCTTGCTCAATGGCAGTATAAGATGAAGTGTGAACCCTGCCATCATTGGACAGCCTGCTCTACCAAAAGTAGACTACAGTACCTCTTGAAAGTTAGATTTCAAATGCAGGGATTGTATAATTGGTTTAGCTAGTAAGCATCTGAATCTGAAATTTGAGGGTTCTGTCTCTGGTTAGAAAGTTGAGGGTGTTTCGAGGCCGTACATCTGTTAGTTTAGTTAGTTTAGGATCTAACTGAGATAACACGACTAAATTAAATACATCTATTAACTTTGTTATGAATCCCCCTTTCATCAGACACCAGCGTATTTCCACCAGGTTTCCCTGCTGTTTCTGATAGGGTATCTATACTTTATCTATATATGTTGAAGCCACAGTGGCTATTTGGTCAGTATGCATCTCTTCATTTCCCTCTACAGCATAACATTGGCAAGTACCCAAAATCAAATAGATACACGATGCCATTAATCAAAGACCTTCATAAAAAAGAACATTTCAAGATAAAGAGAGACTGCTGCTCTCATCTGTACCATCTCTGATTGTGGCTCTTTGATTTCACTTATAAATTATTTGTCTGATCATTTTGTTAGATCCACTGAGCACACATTTAAAGGTTTAACTCTCATCAAGCTAACAAAAGACAATCTATGAAGGCAGCTGTGTAATTGGTAATATTGTGCCATTCCTATTAGAGATATCAACCAAATGATCACACAAGTCATTTGATAATCTCCATGGTTTCTTTCCTGGGCAACAGAAAGTTAATATCCCTGCTGGAAAAAAATTTGGCTGCTTTCTAGGTTTATATAATTCCCCAAATAGATCAAGGTACATTGCCTACATTGCAACAAAGAGGGCCACAAATAGTCCTTTTCAACAACAGCTTGACTGCTTTTGAACTGGTGCCAAGAGCAGACTTTGTGATCACTGAAATGAATGGAGGCCTCATTGTAATTCCCTCCTCTGTGTTTGGGAATGCATGAATGTCACCAGCTGCCACGTCTGCTCCTCTGTGGAAAACGTCCAAAAACCTTAATTATCACGCTTAATCATCCATGGGATTGAAGCAGGGGAGATCCCACTGTAACAGATTGGCGATGTAAAACACGGTCATTGCATTGAGCTGTGTGCCTGGACTCCCAAGAGGATCTGGTTTATACTCTGTGGTACAGCTGATGCTGGTATAGATTCATTTTTTCGTTAAATGATTCTGATATAGCTTTCCTCGACTGCAGCTGGTGGGTCATTACACCAGTTTTTTTTTTTTTAACGATTTAATAAAAATATCAGCTGATTTGGAATCAGGACATCTGATGGTGTGATGGTATCCAACATGCTTTTTTGTTTTTAAAGTAACCACCCTAATTTTATGATTATAGAGAGCTTTAATGAATTCCCTTTAAAAAAAAAATGTTTAGGCAAGTTTGAGTTTAGATTAAACACTATTAAGCAAAATTTACAAGGTACAAGATAAATTTTATTGTAGTTCAAGACCATACTGTACATGTTCACAGCAGAATAAACACAACATAACAACATACAGTATGATCGCAACAAATAACAGCTGTTGTAGTGAAAATTTTCTCTCCATTACTGCCAGTCTGTGTGTGTGTGTCTGACTGTGCAGTGCAAGTGTGTGTATGTATCGAGGAGGTTAAAGGGACTGTAAGAGTCTCAGCGGCTCGGGGGAAGGAGCTGTTACAGAGTCAGTCAGTCCTTCGATTTGCAGTGTTACAGTTAGTTATAGATGTTTATGTTTATAACAGGAGCCACATTATGCCTGAATCTGAATTTTTGAATAATTGTACACTTATACAAGACAATATAGTAAGAAGGACAGATGAGTTTCTCAGTTTCCTCAGTGTGATTGCGTTACTCAACCACATGATGGCAGTCCGCTTCCATTCGTCTTTTCTGCCCAAGCTCCAAACAGGAATCTGCATGGTTACAGGTGGATCCGGGGCTCTTTGTGAATTATTCCTTCACGCACAGAAAGACCTCACAGTCTTCATCATCATATGTTTACATTATTCAGGACTCCCTGGCAACAACCCAGGACTGCTTTCAAAATCCCTAAACATTATAACAAATATAACAGATGCCTGTCTAGCCGGTGTCCTGCAGGATCCTCGTGTTGAAAGACGCCTGGGGCAGTTGAGTTATTTGCCTTGGCGGCTGGTGGATGTATTCAGGAGCGGTGGCATCTTTTTTAGACTGTGCATCTGACTTTCTTAAAGAACAGATGGTGTTGTTTCCAAACTACCAATTAGCAAGGAGAGGGTAGCAACCAACCACTAGCGGCAGCTCACATTGCCTCTTTCATGCCCTCTTCCTCTCTCTCTCTCTCTCTCTCTCTCTCTCTCTGCTCTCTCTCTCTCTCTCTCTCTCTCTGCCTTTGTCCCTCCGTGCCCTCTTGTTCGGTCTGCGGCTCTCTCTGTTTCGGTCTCTGCCTGACTTTCCCCCTCCACAGCCCTCTACGCTGCAGTGGCAGCACGACACTGGAGAGATGTGTGGCCTACTGAACAGATTGGGAGTGACATATGTCAGACATGGGGGGACTTAGTGGGGCAACCAAGTATGTGTCCCCCAGCGTTCCCTCTTCAGGTGTGAGTCCTGGTGCGAAGACCCCGAGACCTGAGGCTCTCCTCATGCACAGAGACGCACATACGGCTTCAGATTCCTCCGTTAATAACATGAAGAAGTCTGTGGGAGGTGTGTGTGGATGTGTGTCTGCGTGTGTGTATTCAGGGATGCTGAGGATTATGAACAGTGTGATATCTTGTTTGCCACTTGGTGCATAAAATGAAATTACAAGCCAAGAGTCAATATCTCATCATGCTGATTTTGGCTAACCTTGCTCTCCTTCCTCTAACTGCTATATTCCTCAGATTTGGCAGAGGGACACGGCACTGCTCTCTTGCAGTGACTAACCTCGAAATATCCAGTGGGAAATATATCCATCCTCTCCCTCTACTTGAAACTCACTTTCCAGTGTTATAACTTTTAACTAATCCTTAAATTAAGAATTGATTTGTTCTCACATGCAATTGAATGCTTCTCCGGAGAGTGTCTTAATTTGAAAAAAAAAAAAGAAAAAAAAAAAGCGAAACTCACAAATCTATCATACAGGCAATCAAAATGTCAGGCCTGTTAAGTTCAGCTTTAACATCCAACAGAACTTTATTTTATCTAAACTGTCAGCTCCGAATGAAATGCACTGATGTAGCAATTCTTTCTGCTGTCATACCGAGCATTTTCCATCTCTCCTGATGAATTCTTTATGTAGATGTAGATCAGTTTGACATCACACATAAACAAGATGTCACAGGTCTTTCCTCCCTGCGTGCAGGCAGCCCTGATAAATGCGCACATATTTCAGATATGAAATGCAGTGATATTCCCCTTTAACTCCAGCAACCTTGAACAAAAGTCCTCCCTCTGCAGTTAAGTGGGTGCTTGAAGGGCAGGCCGACGCAGACACGGTCCAGTGCTTTTATTGACCCAATGAGAAACCTCTCCGTGTCTCCAGGGGCTCAGAGCTCAGGTTAGGGTCTTTGTTGTCTGCGTTCATTAGTGTCTCCTTCGCCATCTCTCTCCCGCTCTCCTTCTCTCCCCATCGCTATCTCTCTGACTCTCCCTCTAACACCTCCTTTTCTAACTCCCTCGCTCCCTCCTCTGCTGCTCTTTTCCCCCGGGGAGCTGGAGAGGAAAATGTCACCAGATCAAATTAGTGGGAGCCTCCAACACTGCCTGTCTGCCTCTGTCTGTCTATTCCACCGAGTGGTAGCGTCACTCATGGAAGTTTCCAGAACTTTATTTGTGTCCAACTTTATCTTCCCCAGGTATGATACTCTATGACTGTGGTAATAAAGTTTTTTTTTTCTTAAAGTTGTTTTAAAGAAGATTTTTCAAAATATTTTTTCCTATTGGATGATTAAGGAGCAAATCTTAAAAGGCACATAAAAATGCATATTCTTACTAGATTGGTAACAACACAGGTTCACATAAACAGGCTGTAAGTGCTGACAGACATCTTGGACACTGGTTTGTGGGCTGATAAACAAATTGAAGGAATAATTTCACATTGGGACATGCAATTATTTGCTTGCTTGCAGAGATCTTTTATCAGTGATATATGTATCTGGTGAATGTGTACTACAACCAAAGAGTAAAAATGTCAAATTGTGGTTTTATGGGGAGTCATGTGGACAGTTTCTTGGCTGTATATTATATCGTCTGCATGAAATCACCCCTCCCAGCCAAGACGTAGTCCAGCACATAACCTCTCTTTAAAATGCAGCTTGTCAGTTTTACACTTTCCCACAAAAAAACAAAAAAAAACAAGATGTAGCATCTTAATTGGCGAGCCTTTGAAGTGCTGGTGGGCCGATTTTGTCTTTTAAAACATGTCAAATTATTCATAGGTGGCTTTCATTCATCTCATTGAATATAGGAGGCCACCCCTCAGCAGTCTGAAGAGGCCTTGATCTCGCACCCAGTCTCTTTTTTTTTTGCAGTGTCACCACCGCCGCATAACTTATTCATAACGCATTTCATATTCATAGCCTTCTTTACTTCACTGAGACGCATCGGACATAGTGATTTCTCTCTCGGCCCGGCATTATTTACCTTAATGCATTTTAGTGGAGTGGGAGTGAGTGTTGCCAGACGTCCCGTCTTTGCAAACAGATGACTTTAATGCATGTTAACCTTGGTGGCAGTAAAAGGCCCCGCCATTATTCCTCCTGAACCATACAGTGTCTATCAGAGAGTCCACTGGGGAGAAACTGGAGCACTTCCAGGACTCCTCACCCACCGGCCACAAAAGAGCCCTAATTGAAAATGACTTCAGACTATTGAAACAGAAGAAGAGGCTTGGTTGAGGACACAACCTTGTGCGCATTTACCACTGTGAAGGGGTGGGGAAAAGATTGTTTGTGTGCAGTTTTTCCTGCTGTATGTTAGGTGCATGAAGATGATGCTGTAGGCTAAATATAAACCATTTATGTAAAAAAAAAGGGAGGCCAAAAGAGGGAAAAAAAAGAACAAAGCAATTTACAGTAAGAATGAAAGGAACACCCAGAAGTCCATTGCCGTGGTGCTCCATCACAAGCAGACGAGAGTGGCCACTGTCCTTCTGCCATCAGTATGCAAATAGAAAAAAATGGCCCTTGAGTGAGGGGAGCAGTTCCCTCAAGTGCATTCATTAGCCTCCGTTAGCATAATTGATTCCCAGTCCTGCCATAAAACTGGTCACTCCCGGTGCCTCTCGCTCTGGGGGATCCTCTGGGGACCTCGCAGGCGAACTTCAATCATAAATCATTAAAGGACACCACCAGCCAATGGACTGTGCCAAGGCCCCAGAGACGAGCGAGCAACAGTAATACTGTCAGCGACGTCTAAATCATCGATGTGACATACAAAGGTGCCTACGGGCTGACATATCCTGCACTCCACCTCCCTATCCTCATTTCTTAACTGGATGTCGTAAAAATGTATGTGCCCTGTAATTAGGCAACATGAACCTCGACACAGCATATGTCACAGATGGAGTTCTTGGGATTTGTGCCAGCAATGATTTAGGCACTTGCATAATATTTCACTGAACTCATTGTTGTGGTATCTTATAAAACATTGAAAAAGTAGGTTTATGACTGCACGCTTTAATTTGACTTCTTATGACTCTGAAATCCAGGAAACTTGAAGGTAAAGGTGTGATTTCTTTGTGTGCGCAACCAAACAGAAAACACAGTAAAAACCAATGAGTATTCTATGAGGTGTGCCTCGGTCATAATTTACTTTGGTAATTAAATGAACATCAGGACTGTAGACTAGTTACTGCAGAAGTCATGATAGCTATTAGCTTCAGCCGTATTTCTCTCTCCAGCATCACCATTCAGAGCAGGTGTGGCTGGCTTATTAAGGCAAGCTGCTATTAGAGAGAGAGAGAGAGAGAGGGGAGAGAGAGTTTGTGTGGTGAGAGACATTTTTTTTCCATCCAGCCTTCCCTCCATCTGTCCATCCATCCATCCCTCCTCTATACAGTCTAATTAAACTCATCAAGTTGTGCAGTGTAGGTTCCCAGCGCCTCAGAGATGCAGACAGTGAGTGAGAGGGACAGAGAGAGGGAGCCGAGAATGATAGTGGCATGCTCGTGATGTATCGCCACCTCGCAAAATAAAACATATTCATAAAGAATATTCATTACCTCCACCAGCCATCCCCCAGATGGCCAGAAAATTGGCTTTGTGTTGAGATGTGGATTCAGGCATGCATATTAATGGAAGACAGATGTAAACGCATATTCATATTCTTTGGCTCCTCTTTTTTGTGACAGACAAAATGATAATGCATCCACTTAGGAGAGGGGAAAAGGGGCTGCATCCGGGAAGCAATTCACCTCTAATGTGCTGGTGGGTTATTGGCTTTTTGTCAGACTGGCAGTGTGTGTCCCTATTTGTCTAGTGTGTATTTGTGTGGAGTTGTCCCATCTACATTTTAAGTGCTTTCTCTCCCTCTCTCTCTGTCTCTCTTTTACACACACACACATACGCATACATGCATCCATTCACGCACACATTTCCTCATTTCCTCAGTGTGCGGCTTTGAGGCTCTGAACTCTTGCGTACATCAGACACAAGTGTTTTGATCCATATTATAAATCCTCTGTCTTCTTTATTAAGGCGTGGCAACAGTGTGTGTACACTTGTTGGTGACAACAACTTGGTGTTGACACACTTGTACACTTATGCAACAACAACATTTTTTTTTCCTGATATCATCTAAAGGTTGCTGAGGCGCTAAAGCTGTGCACCGTTTGAATCTGTTTAGTCAGACACTTTTACCACCATCACCTGTATCGCCATTTCAGAAGGACACCCAAAGTTAAAACCATTTTTTTTTTGCAACGATATGAGGTTTGGATTGGCGGGTGGCTCTGCTTGTGTGTTTCTCAGGATGCAGACCGTAGCTGACACACAACAGTTAATGCACATCAACACATTAAAAGTAAAATTCATGTAAAATAAACGGTAATGCAGGAGGAGGCTGGGGAGGTGGAGGTGGATGATAGTTGGGCGGATGCAGAGCTCAGCGTTGTTGTGTGCAGACTGGGTGAGGACCAAATGTTTCTGTGCACCATCTATTGTCAAAGATAGGTCGTGGGTATTCGTGATTGGAGGGTGTGGGGAACCTGTGACTGTGAAATGACTGGCAAGGCTCCATTTATGACCAAACAGCTGGGAATACTGTACTGTTGGCCACACTTTAATTTTGCTTCATTTTGAGACTCTTTCCTCTTGAAATCAAGCTCCTGCCACCACTACCTGCAAATGCCAGCTCCTTTGCCTCCACAAGAGGACAGTAGTGCTCTCTCAGCCACCTCCTTACAGGCCACAAAACTCCAACTTCCATTTCACCTTGGATGGCTGCCAAAGCCTGAAAGTTCATGGTATGTAAATCCTTACAGTTATGAGGATTCACATGGTACATTTTTGCATACAGCAGTGTGTCTCTGTAGGTTTAGCCAGGATTTGTTGAGATTCATTAGAAGGATAAATATGGTCATTACGAAGCATGCTATTAATAAAAGAAAGACACCAAAGAACAGTGAAAAACACAACTGAAAAAGTGATATTAATCTCTATTTTACACATTGTTTGCACTATTTAATGGCACTGTGTGACTTCAACTATATTGTCAGTGTCATATTACTATCTTACCTGTTTTAACTGAACCGCTGTGCATCAGGGTTTCTTGTGCATATTTGTTGAACTTCTGACAACGTCACATTAGGGGATTTATGTATATCATGCATACATGTGTGTTTTGAGTATTTATTGCTGCGCTTGTTTCTGTTGTTGAGCTTTGTTTCTGTATTCTGAAGCTGATATCTTCCCTCATTATTCTATTATGCAAAATATTCCTGCCACTGTTTATGTGCAACACTCTGTCATGATACATAATTAAACCATTCCACTAACACCCTTGACACAACTGCTTTAGCCGCCGCTCCAATAACCGACCCCGGGTCTCCCCTATACATATTAGATATTATCTTCATGTTACAGTCTATATACGTCACAGTAAGAATAGGGGAGGATGTTCATTGAAATGGCCTCATAAACCCTCAATCCTGTAACGGTGTGCTGCTCAATTGGAATAAAACCTTCTTTGTGTAAGTGTGTGCCAATATGGAAAATTAAAGCCAGTTAATAAAAAGCAGTGCTAAATCAATGGGAGCCATAAAAGTTACAGGGTAATATTAAAATGTGGGAGGGGGGCCATGAGGGGGGGAGTGGCATTAACACGCTGGGCCTGAATTATCATGTTAATTTAATATCCAGTCTTCAAATGAAGCAGAAAGCCCAATAAAGGTCAATTAAGCAACTAGTCTCCCATCTCCATTTAGAATTTTATAGCTTCATCTAAATCATGGAGCTGGTGCTGGGTCCAAGGGGCCCCACTGGCTGCTGGAGACCTTTGGGACCCAGTGAGGGCGCAGGCTTTTAAGATCTAAGTTCATGGTGGTTAGTTTGGATCGGGACGGCTCTGTGATTGTAGCGTCACCTTGCCCCTAATAACCATTTTGAATTATAGATGTTATTCTAAATGCTGTGTGCAAGAACACGGTTTACACATCCAGGTGCCGTTTTTACACGGCCCGAAAGCAGCTGTTGGAAGCAAGGCCAAGTTGTATCCAACATGAACTCTCTGCCCCTGTGGAGTTTAAATCACAATTTATATGACTGTGCAAGCGAGACAAATTCTTACGTCTGTGAAAACTCTGGTATCTGCTTATTTCTCTGGGTAGCCTTTTATTTACTTAACTTTTATTTTCAGTAACTCTGCAGTAACTCATCACCTTCACTGTTAAGTACCTTTTTGTTTCCATTTCTGATTTTAGCAAGAACAAAAGAACTTTAAATAAATAGAACATAAACCAAGCCATTATAAACTCAAATAGTCAGCCATAATTATTTTAACAAGTATTAAACTTTAGTATATATATATATATATATATATATATATATATATATATATATATATATATATATATATATACGTATATAAACAATATTAATGCAGTATGTTTTCAGGTACAAATGGATTTCTTCATCAACAAGGATTCAGATGGTTCAGGCTCTGTACCTCTACACTTGCAGAGGGGTAGCAAATGTAATTAGCATTTATCAGGCTTCTATTTTATTTAAATAATTAACTGTAACTTGGGTTAATCCCCAAGTGTTTGGCATTAAATTACACCTCTCTTTATATTTTTATTCTTATTCCGTATGCGTCTCTTCTGTGCAAAGCTCTTATACGCTCCCACGCGATTGGATAATTGATTAAACCGACCTCACGACCAGGAAAAAAAATGACAAATACATCAAATAATTGACCAAAATTGTGACAACTCACCAACCTCCTCACTGAAATAAGAGTAGTAAGTGAAGTTTAATATTGATGACCGCTGACGTGCTGGTGAACGAACGGTCAGAAAGAATGATGAATAATTCCCATGTAGGCACAATATGTATCGACCATTTATTGACCTCCTCATGCTAGCCTGCTCCGTTGACATAACTTTATGCAGATCCATAGTCCTATGAATAAATCATACAGAGCTAGTTAGAGCCAGTCTTTCAAAGCTCACGGTTAATAAACTAAAGGGAGCTCTGTTGGTGCTGAAACACAATACACTTTTAATTGCCTCTGAAGGCTGCGACAACACGTGGATTAAGACTCCTCTGAACCAATCTGCTTCTCACAACCACTTCTAACCTCATTACTATCCCAACATCCACGCTGATATCTGGTTATTTTTTGTCGCATTGTTTAGATTCTGTTTTTGAGTTGGGGCACCATGTTCTGTTTACAGTTATTCATGTGGATTTTTTTTTTAAAGCAAATAAGTAGATAACTTTTATTATTGACAAAAAAAATAATCAGCAAATATTTTGGTTGCTAATTAATCTTTCAAATAAGTTTTTGAAACAAAAAGGTCCCCAAATGTCTCAAATATTAAAATGTTCTGGTTTCTATATGATAGTAAAGTGAACTTCTTTGGATTTGCAACTGCTGGTTAGGGAAAACAATTAACTTTAATACTTAATTAAATTAATTATTAATTAAAGTCTGGAAATTTATGATGGAAATATTCCATAATGATAAAAGATCAGGATGTAATTGGTACACTAATAATAGTTAAAATAATTGCTACATACAGCCTTTTGCATGTATACAAGGATATTTTATCCTGAATATTCACCATAACAACTTCCCTCAAACATGACCTAAATGAGGATGTAAGTTTATTTATAATATGTTATGTATGAAATTCTCTATTAAATATACGTCTTGACTTTTTAGGATATCAGTTCTTAACCTCATAAAGGTCTGGCTTTGACATCCTGTCTTAATAGAGAAAATTAGAATTCAAGATAGTTTCACTGATGTTGGCGATGATGTCGAAGTACAAACACTGCTAATTCTCATGTAACCCTCCCATCGCTCATGGAGCAGCAGTTGAGATGCACACATGGCTTTTGCATTTTTAAATACACTTTAATTTGTGTGGAGTTGTCCCACTAACGGACCACTAACCCTCTGTGAAGCACCCCCATACAAAATGCATAATATGCAACAATTCAGCAAAATGTTATCGTGGAAAGTGAGCATCTTTGCTTCGTTCCACATGCTGCGCATCTGGATAGTGTCTGGGTACATTACATGAGTGAATGGGTTAGTGACCCAGATTCTCTAATGGGATTTTAGGTGTCTAAAAAAATAGTCTCTAGTCTGACAGATGTTCCTCTTTGATAATTACATGAACATTAAACCACTAAGACATTGATATGAAAGATGTGCATAAGAAAATCCTGTACATATGCATTATTATGAATTCATTTGAATGATGTTTTCTTCAACTTGCATGGCACCGTAACGAAACATTTATCCTGTGCTCATCTGCCTGAATGCTTAAAACCCTAAAGCTCCCTCTTAGTGACTTTCTGTGTTAATGAAGAGTCAAAACAGAACTGGGCCTTTGTTTATCAGAAGAAATAAGATATCAGATATTCCAGTCCGCCCAGAGAACACACGCAGTCTGTGCTGCCTGAACATGCCTGTGAAACCATGCTGTGCTGAAGGCAATCTGTCTCCCCCACCCATAACGACCATCTGTCATTAGTGTAGATCAATGGAGATGATAGATGGGGAGTGCTTGCTGTGCTGACAGAAGCACTGAGACAGGAGTCCAGGAACGACCACGGTTATGGTGCGTGGTCCTGACCCAGCGGGCAAAAGCCCTGATGTTAATTTTTGTATCCGTGCTGAGGTTGGGTTGATATGAGTTTGGACTGTCAAGAAAGCTGCAGACTGGCTTTTGAAAATTCAAATCAATTTTAGTCTGTTTTTCTGAGTGTTGCATATGTTTGGAGCACTCTCCCGCATGTCTTTACTCCTGTGCCAGAAGTGTTATAAATTCTCTCTGAATAATCCATTTTCCTAAGCGCTTGGTGGGTTATTCAAAGCATGTCATATGGAGTTGATGTAAAACAAGGCAATAAAACAGGCAGAGAATGGACTGTGCCAGGTCTGCCTCTACACATCTCAAAGCATGACATCCCAATAACCAGACCAAACCAGTTTGGATCCACTGGGTAAAATCAAGAGGACTGGACATGATTCGATGAAGCCCATTTCACACTTGCAGAGAGAGATGGACGGTCCAAGGCCTGTTAAAATCCCTCGGGTTTTGGACAAGAGCATCGGAGGATTTTCAACACAAGTCATTCTTAACACAGAGGAGTAGACAAAATGAAGGGCTTTTCTCCAATTTTAGCCACCAAAATTGAATTCTGAGGTAACGCGGGCTCCCCTGTGGGATCTACCCCTCATCTATATTCGCCCGCCACTTTCTTGTGTGAATTTGCTTTCTTTTGTCATCTTTTTTTTTTTTTAACTTCTTCTGTGATCAGAGCTGCGACTTAATGGGAATTCTTTGTTTTGATATTTTGAGATGAGGCGTACGATTTAAAAGTAAAGGTGCCCTCAACACAAAACAAAACGTGACAATGGAATAATAAAAAAAAACAAAACAACAACACACAAATACCAATCCTGATTACTCTCCCTGCGATGACTAATAAAAGAGAGCCACACAATGACACAAAAACCCACACAATCACCTGGATACAGTCTTACCAGCGCACATGTACTGACAAGCTCACACACACACACACACACACACACAAGAACACACACACTCTCCCCTCTTATACACCCGGGCAGTGGGGATTGCTTCAGAAAAACAGCACCTGCTCCTCCATTTGAAAACTATTTAGGGAGGCATCAAACTCTCTATCAGGGCAGGTCTGATTGCGGTCGCCTCTTCACAGTCCCCCAATCACTCAGTGAGTCAATTAGCCCCCTGCCTCCACACACACACACACACACACTCTCTCTCTCCTTCACACACACGCACACACACATACGATATGCACAACAGACTCCCATTCCCCGCCGTCTGCTGTGGGTTCCGCCAGGGAATTAGAGTCCATCGGCGGCCTCCCAGCAACACCTGAGGCCCCCCACCACCCAGCACCGGCCCCTCCTCCCTCCACCCACAGTCAGCTAATAGCAGTGCTCCAAGGGCACCCGAGCCACAATGGCATTCAATTCACCCCTATTGTACCCCTTTTACCAAGCCTCATACCAGAGACTCAACAGCTATTTAGCAGATGATAGGAAAAGAAAGAGAGAGCGGAGGGGAGCGAGGGAAAGTAGGAAATGAGCGATGCAACAACAGGGGTGATGCGTCCGCTCACCTCTGTGATCATTTACTTTGTTCAGTTGAGGCCAATTCGATTGTGATGTTCACTGTGCATGTGCTAGTGTCGGTCTTTGTCTTTGCAAGTATTAAGAGTGTGTTTGCTTGCAGGTGTATTTCTCGCTGCATCCACTTTCACCTGTGTGTGTGTGTGTGTGTGTGTGTGGAGCCCACGTTCCGTCATCGACTCTTTGGGTTAGCGGGCGGCGCTCTCTCACAATCGCTTATTTATTCAGGGCCTTTTGAAATAATCGAGTTGACACATCTGTCAGATGGTGAGAGGAGGAATGCTAAAAGGTCACCGGGCGAGGTACCAGCTGCTCCCGCACCAAACCTTTCCTGCCTCCAAATAGCACAGTCATTACACCACAACAGATGGGACTCCTGCCTTTCATTTCTGTCTCGCTCGCTTTGCACACCCTGACACGCGCACATGCACACGCTCGGGAGCGTACACAAAAGTGTGTATGCGAGCGCCCATCACACTCATGCACACATATACACAGAGGTGCAGTCACACCAGACACTTGTCACGGATAAGACAAGCAAACAGGCAGAGACATGTACTGTACACATCTGCAGGCACACACACACAGACAGTACACACATTTATTCCCTCCCTCTGTCACCGTCTCTCTTGCTCTCACTTGCACACTCTGTACTCTTTCTCTCCAGGTCTGATTTCCATGTACAAGGTCAGAATCAGCTGTCTACAGGGAACATCACTCCCTCATACCCAGAGCACGACAAAAGGACAAACGCGGTCCCACTAAGGACAAAAGGCAGGGGAGACTTTCTCTCTGCATTCTGTCTCTTTATTTCTCATTCGACTTGCTTTGTTTTATCTCTGAGCTATTGTTTAATGATATCTGTCTCAAAGACAGAACTGAACCTCCCAGCTGCCCGGAAAGTGATCGTATAATTCAAAGCTCGGTTATATCATATACCACAGTGTTTAACGGACTTATATCTTGGGCGGCTTTGTCGGGTGGAAAAAGTGCTTGGCATTGGGAAACCCAAAGAAAAGCCTTAGGCCTGGCTCCAAGTACTGCCTTTGATGGAGCTCAGTAGATTCAAGCTTCCTTGAATAGGGAGGCTTTTTCTGATGATGGTGCGAAAACAAATTCTTTCCTCCCCTAAGCACTGAAGGTTTATGGCGTCCTTGATCACCTTATAAGAAAACCACACCAGTTAGGACATGTTGCTTCAAGTACACCATAAAGATGGTTGCTTACCCAATCCAGCTGTCGCCAATTAATCTTTGCGCACATCATCAGATCCCATTGAAGACTTTGATATCGTGCGCTCTTTCCACTTCAAGTGAGATACAGGAGAGGCTCTTTGTTTTGCTTCACAAAGGGTGCGTTGCTTTAAGATATGTAATTGTTCCTAGCAAATCCTATAGTCGTTTGTTGTGTTTGCCAGCTTGGCTATTGTTCCAGTTAATGAGCTTGAAGGAACCCACGGCTAGGCTGGAGAAAGCTAGGGGAGGGTATGGTACAGTGCATAGCTTGCTGTATGCAAATGTGTTGAGGCAGGGCGTTAGCAAAGGCACGTACATTTCCATAATTAATGATAACACTCTAAAATGTTTAGTGTACAGAAACTGCACCAAAAGCACATTAAGGATAAGTCTGCGTTGCTTCACTCGGTCACACATGAGACTTAAACATATTATGTGCTGGTTGAATTCAGTTTTTTTTTTTTTTTTATATGGCATTACCACACAACATTGCAATGCATAGTGTGCATTTTCCCTTACCAATAAGTAGACAGGATAATACAGCAATCCGCAATGTGTGGCCAGCTATAAAGTGGCCGGCAGGATGCATTAAAAGAGTAATAACGCATAAATCATGTAAATGCACAGTTAGGATATAGCCACTGATTTTTATAGCTTACTATATGGGAAACATTATTCAGATGTGTCTCCTACAGCAGGTTGAAGCATTACATTGCCATCTCTGCTCTGTTTGTGCACACCTTGGTATTGTAAAATATTGAAACCTCTCAGGGTGGACAATGCATTTATGATGTTGTTAACAGGATCTATTGCGTATTCTATTGGTGACATTTATGAGCTAAAATGGAAGTACCAGGTACACAAGGAATGTCCCACTCTGGGGCAAGCGGCATCAGCAACATCATTGTTAAAAAAGATGGAATTTTACAGCAGGACACAACATTTATCATCCTGCCGGTAGCTTTTATTTTTTAATATTAATGTTCCATTTCACAAGCTATTGAACATCAACTCCGAGTGGGCAGGAATTGAAATCTCAAGCTCTGCTACAAACCTGGTGTCATTTGTGGCTGAAAGATATCAAACAAACTGATGATGACAGACAAGCCATCACCCGCGATGACACCCCACACCCGTGTTATTGTCTGTGAGTAACTCCTATCACTTGTTTGTGTCACCGCAAAGTTCATTTGTCACGCCCATATGTGACCCATTAACATAACTATCAGGAAGAGTCGTGGTGGGAGACTTCACGGCACACTCACTGATGCCTCCGAGCCCCTGTCTGTCTGTCCACGCACACCGAGCTGCAGATGTCAACCCCACGACTGTGTGTGCGTGTGACGGGACGGGGGATGATAATCAAACGTGATTTGACAGATGATAGGGTGCTACTTATGCTGTACAGGCAAGTGTGTGTATATGTGTGTACTGTATTTGCTACTGTTGTAATGGGCAGCTGCCATTATTAATAACCATTCATCATACAATCCATGTAGTAAGATTCCCATTTCCCTCCCTCGTGGGTGAGTGTGTATGTGTGTGTACATTTACATATGTGCACACTGATGTGATTGATGCCCCCTGCTTCACTGCCCCCTCAGCACCCTCTCAGATTTAGTGCCCTCAAACTCTCTTTGGCCCCACTACCCCCTAAGCACAGTAAACATAAAGCAGCCGATTTACTTTATGACTCCTGCGCTCCAGACCTTTAGTGGATTTACTGTCATTTTTATGTATTAGCTGGTGCTGGAATGTGGTGGGTGATAATGACTGACAGGCAGCTGGTCATGGAGGGAGAAAAGTGCTTCGCTGGCAGCTTTAATGGAATCAACAGAACAGTAAATGGGATTCAATTAAAACTTGTTCTTTGTGGGGTTTCGCCACAATGGATGGCGCTATATGGCCACATTAAAGACCATTTCAAGGATGATGGATTCTTTAAATTAGGTAGTGTAATTGGCTTCACTTGTGCAATTTTGCATCCTTGATGAAATTGAAAGAGAGATTCACGTAACCCATCTTATACATGTGAATCATTTAACACACTTAACCCTTTAACAGAGAGCGTTCCCCTTTTATTTTGCCCTCAGTAGCTTTAGGTTGAAATGAAATCCTGTTTCACACTTCCTGATAGTATCACGTACAGACCTATATTCTGTATCAGTGTGTTCCAGTTAATTATTGATGTTGATGTTTAGGCTGAGTGGCGTATTCAAACCTAAGACTCTGTTCTTTCATGGCTGCACATTTGCATTCAATGGAAATGTGGTATGCACAACTTTTATACATTTCCCCAAAATCCAGCATGAGATATGTTGGGATGTCCACTGAAATTTAAGTCTTGTGGGTTTGGTCAATTTTTGACTATATAGCTTGACGGTTTCCCCCGTCAGTCAGTCTGACGGTCAGTGGTCAGTGTAAAAGATATAGTGAGACATTTTAGGAACATGGTTATTCTCTTTTGTGCTGACAGCTGAAAGAGAAGATAGACACCTTTTTCATGTTTCTGTGGTAAATATCAAGCTGGAACCAGTTAACTTAGTTTAGTATAAATACTGGAAACAGGGGAAAAAAGCCAGCCTGGCTCTGTCCAGTGGTAAAAACATACCTATCAGCACCTCTAATGCTCACTAATTAACACATTATATTGGATTTGTTAAATTGTTTAAAATGAAAGCGTAAAAATTACAATTTGCCAGCTGCCAGGGAGCCAATGGAGACTCCAGGAAATAACAGGTCCGGCCAAGAATTAGTCTGGCACACAACCGGTGAATTGTCATTTTTACACTTCAGTTTTTGTTTGGATGAATCAAATTGAGACAGAATATGTTCATTAGTGAGCTTTAGTTGTGCTAGTAGGAGGATTTTGTTCCCTTTGGACAGAGCCTGGCTATCCGTTTCCAGTCTTTATGTTAACCTAAGCTAACCGGCTACTGGCTTAAGCTTTGTATGTACAGTTCAGATGATTTTTTTAAATCAATTTTCTAACGCAATTCTCAGAAAGAAAGCAAATTCACACAGACAGTCAAATTATTCCTTTAAATGGTTAATAAACAATATTTGATGGTGTATCTTGTATTTGTGTATTCACTTTCATGCCTGGTGGTGAATTTTCCTTTTAAAATTCCTTGGCGTACTCTGGCACTTCTCTGAGTGATCTCAAAAGGCATTCTGGGAAATACAGGAAATTGCTATCTGAGATAAAAGTGGATGAGACAGAGAAAAAAGTACACAGAAAAATTGTTTACAAACACTTCATCACAAAACAACTCCCAGAGTGCACTTCATCACAAATTGATACGCAACAAAATAGGGCTCTCGACGAATGGGAATTTTTATGGGCGTTAATGGGGCAGAAAAATTGAGAGCAGTTATACAGGATGATTTTTACATTGATTCGAAGGAATTGAAGGTGAGCAGTTAAAATGCTGCAAATACATAAATATATGTGCATGTACTAAGTGGCTGAACCAAACTATAAACATCTAGGAGAGGACACACTCTGGATAACTGCCCCTGTAACTCCTCAAACATTCAGTGTTTGTGTTTTAAAGATAATTATCTTTATCTGCTTTGTTGCATCAGATAAAATTGCTCCTGTGCTGATTGCTCCTGTGCTTTAGGGGATTCAAACTCATTGTCGAGTTGTGGGACTAGTTGTGAGGCCATCAAGACTTCAGAATCTTGTTACCAGCAATCAGTCTGTCTCGGCCTGATACACTATGACAGTTATTAAGAGCGCGATGCCGTCAGCCACGAGCGTTGATCAGTGCAGTTTAAAGTTTATATGCTGCAGTCCCCAGTCTGTCACCATTCAACATTCAAAATGTCTTTTGCTCTCCACTCTTTGACTATTTTGACTACTCTCTTGTCAACAAGACCTTTTCTTCTTGTGTATGCTCGCTGTCGCTCTGTGAGTCTTCCTCGCTGTTGCCCCGCTCTTCTTTCCTTTCACCCTGTCCTTCTCCGAGTCAAGACGGCGGCAATAATCCTCTCTAATAGCAGATGACAGCTCCACATAACTTCTGACATTAGCTTTTAGCCATCACATTTTTACAACCCTTGGTCTTGACGGCAGATTTGTTGGCCGGCATTGGCAGTCTCTCTCTCTCTCTCTCTCTCTCTCTCTCTCTCTCTCTGGTAATGTCTTTTAGACGGGAGAGATCTGGGCCCTTTACCCATCACACATTCTTTATTACAGTATTGGCCATGGTGTTCCATCACTTTCTGCTTCCCATCACACAAAAGTACATGCACACACAGTCACAAGTGCACACACACACACACACACACATGCACATTCACGCTTGTCCCCAAAGGGCCCCAGATTGATAGTACTTCCAGAGTACAGTGCCATAAAGAGAGAGAGAGAGAGACATAGATAGAGAGAGAAAGACAGGGAGAGGCAAATGGACATGCCTGTTCAACAGAACATACACTTTGTTTCTGCCTCTTACGTCTTACATATACCTTGAATTCTAAAATTATTTCAGTATTTGTTTTGAAAAATGATCAAATTAAAGTTGCGGTTGTAATATCAATCTTGACCTTTGAAATAGCTATATACAAATAATTGTTCACCTAAGGTCCACTTACTAGAGCTTATCCAAAGCTTTCAGTCGGCGGGTCATCGTCCATCACTAACAAAACTCACTATCTGTCATTTAATATGCGTCACACTAAAAAGATCAAGTAAGTGGAGCTTGAGTTAATTATTTTTAATCCAACAAATCCAAACGTTATTTGCTCATGTTTCATGTCGGTGCTAAACTTCGTTGGACTGCCTCCAGGTCTGCCCAGGTTAAGTGAAAATACGATACAGTTTGAATGAGAGGTCTAATTATGTTATTGCAAAGAGCAGCCCTTAGATACAGTGGAGTAGTTCCTGACTGCATTAATTGGCAGCTGTTATGTCTGCTTGTAATATAATATGAAAACTACAACATTATTTGAAATGCAACATGCAGTTTTTTTGTAATATCTGTAATATGAGAGAAGATGCTATATGTACACATAACATTCAGAAAGTAGTATTTCATATAAGTAAGCACCGGTCACATTTGCTCAGATCTCTTGCAGACATTTAATGCTGTCATAGTTTTGTTTTTTCGAGCAACACATTGCTCCACAGAAGTCATTATGTGCACAACAATCACACAGAGACATATTGAATAGGTTGTGTTTAACAGTGGCAGCATTAAAGAAAAAGTCTCCATAAAAATTAATCGGTTGGATGTTTTCAGGAGTAACTGGATTTATAGTGCGTCCAATGATCCTGAGGCTGAGTGGTGCATTTAGAGCTGTCAGTGAAGCTCCAACAGGGGGATGAGGCGTGGGGAAGGAGTCTACGGGATGACATAGGGTGGTGGTGGGAGGGGTGGGGGGGGGATAGGGGGGTAGCCATATGGCTGCTGACAAGGAGAGGGGGCAAAGCTGACAGGGCCGAGGGAACGGAGATGGCAGGCGGGAGGGAAGAGGAAATCACACTGGAAGGACAACATGCTCCCCTTCTGCCAGGGCGGAAAGCAGCGGCGACCTGTGTGTGTACGTTAGTGTGTGTGCCGCTGACTGACAACGCTGCTGATTGGATCCAACATGGAGACCTGTGTCCTGACAGCACTGATGCCACAAGTCTGGACAGGGCCTGGAGTGTATGAGTGACTGAGAGCCAAAGAGAGAGACGAAAGAAAAGAGTATGTGCATCTCTGTCTGTGTTCTGTGTATTATCTGTGTGTGTGTGTGTGTGTGTGTGTGTGGCCCAGCGTGGGTGTCAGCCAGCCAGCCAGGGTCCTCTGTGTGCCTGAGGAGCCTCTCTACCAGCTGGGTGAGCCAGGTGCTCCGTTGCCCCCTCATGCCCCCTGGCCCTCCCATTACTGCTGCCCTCCAGGCCCGCTCAGTCAACTGCCACTTGCTACCAGATCAATATTAGCTCACATCGAGGACAACATGTCATTCCACCACTGAGGGGTCAGACAACCCATTGTTAGGCAGCATCAGGTACAAACCGGGTTGGGAGACAATATTGTTTCAGAATGTTTCCTATTTCTCTGCTGTGCATGAGGCTTGTGCAACAATTCTGATGAATTTAACAGGAAAGTGCCATTAATGCATCAAATAAAAGAAATTTAAGACTTAAATATAATAAAACCTGAAGAACATATGTAAGGAATGCATGTTTTATTTATAAAAGGTTTATTGTGTTTATTTATTGCTTTGGCTGGCTTTGGCGGAATCATAAATTTTACATTTTTTCTCAGTTTCATGTGTAAAGGTTCCTCATAGGCTGACACAAAATGGGCAACAGTCAATGATTCAGACAGGTGTAGATATTGAGAAGCGTGTATGCTATCAGTGGACTAATTTGCATTATTTGATTGTCAGTGCACGCCGCTAAATATGCATTTTCCATAATTATAACTATACCGTCTTACTGAGGATGTCTTGGCTGCAGAAACACTTTTGCTGACAAAGCTCCAAGGACGCAGACGAGCTGAATGCTGAGTGCGCACATCGCCATCGCTTGCCTTTTGTACAGGAACGGCAACTCGAGCACCGAGATTGTTTTCCTTGCTGCTTGAGTAGTGGCACAAAAGTGATAAGTAGGTAATGACTTTTAATTAGCAGTGTCCCAAAAACATATCAACAATAATCAAACACATTCCATAATGTTTCTGAACATCTGCGTGACGCTGAGAGTTTTCATCAGCGCACATTGAGTGATGGCCTGTTTTAATGTGGCATCAAACTCTTAATAGCTGCTTTGTACCTTTTCACGTGCGGGTTCACTTTAGAGCCATCTAATTCAAAACAGGGATTCTCAATTATGCAATGTCCCATTTACATATGCTAATTAGGATCATATTAATTATGTTGAAATTGGGTAATTAGCCAATCTCAATTAAGGCATTGTTCATTACACTAAATGCACAGGAAAGGTGTTTGAAGTTTTTCCCCACGCCTTTATTCATTTCTCTGTGTGTGTGTGTGTGTGAGAGAACTGGGCTGCCTGCCACATCTGAATCAAGCCTCGGCGGCATGTATTTAATAATTTAAGCATCCCAGCTCATACAAGGGATGCACCCACAGCTTTCATCGTTACCAAGCATATGGTTCTGTAATGAGCCTGCTTGCTTGTAAAATAGTAATGCCAGTACAGAGCAGAATAGAAGAGACAACAGCCAGCCTTTTCTCTTTTTAGCCACTCAAGCTAGCTACGGTGCCAGCGGTGGCCAATGCATTATACAAGCTTGTTTGGGTTCCCGTGTCGCTAAGCCGACGCTGGGAAGGCCAATTTGCGCTAGCCATGAAAGGAAATGAAAAAAAAAAGAAAAAGAAAACAAACAAAAACACTGGAAGAGGCAATGGCAGCAACGAAAGATGTCAAATACATCTTTCTTCACCCAAAACAAACAAGGTACCTGGGGGGAGAGGAGATTTAAATACTGCTCTAAACTGACTCACAGCTGTGCGTTGCGTGCACAGCCAAGGTAAACATATTATCATCCTAGCTGACTGCTTGACATCCATTGCATGCTTCATAAAAATGCTCCCTGAAACTGCATAATACTCTTCCATTCCACACAGATAGAACTGTGCAGAGGGAGCCATACTAGAGATTAGCATGTAATTTGGTTGCCATAATTAGTTTGTTTGTGACTTTTAGGTTTACGTTTGAAATTAAGAGCACGGTTGTGGGTACCATGTGCACTGAAACACAGCAGGACTCTGGATCCAGCTGGAGGTCTGGAAGTGCTCACTTCCTGGTACAGAGCCTGAGGCATTTTGCGACATGAGGTATCTCTCTGGCTGTTCCGGCACGCAGTGTTCTCCTCCTCTTTCTCCTCGTCTCCCCTAATCTCCCAAGGAGCTGTGTTGGTGTGTGTGTGTGCTTACGCGAGTAAGTGCATGCTTGCATATGCATGTGTGTGTATGTTTTAGTCTCAGACACTGCGGGGAATATCATCCTCGGGGTACTGAGGGAAGATGATGAATGATGCTCTGCCCTTCAACTGTTCTTGAATAGTAAATTACCCCTCTATTGGCTTGTGATGGAAAGAGAAGTCCTCATTCAGAGATGCTGAATAACACATGCAGTACAAGGTCAAAGGCTCAAATACAATGGCCTTAAATTCCCTTTCATATATGTGTCTAAAATAAAAAAAATCACTGTTGAATAAAAAAAACGTTGATTGACTTTCACTATCGCAATCTCATCCCCTTCCCTGGTCCTTAACACCCATATTTGGGAAATGGCACGTTGTATGTGACATAAATCACCTCTGAACATAAAGTACTGTGGCTACGAGAGAGGTGACCTTTAGCTCTGACACTGAAGATGTTGTGATATATCACTGAAATCCAACATTTTATTCTTCTGTCACTGACTCTGAAATACAGACAATAGACAACCATTTTTTTCCTCTGACTGATGAAGTGTCCTGTTTTTGAAACCTTTATTTAACCTGGATATGTTCGTGTGCCATTGGGACTTTTCCGTTCTTAATGTTTGGCCCAATGTCACAGTGGAGGGGCACTGGAGTGCAGTGCTCTAGTCGATTCAAGTGCCCTTTAGGTCTTCCCAAATGTCCTTGTGCTTAGCTTGAGAGCCACTCTGGTGTCACCCTTTAGGGCGTAAAAAAAAGAAGGAAAAAAAACAACAAAACACCCCCCCACCCAAAAAAAAAAAAACAAAAAAAAACAAAAAAAACTGTGCATCAAAGAGGTTCCCCTTTTGCATTTCCCTCTGTGCCTCTCAAAAGCCTGTGAATAGTGATGCTGGTAATCTTTGTGGCAGCTTTTGTTACAGTCACAGTCTGTCACTGCTGTTACTGTCATAAAAAAAAACAATATTGGTATAAGGGCAGAATGGCCTCCGCATAAAAGGGCTGATTCATTGCTTTATATTTTCAAGGCATAAATGATTGCTCTCATAAAATTCGCTATTTTGTAACCATTCAGACCCTCATGATCCATATTAAGTTTTACTGCTACACCAACAATAGGCGGCACAACTTTTGCAGGCATTTAATTTTGGAATAAAAACTTCACATTGACAAGCGAGCACACGGCTGATCCGCGCTCAATACTTCGATAACCAAATGTCAGCAACATTACAGTGCGTTTTGGATGGAGGGAGGCAAAGAGCCAACGTCCCCACGGTTGATTTGATTTCTCCCTTCCAGTAGGGGGAGCTGTGGTATACTATTAGAGGCCTCACATGACATTTTGGCAGTGTAATGAGTGCGGAGAAGTGGCAGAATCTTTAACATAACATAACATAACATAACATAACATAACATGTACTACACAAATGTGAGATGTAAATCAAAATATCATAAAGAAAAAATATTTTACCTTTGTGTTTTGAAATGAGGATGCTGTTTTGAAGGACACAGTGGAAATGCATGTGAGGGCTTGGTGCTGCGTTTCTGTGTGGAAATGGGCTCTGTTTTGTTTTCTGTAATTGCAATTTCTGCACAGCCATCCAGCGGAGATAGACCAGTGTTTACCCCTTGATCCATGGGCTTAACAATAGGAGAGGGAAAAGATAGAGAAAGAGAACTCAGAGGTAACATTTGTCAGTGGCAGTCTGTCGTTCGCCTGATTGAATTCATGGAGAAAAACGGCGAGACTCCACCGGGGTGATGCTTGAGTGCCTCTGATCTTCATTTTCCACCGCCCCTGTTATTTTTCCTTTTCTCCCTCCCTCCCTTTTCTCTCCCTCTCTTTCTCTCTGTCTGCCGTGTCCCTCTCGTTTCATTGGACTCAGATCTCTCCATCGCTCTAACCTTTCATTATGACAAGACAAAGCTTTAATCTCTCACGAGCCATTTCCCCTTGTGACAGGCAGAGTGAGCGGTGATGGCCGTGACACACACACATACACACACATATACACTCTCTCTCTCTCTCTCTCTATCACACACACACACACATGCAGGAGGTGTGTACATCTGATGCAGGTATGCCCACAACTGACTCAAGGCAAATTGACACATGGTGACAAAGAAAGAAATAGAGGAGGAGGAAGTGATAAAGAGAAGGTGGCAGCAAAGAGAGATGCTGCACTGCAGACACCACAGATACTTCTTTTGTGATTTACTGAGGGAAAAGATACATTCTGAAACATTTTTAAATGACCCTGTAACTAGAAACGTCCTTACTGCACATTTCTATCATTCTTCTCAGTTAAAAGATTATGTCGTCACGATATGAAGAGCGTAAGCAAGTGGTAGAGGCAGGCAGCGACAATAAGTGTTCAAGCCAGCGCATTCGAGGTAAACAACAATGACTTTTATCTATTCTGACCTTACGCAGAGGTGGCGGCAGTCGTCGTATGAAGATTACATGTACGTCTCTGATCTGAAACATCAAACAATGACGGGTCATCCAAACAGTGTGTCGTCCTGTCCCTATCGTGCCCCCTCCCTCATTTTGCATAGCAGCCACAAGAGCCACACTTCATAGGGACTTCATAATCACACCCCCTGCTGAGGTGACAGCCTGATTGGATATCTGAGGGAGGCACCCGCATGAATTTGCATACTAATTGACAAATATGCCCCCCCCCGCACGCACAGACACACACACACACACACACACACACACACCCTTATCCTTTTGTCTTCTTCCCTACCACTCAATAAATTAACGTCATGCCCGCGTGCTGCACAATGACTTGGCTCTTCAGTGTAACAGCACTGACAAATTTAGCATCCCTCTGTGAGTTTACTCCTGCTTCAAAGTGTTTTTTTGACGCAAACAAAAAAATCATATCTATTAAAAAGACAGAATTGGTTATGGGAGTTAAGATGGACCTCAGAGGACAGCATGAAATAAATGTCGATGATTCGGGAAGCAGACGGATCGAGCTATCAAAGGCCTGATGGGAAGTGATTGAAGGAAAGGGAGACGTGCAAACGGAGAGAGTGTGTGAGACAGAGAGGAAGAGGGGGAAAAAGTGCGTTTCATTGCTCGTTTGTGCTGAGCCAAGAGATGGAAATAAAGAACGTGCTGGGAGCGTGTCAAGTTGGCAAAACAAGCCACCCCCGAGACTTGACACCAGGTAGGACTGCTGCAACCCGAGCAGATGTCTACATCCCAGTGTTCCCACACACTGTGGAGGAATGCACAGGGAAGTACAGTAGATATATATATGCATGCACACACACACACACACACACACACTCAGGTATATATACTGTCACTCTGTCCCTATCTAGAAACCCCTCCCTTACACACATGCAGAGTCACAGGTCTAACAAGTTGTCTAGATGTCAGCAGATGCTCAATCTCTTGTGCTCACTAACCCCCCCCCTCACACACACACACTCACCACCACAAACCCCCACACGTATTCGCACCCGCCAAACACATGCAGACGCACACATTATGCACCCATTTCATTTTCCTCACCCACCTTCCCCAGAGGTCATCTTTGCTCGCCCCTGTTTTTAATGACATGTCGTGAGAGTGGCCCGTTCACTCTGCCCAAGCTGAGCAAAGATCACGTGGCGTCAAACCACGCGATGCACACAAATTGCCGTCATCAGTGCTGTGCTGTGCTTTTGGGCCCATTGCCAACGTGTTTTCAGTTGTGTTACGAAACGGAGCTGCAGAAAGGTGCGGGGAGGAAAGAAGGAAAGAGGGAGAGAGCGTGAGAGCGAAACTTCGGGGAGATTTAATTATTTTTAACCAGAGGCGATTGGATAAAAAAAGGCCACAGACTTAATGACTTAATTTAGACGTTTAATTAGTTGAGCACGAATCTCTCTCTGGCTTCTGCCCCGCTTAATCTGTGATGAAGTTTGGTGAATGAATGGCGTCAGGCCTCTCTCTCTCTCTCTCTCT
The DNA here is from genome assembly GCA_023238725.1 of Scortum barcoo. Classification (NCBI taxonomy): domain Eukaryota; kingdom Metazoa; phylum Chordata; class Actinopteri; order Centrarchiformes; family Terapontidae; genus Scortum; species Scortum barcoo. Next base: position 11,735,035 of record CM041548.1, on the reverse strand, counting down.
CTTATTGCCTCTGTCTCTCTCTTTATTTCTCTTTTCCTTTATCTCCCTCTCTTCACGGACCACATAAATAATTCCCATTGCCTCTTTGAGCATGCACAATCAAATATGTATGGCTACACGCCATGGTGCTTTTGAAAAGAACTATTTCAAAGGTACTGAGGTCTGCTGAAATCTTCATGAGTGCCTCCTCTCCCTCCTTTCTCCCCGGCAGACAGACAGAAAGGATTCTTTGCAGGGTTGCACTGGCTCTGCAGCGCCGATAAGTAACTGCACAGAAGATATGCGAGCATGCTCCCAAAGAATCCAATGTAATTCAAGTTATGAACATGAATAAATACACTGAAAGCCACACCTACATAAACATTAACTGTCACATTTATGTACTGTGCAGACACATAAAACAGCACGTATAAAAATATCAAGAACAACTGTTGCAACAGACATGTAAAAAAGCTGAATTCATAGAAAATATGATGAAGAATATAGAAAAAAATACAAGATTAGTTGCAGAAAACAAAGCAAAGGACTATATATGAGAAAGCGTGTGTCATTTTGTACAAGCGTGCATGTGTGTGTCTATATGTTTATGTTATTGGTTGCATGTGAGAACTCTACCTTCACTGTTCCTCACGTGTTCAAGCTGCATAAGGATATTTCACCCCTCAGTATTTCCATCAACTATGGGTCATGATACTGACATAGCACAATGAACTGGTTGACTTACCAGTGTTAGTTTCTACACTGTCTTGACTTACACAAGTGAGGTTATAATCAGTCATACTGTCAAGCAAAGAAAAAAAAGTTGCCAAAAAGTTCTTTTATTTGTCTAATGTTCCTGAAAATGACTCATGATTAGTAGTTGCTGCGATGGCAAGATGTTAAACATCATATACCTTTTCTGCCAACTCGCAGTGAGTTTTCTCTCAGTTTATAAATTCTACCCTCAATTTCTTAGCTATGGATGCCCCTCTTGCACTCGTCCCTTTCTCCTTCCCAGTTCTCATCTTGGTTAACTTCAATATTTGTGTCTTCTTCCATAATACTTGTGTACTTTAACTCTACTTAAATAAGATTTTAAAAGCATGACTTTTCTCTTTAATTAAGTATTTTTACACCTTTGTGTTGCTCACTTAATTTACTGTAAAGATCTTTAAATTATATGTTTGACCACATATCAGAATGGCCACAATAAACAAACTTTAATTCTCAAGTTTTAAAGGATAATTTACAACGGTCATTACTGTCAGTATTACTGTAATACTCACAAGATATTTAAGATCTATTAATTACCCCGTCGTTGTCTGCTGTAAATAGCCAATGTTGACCTACTATTCTTAATGTAATTGTGTGCACACAGTTTTCCTCGCGCAATGAGCAATCATTATTAACATTTTGGCTGCACTAGCTTTTGTAAGTTCATGTCCACCGCAAGATGAGAGAAGGGAAAACAATTCTGACAAACTGACATCTTTCTGTCAGGATGTAGTGAGCCGTCACAGATGTGTTGGTTGTCGGCCATTATGACACGCCACATGAGATAAAAGAACTGTTGTGATATTGTTGTGCCAGACACACATTTTCATTCCTAATACCCTTTATCTGATGGCTGGGGCTATTATTGGGATGACATCACATAGTCTGAATCTGGCATAAGTTGCTTGCATAGTTTGGACTTTTTGCTATAATGATGTTGCTATCTTCCCACATCTTAACAATTATTTGTGAGTGCCGTGTTATCATAAACCGAACCAAGTTATAACTAACTGGAATACTTTTTTCTTTTTCATTTTGATTTTCTGCATTCACATTCTCTCAGACCTCACCAATAAACAAACCCATCCACATCGCATCCTGCACTCACTGCAGCTCATCTTCCTCCACTAACCCCTCATTCCTCTGATCCCACACTTCTCCTCTACTTTCAATTCTTTCTTCTCCTTCCTTCCGTCTCTGGGGGAATGACAGAAAAAAAATGGCTTGAACCTTTGTGTCACTTCCCCCGCAGGCTTTTTCCTGCCTTGTTATTTATTTTCTTCACTTCACTGCAGAAGGTACGGGAATATTTTATAGAATAGGACACTTAATAATGGGAGAAAAAGTGTTGAGGAATGGCGCTGCAGTTTCTCTCTGTGCTGTCACAGAGTGCTGCGTCCTTGAACCTCAAAAGGGAAGTAAAGGAGAGAAAAAGAGACAGACGTAAACAGACATCTACTTTTTGCACAACACAAATGCCTTTGGCTAGCAGCAAAATATCTCTTTTTATACTAAACAAATGCACATAGGCTAGAATTCACAATATTTTTCTGCACAGAGAGCGGTCTGAGGGAAGGGGATGGATTGTGTGAGCTTGAGTTGTTGGTGTTTGGCGTGTGAGCAGAATGCTAAACACTTCCTGGGTCATGGGGGGGCTAGTGAAAGCATGTTGAAATTTAATGGTGCCCTCTGACTTGGCTGCAGGTAATACTGCAGGGGGCCAACTTCCTATCCGCACTGCTGAGAGGGAACATGAAGTTTATATCGTTGCACGTCAAGCTTGACCTAGTCTGTGTGTTCCTTGTCTCTGGGCTTGTTGTCTGTGCTCAGGTTCCAGTATTTTCTGTAATGAGTCTGCTGCGGCCCTCCAGTGTGCGTACACACACTTCTACACACACTATGCAGTATGTACATGTTTTGTTGTGTGAGGGATGTAAACAAGACTACATGCTGCTGTCTCACGGGAAAACAATACCGAACATCAGCTGAACCTCAACACAGGTAGATGTTTGAGTGAAAGGAATACATCTCGAAGCACTCAAAAAATGTGTGTTTTTACAAAAATTCAGGACAGTATTATCATTTTGGTGACACGTGTAAAACAAGAAAGGGAAATGAACTAAAACAATTCACTTTAAAGAATTACTAAAAAGTACTTTCTGAATAACTCTAAATAGAGGATTTCATAGTAGAAGTACAAGTAAAAGTAAATGTAAATAAAAAAACAGTGCTGCATGTAATGAGTCAATCAGTTGTTAAATTGACCAATGCCTTCATGAAACCCAAACCTTCATGGTTAACTCTGCTGCTGCTTTGTAGCAAAAAACAGTTAGTTGCTGTTTTTGTGCCTGTATAGTTAAAGGTATGGTGAAAGGGGAATGATTGAATAATTCATAAATTCTTTACCATTACTGACCTTTTTTTGGTAGCCCCTAAAGCAAAGTACTATTAAATCAAATCGATTTTTTTTCTGAGAATCCATAGTAAGTTCACTTTGCACCTTTATAAAGTTGGTGTACTCACAAGATGTTAAGCTATCCGTACTTCAAGTGCCTAATTTAAGTGACAGCCACTGGATAAATTTGCCGGAAGCGATTTTATATTTTATCATTAATGGCAAATGGACTGCATTTATATAACACTTTGTAATTTGCATCTCCTTCACACATATCGCTGGCAGCAAGCTACCATACCAAGGACACTTTGACATGTGGACAAGAGGAGCCGGGGATCAAACCCCCGACCCTGCAATTAGCGGGTGACCTGCTCTACCTGCTGAGCCCCAGCCACCCAATTAGACCACAGTTAGACAGTCCCCACTTCATAATCACCCACATCGTTCAAATTCCCCACTCCCACTTTGTAATGCAGACTTTTTGTTAAAAATTTCAAGTTTCAAGCCCTGATAACACCACATGAATTATTTGCTTAGACTTTTAGAAGGCTTCCTCCAAAGCCACAGAGGACATTATGTAACAGTTTTCACAGGTTGAGTGGTATTCCTTATATACAGTTAATCTGATCTTTATGCACCAGACAACCCACTGACCGCAGAATTCTCAAGAGAGATATTAATCATTAATTTCATAGCATGTTTGCATTCACATCCCTGTGTTGTATTATTTTGCACTAATGATGTTGATGTCCGACGGAGGTATCATTTTCTACTTCTCGCTGGATGTGTCAAATGCTCAAGCCTGTGATCTTTCTGCTCTGTCTCTGACTTTATTGCAACCCGCTCTCTGTGTGTCCCAGTTGGGTGCAAACACAGCAAACAATTGCTGGCTGTAAGACAACTTTCATCAGTCCTTTACTTTTGAATACCACCCCAGACTGCAGTTGTGCAAAGAAATCCAAACACGCTTTAGAAGTTTTATTCCGTTTATTCCCACGTGACAACAGTCTCAACAAAGATTTCTTTTTGCTGAGGCATTTTTGAAAAAAATGAAATCAACAATGGTGCCAAAGAAGTCTTTTAGAGTTTGCAGAAATCCAATGGTTCTCGGCGATAAGGGTCCTAACCGAAAATGGGACTTTGTTGATGGCTCCCCATGTAGCAGGACTGCTGGTATTTCACGTGACAAATTGTTTTCATTAGCTGGGCCGTAGATCAAAAATTTCAAAACCTTACTGGCCGGTCGGTAAAATATAAGCACCCCAGTTTTATTAAGGCCTATCAGGATATTTAGGATGTATCTTTGCTCAAATGACGTTTACTGCTGCACACTTCTACAAGGCACACTACAGTGAAAGATAATAAAAAGTTTTCCCTCTCTGCACTGCTGAATTGAAGCCATGTGTTCAATCGATACAAGTTACCCAACTTCTCAAACTGTATTTCTGACTCTCCCATCATTCCTCCCTATAGACAAAATCTCTCTCCACTCTCCGGCTTTCAATCCACACTTTACCTGCCTCCCTGCACACAAACCTGAATTAATCTCCAAAGTCTTCCCCTCATCTCTTTTTGTGTGTATGTGTGTGTGTGTGTGACTTTATGTGTGTGTTTTCTTTCGCATTTGAGAAGGGTGTTTGTGAGGGTGTTTGTGTGTGTGTGTGTTTGTGCACCTCTCCTCCTTTCTGCATTAGAGATTCACCGGCTCGACATGATATTGTTCCCCTGCCTGGAGCTCCGGGGCTTCGGGGGGGTTTGTGTTTGCATAGCAGAGGCTGTACTCTCACTCATGTAGCCCCCACGGGGACTTTCTTTGACACCGTCAGCCCTTTGAACTCACTGTGACATCAAGCATCAGGTCACTTGTATACAACCTCCGCATAAAGAGAACTCACACTAATTGGCTCGCGCGTACAGACTGAGAGACAGTTGGGACATCAAAGTGCTTCGCCGCCCAGTAGATAACAGCTTTGATGGGGTGACTTTGAGACTGTAGATTTGTGGTTTGTACGCTAAACAGCCGCTGCACACCGCCTCTGCCTCGCTATTTGTGTGATCTTTGGGAGGAATTGGTTATTTTGCCGTTCCACTTGCATGTGATTCTCTCTGCACTCTGTAGTAATGTAGCAAATACTATTACTAGGCACCCTGTTGTGAGTCTTTAATCAGCCTCAATGAAAGTTTACAATAAAGACACAGGAATCCAAAGTGTAGCTATGATAGATAGATAGCAGCAACAATAGAGCTTTCCCTTTGTTTTGCTCTGTGTCCTATCCTTTGTGTCGTTACTAAATTATTTCTTGTAAATATGTAAACAGACCTAAATCAAAGAAAATGATCCCTAGCTTGTAAAAAAAAGTGTGAAAAATCAATTTAGCTCAGAGTGCAGAGCTAAAGCTCTTTGAATCTTATTTTGCCCTCCAGACTTATGGACGTCCGCTGAGTCTTTGTGTGACCCTTCATCCTCTGGAAGGTGGACAGGTGGCGGCTACTGGTGGGCCTGGAGGGCCCTGTCAACCCCATACAGTCCAGCATCTGACCAGAGAGAAAGGGAAAGAGCAGGAGAGAGAGGGAGGGTGGGAGGAGTTGAGGGTAGACAAAAGATAGAAGAAAATAGAAAGAAATAGAAAGAAACTAGAGGAGAAGTGACAGAGCTAGAGAGAGCTAAACCAGAGAGTCCCCCGTCCGAGTCTGAGTGAGCTCTACCCGCTGTCATAGTTTCAACAGGAGGCTACGTCCCCTCTTGACTCCAACAGGCGTGGCAAAGTGATTGGTTTCGCTCCAATATAATGGCCAGCTATGAATGCTGAGTGTGACTGCGGGGGACCATTAGGGCCACAATGGCCGACAAGACACTAAGCACTCCCCAGAGGTCTGAGGGGCCCTTTTATGCCTGTCCCGGGGCTGAGAGGGCTGCTGAGAGCTGGTGGCCAGCTGGTTCCCTGGCCCCTGTGCAGCCTAACGCCATCAGCACTCTCCACCCGCTTTGAGCTGCCGGCCGTATGGAGACACAGGGGTGCAGGGTCTGTCTGACATATGTGGGCACACACACACACACGTACACACCCACACATGCATAGAAACACCAGGATTTCATATAGACCAGAGCATCGCTAGATGATCCCGATGCTACAGACTCATTTGCCACGGAAAGAACAGGCAGGTGAATCTGTATTTTGCTATTTCTCTTCAGAATTCATCGATCTTCAAAGTCAAAATCCCACCTCTGTCAAGTCCAACCTTGGTTAGTCTGAAAGCATTTATTCTCACCTGTGCTGGTGTGAGCAAGTTTCTCGCCTCCTGTCCTTGACTTAGCTTCTGAGTGAAGTTCTGAATGAAGAATCTTTTCTTGTTCACGTGCTTGATCTCATAAATAGCTGTACGACAAATGGACAAAGCCGCTAGTTCAAATTTTGTAAGAATATGAAGTGAACTATTGTTGATTTAAATCATTTGATTAAAAATTCAAGTTTTGACTATTTATTTGCCCACTGATAGAAAGTAAATTGATGTAGTCATCTAATTGATTTAGCAAACTCATCAGTCTGGTCAATCAGAGAAGAGGTTTATCTTCAGAGCCCCATATAGGAAAGAGAGCCATCGATGCAAATGCTGTCACACCCAATTCAAGCCTTTCTGGGAAGATGCTGTGACTGCTGCTCCCTCTCAGGTCCTAAATAGCTCGGTTCTGCAGGCAGAAAACTTGTTTTGTCGACAGCCTGTTTGAAAGGCAAGCGTAATAAAAGGCTTTTCTCTCTGTGCCGGGCGGGGGCAATTTCATAGAGTCTTTTCAGAGCTGAAAGAGGGCGAGAGAAACAAAAGTTTTACTAATTGACGTGGTAGCAGAAATTCAGCCACTATTTCAATCAGCCGCGATGAAAAGCCTATTAAGGAACGTTTTGTCAATTACTTCTGCTCACTTCTATACGCCGTGGCTCTTTTTAGAGGAACTCATTTGTGTCTTATTTATTTCCTCTGCTGGCATGTTTTGCTGGCACTGCACACAATGACAAATTAAAGCTTTAGTTTCACGGCCATGACACGGAAGGTCTCAAGCTTTACTGTGGGCTTTGTGAGAGCGCCAGGGAAGTCAACTCTTGATAGCTCGTCCTTGCTTCACTCCCTCAATTTTGTTCCAGCGCATTAAAACATCCATTGAGTTCCAACTCTAGTCGAGGTTTTTGAATGAGCTCAGTCTTTAGTTAGAACCCATCTTTGATGAATTACAATAAAAAGTAAAATGATACAGCTCAATGTGTCTATTATTCATGCAATTAATCTTGCTTACAGCCATGCCTAAACAAAACTAGTAATCTGTGACAATGAATTAAAGTTGCAAGCAAATAAAGGCATTTATACATTTTTAAAAAAACGGACTCTTTCAAGAACAATTGCAGTCGTACACAGCAAGAGAAAGTGATAAAATGTTTTACACAATGGTGCTCCATGCAAGATGAAATGTGACAAGTGTGTTAGCCCCAGTTTTGCCAATTCACATGCAAATCCGGTTTAAAAGAGAGAGTAATTTCGGTAGACGTCGTCAAAAATGTGTCTTTGGTAGTCAGCTCTGACTAAGCACCATGGAGTTCAGCAGTTTACTTGAAATGGTATCTTATTCCATCTGGTTCAGCTTTCTCAGGATTGACTTGATGATATATCTTCAGTTCCCGCTGTTGCTGAATACTGACAAGTATTATTTAACCCCACCATTCTGTTGGAAATACTTCTCTTTGTAGTGAAGTTTCTTTTAGTCTGCTTCCTTGCCTTCGTCTACATTGTGAAATCCATCCACTTTAAAAACACCCCCATACAAATTTCCCTTTGATGAAATTGACGCCTTGCTCCCCTCAAACATATGATCAATTACCTCTGAGAAATTGCTCGATATTCACAGGTCTTGAATACACAAAATGGCTTCTCGGGGGCAATGCATTGTGGAGATGGATTTAAATCGAATTACATTAGCGATGATGTTTTACAGAAAAAGAATAATGCCTGAGTTCAGTCGGAACAGGAAGTTTGCTACATGTGACAGAGAAAGCCTCGGCAGACGGACCTATCTGACAGAGGTCAGCTGATGTCGAGGTACATCAATTTTATGAACCCTCAACCCCCTCGTGAGCTCGCTGCCACTCATGTGTTAAATGGGTCTTGTAGACAGATAGGAATGCCTTTGTGCTGAAATAAATGGAGGGGAGAGAATAGGGTTAAGACGACTCCTTCGAGGTGCATCAACCTACATCTGTTCATCTTCTCTTTCTTTTTTGCTCACTTGTCTCTATCTTCTCTCAAAAACAGGCTGTGCTGCACATGAAGATGATGCTAAACAGGGAGTTTATTTTGTTATTACACTATGGAAATGACCTAATTTATAGTTTCTTTTATAAGACACACTTACCATTGCCGCTTTCTGCCCCTTAAAAAAATCTACGTGTTTATTTATATGCCATTGGCCGTCAGTTGATGACAAAAAAAGAAAAACATCCTTCACATTAAACATTTAGACATGTGGCAAATTATGAGTTTCTGTATACTGTATGTGTAAAATATCATTCCACTTCTATAAAGCTGCCGAAGGGGGAATATTTTTATTTTCTTTCCACTAGAGACGGATCAACCTGAGAGCAGGCTGTTGTGACAGATGTTCAGCTCAGCTAAACAGGGGCTGTAATAACACACACTTACAAAGACACACACACACTATGGAGACACATATGTACACAAGTGTTTCAAAGCATGCACTTACTTGCGCATACACTGTCCGCACACACAAAAACACACACACACACACACTACACCCCGAACAGCCCTCCACTAATTTACTCTCTCTCTCTCTCCCCATCCCACACAAAACACACAAAGCACACACACACACACACACACACACACACACACTGAGAAGAAATTACTTTGAACTTGGTGTCAGGCAGCGTGAATGCAGCTGGGAGCAACAGGGTCATGAAGCTCTTTGAGAGGTAAGATGAGGTCCAGCCTCTCCTCCGCTGTCTGTCTGTGTTCTGATGTGTTGATGGCTGACGGGGGTCGGGGGGGTTGTGGTACATGTTGGGCCGCTGGGCCCGGCCATAAGACTCCCTTTGTTATGGGTGGCACTTTGCCACTGCAAAAGACTTTGATGCAGTCCACATTCACTGTCACACAGTTTCTACAAACCCCAGCTAACATCAGACAGTGGTAATGTTGGCACTGTCATGCTTCAGGAACTGTTTTTTTCACTCTGTGAGGATGAAATGAGGAGAGGAAATTATGTAGTGTTTAATATTTATTGTTCACTAAACCCCATGCGTTAAAACTAATAAGCTTTACATTTCAGCCTAACAATAAACATCATCCAGGCTAATGATTTCTTGATCAGGAATATACTAGATGTATTTGAAGTAAACTATTTAATGAGGAATGATGCGGCTGCTTTGTGCGGTGAGGACAGTGATGAGAGTGTTTGCTCTGCTGAGACTTACTATAAATTAACAAAGACATTTAATTTACGAACTATAATAAACAAAAAACACAATCAAACTGATGACTTAATTGATTCAAACTCTGTTGAAGTTAGGGTGTTGTGTTCCAGGGTTGGTTAGCAGAGCTGGAACTGCTGCCAAGATGTTTAATCATCTTTAATAAATTGCAGCAGACAAGACTGTATCTAATCTATTAATAGGCCTGAATCATTACATTGTGATTTGCATCTGGAAAAGGTCCAACTGTGGACGCTCTCCTGCTGCACTGAGCTGCGAGCAAACAGCAAGCCGCCTTATCTCATACAGTATGTTACCTACCAGGGGATGGAGATGTCATTAAAAATAACTGACTTTTCCTAATGCATTATCTATCATAAGAATAGCATTTAGAATAAACCCACATTGCCTCCGCGTATGCATATGCAAAACTGTAAGCATGCAAATAACTGATTTCATAGAACAATGTTGTCGAATAAAAACACAAGGCTGGAGATTAGCAGGGGCAAAACAAAGGGAGCGTCAATAAAAAGCGAGCATATGTGTTCATCGGCAAGCCCCTAAACACACACACACACACTGATTAATTGTATTCTTCATTCATTGTGAGGGAGCCTGCTGCTAATTAGCTTAGGCATGGTTTTGCATATTGTATTTATTTAATTTCTTCATGGGCCGCACCAGAAGAAGGTGTAATTTGGGATGAGAAAGGGGCCATTTCTTGCCATGGTTTATACACACAAAGGGCTGGAAGTGCTGCGGCTGATTGCTGTTGCTATGAGGACTCTTTCTTTCTGCGCCAAATGTAAAACAAAACCTAACCTGGTGTTCTGCTCCTGATTCTTGGCATAAAGACAATACTGTAAATCTAATGAACAGATTATGTTTACAGTTCTCCTCTCGCCGTTTCCTAGATTAATTTCAACAATGCCACAGTTTTATAAGGTTGATCTCAGTAATACTGTGGAGAAAAGATGTCGCAGGACTCTTTGGAAGAGCATGAATTCAAAACAGCGGTAGGCACAGCTTCGGGAGACGAAACATTTTGGCGTGGATATGGAAAATCGCTCCTTAAAAGTTATCTCTCGGGCTGGAGTTGGCAGTTTTGCAGAATCAAGAGAAGACACTTTTGGGTGATTGGGCATCCAGCTGGGTTTGGGTGAAAACACATTCCATATGTATTGAGTCTCATAGTGGAGAGCGACTCTAGGTTTCTTCTGTTTCTGCCAGACTGCAGACTTCAGACATGAAATCCTTATCCAGACTCTACTTTGCATCTGTGTGTGTGTTTGTTTGTGTGTACTTCTTTGTCTGCCGCATTACTTACAACATACAAGCATGTTTGTGTGCATTGTACGCTCATAGATGTTTGCTGACGTCAAGATGTACACGCATGTATCAGATGAGGGCAGAGAATCGTCTTTGTGGAACATTTAGCCATTTTTCCAGTCATGCTCACATCCTGCTGGAAGTGAGCAACAGATTGGGCGCTGTGGACGATTTAGTCCAGCCGTGTTTGCAAGGAAGTAATTGTGTTTTAACCTGGAGAGAAACTGAATGTTACAACCATGCAGGCAAATAAATTATAGTCACCTCACCGGCCAGCAGATGACTCTATTTGTCTCATGTCCAGATGGAGTTCGAAGAAAAGAAATTAGCCCATGATTGCTGCATGCGCTGGACGCACTTGTGTGTGCAGTTTGTGTCCGTACATCTGACTGTTTGCCTGCCAGTCTGTTTGTCTGTCTCTCTACCTGTCGGCCTACCTGTTTATCTCCTCAACATCTGCCTGTCTTGTTCCTCATATATCAGCCTGTCTGTTTTTATATTGTGGCAGATGTTTCAACGCTGCAGGTCTTTATATCAGAAAATGCAGCAGAGGAAAAAACAAAAATGTTCGAGTGGATTAGAGTGTCTGTATATTCACCTTGTGCCACAGATTGTCATTTGATGCCAAACACTGCCCGGAGGGACACAAATACTTACTAGAGATTGGCATGGTTTCATGATAAGCGTTCAGCCATTCAAGCTTTAGCATGAACATCAACAAAAGATCTGCCATGCTGATCGCTCCCCAAATTAAGTCACTTTTTCTATTTCACGTCTCCCTGATTTTCAACACTTGCTGTTTATATAAAACATTCTTGAATGAAGTGTTCATTCACTGTCAATTCCTGCGCCATGTGCCAACTGTGTGCATCAGAAAATCCCCTGCAATCTTTGTTTTGGCTAGTGTGAGGCGGCAAGTGATTACCCAGAGTGCTTTCGGAAGTTAATGTTCATGGTCTGCACAGCGGGATTCTAGGAGTGATGACAGAGGAAGTGCCTCAGGGCGAGCGTCTCTTCGCTGCCATCTCACATTCACTGTTTCTGACAACGCATTTACCCCAACAGATGGCTCCAATGCTCACACAGAAACACTGAGAGACGATGAAGAACTGCGTGGGCTGATACAACACAAAGATGTTCAGAACCAACTAGTGTGAATTAATGTAAAAAATGACAAATAGGATCTCACTAGTCAGCAATGTGTTGAAATAGCTCGGTCAAAAGGGCTCCATCATTCTTACTCTTTATGTAAATCAAAAAACTGGATGCACCATCTCTGGTTTATTATTTCACAATTTATTTCCTCTCCATCTTTATTTATTTATGTTTTTATTACAGAAAATGCTGCTGGTTAAAAGTTATCAGAAATACATCAGCAAAAAGAAGACGAAAAAAAAACCTCTCAGAAATAATGGAGAAATGGATCCCAGCTTATACATTCATTGGTGGCCTAACAGACACTAAAGCAGCATGTGCTATGAGGGGAAAAAGTGTGTAATAAATCATAAGTATAGGAAGAATTTGTGTATGTAGGCAATATGACTCGATGACAACTTGGTCCCAAACTGCAGCTCTTTCTGTCAAGTGTTTTCTTTGCATATCAAAGAAGAAGAACTCAGTTTTGCCTTCAGGCTGCCAAAATGACACACAGCACGACGTCAGAATATGACTTACTGAGTAGTTCAGCAGGATGGAACAGTGTGTGTGTGTGTGTGTGTGTGTGTGTGTGACCAAAAAATCATATTGCATCCAGAATAACAAAAAAAGGCTCATCACGTTGGAGCACAGTCACTCTAAGATAAGACAGATACATGTATCTGAGTTCCCTAAATTATGCACATCTCCACCAACAGAAAGCAAATATATTAATGATGAGAGATGGTATTGGAGCACCATCACCGTCAATATCTAATTAACCATACTCACACAATAAACAATGTTTGTGACACTAGTTATCAAAATATGTTATTGTGTCACATTACTTACCATTTCCTTTATCTGTAAAAAAAAAACTAAACTAACTAAAAACTAAATGTAAGAAGGTTTTATGAACCTTTCTTAATTCCCCTCAAGTAGGTTTCTTGACCTAATTTTACCATATGACCCTATATAACCTAAAGGTTGGTTTAATAATACTTGTCCCCAAACTAAAGGTATAATTTCATATTGGCACACGATCATATTATCTAAAATATGTAATATTTAATATTATTTAATATTTATTTTGTGGCTTTTAAATATAGTATGTGAATGCTCGAATCTTCCTTCTGATTTAATCAGAAAGAAAGTCGTGTCCCGGTAGGGGAGTAGTTTTTGTATGTGTCCCCAAAGTATGCCTACGACAGTATGTGTGTGTATGTGTGTGTGTATGTGTGTGTTTGAGTGGATGAATGACCAGAGTGGAGTGTGAGGTGAATGTCACACCCATCAAAGTGCACAGGTAATGATGCACTGTAGCTGGCATCGCTACAAGGCGATAACCTGGATGTCCACTTACCTGCCCACACACACACACACACACACAGACAGAGTCCCTCGGGCTACCTTTCACACTAACCTTTCACAAGGCCCAGTGGAGCGTGCTGGTGTGACTCTACTCTCAGGCTCTACTGACGTAGGAAACTGCTGCAGAGAGAGAGAAAGTGAGGTAGTGGGTGGTGGTGGTGGTGTTAAAGGTTAGGGGTTGAACATGCATAAACATTGGCAGGAAAATAATTGCCCATTGGCATTTGTGTTCAGTGAGACATACTTTTATTTGGGAGTTTGAGTCCAGCCTGCTTATTTTCTGTATTGAGAAATACAAGTTGTATTTTTTTATAAAGTATTATATATATATATATATATATATATATATATATATATATATATATATATATATATATATATATATATATATATACACACACACACACATATATATATATATATATATATATATATATATATATATATATAAAGTATTTTAAAATAAAAGTAGTACATGGATTAAGTTTTAATGCCCTTAATGCAAATAGATACAATACTGACTGAAATGCATTCAGTAAAATTTCAGTAATCATCTAAACAATGTATTTCTTAATTATACAAAGAAAGAAAATATTACAAGTAATTATTGTCATGCAATCACAACATAGCTCCATTTCCATAAGGTTACAAACTAAATTCAGACATTCCATAAAGTAAGGTGACATGGAATATCCAGACAATGAAATATCCACTGTTTTTAATCTCTCAAACTGTTCGGTCAATCCCATATTTATGAACTTCATCTGTTTCCACTCTGGACTTTCATATGAAAAAAATGAATAACATCAATTTATTCTGTGGTTCTTCCTCTCCAGATTTACACATCTTTAATCACTTACAAATTTTTGTTTAGTAAATCATGATTCATGTTAGATCTATACTATAATAATACTATATCTCTGCAAAGGATGTGCTTTTGAATGCTGCACCACAACAGATCGGCACACATCTGTTTATGTGAGTCGATGTGTCTAAGCATGCTGAGTAAATGCATGCCGAGCTGTTCTTCTTTTATAACTTGAGACTGCGAAATCACCTGTCAACCTGTCCTTCGTTGAAGAAAGTGTGGCATTTTTGTCAAAGCATGGTGGAAAGACTGAATGTGAAAGGTGCACTATGTACCACACAGCCAGTGGACATCCACAGTGAAATGCTTTGGGTTCAGCTGGCTATAATTACTCTCCCATGCCCTCTCACTGTGCATGGCCATCACACAAGGGTCAGTGACAGCTGTAATTATTATACCTCCACCCTTTATTCTCAGAACCATTATCGTTACTTTCTGTAGAGGAATTGTTCACATCGGCATGATTATTTGCACAGTCGGGTCACATTACTTTACATATTATGTTGCATGTGAACAGTGACACATAAAAAACAAAGATTTAATGAGCTGCAGAGTTTGTGACTTTATAGATTATGTAGTGCATTATGTTATTGCAGCTGTGGGACTTTTAATTTATTTATCTACCTTATATACACTGCTTAAAATAACATACATTCAAGATAATATTAAAGAAATATATAAATGTTCAAGATAATATATAGATATTTCAATATGAATTCAGTACGCTCATTTTCAAACATAAGACGCTTTTTTGTTTTGTGGTCAAATTCATGTTCTATGAGCCTCCTCATTCCTGCTCCTAGCATGACTAAATGAGCCTCCGTATTGGTTAACTGGGCTGAAAACATTCCCCATTAAGGTAAACAAGATTGTACTTTCTCCTATCTCCCACATGACTCTGCCCCTAACCAAATTAAGTCACTCATTTGCATAAGCGAGATGGATGAGATAGAAGGAAAATACTTTGCTCTCTGGAAAATAAGTGCACTGTTAGACGAAGTGAGAATCTCAGATGAGATGTCGCAGCCTATTAGGATGGCCATGCTTCATCATTTTTTCATACAACGTTTTGCCGTAATAACTTATAAGTGTTCGGATAGCTTTTGATAAAAAGCTCTGACTGATAAAAAGGCAGAGAGTGTGATTGTAAAATGCAAGTTAGGGGAGTGCATTTTGTCTCATAATGGATTGTTCAGGAACAAACCAGAGCAGTATGCAGCACTTTCTTCCACTGCAAAATTACATTTCCCTCGTATTTGAATATTGTAGTAATTACACGTATGAATAATGCATTTCGCAATTTTTTTTCTTACCTTAATTTAGATTCGCAAATGGCATTCCAAAACACTTGCAATACCTAATAACAAAAGTATTTTACAACAATATCACACATTCTATTTATTGCTTTACCAAAAAGCAAAGACACACCAGAAAGAGATTAAATGTGGCATACCTTAAAACCGTAATATTCACCGAGAGACTTTCTCTCTCTTCTGTCCTCAACAAACCTGTTCAGTGAACGGAGTAGTCAGACACACAGTAAGGTTTGTTTGTGTACTAAAAACAGCACCACAATTTACTGCAATCAGACACTGGGTATAGGCCGGGGCACCTGGGGTGCTCTGTGTGTGCTCCTACCCTGTGGTGAAATTGCTGTCAACACTTTTCCCCTCCTTTCAGCGTTAGGTAGGCTCTGGTAAGCAGCCTTGCTCTGTCCACTATCCACCCCTCCCCCACTGAGAGGAACCCCATGCTACATTCACAACTCCACATTTACTACATTTGGCTCTCCGATGCGCATGGAGAAAATGGTTGTTGTTTTCTGTATATTGTGCGTTCCTTTCTGTGACGCTCCGTCTTTCATTTCTGTGTTTATCACACACTTGGTTGGACTTGGCTGCACAAAACCTGGGAACAAATTGGTTTTACAGCTCTCCTCAGTTGTGTCTTGTGAATATGAAATATGATTTCTTTGTTACTGTCCATGCTGCTGCTGTTTGAGAAGTGCTACTGTAACCAACATTAATATGACAAATAAATACAAATGCAGGAGGGTGTCTAGCATTGAAATCAAATAAAAAATATCCAGCATTTTCGAATTCCCATGTGACACTCTGCATTGCATTCTGAAGAGACAGTGAATTGGCTGCTAACTTTGTCTCAACAACCTGTATGATCCCGTGGTTTTGACATGTGTGAGTGTAATAGTGACTCATTGATTCAGACCATTACAGAGATAATGTAAACAGTTGCCAAGGAGAGGGAGAGATAGATAGAGAAAGGGAGAAAGAGAGAGAGAGACCCCCACTTTACATAAAGCCCCCGGGAGAGTGTAGAAGTGGCGTCATGAATAATGCATCACCGCTTAATTTATGGCCAAACTTTAAATAGCACTGAAACACAGGAGACGCCACTATATGAAAATTCATCTTGTTACATTATTTGCGTAGCGACTGGGCTTTGAAACCTACAGTCTAAGGCAATGTAATTAAACAATATTGTGACAGTGATAAACAGAATAATTTCACATCCTGCGTTTGTCATGTTTTGACAACTCATAATTGAGATGTTGTTTTTTTTCATTTGCTGCATTTCATTTTGTTCTTATACACCATTTCTTGTTCACCAACGCGTGCACACACACACCATCCCAAATGGCTTGCCTAGTTAAACGCTATAATGTCCAACACAGGCTGCAGAGGAGTCGCTTGCAGTTGGTGAAGTCTGTGGGCTGCAATGACAATCCACCTTTAGGGGATTAAAGGTTGTACAGGCGACATCACAAAATCAATATTCCTAACCATTAGGCTGGCAGTAGACTTTCACATTCAGGTTATTAGAGAGAGGAAGACAATAAATCATAATAAATGACACATGATGGCAAATAACACAACCATTTATGCATGATGTGACACAGTAACATACAGATTTAGCATCATGAGTATCAAGTCATCCGTGTAAAATCAATACTTAGTTACACTGACCTGCTGACTGAAGTTCATGATTTACACCACTGTCAGACTTTTTTTTTTGTAATTTTATTTTACTTGTCAGCCTGTGGTAAGTTTTTGGACTGGAGGCTGTGGAGCATGCAGAAACTGGAATGTGATATGCAGCGCGTAAAGAAACAGCAACAGGGAGCTGATTGCAGTCTGTGCAGCCTACCTTCACCCATTCTCTGCTCCTCTCCTCCATGGTAATGAGGCGATGAATGGCAGCATGTCTACAGGCAGGGGAAGCAGACGCGCCATGCAGCTGTGGACTCCTACGCGCGAGACACGTACGTTTCTTCCCATCCCTCGGGCTCCCACCTGACGGCCTGGTACTTAAATGGCAGAGGGGTGGAGGTGGGTAGGATGGATTGGTAGAGACGCTGGTATCCTACGGTGGTGACGAGAGGGGAGTAGAGAGGGAAGGAGGAGGTGTGACCTGGGCAATGGAGATAATGTGTTGTTGTCTTGCATTCTTTTGTCTTCCTCGCTGACTAACACAGAAATGTATGCTCTATATTCTGCCTGCGGTGTGTCTGTAATGCCAAACTGCACAATTATTTTTAATGTATGTGCATGTTTGTGTGAAGAAGGTAGATACCCTGCTACCAAAGCAGCATTCAGGTCCTTAATAAGACAGCGTGGTCTTATTTACCTTACAGTTGATCCAATTAAAATGATTGATGCTGTCAGAACTTCAATTAAATTCAGAAGACTTGCACTGAGTGGAGGGAAGTTACAATCCTGTACCTCGCTGTCATTTGTCATCACATCAGGCTTTTCCGACAATTTGTTTAAATTGTTTGGCATAGTGAAAGCTTTGTGCACAACCTTCTGGAGAGATTTGCCCCGAATGTTGCGCTCATCCCCTACTAGATCCTCCACTTCCGACAATTAATTTCCACTCCTGCGCTACATTACGCTCGCCTCGATGTTGAATGGAGAACATGGAGACGCCGTGCACTGCAGCAGCTTTGCCACACAGCAGGATTCCTGTCACTGTCCTTTTGTACTTGCGAAGTTAGGTGGGCTATGAAGGGATCAGTGGGTAGCCAGCAGACAATTACCAAAAGGCCTTAAAGTGCAGCAAAAACAAGGGAAAATGGTGTGGTTTGAGAGGTCAGAATAAAGATGGAAAAGACAGGGAAGTCTTTGAGGGAGAAGGAAGGCTGAGTTTGAATGTGTTTTTGTTGAATGAACAAAAATATACAGTCCACATGTGATTCATATCTATTCATATGCAACAGCCTGCATATTATTAGCCCTTAGGATAAATGTTAAGCAAAATTTGAAAATTGCAGCTACCACCATTTTTGACATCAGAAGATGGACCAGTTGGTGTGTTGGTCGAGTCATGATTAAAAATGGGGCATGCTAGTTAGCTATTATACGACCCACAGAAATGACGCCTGTCTTCAGTGGGTGAGTGAGAGATTTGTGTGAATTTTGGCAACGGGGCTGGCTTAAATAGAGTGAAGAGCTTACAATTGCAAATGTGACTGACAAACCACTGAAAAAAAAGCAGTCAAATTTATAAAAAGATTGTTGTTCTTTCTGAAGGGATAAAGAGGTATGATGTCAGGCACAACACAAAGCAAACTTTCAGACTGACTGATCACAGAACCAAAAACTTCATGTCTTATTATTTCTGTTTGTCTCTGTGTTTTTTTTTTTTTTTGTTTAGTCTCTGTACGTTTATGAAGTAAGATTATTGAACCCCGAGATAAGAACCGGCGCAGATCATGCTGTCTAGAGTGAATTCCTGTCGATCTGCGTGTTTTTATCGATGCAGTGTGTAATCACATTAAAATTTGCGTCCCATTCGCTCTCCAGACATGTGCAGTGTGTGAAAGTTTCTCCCCAAAAACTCACCTCAGATGATAGCTCTGCTCCCAGAGCATTGCACAGAGATCAAAAGTGTATCAATCAGCATTCTGGCTTTGTCTCCTCCTCGTGCTCCTGCAGTGAGAGCGTATCTGCGGAGGTTACACTCGTCTTGCCCTTTCTAATCCCAGGAGGATCTCAGTATTCCACATGTTTTTGCCGGCTAAATCAATGTAACAGTATCAGCTGCTATGAGAGTTGACATTCACAGTACAAACCTTTTGTGAGACAAGGGGAAATACACGGGAGCTAAAATAGTTTTGCCGATGAAAACATAACAATGACGCTGACAAATGTTCCTGCAATTTGCTCAAACATAATGAGCACAGATTGTTGAATATGAGCCAGTGCAGCATTTGAATGCACAATCTACCTCAATATTTATTTTACAGCAGGTATTGATGTAAAAGAAAAGGGATGAGATGCGCATTCTTAAGACAAACACTGCATAATAGCTACAACGGGAAGTGATGGGATGACAAGCGAATCAAAGGAACAGATGGAAACTCTACCAGTTCAACAATGAACACATTGATAACAGCACTGCATGACAAACCTGTCCATCAGAAAAAAAGTCCTCTCTTCCTACAAACATTCGTTTAGGTAAATATGGCATCAAAAGATACACCCACCATAAATCAAACATCTCAGGAGTCATCATATTTAATACACGGCTCTTTTTTCCACCCCTCTGTCTCCCGGTGATGCATTAGAAACAAAGGATTCTCTGAGGGGAAACCTGTGATCTCAAAGAAATATTTATTTTCTCCTGCTGTGAAGCAGTTCATCTGAGATGCTTCAGAAAATTGCTCCTATTCCCCCTTAGTGAAAAATGTCTAAAAGACTGTATACAGCTTTGCAGCCTTTGAAAATGTATCCCCTGTGGGCTTTTTGGCCACTCCTAAATCCCTTAGTTACTTTCATTGTTTGTGTTGGCGTTAATATTTCATAAAGATCTTTCAATATTTATTCATCTTTTTTCTCCACGTGGATAACTGTCTCACTAACTCCCTTGTATCATACATTTTAATGCAGTGATTGCGTCCCGCAAGCGGTGTGTGTGAGTTTTTCTACCCCTCCCCCTGTAGTACAAGCATCTTCATTAATAAAACATAATAGATGCCTCTGCCAAGAATCACTCCCTTTCAATGAACGTAGTGTACAATAGGCTGGCATTAAAGCTCTTATCCATACAAATGAATGTGACATACATACATCTTTTGGTGCTGTGATCAAATCATCAAAAACGTTTAAATTTCACAGTGAAAGTGTTTCCTGGTACATTTCAGAATTTCATTTTCTGCTCACTTCAACACTTAATGCTAATCCAACAGCGAGCTGAATTACATTTAAATAGAATGTCTGTGCAAAAAGAGGAAAAATGACATGACAAAATGATGTTAATGTGTAGGAAGTTTTCAGTTCCAATAGCACACTTTAAATACCGTATTACAAATAACTGTCCTGTCCAATAAAAATGCTACTTAGATAAGCTACTGTTTTTAGCTTAATTTACCAAATGAGTCAAAAGCAAAAGTGCTCAGTGCATAAATTGTCAGTTATACTATGATAAGAGATTATTCGTACGTATTATTCAGTGTGTGAAGTAGCATATTTCTGTAACTTTATACAAATTATTGTAATCATATAAGTCATATATATGTTCATGTTTAATTAAAATTTTATTCACCCACTTGGGGATCAAAGAAACAAGCGGTCTACTCAAATTTGACAAATTCTCATCTTTTAAGTTTACACTGCAACTATATTCCTGTTTGTCTCACAAATACATTGGAAGTCCAATACTCACTCTTCTTTAAGATTTTTTTTAATTTTGCTTGAAACGGCTTACTACTGCATCTGTAAAATGACAGTGATTCTCAGTGGGTCCATCATTAACAACAACCTTTTACACATAGACCTTTAAAGCATTGTTAATATCGCTGATTATAGCAGCTGAGTTGAAGGTCAATGCAGAATGATATTCTCATTAAAATGCCTGTTACAAGAAAAGCGTCACCATGTTTTTGGAAAATAATTGCCTCTATTTCCACCTGAACTTGTTTTGAGTTTGGAACTCTACAAATGTATTTCAGAAAAGAAACACTGGCTGGACCAGAAGTTACCTGAGGGTGAGGCAGGTGGCCTGGGGCGATGCCAGGGGACTCGAACAGAGCAGATACTTATTTGTGCGGTTGCACACAAGTTATCTCCCTCTCTGTCTTTCCTGCCCATAATTCCCCTCTCTCTTTGTCTTTCTATTTGTCAATCCCACCATCATAGGAATTACCCATAGTTATTGTTTTCTCTGAAACACACCTTGCTGCTGGTAAAAATCCACTGTTCCCTGTTGTCGAAACTCAACACAACATAACACACATCTCCATCTTCAATATTTAACTCCTTCCCTTCATACATGGCTTGTTGGAGCTGAATTTTTCATATGTGCTCAAAAGCGTACCAGTGTCTAACACAGGTTTAAATGCAAATACAGCAGAGCTCTAAGTCATGTGATAAATTATTGAAATAAAGCAGAAGTAGTAACTTATTTAAAAAAAAAAGACTTTTAGTCATGTTTGCTAAAACTGTCCCTATGTCTGGACTGTAGTTAATTAGAGATAATCTCATGATAATCACTCTCCTTTGACTGCACCTGCTGCCCTTTGAGGCCATTTGACAAGAATCCATCGTGGCCAAAAAATAAAAAAGTATCTGAGTATCTGATGAAGTGTCAGTCCCTGCTAGTTTACACAAAAAATAAGTAAACAAAGTAAACAGGGAGAACAATGAAGAAAAGAGCTAAAGAGAAAGAATTACGCTGTGGGGAGGGGATTTGGAGTAACCGTGAGTGCCACATAGAGGGAAGGGAAGGGACCTGGAAGCTGACAAATTTTCTAGTTTAAATCCATATCAACTGTCACTTTAACGCCACAAAAGTGAGGATGGATCTTCAATAGAGGGTCTCAAAAGGAGTTCTCCAATGTACATTTCTTTGCAAGACTAAATTGAACAGTGCAAGCTTAAATAGTGGAATTTAGACAAATTTTAAATTAGGTCTTAATAGGCGAGGAGAAAAACCTGCCCTTTCTAAATGAGTGGTTGTCAGCTTCACATAAGAACCCCTTTGGTCACTACGCTTATTAAATCTTTTTTAAAAATCCGGATCATAATGACAGGCATATTGTTAAGAATTAATTCTTTTAATGCCTAAGCAGTAATCACACAGGAAACTTTTGACATAAATGGTTACTGGAGAAGTGAAAGGAAGGCTGATTGTAAATTATCTGCGGCTCCTATGGCTTGAGTCAAAAGGAGCTCAATCACCTTGTCTAATTGTGCAGCGAGCGCTGACTCCTGTTTCCATGGCCATTAGTCCAAGAAATACACTCTGACCTCCTTGACTTGGCAGAAACTTCAGGAAACTAAGTGCAAACACTCAAGGTGAGCAGGAGTTTTCTGCAACATGTCAGAGAAGTTTAGACAATCTCAGGGAAGGACAGGCCCTCCGGGGCTGGAGGAGGCAGCAGGGTAATGCTGCTGTTTCCTCCAAATAATCAGATGGTAAGGGATTATTTCTATCACTCTAGTGTATATTCTTTTCAGATAAGTGTGTCTAGTATTTATTTATTTATTTATAGTTATTTCTTCATTTTATTTGACCTCTTTTGAGATTAGAATCACTTTTCTGGGAGGGAGTCTGGACCGGACTGGCAGCACAAATATGTTGAAATGTTAAAAGAAAAAGAAAAGAAAACCAGCAAGTAAAGAAAAGAGGGAGAAAAACACATGCGAGGAATGCATAACACAGCCTGATAAATAAGAAAACAGGAAAACTGTGAGGCCTAATTTTTTTATTATCAAAATATAAATGAAATATTTGAATGTGTGTGTTTAAAATTAATTTTTATTCCCAGTATCAAAAAACAGGAACAGTTTTAAAATTGTTGATGAGACTAAATGCTTTTACGGCCAATAAATACCCTTATACAATATAAAATGATTCTCTTAACGACAGCATATAAACTTAAATGTGAATGAAGCAGAACAGTAACATGGACGTGTGGTTCGTACAATAAGATGGTCCGTACAATAAAATAAACATTATCAAATATAGCCACCAATCTTTTACTCTCTGTGAGTCCATAATTAACCAGAGTTCAAACAAATCAAACTGAGACCCAGTGGAAAAAAAGGACATTAATATTTCAATTTTTCTCTTATTAATTTAATCACATTTCATATGCTGATTTGAATTGGCCACGCTCCTCCACTCAGAGTTGACTCTAATCCCAATCTAATTACTAATTATACGGTTGGAGGTTGATTGGACCAATCCTCCCAGCCAAGGCCAATTTGACTCCCTCTGATGTCGAGCACCTTTCATGTGCGATGTCTCCCAGGTTTTGAGGACAGCGTGTGTGAGTGTGTGTACGTGGACGTGTGTGTGTGCGTGTGTCTGTGTTTTAATCAAATCATTATTCAGCACCATCAGTCAATAACAAATGAAAATGTTTTCCCACTGCTTCTAGCTGACTAACAAATGAAACGACAAACTAAAAGATCTGACCGAAGGTCGTTCCTATTAGAGGATCTGAAAACAAGCATGTTTTGGTTTAATAACTCTACTCAGTTGTTACGATAAGAAATTATTAAAATAAATTCTTTAACCAAAATAACTGCTAATGTTTTGTTTTTGATGAATTTTATCATTTAGATAAAGACAACTACTTTATTGCCTCTGTAGTTATACATATACAATCTTTGTGTATTTTGCCAAGAAGACTTTTGACAGTTTCAGATACAGACAATGCTAATATTCCTCTAATCATAGACACCTTTAATAATTAAACAGTTTATGAATTAGTATAAATTTGCAGTTTTGGATAACAGCAGCTGCTGATAATATAAAAATTGTGGTAGTATTAAATTGCAGCTTAATACTGATTAATGTATGTATCATGTATTTCCAACGCTGTGAGTAAGACATCATGCAGATATGTTGTAATGTATCTTAATATTTGTTTGGACCAATCTTCAGCTTGCCTCACAGAAAACTGTGCCGTGGTCGTGGTGTCCGGGCATGACCTGTTACAGCCCGCTCTGGTCTCAGTGCCAGTGGAGTGAAATGTCACGTACCGGTGATCAGAGGAAGAGAGTCTTTGGGTTTGGAGCTTTTTTTGTGGATTGCCTGGAACAGAAAAAGACATCAGGCTGCAGCACAGATGGGAAGACCATCGGGTCTTGACATCACTGACGAATGGAACAAATGATGCATTTTGGTGTGTGTGTGTGGATTTATTACTCACTGCCTGTGTGTGCACATGCCCAGGTGTGTGTGTACAATCCTTGTTTTAAAACTTTACCAATGCTGTTCGTTCTGTTTCTGACACACCCAATACCTTTGCAGTAGAGAGGACATTTTTTGCTGCTAAATCCAGATTAGTGTATTTAATTTCAACCTCAAGCATTATTATTTGTGTATTTTATCTTCCTGTACTGCACAAGCCTGCACTCCAATAACCATCCTGAATTCAGCAAGAACGTTATTCAAGCGCTCAAAAACACTGCTTCAAAATACTGCACAGGACTTGCAGGATATGTTTGACAACACAGACTGTATTTCAGTCTCTCAGTCAAGCTGGGCTTCACTTTCATACTCTAACTGCTCTGCAATGATTGAAGTTCATTGAATAGAAACAGAAAAACATTGTTTCACTGTGATGATGTTTCACTGTGAGGGGCCTGCTAGAGAGCATTATTCTGGGCAATAAAGAAAATACCTGAGAAGTTAAATGTGAAGAAAACTAAATGAGTTAGACAACTGATGGGAAAGCTGTGTGTTTAATGTCTCTCCCTGTAAGTATTTTTTTAGTTTTGAGTTAAAAGCTTGAACGACCCCGCATGTTGTCTCCTTCCTCTGTATGTCAGCGCACACTAGAAACGGTGTGATCGCAATGTCTGGCGTGCCAACCTGCAGCCGTGACGCTGTGAAGCCCGTTTGAGCGCCCACACATTACGACTCCTTTGAGTGGTGCTCACTGCAAAGTAGGATGGAGGAAGGCAGTGGATAATTCATTATGAAAGTGTGCATGTTAGGGGGAAGGCAAGGGACATAAAAATGCTTTACTTCCACAACCCCAGTGTTCCTAAACATTTCTCTTATTATATCACAGGGAGTTTTCTGGAAATTACTGTATTTTGTATTTGTATTGTCTCTATTTTCCTTGTAATTAATACAAAATTGGGGTGTCAGTATTTTTAGGAAACATGTAAATGAAACACAAAGCATTGGGAAAATGCAGATCTAAAACAAAAAGTGTTGCACTTTCTGTTACCTCTTCTACTGAGCACACACTGGGCAGCTTCTCATGAATTGATTTACAGTCATTTGACAAACATGATTAATGTTCATTTCACAAGGGCTGTAATATATCACAAAGTGGACAACAAAGAAAATAAAAATATAGAAAATCTTGGTGCAGTGGGAGCATTTAATTTCAGAACAAATTAATGCTGCATTATATACTGTTGATCTACATGATCTAATACAGAGATATAATGCATCTTTCCCCTTAAAGCTGCTGTATTATGACTGGAGCTGTATGCAGTAATAAAGAAAGCACTGAACTCAAGAAAACAAAGGCATGGCAATGGCAATGCATTAATGGTACAATTGTTTGGGGAAATAAATTGATCTTCTGTTTGTGTTGCACTCCTGCTTCTTTATGCCCTTGCCTTTTGTCTAAACTCCCACTTCAAAACACTTTTGGTTTTGATCTGTCTCAGCACAGGACCAAAAAGGGAATCAAAGATTAAGAGAAATATCGAAAGTTTCAAAAATAGGAGGCACATTTATTCCTTGAGTGTGAAGGAAAATGACTCTGGCTCTGCTGCACCAGGAGTCCACTCTGTTGACATAACCTGTGATAAAGGTTTTATGTCATTGTTTGAATATATAGGGCTCTCTGTGAATGTGTGTGTGTGTCTAACTGCCAGTAGCTCCTAGCAGCGTGGGCAGCTTGTGTGTGTATTTGGAAATGTCATCTCAATTAGTTGTTGAGCCCCGAGTCGTGAGAGCTCAGACAGGGCAGTAATGAATGGCATCACACTGGGACTAAAATACACCCAGCAACTGGGAGGAATGACCAGAATATTCTATTTCCTTTTAACAACTTCTCGCCAGTGATTGTGTGCAGGACAGAATGATAACCGTGTGGGCGGTTGCTGTGTATGTCGCTGGGAAACAGAAAGGAGTGCAGCTGTTGTTGCCATAAAACGTGCATTACATCTTCATCATCTTTTTTTTTTTACCCTGGCTGTTGTCTGTTGTGTGTTGAGGTGCAGGGGCGGCCAGCTCAAACATCCCATCCATCTGTCCAATTTCCAGCTTTTTCGAATTCCCACTTGCAGATCTGTTTTCGTGCTGTCACTGCTTTCGGCCCCACGGGCAACGTTCACCTTAAGGAGAACATAACATCAGCCATCAGACGAAGACTTCAAATTATCCTCATTCCCCTTCGATGATGGTATAGATTCGAGGCGGCCGTAATGGAGGCTTTGCTTGCACACAGTTAGGGTCTCGTGTAATTAAACCGTCTTTTATCTATCACAGTCATTACATGGGCCACATCTGAAGACAGAATGTGGACATTAGGCAAGTCACATTAAAATGTAATTGACTGGTAAATAAAGTAAACAAATAAATTATCTCCACAGCTGTAGAGCTCCTGTCAAAGAGTGAGCGAGAAGAAAACTGTTGGCCATGGCCTTGACTGCCGTTGCTTGAGGATTCGATTTGAATGCTGTTGTTTTGGATCCAGCATCTTTTCTTTTCATCTGAGCGTTTCTTGTTAACGTTGCAATGACTGTTACATCTTCTAAATCTCTCCTTTTCTGCCCATTAGGGGACATCTTCCTTTTTACCCATTAGGATAAGTAAACCAGCGGTTAACTAATGTTACCGTCTTGCACCTCAGCTTCTCTTGGCTCCATCCCTTACGGCTGCAACCAGTGGTGACGTCAGTGTGTGAAGCAAAGAGGTTGCCAGAGGAAACCGTCAGTTGTGACTTCTGACAGTCTGATGGAGGTTTCCAACAGAGTCATGGTCTTGTTAATGACTGCACCGCACAATAGGCCTGATTTAAATGCACCAATCAACCCTTATCTAAATATCAACCCTGATTATTAAGTGGCTCCGTATCAGTGGCGCTGATTAAAGACATTTTATTATTAATTATTCCAATAATCTTAGCTCAGAGAAACACTGTGTTCTGAAATATATCTGGTTTAAAGAGTATCTAATTGTTGCATGGAATTTAATTAAAGTTTGGTTAATTTCTGGCAAAAGGCCTAAGAAGAAGGAACATCACCCCGGGCAAAGGTCCTCAAAAGAAAGGACTGAGCATTTATATTTAAAATCTGTCTATTGTGTGTATATGTTGGACAGGGGAATGAAAAGAACACACCTTCCATCACATCATTTGTTTGAAATAATGAGCATGATTTGATGAAATGACTTACTCACGATGGGTTAGATATTGTAAAAATACAGATTTAGAGAAAACTGAAATATGATCCTATAGATTACTGAGAAAAATATTGTTTAAACTCAATTAATAAATGAGTAACTAATGTTACATTGCAGTATGGAGAGGTTAATGTAAACTTTACTTACTTACTTGTACTTCATTTTAAGAAAGAATAAAAAGAAAGCAAAAAAGTAAATAAATATTGAATTAATTCTAGTAAGTGGAATATTTACACTAAACAGGTCTATGAAAACCATGA
The DNA here is from genome assembly GCA_023238725.1 of Scortum barcoo. Taxonomy (NCBI): domain Eukaryota; kingdom Metazoa; phylum Chordata; class Actinopteri; order Centrarchiformes; family Terapontidae; genus Scortum; species Scortum barcoo. The sequence goes on along the minus strand of CM041548.1, from coordinate 11,707,051 downwards.
CTTTATTTTATGTTTACTCTCAGAAGCTATATTTATTCACTCCCCCACCATGAAATATCCCTGGTTTGGTGCAGCTGATGAAAACAGCATCACTATCTATATTATCCATTCCTCCTGTGGTTGTGCTTTGCTCCCTCATACAGTGGTGGCCCCAGCAAAACTGATCTGACGTCTCCAAATTGCGTGGCGATGAAACCATATCACAGTGTTCAGATTTCAATTCTACTCCTTGGGGAAATATTGTTTCAAGCCATTACTCTTCATCAAGGGGACGTCATACCCACTCTATGCAGCTATTGTCCTCCATGGCCCGTGTCTTCAGCTGTGCCCCTGAGACAATAGCATACGTGATGTACAAGCTGAACTCCTGTCATGTAGCCCCAGAGGACCACAGCGCAATGATCAAAATCCTTAAATGGCGCTTGCATAGAAATTTCATCATTATTTTGGGGAGTGAGATGCATCAGACCCCATTCACTTGATGAGATGTTCATATGCTGAAATGGTGCAGCGTACAAAGTACTTATTAAAAAAAAAGAAGCAAAGTGTCATGAATCACTTGGATACTGTGATCCTCCCCACTGTCTGTGTTGAATATGCTCACTTTCAGCGCGACTGGCACAGCACCAATGATCCGTGCCCGTTCCCCATTCATCTTCGCTGCTCGCTCTGTGTACGGAACGCCACAAATTACAGCCCTGGTGGACTCACGCTGCTCTAATCCTCAGCAAAACTGTGAGGGGTTATATGGGGAACCCTGCCAGTTACCTTGGGGGGCGAATGATCTCCACGACCTACCCCTACTAACCCCAGTGGTCGCACCACAATGGGAAAAGATCTGTCTCTGCTTATTATTACTTCCACCTCCCACCAGTGGCACAGAAGATGAATCATACCTGTCAATTCTTATCCCTGGTGCAGGGAGGCCATGTTTGTTTATATTGATCGGCAGCATATGTGGCACAGCTGTTGCCAGTGGAGGCTGGTGCTGGCAGAGGTTTGTTCATGCTTTCCCTTGGCAACAGTACAGTTGGCAGGCAAGACAGCTAGCGGTACGCACTCGACTAATCAATACAAACAATGAAGCAGCAAATCAAGAATAATGTTGGAGCAGACAGAAACAGGGGAGAGAAGAAAGCTTTTGATTATTTGCTACTCATAAATTATTTTGTTTTGGGACCTTGTAAAATGTGTTTTTCATAATGCTTAACTGTTCCTTTGTGTTGTCCTTTCTCTGTGCGTGTTCAAAGGAATAAGAACATGGCAAAGAAAATGATATTTACACATTTTTGTCATATGCGTCTCTCGCCTGTAGATTGTCAGCTTGGGGAAATCTGCTTCCTTGTTTGTCTTTATGGCAATAACACCTCCAATGCTAGTATTAGTCATTTTTATACTGCACATAACATATTTATTTAAATTTACTTGCATGAATAAATACTGTAATATCTGTGATATGGCTATACTTTCTCCTACTTACCTTTGGTGTGATTATCAAATGAAAGATAATTTAGGCTTTTAGTATCAGTATATAAGTATAAGTATATATAGATGGGTATATAATAATGGTATGTGAAAGAGTATGAATGCAGGAAATCAGTGGTGCACAAATGTTCTCACTTAATAGCCTGAGTGAGGGTTCAACAAACCATAGAAATCCAGTACCATGAGAATGTATGAAATTCAAAGTGCAAGTGTAGGAAGTGGGGCAAATTACTCAAGGTGCAGCATCTGGCAATGATTAGTGGCCATTAATTGGTGTTAACTGGTGCTACTAGTGTTTACAGAGTTGAAGGATAATTAGCTGGGGGTCAACTCAGGGCTGAAATTAACATGTCAAAACTCTGCAGCTGTCTCATGACAACTAGGCGAGGTAGTGGTGGAGTGTACCAAATTTTGTTGGCAGGGTAGCGCAGGATTATGTGGATGGCTGCGTGTGTGTGTCCTGTGGATTATTACGGGTATTTCATTGAAGGAGTGAATCAGTTATCATGTGTGTGTGTGTGTGCGTTTGTGAATGTGTTTGGGATAAATAGAGAAAGAATGACTGTCTGCGCGCCTGCCCTGGTGTGGATCACCGCATGAGTCAAAGTGACAAAAATTAAGCACCTCAAGAATAGCTCACAGCAGGGCCCAGACCTGACTTGCCAGAGTAAATAGTTAAAAGAAATACTCTAGGCTAGTCAGCCAGTCTGCAGTGTGTCCATGGGGGGACCTATAGCAGAGATCCAGCTGCAGCACCTGCATAAACACTAGAACTCAGCCACCAGACACAGCTGGGGACACAGGCGAGCACTGTGCTGGTGAGAATGAAGCAGACACCGCTCTCCGATTTTGGAGTTTGCTGTGAAAAGCTGAGGCACCATCCGTATCCAACAGGGTGGGCACTGTCATTATTAACTAACTGTGAGCGAGTGAGACAGGAATCGCAGAACAGCGTTTCATCCCTGGCATCATCCATCACAGCACGTGCGGAGCCCTGGAGGATGAGCCACCACTTTGTGGAAGCTAATGGAGAGCCAAATGATTAATAAAAAACAAAGCTGGCGTTAACGTCGGTGCAGAAGTCACATAAGATGTAACATTTGCTTGTTGTAAAATTACTGAATAAATGGAAATCAATGGTGAAATGGATCTTCTCTGTACAAGGTTACAGATACATGTTGTACTGAAGGACAGTGACTAAAGCTGCATGTTCTAATAAAGAAATCTGCATATATTTTCACCTTTAATTCTTCACAAAGACATTTGACAAAACACAGGCTGTATAAAGTATGAATTTTCTGTATTTATTGCTTTTATGTTTTATGATCAACTTTGTTTTCCTACCTGGAACTTAACTGCATACCACTCTTCTCAAGCTTTTGCCAACTGCTGCAGATGACAAAGGGATGTCTGCCGTGATAGCCGCAACACACACCCACCCCCCATACACACTGGAGGATAATTCCCCGCCATCACAACCGCTATGCTCCGATACAGGATAATGACTGGAGCGAAACAGGACTAAATCCATTGTGCGATAACTTATCTCTCTAGGTCTGTGGGACTTTTTTTTTTCTTATATGAGGCCTTGCGTTTCATAAACCCAGAATTCATTTCAGTGTGTATCTGTGCTGATACAGTTTCCCCGTCCATGAGAGGGAACTCTGGGGCTGGGAGATAGAGAGGGGGAGAGACTTCACCGCACACTGCAGGCATAGTGCGAAAACTGAGATAAGAATATTAAACAGGAGAAAGAATTGTGTCTTCTCCTCCAAACCAATAATATGACTGAGGATGCAAATGAAAAGGGAACATTCAACTTCAGTCTTCATAATTCATATGACAAAATTTAGAGGGTAGAGTGTGTTTCTGTGTGTGAGCGTGCATATTGTAGACAGGGACTTGTAAAGCACTGATTTATGGAATGCTATTGCAGTTTAATTGATAAGCTCGTCTGACTAAACTGAGGCTGTGCAGTCCCAGGTTAAAACCTTGCTCACCTGTGGTCCCAGATCACACTGTGAAACATGTCCACAGAGCTTTGGCATCTGGGGACAGTTTGCGGCAGAATCAGATATTTATCACCAAATTCTCACAATGTGAGTGCCGCCACAACCCATGCCTGCAAATCAACTGACATACGGCATGAGATGTTGTAGAATTCACTGGCTGCATTTTCAAAAAAAGAAATCTGCTCAGATGGATGACATGAGTTGTTGAAGTGTCCCTGCATACATATTTTTTTCCACAATACAATTCACAAGGGATTCATTTCACCGTCTGAGTCTGACAGAGATTGCAACTAAAATTATATATTATTATTCTATCTGTTTCATGCAGAGTGAGATACAGTAAACCTGTAAGATTTCTATCATTATACAATGTGTAAGATACTTTAAAAAGGGTTCTATTATCTGCACAGATGCATTAAGGTCCTTTTCCATGTGAATGCATGCTGTTGATTACAACCTACTTACATGAAATAACACATGAAAATGCAGAAAGACAATCTTGCTGTTTACAACTGATACTCACTGAGAAAATTAATCAGTCCCCCTGATGATGACTGCAAATTGCCCGAGATTATGTTGACACGTCTTCATTGCTGCATGTAGGAGGAGGCGATGGCAGCAGAGCTGCCATTTAGCCTGCCAATGGCCCCAGGGGATTCTTCTTCTCTAGCATTCTTTTTAATGTCTGGCAATTAAAGGCCGTCTAACTGCCTGAGAGAAGGAGAGATGAAGAGAGAGAGGAATAGAGGGAGTGTGAAAGAGTGAGGTTCAGAGAGAGAGATGGGGAGGGAGAGACAGAAAAGAAATAAGAGAAAGACATAAAGACAGGCACACACAAATAGATCTCAAAAACTAGATGATCATGTTAGGAAGATTGCCAACACTTAACTCTTTTTCGTACTCTCTCTGTGGTGTGGTCACTTAAAACAGCAGCCATTTGTAAAGCTGAAATTCTGTTTAATTTAACAAGGGGTAACCGATGGTTGGTGAAATTTTTCACTTTGCACTAACAGACCCTGGGGAAAACCTCTCAGCTGCTCTAAAGTGTTATCTATACATTACAGTGATGTGCACAGTCCATATACTTCTACCGTTTATCAGGCAAATCCATCCTGCCTAGTTTTTATTCACATTGATGCTAATGCTTTCCATATCTATCAATGTGACAGGCACAGCACGTTGGTTTGTTTCACTCAACGGGAGAAATTAATCACACACATTTAGTATAACAGGAGAACATTTGAGCTCTGCATTAACTACACTCATGCTGGTTTTGATGGCCACATTAAGATAACATTTTCAGGCTTCTTATTGAGGCTATTTGTTAACAGTTCTAACTTAACTGTCACAGCAGCTTCTGGACTTGCATGCATTTATACTGTATAAAATTATACCATGTATAGGTTAAAATACAGGCCTTTCATGCAATTTCAGTGCCACATGTGAAAACCTTTTACATAAATCTACAGTACAATGTCCTGTTTTCTGGGCAATGTTTATGCAGATAAAAATCATCGTCACTGACAAATGTCATTCAAACACTTGTTCTTTGATCAAGGCACTGTGTTAAAATACTCACTATCAATGATAGCTTCATATGAAGTAAAGCATAATGCAGGCACATTATAGGCAGATTACATCTATTAGTTACTGCTGTGCTGCATGCAAATGGCATGCCCACGGGAGAGCAGAAAATCATTTTAAACTTCAATAAGTTACAAGCGGTGGCAAGTCTACCCATAATCTGCACAATGCCCCAGGCAACAATGAGGCTGGATGCAATTAGGGGGGAAATAAAATTCTACACAGTAAACAAAGAAAAAATGTAAAAAGACTGATGAAAGAGAAATGAACATCGTGGAGTGAGATTGCCTCGTCTTTGATGAGGTCGGCTGTTGCTTCTTTTAATTGTTGCAGCATAATGCTACTGGTTTCTACGAGGATAACTGTGCCATTTGTTGTAATCTGACAAGGCGAGAATCACTTAAGGCATGTCAAACGAATATGACTTTTTAATTAATACAACATATGTCTTTGTCACTTGAAATAATAACATGTTTCAGTTTTAGGAAGATGGAACGGTGCAGTCATACTAACATTTGGGGTCTTTGTGACGATCTTTTGCACAAATATTCAAATCATTCATCTAAGTAACAGTATCAAAACCACACCGTGAAAGTGCTAAATTATAAGTAAAAGTAATTTGCTCAAGTAAAAGTATGAAAATATTGTTTGTGTTGAGTATTGAGTGTTAGAGTGTAGAGTGTTATATTATTATATTATTAGAACTGATGTATTCATAAACTGTACTCTAATTTTGTAGTTGCGTTATACAAGCTATTTTTAACTACTTAGTATATTGCTGTAAATTTAATCTATGATAACGCACCATGTTGTTTAAACTGATCGTATGTTTTGTATGGCAAATAATGATCTGCAAAATAACTACAATCCTCAGCTGGCAGAAGAATTTATTGCAGTTAAAAGTGAACTGACCCAGTATGGGAGAGTAAGTATAAAGAAGTAAAATGCAAAAAATACCACACAATTGTATAATATTGGAATATTATTAACTACATGACTAAATATATTTAATTTATTTATTTACATCACTTGTGCTTCACTTAAGCAGAATACACAATAGTTAATAATATTTATTTGCCTTAGTTGAAAGCAACTAAGTAAACTAAGGACATCTAATCAAATACTTAGTTTCATTTAAATCCATTTACTGAAGTATTTCCATTATATACAACTATACTATACACATTTCAGAGGCAAATATTATACTTTTTACTCCACTACATTTGTCTGACAGATTTAGTTACTTTTCAGATTACCTTTTTTTCATACATTTACTGTGCAATAAAAAAACACGTATCTATAAACAAAGTGATTTTTTATGATAAACTAATGGATGAAGTGTTACTTTATGTGTTGAGAAAATTTTCTTTCATAAACTAATTAAGTAATTTAAACCTTCTGTGGATTAGCTGGAAAATGCATCATCACAAAGCTGAAAGCAGGCTCACACCCGATTCCCACAGGACAGAAATGCTAGAAACATATGCTGATTTTATAGATGATAATTCATTGCTGTAGAGTAAACCCCTCAACAACATATAAAGTAGTTAAAATAAGAACAACCTTAAAATACAATGCACCAGTAATATTAATCCAGAAACACCATATATATTAGTAAAACTGCAGAATAAGTATTTTTGGTACTTAATTACATTAATTACATTCATTTAAGTTAATTACATTTCATTAAGTTTTAAAAGCAAGAGTTTTACTTACAGTGGAGCTACTTAAGATAAATACCTGAATACCTGCTTCACCAGTTATTATATGTATAAATATAGTATATTCTTTACAGCATATTATAAGTCTACTAAAAACTGGCGTGGTTTGTGACGTTTGTCCTCACAAAATATAAAAACAATGTGACCTTCAGGGTTTGGTTTCTGCAGGTTTGGGTCTTAAAATTAGTGGGCGTGTCTGGACTAACAACTCGTCACGTGCTCCTCGGTGTTGTTGTTTAGCTGTCCCGCCTCTTTCTCGTGCTATTGGTCACCTCCACAAATACCCGTGTCTGATTGGAGGAAAGGGCTGCCTGTCATCGGCGTTGACGTGTAAAGCAGGAACTCGGAGTGGAAATAGTGGTGTGTTGGCATTCTGGACAAATTTGGACCAAAGTACAATAAAACCAGCCGAGTTTGTCCTTTTGCGTCTCCGCCGGCCGTTTGTGAATGACAGTGAGAAGTGAACCTCTCTACAAAGCGACTTATTCTCCGGATAGACAACAGCAGTGTAAGTATGTGAGTGAATGCAATGAATGGATGCTGTCTGCAGTCAATTACCTCTCCTCTGGAGTGTTCATATTGAATTATATGTCTGAATGGTAAGTACATTTGCTCAGAAAGCCAACATAGGAGATCTGCAAAGTAAATATTATTCCTTTCTACTCCATGTTCGAGACTGCAGAGAGAAATACAGCGTAAATACATGCGGTACAATAAAGAGTTATTCACCACAATGCTGACAGATGAAAAGATATACTGATACATTTAAGAGAGCACAGTGCCCTTAAACACCGAGTTATGTTATTAGAGTGACATGTACCCAAACCCACTTCCCATTTTGGGGTTAGAGTTAGGGTCCCATTTTGCCCGCCTATCTAAAACTAATGCAAACTACCTCAAACATCCGAATAAAAGCTTCAAAGTTCACTTATTTTTTAAACAGGTCCTGAATGGTGTTAAAGATATTATACTGAGAAATACTTTGTTCACCTCATTAATTTCAAATTTTAAAGTGGAGTCAACAAACAAAACTAAACATTATAACCTTACTGAAGGATGTTTTATAATGAACTGTTGTATCAGACTGCATTATTTATTTTAGGTGTACCAAATAAACTTGCAACTTCCTCTTGTTTTTTTTAGCATGTCTGAAGTTTAGTGGTGTAACCACATGTGAAGCAAATAACACAACGTATTTGTGACTTCATGTTACTCAATGATAGTATATGTGGACCTGGTTCAAGGGCCCCACTTTTTACAGTTTTACAGTACCAGGAATTGAAACTAGGCCTTCCAGTAAGCAGAGCAACTATCTGTTAAGGCTGTCATTTAAAAAATGCTACGCTTACTTGTTTGGTCTAATTTAGGCTGCCAGTAATTTAAGGTTATCAGTACCACTGTTAATGACGGTAATGTAATATCAGCCTTGTCATGTCATGTAAGATGCAAGAATGGATGGAAAAGGTATCCCTTGAGGTGCTCATGTCACTGTTCTTAGATATGTTTTCTCGTAGCCGGCACAATTGTCTGTATCACACTGTTGCAAATGCAAAATATACTGTAACATATGTGTAGAAATTTCAGAGAGGAATGTCTACAGGTGATGACAGAGGCTTCAAATGTGTTGCTTCTGGCAGTTTAGATGTGATATTGCAATTCGGCCGCACAGCACAACATTGCCAGCAAATCTGAGAGCCTACTGTGACCAACTGTAAACATTACATTTGGGCAATTTTTCTCGCTTCCTTTTGTCCTCTTCTCGCTTCCTTTAATTTGCTGACTCTGGTTTCCAGCCGCCGGAGAACAATAGCTGTGCATACATCCTCCTCCTCTGCTGGCTCCGACAGTGTTTGAAATGGAGCTGAAAGCAGTGTTTTTAGTGGAAAGTAAAATTCAGGTCTCCCAAGGCAGCGGTCTCCCCCGAGAAGGTATCAGTCAGCACAGGCAGCCAGCCACGCTCCTTGAACATGCTAATTCAGTCTCTTTCCTCTATTCCCCCGGCCGTACGTCTAGACTCTTCACCACTCCTGTTCTTTTAGGATGTACATAGAGACTTTCCTCCCCTTCGTATTCGCCTCTGTGTGCACACCTAAACACGCTTTCCCAAAAATTATCATCACATACCATCAGACTAGCAGGACCTGATAGATGTTGAGTATTATTTGTTGTTAGCATATTGTGCATATATTTCAAATCAAGTGTTCCAGGCAGAGAAGAGATCAGAGGGACTCCAGCAGCATCATCAGAAAACACACACCGTCCCCTGGTTTCATACTTGCTTTTCCCACTATTTTAAACAAAAGGCTACAATATTGATTGATGCAGTGTGTTGTGAGGGAGCCTCTCTGGAATTTAGAGCAGAGTGCTCACTGAGAAACAAGTATGTTGGATGGATGCGAAAAAACACACCCACTGAGTTTTGGCACTTGGGCGCAGTTATTTCTGGTGACTGTACATCTCTACACACGCATGTTTTGACTTAAATGCGCAGCTCCGGCATTTATTCTGTTGCACAAGCACTGTCACACATTCGCATAGTTACATGTGGAGCCTAAAGGATCCAATTTGTATTATTCTTAGCTCTTTCTCTTTATGTCTTCTCCGTGAGCTGTCAGGGTAATCAAAGAGAGCTCATGGTGTGAAGGGAAATGGTGTTAGACTAAATGAGATGGATAGGAAGTGTGCATACTGTGAACGTAACGCACGTGGAAGGTGGTGAGAATAATTTAATTATGTCTAGCAGATGTATGTGAAAGATAAACCATCTGCCTGATCAAAACTGACTACTCTTCTGTATATATAATTGTAAATTAACTTGGATCCTTCCTGCAGATTTCACAAGTTATCTCAGTGTGCAGTAACAGGAATGGAGCTATATCCGTGTTTGATTAAAGTAAATGATCAGGTGTAACATTGAGACCCAGCTGTGAAATACTTTGACTCAGAAGGTTGTTTTTATTTTCATTTCTTGCCAGGCTGAGGACGGAGGATGGGGAAGAAGGATGCCAGTGCGACCAGATTACCGGTTGATCAGTACCGAAAACAGATTGGTGAGTCTCACCCTACTGCTGGTTAATCAATTAGTTGATTATCTGTAATCAAATCAAGTCACAATATTTGCTATTGCCGGCTCGATGTTTTGACGTTGATGAGAAAGTGATCTGAAGACATGCTCTGATTGTTTCGAAAATGCCACAAATATGGCATTTTTTATACTAAGTGATTGATAGTTCAAAAACATAATCAATATATTAACTGGCAATTAAAGTTTTGTAAATGAGTTCATGATGTTTTTGGACAGTTGAGATTGGTCTTGGACTTGTGAAACTCCATTTCAACATAAAATCATAAGTCTATGCTTGATGTGGGCGATTTTTACCACAACACAGTAAGCAACTCCGTGTTCTCTCATAGAAACAAACTAATGTCACACTCAATAAATCACACGTGACATTCGGTTGCAGTGATGCAGTGAGCAGTCCTGTGGTAGGTTGACATGCATGCCCAACAGCCCAGCTCTTTTGAAGACCTATATCAATGCTGGTTATGCAAAGAAAAAAAATTGCATAATCTCTTTACACAGTCCTGGAAACTTTTTCCAATTTGTACTGGATTGAAAAGAAACTTGAACCAGACTCACTGGGTTAGAACCAGCACACAAACTATGGAAGTGCTTACATGAACAAGCAGCAGTGAAGGTCACTTTACTTACTGGACAGTGAATTCCTCACTTAAAAAAAAAAACTGCCCCTTTTGATATGTCAGAAGCTGTTTTGTCAAACTTTAATACCGCTCTAATCCTGCGGTATTTTGTTTCTCCATCTATCTCCTTACATCACAAAGACCTAACTAAGGCAATATGGTCGGTATCAATCAAAAGTTTGGTCCCCTTTAGCACGCCAGCTGTGGTTGCTTGAAGATCACAGCTCATATCATGTCTTTTTTTTGTTTTGTTTTTGTTTTTCCTCTTGTGAAGCAAAACCAAAAGGTCGCCAATGGCAAAGCTGGATAATTGTGAGCAGCTCTGAGTGACGCAAACACAAAAGGAAGCTCTGTTCTCCCTTACAGGCTTGTGCTTCAAGTCGCATGAGTGGCATATTGTGCACATGCAATGTGACCAAGTAATTTTATTAGACATAAAAGGTGCCCACCTTTGGATCCAAAGAGAAAGATATTTCCACCAAATGGAGTGAGATGCACCAATGCCCTGGTGTTCTTGACCATCCCCCTAAGTAAAACTCAAGAAGAAAAGGACACAGAAAAAGATGAGTTTGAACATACAAGGAGAAACCAGATGACTGTATATTTAACTTAAGTGCTGATCCAAGATGCTCTCTGCAACAATGGCTGGCTGAGCACATTTCAGAATCATATCTTGCTGCCTATCGAATCCAATTTACCATCTTATTTTAAAGATACTTGAGATTTCTTTGATCAATCGTCCAAAGTGAACATTAATCAGGAGGATTCTGACACCCCACCAGCTACCATAGATGTGTTATTGCTGCACACAAATGAGGAGGTTTTTGAAGGCTTGATGTTGTTTTCTTGACTAGCGAAGTGAGGAAAAAAATGCCTGTCCTAATGAAATGACAGTTATGTATTTAGTTCAGTGAGGTTTCTTTCGTGTGCTACACAAATATGCATGTCAGAGCATGTGTCATTGTACACCTTCGTGCCATTAGAAAATAAGAAGTGAAGTCCACCCTAGCCGCCAGACATTCTCAAGAAGACCTTTACTCTGTTTCTGGTCTGTCCTTTATTTGCTTTTGAGCAATTTAATCAATTTGTAAGAAGTTGATATGGACAGACTCCCTACTGTAGCTTGAATTGAGATGGTTTTTCAGTCTTAAAAACATCACAGCCCTTTGGAAAAAGCTTTACCTTCTTTTTTTCCCTTAAATTATCAATTAAAATGTTCTGGACTAATTCACACGCCCCCTTTATGTGTCAAATATGGCACTGTTCTGGTCCCCTTCTTCCCAGTGGATGATCTTTTTTGGCCCCTGACAATTCACATCCTCTGATTATTCCAGGTTTTAAATTTCCTGGTGCTACTTTTGTTTTAACAAGATCATGAGATGGTCTCTTAAGCTAAATGTTTTTATGTTGGTACATGTTTTCGTTATAGGCCTGTTTTGTCACCTCCATAATGTACTATTTGTAACAGACGGCCCCTTTTTTTGAGTTCTTTCCTTTTCATTTCGTTAATTCTTTGAAATGAGAAAAAAACATTGTCATTCTGACTTCAGTATCATTTTGTTTGTCTTTCTCTTCCACGTGACAGCCTGGAAGAGAAAGAACATTATTATTTAGCCCACAGGTACTCCTTAACTGTCTGCCATTGTGTAAAACCCGGCAGGTCCAACAAATGAGAGACACACATAACATAACAAGGTCATGTCCCACTGTCACGGTCATCTTCTACCAGGGGCACAGAAAATGTTGTTTTTCTTTTTTCCCTTTCCCATTTAGTGTTTTGTTTCTCAGCGCATCTCATCAATTCAAAAATATGTAACACAGATGTCAGGGACACTTTGGTCCTCTCTCTGCCACCACCTCCTTCCAACCCCTCAATTTCTGCTGTTTTTCCTTCTTTTTGAAAAGAATGACCATCAGGCAATTTCAGTGAACCACTGTTTAACAGAAAAGGTGGAAAACAGAGAGGGGGAGGAAAAAGACGTTGGAGAGGAAAATGAAATCTTCAAAGATAGCATGGGGCTGTGTCTTTTGAGAGCTGAAAGGGGCCACACATGGTAATTTGAAATCGTAATAGGGTGGCTTATTCATGGAAAGTCAGCAGCAGTAGGTTGTTGAGCTGTACCATCATCCCTGCTGGAGTGCTTTTGTCATGTCAGATGGCCATCAAGGGGCTACTGTTGACACTCTCTTTTTAAATACCATTATTAAGCCTCTTATAATTGACTGTGCCAAGTGAAGAGAGGTAAAGATATATTGTTCTTACATGGAAATGCAAGTGGTCACTCTGCTCAAGTAATGGTTGCTGCTGCCTGCTGATCTAGGGGAAATTATCTACACACAAAAAGACACCCAAACTTTAAAGTACAGAACAGGAAATTGGAAATTATTGGCTTAAGATGTCATAATTTCAGTGTAAAAAAGACCAGCTATGAAATTGTACTTTGCAATAAAAAGGAGATCGACATGTAGGTGAAATATTTCACTCACATCTCTAGGGAGGCTCCCGTCTGTCATGACGGTGTAGTTGTTTTAACCCTTTCATAAAATTACAGACCATTTTCATTACTTGTTTTAAATACTTTCACTGTGCATTGCACATGAATTGTGAGATTTTGCCCCTCTCCTCGCCTCACATGATGCAAAAGACAAGGCATGAATATTTCCCATGTGTCTGGCATCAGCCCTCCAGTTCCACTACCATGCGTCCTGGCAGATGCCAGTGATCCGCACCATGTGGTCACTGACTATTTGGACGCCATGCAACACAGACACAGAGGGAAAGCAAAGTATGAGGAACTGTCAGACACGCTGTCAGCATGTTGCCTGAATTGTCCCAGGGCTTTCAGAGAGAACTGGACAGTGCGTCCGTCTGTCCAGATCACCCCATCACTCTGCATGTAGACCATATGCAGGATGGCTAGTCCCCACAGATAAAAAAAAAAAAAAAAAACATAGGGTTCAAGGATGCATGTGTTTCACTGATTTCCAATTACTGATGAAACTTAAGGTAAGTTTAACATTTGCTGCACACGTTGGACTAATGCAGCTAGAAGTATGTGTTATATTGGGTTGGTACTGCAGGTTTGAGGAGCTACTTATGTTTGCAGTCGCTGATTTTCTTCCAGCTAATTGACATATAGAAACGTGGACTGAGATATAAACAAGAAGCAGCAACTTGGGAAACAGATAATTCCATAGTGAGTGTCTCAGAAATGTAATGCTGGCGGGTCAGCTTTTACTTATTTTCTTGTATTTATTTACTGACTGATATTTTCAGTTTAAATGATGAAGCAGCAGTGTTTTACTACATGATGCACAACTGAAATTTAAATGTGGTAGACGGCTGTATAAAGTTGGCATGATGACGGTACTGATGAGAATGACTTTTTAGCACAAATAGAGGCCTTGTTCTATGCAAGAATCACGACTTGGCACGAGGCAAGTGACATTTCTGCCGTAACGCTGCCAAAGATGGTTCCCTGCCTGTCAGGCCCATCAGAATATTAACACTGCATAAAGGAATACTTGGCTCTGAATAAGGCAATGGTAGTAGAGCACCTACACAGAGCTTAATGAAGCTAGATGCATTTTTGAACATTTATCGCAAAAACAATTTACATGGCTTATGTTTGCTAAAATTTGGATGTTTTCTTGTAGAATTATTTTAACAGCAACACTCCTACAGTTAAGAAATGACCTGTTAATTAATGAATCGTTAAGGAGTAGTTCCTGAATAGGTAAATAATAATAGAGTAACAAGAGTCTGTTCCCTTGTAAATTTTTAATGCTTTCAGGAATTATCAGGTTTGTCTGTATACTTGATGTTGGGAGCCTTTTTTTTTTTTTTTTGATGATGAGCATTCTAATTATATGCAGAATTTTTTATATAGGAAATTTTGATAAATATTTCCACATAAGACTAAAGACAAATCGAGTATAACAAAATTAAGTCTTTCACAAGGGCAACTAAATGTTATCTTACTGTTAGGTGTCTAAGGAAACCAACAGATTGTTCAGGCAAAAGGTTAACAAGTTGATCTGTAACGGTGGTACCAGTTGGTATGTGAATTTATTTACATTTATATACTTCAGCTTTTATCCTTACTGATATGGACAGGTTTATGATAAAGATGACACAGCAGTGCAACATACAGCGCGGGGAGATTTTTTTAATGAATTGTTTTTCTTTTTTACTCCTGGTGTTTCTTTTCAGTCAGATATCTGGACTAGTCTAAGGTGTCTACCCTTCCCCTAGCTTAACTTTAATGGCCAATTTGTGTGACACACAAATCACATATCCCCCTTCCCTTGAGTGCTCAATCACACATGGCTAATTTTAGCTAATACCCCCTACCTGTCTCGTTAGGCTAAGCAGAACAATAGCTCAAGATAAAACCTCATTTCTCCTCGGTCTTAATCACACACCATTTACAGGTAAACCCAATGACAAACAAGCAAGGAAAAATCATGAAACGCACATCTAAGGGAATGTACAGAAAGCAGTGTGGGGGGGTGAAGGGGGGGTACACTTTCACTTTTCTTTTGTCCTCTTGACATGAAATCAGTGATGACTTCAATGAAAGACACACTCAGGGAAGGCTCTCAGCAGGCACTCTCAGCCGCCTCACAAGGGGTAATGTCCCTCCCAGACACAGCATTGTCGTTGCTGTACGGGAGGACAGTGATGCCTTTTCAGTGTGGCAGGCAGAGGCAGGGAAGGATGGGAGGACGGCGCGTAGCCCAGCACAGGTAGATAATTGGTGACAGAAAGTGTCTACAGCGGTGCAGCAAGGGGAACAGCAATGACAAATAGGAGTGCTCATAAGCCCAATGCAATATCATCAGGACTGTGTGTGTGCATGTGAGTCCAGACCCACGAAAAGCAACGTGAGGCTTTAAGAAGTACACCGCTGTAATAGAACAACATTACAGTACAACACATCCTGATGTAATTCTCTGGCATTTCTCCTCCAAATAAACTATTCATACTCCTACTGGGTGTAATTATTCGCATTTTGCTCCAATTAAGTATTGATTCTTACCAGATGTTTATGGGTGTATTTTTGCATATAAAAATATAAAGGTAAGGAGACGAGGAAGTTTAGCCCCACAAATGGGGTTGGGTTTGTGGGAGACATTGTGAATGCTGAAAACATTTCTGGCTTTGAAATCTAAACCTAGGCTTGCTTAAATTCCGATATTGTTCTGTCTTTGAGTGTCCTTGGGCACTTTGCTGCAGAAAAGGTACCTCGGGGACACAGACAGCCAGACATAGCAGAACTGTATCAAAACAGAAAGCGCAGTTTGTTCAGTTGTAGGGTTTTTATTATATCAAAGTGGACAGCTTTTTCCCCTGTCTGGGGCACAGGACAAGTTGCAAAACAGAGTTCGTAGATTTCTGCTATTTTTCCCCTGGGTAATCTGGTTTTCACATTGGATTATCTTTATTGTACTATATATATACAAACCCAGATATCCAGGATATCAGGAAATGTCATAGTAAGTAGCAAGTAAGTGTTGATGTTGTTGATTTTTGAATCATCAAGGCCCAGTTACACAAGTAAATAAAATGTTGAAATCAATTCCTTTCAATCAAATCTCTACCATTGGTTGATTTGCTGAAGTATATCTCTGCAATTTCTTCGCGTCACATTGAACTTTGGTTAAAGTTACAAATTTTTCACCATGGACCAGTAGCCAGTTAAATGTCTAATATGTTAGTGGTTAGCTCTCCAGCCACAGCAATCATTGCTACTATTCACTATATGATCAAGACTTTGTAATCACGTATGATCACACAGATGAATCTCCCTGCACAGCTCTCTGGGTGGAGTTTAACAGGCTTTTCAAATCTTTGTTTTTAGCAGTCATGTGAGGCCAGTTAAGCTTCAGCAATTCTTTACTCATTACTGTACATGCAGGATAAGATAATTACCACAATATTTCTCTATATTTTTACACATTTCACACTCTGTCTGGCTTTTAGTATTCTCTCCTTCGATATGCGATTTGTAGCATTTGATGTAGCTTTCTGTAGTCTCATATTATCACAAGCATCCATTTGCAGTCTGAAAGCCCCGGCACAATTTCTGTGAATGGTGAGCAACCCGAGGTGCCCTCCAATCAAATTTCCCCCCTCTCCACTTTCTGACAAGTGGAGGAGACATCCAGTGGCCCTCCTAATGAATTCCCACTAGCTCACTGTCTGCTCGTGGCAACATGCTCCCCATTTCTATTAGCCCTCCACTGAGTCAGAGGGAGGTGGAGGAGGAGTAAGAGACCAGGAGGCAAGATCTCTGCAAAAGTGAGATGGTTGAAAAAGACAAAGTGTGTGTGTGTAGTGAGGCGGAGCAGCTGCCATGCTAATGGTCGTATTCTCTCTCCTCTGTGGCTGCTCCTGGAAGAGGAGACGCGATACTCAGTGGTGTGCAACTCTGACTGTTTGTTTTCAGCATCACAACACACACACACCTCCTCACCCCCTCACCCCCTAGTTTTTACAACCTTTCCAGATGGATATGGATGCTTTGTTTCCTCTCCGTCCTCCTTCTCTTGTTTCTTACTTCGATGTATATGAAGCTTGCTGTAATTGGCTGGCGCTAAAGTCTCCAAGTGGCCTCCTCACATCTCAGCGGAGGAAACCTTGAGGATGACCTGGGACCCCGGTCTTTATGAAGTGCTGTGTTTATGAAGACTGTCCATATTTTCCCAATCAAATAACTTATAATAATGTTAACCATCTGAACTTCAAGCCTAACCTCAACCCTAACTTTAACCTAATCCTAATTCTAAATTTGACCCTGAACTGAATTGCTATAAGAAGATCTTTAAGGGCTCGCTAGTATGTCCACAAATCGAGCGTATGAATTGGTTCTGGCAAAGATGGAGATACTAGAGCACACACACTCACACACTGTTCAGCAAGCTGTCTTTCCACCCTATTGTTAGCAAAGTTCCTTTTCCTGCAGTGTGTTGTTTCTAATTAGACCAAGACAGCCGGCTCTGCCTCATGTGAAGCACGCTTACACACACTCGCGTAAACACACAGACTGTGCCAGGTGGCCGGTTTGCCCACAGGACTCACCCATGGGAGTTGAGCTTGTGGGAAGTCGAGGAAGCGCAGGTGAACTGTGTGCAGCTCAGGCCAGAAAAGATTCCTTGTATATTGGATGCATGTGCAGATTGCAACCTGTGGGTGAACTTTGTTATTGTGAAATTTGAAGACTGCTTTTACCTTTTTTTTTTTTTTTTTTTTTTTTTCCCGTTGTGCCTCATTTTTTTGTTATTTTGAGTAAATGTGAGCTGCTACTGTAGTTGGGCTTTGGAACCGCAGCAGAACTTCCAGGACTAGTTTGACATTTTGGGGAATATGTTAATTTGCTGTCTTGCAGAGAGTCAGATGAAGAGATCAGTATCACCCTCATATCTGTTAAACACAATGCTGCAGCCAGGAGATGGTAAGCTTAACAAAACGACTGGACACAGCTAGCGTGGCTCTGTCCAAATGTAACAAATCTGCCTAACAGCAGCCACAAAACTAACCCAAAAAATACATCACACCTCGTTTGTTTAAGCTTGACAAAAACTGAAGCGTAAAAACGATAACTGTGCCATTATGTGTCACTCTAAATTACAGTTTCCCTCAGTCATTTAATTTGTGTCCCCCAATTATTTCCTTTCTTTCAGGTAAGCAGGACTACAAAAAGACAAAGACGGTCTTAAAGGCCACGCGGCTGAAAGCTGAAGCAAAAAAGAATTCCTCTGGATTCCGGGTGAGACTGGCTCCGGACTTACTTTCTCTGCAGGGCAACCGAAGTCTGTATCTGCGTGTCCTCCTTTATTTCTGCTCGCCTGTCTGTCTCGGCCCATCTGTGATTCTGCTTGTCTGTCTGTCCGCCTGCCAACCATCTTCTTTCCATTTGACTGTCTGCCTGCCTGCCTGTTTGAGAGCGTGTCTCACTAGATCACTTTTCATATCCCGCACTCTCTTAGCTCTCTTACAACTTACTGTAGGGCTTTTGGGAGTGCAACCTGAAATGATGTGATGTGGCCCCCTATCTGTCTTTTGAAGAGCCGTACAAGTGTTGAAAACCGTCGCTGGGAGAAGGAAGGAACGGGGGAGGCCTCCATAGAATAAAGTTTACAATACTCTATCATGTCATATCGTGAAGAAGATGAAACACAGCTTTTTAACGCATAACGAAACTCCTGGAAGGATGGAAATTCAAGGGTTTCCTCGTTCCTTTAATGGTAAAGGCGCAATGGAGAGGGACGGGAAAAGCTGATGAAAGAGGAGTTGGAAATACAAGAAGCAGAGGAGAAAAAGAAAATGTATAAGAAAGTGATAAGATTGGGTAATGTGCAAGTGGAGGGAGGTGAGAGTGTTGGTAGGATAGAAAAGTGTGTCTCTCTCCGTTGCTTTGTCACACTGGTACTGCGATTAGGAGCTGTTGTGCAGGCAAAGATGGATGACTCCACGTTTATCACTCTGGCAAACGTATGTTTTTCCTCAGTTGACTTACCAATAAACAGTTTTACTATTTCAAGGTTTCTCCATATAGAGTAAGCCCTTGCCAATGAAACAGCTTGTGAATCTGCAGTCATAGGTTTTTAAATCCTCGTTTGAAATTACATTACACTACACTAACCTATAAAACACTATCAGATGAAATCATGTCCTCTGTGATTTTTTTTTTCTTCATAGCTTTTACAAGGGGAAAATCAGTTGTGAGATTCATTCAATGTGTTCTTTATTTTTTTATTTTTTGCATGTTTATTTTCCTTCGTGGCATTGAAAATCGGTTCTGTTTACACTACATCAAAAGCCAAAAGGCTTCACTTCCTCATTAAGCTTCAGTTGGCACGTAGTACACAGAGATGAACAAATCATAGTGAGGATTAAACACCGGGTGAAATGGTCAGGTTTTAAAATATGCATCTCTTAGACACGCAAGGCCTCATTAAGCACGTCTTTAATCCAATTAGATTAGTCCATATCTTGAAATATTGATATTGCTTATGAATAATTCAGGTTTTTCACGCCAAAGACGAGGGGAATTTTCAGAGGTCGGATTAAAAATACCTCTGGGACGAGCATATTAAACTGACTTAGACCCTTTGGCCCCAAGTTCGATTGAAATTCAGCCCAAATGTAATGGATATTTGGTCACGCTTGCTTTTCCCATCGAGTCCTTTTAGCGTTCTATAAAGTTGTGATTTTTACACAGCTCTGTGATGACAGTAGAAAGCCCCCCTGTCCGTCTCTAAACCTTTGGTTGACAGCAATGATTTGGCTGCAGGTTTGTAGGCATGTTGCTGCTGCTGAGTGTCTCGTCTCTTCTTCTTCTCTTCTTTTCCTCTCTCTCTTTCCCTTTCTCTTTGTCTTTTGTTTTCTTTTTCATTTTATTTTTCTCTGTCTCTTTCTCTTCTTTTTCTCCTCGTCCTCTTCCACCATGTCCCTAGTTGAGATGCTGGTCTCAGATGCAGCTGGCATCTCAGAAGGGCCAGCAGACATTCGGGCACAGAGAATCTGGCAGCTGCCAGGGCAGGCTGTCTTGGGGCTGTCCTAGTAGCAGGGCAGTCTGGGCAAGTTGGCAGAGGAAAGGATGGAGAGACTCAGAAAGGGAAAGTGAGAGAGGGAGAACTTCTGTTCCCACAACAGCGATCAGCTGTCGGGCTGCGCAAAACGTTGACCTCAAGAGGCGGAAACCAGCCACTTGTTGTTGTCCTGTGCACACGTTAAGTCACGGTGTGTTTACAGAAGTAGCTTGTTGCTGCCTGAATGCAAGTGTGGACACGTTTCCTGTCCAGCTGCTTCACACTCTGGATGGCATGAGGTCACGACAGCAGAGATGAAGAAACTGGCAGGAAGTCGGCTGCAGTCTCTTCTCAGTTTGCCCAGGGAAGCAAAGAAGAAGAAGAAGAAGAAGAAGCTCCTTCGAAGTAGCTCCAGCACACTAGCTTGCAGCGCAGGAAACAAGCCTGCTGCCTTGTCTAATTGGCACACTAGCCTTCTGTTCAGTTCTGCACTGTTTTCCCTCTGCCTTATTTAGCTGCTGAGCCTAGAAAGTTGGGAAAAATTGCTTATGGAATTGGCAGACGATGGAGGCTACAGATAATGACTCTGGATATCTTCCAGCTGTCATTTGGGAATGTATGTTGTATGTTTGTTTATTAATATATTCGTATATTTCTATATAGTAATACAAATATAACTTGAGTCATGAAGCTGCTAGCTCTGTCTTGATGAAGAGGCATATAAATATTGAGCACCATCCAGAGTCCTTGCTAATAAACTTTTGACAAAAAAGTATGAAGAGTGAGGGATGCTGTGCTGAAAACCTGATTCATAGCTGTAACATCCTCTTCAGCCTCCCACTGAAGCAGCCTGAATCTATTATCTTTGCTGGCCATTAGGTTTATGAGGCTCACTCGTGCTTTCGAGTTGGTTAGAAGCGTTGACAGATAGTGCTTGGGAATTTGTAGGTTTTATGCCCCTTTTATGCTATTAAATTTATAGTATGCTTTATGAAAAGACTCAATGAGTTGTGATAGTGATGATGAGACTTTCTCTGTTCATGAAGATGTTTTTTTTTTAAGTGTTCCCAAGGCACGATGGAAATGGTGGGATAGAAAGCCACGCAAAAGGGCTGTTTGTTTAAGTTGAAATAAGACAGACAGAAAGTATAATTAAATATAAATACTTTTTTTTACACCATGGTTGTCATTGTAATACCAGATTATTATTATCATATCTTATGATATGATAGAAAACGTTAGTACTGAAAAGATTGGTCAGTTAGATAGTTGATCAGTCCAATTAAAGAAGCTGATATCAAGTAATCAATTTATAAAGCAAAAACACCAAGTACTTGCTGGCTTCCATCTTCACACATGATGATGCTGATTGTAACTTAAGTGTTTTTTTTTTTTTATAAACAAGTCATTTTAACTTGTTTTTAAAATGCTGATAGAAATTTTTCACTGTTTTGTGACACAGACATTGTGATTTGTCTTCTAAAACATGAATTGATATCGAAATGAATAATTACTTGCAGCCCTGGAAATATATTAAATGGCCGAGTATAAAAGTATGAAGGATATGAGATGCGTTTGCTGGTCAAGAAATTTTATTATGACATCCAGGTGGAAACTCACAATTTTCAGCCACAAAGCAAATAAAAAAAATCATCAGGAACTTTTATAGAACCAGTCATGAAATCTAACCCGATAGCTGGTTATTTTTCATCCTGACTTTCTCTGAGCCAACCGCAGCCCAAATGCACCAACAGTTGTTTGTAGCTTGTGTCTCTCTGCCGCCCACGAACAGCCACAAACACACCGAATCCCTCTTGCTTAGCACATAGGCACATACAGACTGGCGTCCACATACACACACATGCACACACACAAACAAATCCAGGAGGAGAATAAAAGGCGGACCAGATGAGGGGATGTCTGCTGAGCTGTGGCTTGTCGCCAGGGTGACGGGGACCCAGCTCCCAGCATGCCGAGTGAGCTGCAGCTGCCGCCGGTGTTGAGAGAGCTGCATGATGAAGATGATGATGTGCTTGGGCCCCATCCAGGGGTCTCCATCAGAATGTGGGCAGAGAGAGCTGCTGTGTGTCTGCATCTGGGTGTGTGCGTAAGTGTGTGTGTGTGTGGGTGCACATAAATGTGTTTGTGAGACAAGGCAAGAGTCAACACAGTGGGCCACTCTCCTCGAAAACAATGATCTCAATCAAGTGCAGGTGCTTCCTACAACTCAAGTGTTTTCACCAAAACCCCTCCAGCTTGTTTTCATAGACAAGTCACTGTAACCAGCTGTTCTCTTTCTGTCTGAAACCTGAAGAAAAGAAATGGTGGGGGCGGGACCTGGGTTGCAATTTTGTTTTGTTTCAGCGGTGGATGGACAAAATGCTTACCTGTGTGGGAGGCACAAAATCGTCCTCATGATATTGTCGCCGGCATTACAGACGCTCCTCTTTGTCATGTTTTTCAAAGCCATGAGAGAAGGGAGGAAAAAGCTGAAAAACAATCAAGCCTCCATGATTTGATAACAGTTCTTTTTTCTCCGAGGCCTAAGCAAAATAGAAAAGTAAATCAAGCGGTGGGAGCCTGGCGGTTAATATATGAAACTAAAGTGCATGAAATTTAAAAGTTTTCCAATTAAGCAAGGACTTAAAGCTGTTTGGAGGCTGCCGGGATGTAGATAAATGTGGGCCGAGGCTAATGAAGACCAATGCCGCTGATGACTAGGCACTACAACATGTACACAGATAGCTGTGGATGCTGTGACGCCTTTTAATTGTCCCACCCCCCTCCTCCCTCATCGGAGAGGAATTATTATTAGCCCCCCACCACCCCTCGTTTGTGCCGAGCCTTATCTCTTACTTGTTTTCTCTTGCTCGCTCTCACTCATGTTTTTCACTCTGTCTTTTCTCTCTGCTGTTTGGCCAGTGGGTTGAATTTGCAGCCCCCTCTGTGTGTGCGTGCCACGTATGGCAATCACTGAATTGATGTTTTCACAAATTGTCATTCATATTCTTTTTGTTTGCTTCGTTTTTTTTTTCCCCCGTGTCTGTCATGGTTCTCTCTGTTTAGTCTTGTCTTGTTTTCTGCTTTCCTGTTTGTCATTTTCCCTCACTGTAACCCTGTATCACCTCAGCCCGTCACTCATGAAAATACAGCATAATGGGACATTGCAGGCTGAATTAGTTTGACATGGTTCAGGTATTTTTTTTCCTGTGCATTATAGGATCTATAAACAGGAACGCAAGATTTTAGATCTGCCAAAACTGGAACTACACCCATCGTAGGATCACAGCCGTATGTTTTGAATTCACTTGTCGCGTCACCTTTGTTGTTGTGGCCCAGTTTGGATGCAAAAACTAATTTCCATGTTCAAATCAAATATTTCTTTTTGAATACCCTCCCCCAATCAGACTGTACTCCACACTCTTTTAAAGCTCTCCAAGCTCTCCAGTGTTGATTAGAAAGTTTGCTGCTAATGAGTTCTCTTGATAAAGAATAACTGGCATTGTTCAATACTCTGAGTGGCCCTAATGAAACTCCAGCTGATGAAGATTGTAATCGTGCAAGCGCCACATAATGAACGAGCGCTCCAAATTCCCATTTTCAAGTTGAATGCCACTCCTCTGGAAAGCCTCAATTTGTTTGACAATTAACCAAAAGAAAATCTTAAAAAAAAAATTAGGCCATTTTGTTGGAGAAAGTTAAACTTCTCTGTAAAAATGGCAGGGGAGCTGTGGAGACTGACTGCAGATAGAAAAGATTATAATAGTGCGGTCACTCAGTGCTCGGTTTCTGAAATGTGATACTTGTACATTTTGAAAGGTTGTGTGTGTGTTTTTTTTTTTTTTTTTTTTTTTTCCTGGATTTGGCTCCAGCTTTACTACTCAGTGTGTTTCCATTTAATGTCTTTTCACCAGTGATAACCTGAAACAAATCAGTGCCTCATTCGTCTGAGCTACGTGATGTGCTGTCACCTTGAACTATAAAAAATCCCAAAACCAAAACTAACACCATGTTGTATTTTTTCTTTGACCTCATGTAAATATGTGAATGCAACATTACGTAACTTTAACTTTACTGCAGCATGTTTACCAATAAATCGACTGACTTCTGCTCGTTCTACTTCAGTTCATCAGGTGACGATTTCCCACAGTGCATCTCTCAAAGCAGCTGAGAGTGTTTGTGTCATTAATGTGCAAATGGGTCCATCAGAGTTAGAGCACCGACTGTGGGGATCTGGTTTACTTTTGAAGAGTCTGAAACCTTTTCCCCACAAGTGCAGGTACATTTGGAAACACGTCTGTTTGTCTGCTTTGGTCCTCCATCAGCCTGTTGCTCGTGTTTTCCAACGCTGTAAACAAAGCTTTCAAAAAATGCACTTTTGTGTGGTCCACTTCAAAAACACCAGTCAAACAAACATGGCTGACAGGTCTCTCTCTCTCTCTCTTTTCAAGTGCAATGTAAAATATGCACATTTGTTTTTCAGTACAGGGAGAACATAAGTGTAAGTTATTAGGATTTGATTAAACAGGGATTGATTGAGGTCTTGATGCAGCAATTCAAGAACTACCATTATAGAACAGCCCGTGTTTCAGTGACTGTGTGTTGTCATCAACTGTAATGAAACCCAGGATAAGTTTTTGCAGATAAAGTTGGATGCAAAAGAAAGATGTATAATAAGCACTGTCAAAAGGCTCGGATGGTTTTCAGCACATTAACAGCAGTGCCCCGTGGTGTTTCTTTGATGTTAAATCCAGTATTTTCCTGTTTACCTGCAGCAGTGCGGACCAGGCTGATTTTCGTTTAAACGAGTTACATTGCTGCATTAAGACTTTAATGGCTGAAATGAAAGTGTGGTGATTGACAGTCCTGTAATTACGTTTGTCTTTAAAAGCACCTTCACAAATTACCATTTAAATACTTAATATTTTGTTTTTTACTTTTCAAATAATAAACAGCGTGTTCTCCGACACAAAATCAGACTGATAAAAAAGTCTTATTAGGAATGCAGCGAATATAGATTAAACGAGAGACAACAGGGACTCTGCAAATATAGACATGACAGGACTAATAAATAAGCACAGTGATTACAGAACCACGCAAACCCTTTCAAACAAAGTAGAGCTGCTCCTATGTGTAAAGATAGAGAAAGGATCGAGCAGATATATAAATAGTCCTTTAGAAGAACAGTGTCTTTAAAACCTTCTCTCTTTCCTCCTCAGGACGCGTTCCTGGTCATCGCAGCAATCCTCTTCTTTGTCCTCTGCGTCTACGCCTTCTTCTACCTCAACCTGAGCACTGAGATCAACCTGGATACAGACGTGGATTAATAAGAGATGTTGACAATGCTACATTTATGTCCACGAGGACGAGAAGGGGGGTGAATGAATACATGCAATCAAATGACTGTGTCCTAATGGCTGCATATATATAAAGCCTAAAAACACACAGAAGCCTGAGGTCCATAAGAGTCTGTCAGCCTTTGTATGCACTTTTGTAAACAGGGTGACAATGAACTGTCTCTTCAGAAGAAATGACACAACACATCAAATATCTCAAGTTTCAGGCCATTTTTTTAAATTTTCATTGTTTTGTATCTACACATTAAATTTCTTTTCTCCCGTTATTACCTGCATGGGGACACTCTATGAAACTGTATTCATTATTATACTGACACATCTACATCCACCAAAGTTACTTTCTTATTAGTTTCTTCTTTTTTTTTCTGTCTGAGAGTGAAGCTTTTATTTTCCTTCCCTGAGAGAATCAGTGACCTCTTGTGTAACATTCTGCTGCACAGCCTACATTCAGCAGAGAAAGTGCCTCTCTTTTTACACAAGTCCTCAGAACGACAAGCCCCGTTAATCAGATTCCGCGGAGTCACGTCCCAGTGTTGTCTCCACTAATAGAAAAATGTAAATCTCCCGTGGAGCCTCTCGTCACATCGAGACAAACACTCGCCTCGCATTCCAGTGCACAAACCTCTCCTCCCGGATATCTGGAGATCACAAAGTGTGAGATTAGAATCCACAAAGCCCTCGTCCTGATTGAACATGTGTGCCGAATACAGAACAACACATTGTACCTGCCGCACAAACATGCAGTACAGAGATAGGCGTCCGCGGGATTTGCATTACAAATATGATCCTGCTCTTTCATTTGAATGGAGATTACAGAGATTAGCAATGATTGAATGGAGGTGAGCCTATATGTTGCTCATAAGGAACACCTTGATCGTTTCCCTTCTCCCCTTATGAATGTATTGTTGTGATGTGCCTCTATAGAAAGGAGGGTTTGTCTTTATCCCACTGCATTAGCACTGCTACATGCAAGGACTGACCTTCCATTGACCGTTTCAGTCTACGAGCTTCCACTGAGAGATCCTTTTTCACAAACGAGGGGCTTTCATTCACTCTGTTTGCTTTTTTTCTTTAGATTTGCACATTCCTTTAATATTATCACTTTATTTCCCATGTTTTTCTCAACACACACCAACCCTAACTAGCAATAGCAATACTGTTGTCTCAAAGGCGCTTTTGGATATGACTCTTTTCTATTTTATATTAGTGAAATGCATAAAAGGCCAAAACCAAATGCACAAGAGGCCTTTGTGACGTCTTTCATTCCTAACATGTTTTTTTTCCCTCCCTCACTCTTCCAGTCTCTTTTAAAGTCTTATTTCTGCGACTTGCGTGATTCTGGAAATGTGAGACAGTTTTTTAGGTTTCAGTTTCTGCCTTGTTTTCCCCCCTTTGCTCCCATGACCTCCCGACCTCTAGTAAAAGACTACATGTCCAAGAAGCCATTATGATAAGCATGCACCCGCACCCTCAAACCACCAGCTTCTATCCGGCCTTGGTGCACGCAGACCCCCCACCACCACCACCACCACCGAGTGAGGCACTCACATATGTAACAATAGATTAGATAGCCCAACCCACTAGACCTTCATACATGACACCTGTTATCTGAAAGGTCACCATTACCAACTTTAAGAGCCCTGACATGTGCACAATGGAAAGGATCTGGCAGCATAACCTATTTATTGAGCCCCATGTTTGGCAAGATGGGATGCAAGCTATTTTTCACAATAGTGTGATGTTTCGTGCTATTTTTGAATTGGTTTGTGTCGCATAGAAACATGTTCTGTTTTGCTTTGTCATTATGATTCGGTTTCGGAACACTGTGATGCATTTTGAATATTTTTCTGTATTTCTTTTGTCACATTACTTTTAAAACCAAACTCATGTATCTCTTTTTAAGGAAGTATGAATAATGCATAATGAAGATTAAAGGACCTTTTCAGTTTTCAAAAAATGTATTTGAGTGAATTTTATTAGATCTTTAAGTGTGAACCAACATGTGTCACTTTCTGGCTACGTGACATTAGAGACAATTAGCATTTTGCAGACGGACAACAACCGGTATCAGATTTTTTCAAGCACTTGAACACATTTAAGCCCTTTAATGTTGCAATGTTATTACTGTAATTACAAAAACTAAATAATATAATATAAAGGTTACATTTAAACACAATAGGAGCTGGTCAGGCACTGTGTAATTTAGGTAACACCTTGACATTTTCTTAATACCAGTGATGTTTTATACGTCTTTATCCCTGAATGTTTGCATTTAGCTGTTAAATGCAGGTGTAGTCATTACTTTGAGTCTTAAAAGTTAATGAATAAAATAATCCCAGTGTTGATTTACTTTTATGGCACATGAGCTTGTCATTATTTCTCTTAGATCGCTTCAATACCAAGCTATAAACAGCAGTATTCCATCAGTAATGGGTTATAGTAATGTTGTAGTAATGTTCTTATTGGTGTACATGTCGTGTCACGGCCTTTTCTTAAGAGCAAGTGTGTGTGTCAATAAGTGTGACTCTGAGGATGTTGACACAGGATCCCCTCAGTGATATTCACTGCTGCTCTGGACTCGAAACAAACACACGGCCGAGTTAATCCACAGCAATGACAAAAGGACGAGGAGTGTGTCGTCGGCACATTTCATGTGACATTTTTCTGCTAATTGACGCCGTTTCACTGGCTCCTGTGCACCGCAAGTCAAACACATGAAATTAATCAGGCAGTAGCGCTGTGTGAGCGTTTAGCACGACCTTAACAGTGTTCCGCGGGAGTTGAACGCACTGAAGCTTTACCTACCATCCTGTGACAAATGAGCTAGACGCCACGCGCCCAAATCCCACTCATTAGTCATGCGAGGTGTGTCACCAAGAGTAATTATACTTAGCCCAAAACTTGCATATGCAACAACACACACACACACACACACACACACATAATATAAGTAACATTTCTGCACTTTCCCACACTTAAGCAAGTAGGAAACGTTCTCATACATGGATGGCTGTTTACCGAGACATGAATCATAATTATGACTGCTGGTGAACCCGACACTGCACATTTGGAGCATGCTAGGTTTGGCTCTCGTGGTATTTGCTTTGGACATAAACAAACATGTGCATCTTGTCACATTTTGTCTCTGTACCATGACATCATGTGAACATAAATGCATGTTGACCTCAGTGTATTTTCCCCTTAGTTTTTAAGATGGCGTTTGCCTCTGTTTTGGTGCTTTTTTTTATGTGTGAGCAGCCGCCTTTCTCTTGAGTGTGTTCATCTGTGTGTGTGTGTATGTGTGTATTTTCAGTATTCAGCTCCGTGCCTGTGGCCATGCTCCAGTGGAGCGCTCAGTCTCTCTGACGGACCGGTGAGAAGTGAGGAGGGTCAGTCCCGCCAGGAGCTCATTTAGTCCCTATCTCTATCACTCACACACACACACACACACACACACGAGTCTCTACAAGTCACTCTGACAGGGAAACTCATCGCTTTCTCTCTCTCTCTCGAACACACACGCATAGACACAGACACACACTGCTGTGCTCCCATTAGGGAGATATAGGGAGAAGACAAGACTGATGATGCGTGTCACAAAGTAGTACTGCTAGTCTCACACATAATGTCTCCTCCCCCTTTCTCTCTCCCCACCTTCCCCACTTTTTCTTCCCCTCGCTCACTGATTTGCCGCTTTACTGAGTTTCCCTCACTGCAGTTCTGCTTTAAAATTAAAATATGTAGATTCATATCATGTAAGGCACTTTGGTACATATGTCCAGAGTCACAAGGTTATCATGGCAGGGGACATAAAAATTGCATATTTGAATGGTGTAACTAATTATTTTTATGTTTAATTACTCTATTATTCTTTATGTAGTAAGTGATCCTGTAGCTGCGTAGAACAGGGCAGAAAATCTTTGTCCTACAAATGATCTTCTGACCTATCTAACACAATACCAAAATACAGCTTTCTGCAGACTTTAATGTGAAAAACAAACATGACCATGCCGACGCTGAACTTGACAGTAATACTTTGGTGTTTAATTCTCTGCCGACCTCTGTTTCCTGTGTGTCTGATATGAATGCATTAGGAGGATTGCGCTGTGCGGTGGATTAGAAACTCCCCTGTGCTTTGTGAGGTGTGTGGTAATGCCAGACTTAGTGGATTCTGCTGCAAATCACATCCTCCCATCGCCTTCTTAATCCCTGATGCGCTGCCTAATGACACAGAGACCGAAGAACGCAGCGGGAGAGCGGAAAGAGGCAGGGAGGGCAGGGGGGGAAAGTGACAGAGAAGTTGCGAAGTCTCTTGATAGAAAACTATGATTTCACTCTCGCTGCCTGATACTAAAAACACTGCAGATCTGCCTGCAAGTCCCCCTCCCTCACTCCTTTTTTGTGTGTGTGTGTGTGTGTGTGTTTACAACTGCTGGATCCATAATCAGTGTGTCAGGAGTGGATGGGGCAGGTGCTCAACAGGTGTGCTCTCTGATACCAATCCCTCTCCATTTGCCTGTCTGTCCCTCCATGTTTGCACACGCTCATTGTGTTCTTCATGGAGGAACACCTGGGCTGTGCTGTACCTGGGCTTGTTGCCCAGTCCTCTGTCTGACAGCGCACACACACACACTCAGGAACACACACACTGGAACTCAGCCAGTTCCTGTTACTGGCTCAAGCAGGAAACAGCAGCTGACATCCTATCCCTCGGTTCCCAGGGGACTCAACACCCTGAGTAAACCATCCAAGTCGGACCCACTTGAGGCTGACTCACCTGAAAATCGGGCTCTCTCTCGTACAAATGGAAAAGGAGAGCTCTGTGCACTCTGTTAGCGCATTAAGCTAATAAGTATCGGATGCTTCTGCCGGATTCTCTAAGGCTGATTGTTTTGGGCATCCATTTGTTTTGCCTTTCAAGTGTGGTTTATCATGCCAACAAAAGCTGCGGCATGCATCAGAGATTTCTGAGCTAAATTTCAGAGAATAAGCCTCAGTGGCAGATGCCAAACTTGGCCATGGCTTGTCTGTTTATATCAGCGTACCTCTTCAGGTAACGCAGACAACTTTATTTTAAATATGCGAAAAACACAGGCAGCCCTTTGCTTTCAACCTCATCTTAAAGACTTCAAAAGTGTCTTTAAATTGTTGCGGAGATGTGTGTGTGTGTGTGTGTGTGTGTGTGTGTGTGTGTGTGTGTGTGTGTGGGGGGGGGCAAAGGCAAAGCGATACCAAATAAGCAAAGAGATGCCTCCAAGAAACTGAGCAGAGTTGCTGTGTTTCTCACAATGGTCTGCTTGGCCATGCACTAGTGAGCGTGGGATTACCTGAGGGAATAACAAACAGGTTGTCTCCTGGTTCTTTCGGTTTCTTGTGGTTTTCACTGCAATAAGTAAGGAGATCTCAGCTCCCCCTTCTCTCTCTCTGTGAGCCACTGTTCCAGAAAGTAGTCGAGCACTGATGAGTGCATTGAAGTAGCATAGTGGCTCACTTGATTGTTACTCAACCATCAGGCCCTCCAATCAGTACCTAGTTTAAACAAGAGTTCAGTCATTAAATCGTTTAAGCGACAGCGGAGGCCTTATTTGTTTTGTAATTGAAAAAAAACTTTCATTGTTTGTGGAGCATTTATTTGTAGGAGTATATTACATTCATATTTTCAACCACTTAAGGGCAGTAAAACAACCTATAAACAACCTATAAACACAATATTACCACAGAATATTACTACTACTATGACAACTATTGTCATGACCTTATAAAACTGATGTATAATCTGCAACCTGACAAATTTAACTCCAATATTCACTCTCTTTTAGCTCTGTATTAGTTTTTACTAGCTCCTGAGGGAAACATCAAAGTCTTTGTCGCTACCTGATGCAACCGGAAATGAGGTTGATGAGAGTGTTGAGACAAAACAAAAAGTTGTGGGCCATAAAGCAAAAACAGTGAGCTTAAAGATGCTATTAATGCTCCGTAGAAGTGTGGGTGAAAATTTTCTGCTGGTTTATCATTGCTAGCTATTCTTTTCACATTACACATTCTTTTGGTTTGCATCTTTTGATTGATCGTTAAATATTGATTTGTGCAGCTTTAAACAGAATGCATAACATTAATTTTAACTTCATTTATTTTTCCTCCACGTTTAGCCCTTACAGCAGATGATGAACAATTAGCCATTCTTCCATCTCCACATTTTCCAGGCACAGGGTTGACCGGGGCAGGATACCAAAGCCCGTAGGAATAACACATTAGTTACATTAGCAGCGTAACCCACATCATTAGTGGTGACATTTTAACGGGCTGAAGCAGCAGTCAATGTGTTTTGGCAACAGCGACAATGGCAGATGATACATGGTCCGAGAAAATGGTGGCCATCAATCTTTCTCTTCACCTCTCCATCTTGTCCACTTGTTCCCTCTTTGTGGGTGAAACAAACCCGAACATATCACATGACACTGCGGTAACGAGCCAGAACGTGGTCTTGCTATTTCGGGGGACCGTGTGCAGAGAATCTCTATGTGTGTCTGTGTCTTTCTGTAAATATTGCTCCTTACTTTGCTCTCTATGCTTTACCTGAGCAAGGACTCTCAGTAGAGTTCGTCTCAGGGGTTCCTGTGGCGAAGGCTGACGCTTTTAGATGGAGCAACAGGAAGACAGAGCAGCTCCCAGAAATGTTTTCAAGGTAGTAAGAGGGTTTCTCAGAGATCATGGCCGTGCACTGTCTTTGATTTAGAAGAGTCAGGGCCACGGGACTCATACCCCGGGGGGGCAAAAGGAGACGAGGCAGCCACACACATGCTCTTTTTTCCTCCCTTTTCCTCTCTTCTTTCTGTGTCCCACAAATGCACACACTGCTCTCTCTATTTGGACAGTGCTGTCCACTCTCCCTCTTTCTTGTCTCCTCAAACCAGAGGTCACAACGGGTCAGGGCGGATGTCATTCACTCAAAGGGACCTAAGAAGAAGAAAGAGCGCCATTCAGAGAGAACTTTTCTCTTGTTTCATTTTTTTTTCTTAAATCTCTGCACCTTTGTCATTCTAGATATTTTGGCCCAGAAAATCCTCCTGTCCAAGT
The DNA here is from genome assembly GCA_023238725.1 of Scortum barcoo. Lineage (NCBI taxonomy): Eukaryota > Metazoa > Chordata > Actinopteri > Centrarchiformes > Terapontidae > Scortum > Scortum barcoo. Next base: position 11,674,576 of record CM041548.1, on the reverse strand, counting down.
GTGGTGAGAAAACAGGCAATGGTTAGTGTTCAAAGATGTTTTCATGGAAGCCAGATGCTGGATATGATGCTTTGTGTAATCAGTATGATATTTTGTTTTACTTAAATGTGTATATTTGATGTATAGATGTTAGGAGAAGGAATAAATGTAATATTTTTAGCCATCCTACAACGTGGCTCTATAGATGGCAGTGATGGCACCACTTTTGTCCATACTGAAAAATCTCAGCAACGACTCGATGGATTACCTCATGATTTCGCGCAGAGGTCCCCAGAGGATAACTTCTAAACACTTTGTTGGTTCCCTGACGTTTCCTTTACATCTGTGTTTTTGAGTGATGGTGACAGTTTAGAAGAAAATGTTAGCGAATGATTTGCAATTAAAAACTGAAATACCACGAAAAAGGGGGAGGAAATGGAAGATAGTAAGTGAAAGAACGGGACACAGATGGTCGTTCAGATTTGCAGGAGTGACACAAGGTGAACATTTCTTTCTGAACTCATCTTTAGTGTTGATAAAAAGTCTGACTTATATAAGTATAAAATTGATTTTGAAATATAGTCATTATTTTTTCTGCTATTCTTTCATCTCAAGGTAACACTCACAATAGTTCCAGACACCATCTACTTAGGCCCAGTTGATTTATTCTTTGCAGTGTGAAGTGAAGGCATTGTTCTGTGTTTAGTATACTGCAAGGCCTTGTAATGTTGATTTGTGGTTTTCCAGGCCCTTTTGTGATGCTTTAAACTACCTCAGCAATGAAAAAGCCTCATATCAGCTTCAATGTAGCATTATTGTGATAGCTTCAAGAGTTCAGTGTTATTCTTCAGCTATTATAAATTCAAATCCGCTTATAGCATCAAGATGTGCCTTCAAGTCTTTGTGTACAAAAAGCTAGAAGTTATCACAGAATCAACATCACCTGACAGGCGGCTGTCTGGGCTGTCTGCACACACAGCGGCACATGGAGTGACATGGCAGTTTACACAGGTGTCCACTCTCCAAAGGAGACCAAAAAAAACTTCCTGTGATATTTGCATTTGACTTCTAAATATCCTCCCCCAAAACACACACACGCACACCTTATGAGTAAGTGAGAGGGAGAGAGCGACAGCGAGCTGACAGGCCTTGGGGCTAAAGTGGCATTTACACAGACAGGCCTAATACCAATACCTTTCTGAAGGACAACTCTTACACCACAGTGGGCATGTGTCATTAAATTTAATACACATCAGAGGACACTGTGTGTGTGTGTGTGTGTGTGTGTGTGTGTGATACCTATCTGTACCAGACTTGTTTTTAATGATGGGATTAGAGAATACCCACCTGTGGCCTTCTCATTATTTACACACACACACACACACACACACACACACACACTGGTATGTCTGGCTGTTCAGCTGATCCTGTGTTTCTCTCCACACCGTCCGTCCTCTGCGTCTGACACCCCGCTTAATCGGACATCAGCTTGTTCACTGCCACAGAATTGTCGATTGCGTACACATATGCACAATCACATGCTGTATGTTCGGAGGTTTTCTTTTTTCAGCTGTTGAACTACAACATGCAAACTACCACTCACCTCCCTCCCTCATCTTAATTGTCTTTCTACCAAGAATAAGGCAGCTGGCTTCCATAACAAGCCCTCAAAAGATTTAAGACTGCGGCTGAATCCCAATATGACATTCTGCTGAGGACAAATGAGGTGTTTGGTATAAATATTAACTCTTCCAGAATCTGATAATAATTGTTTGTATCTGAAAGCCTCTGAGGAAAGTTACAGTCCACTGAAAATCCCATTTGCCGATTTTCAGACTAAACCCATATTTTTGCGCCAGCCAATGGTTTCCATTATCTAAGTATGGTATTAGGATCATCTGGTATGAGAAATGAAACTTCCTTGAGCGGTAGTAGTGAATATGTCTCTTCTTTTTATTTATTATTGTCAAACCACAAAAGTAATAAAACTCTATTTCAGATGGCAAACAATGAGCAAACATGGATGTCATTAAAAGGGAAGTGTGGTTTTGACAGCTCCATGAATTAAAAATAGTTTTTGTTTGACGATTGTTGTTTTTATTGTACAATGACTTTACTTTGCAGCAATCCCCAAACAGTGGTAATGTCAGTGACAAAAACAAACATGACAAAACATGTCTTCCTCCTGTTTGAGCTGAACACAAATAGAAATAATTTCCCTGTTTCAATACAGATTAAATTGACACATAATGAAGTCTGTGAAAACAAACATATATTGCATGGATGATGAAAGCAATAGACAAAATGTAAACAGAAACATCTTACAAAAATAAAATGCTGACATCTTTTTGGCTTTTGTTCTGGTATCATAATTTTGAGTGATTTTTGCTGCTGCTTCCTTGTGTACACAGAAATATTCCCAGTCTGCGAAGAAACCACGGAGTTCAGGAATGTAAAGAGTGACAAACAAAGTGAGAATGTTTAACATGTCCAATTAATTTCTTATTTTATGGCATAAAAAAATCACATTACAGTTTCAAATATATATATATATATATATATATATATATATATATATATATATATATATATATTTAAGATCTGGAGGTTTAATCACTTTATTGCAAGCTCTTACAGTGGGTTTTACCACAATTAGCTTTAACTTATTCTTACACACTTGGTTTGGTAAAAATAACTGTATGTTAATTATCCTCACTATGATTTTTGCACCAAAAGTGCTCGTTGCAGCTTAGCAGGCTGAAGCAGAGCATTCAAAATATTCAAACCAGCTCACAGCTTGGTCTCATTGTCACCCCTCCTCTCTCCTTCTCCAAAATAAACAAAGCTGCTCGGAGTCCAATAAATCACTGTGTTCAGACTAACACCGGCCAGTGTTTTCAGATTTAACATGAAACATTAAAACTCCCACCGCCTCGACTATACACACGCACCAGAGGCAGCAGAGTGGCCTTCCTCATACCTCGTCCTCATCATTCTGTCACCTTGACCCGAGAGAAAAAAAGGGCGAAGAGGTCTCTGCAAATCATTTACAGGTGCTGACTGGGTGTCTAAATAGACAGAGGTAGTGTGTGTGAGGGTGTGTGTGTGTGTGTGCATTTCTGCCACCTGAGACTTATTAAGTTATTTTTGCTGTATTTTGCAGCTTCAGTTTCCCAGGTCACCTCTCCTGCCTCGGCCCTGCCCCTTTAACCCTGCTGCACATACACACTATTTACCGTCATATTCCCTCTCCTAGCTTACCGCCACCCCTCAGTCCTAACACTAACTGCCCCCAGTGTACACAAAGGCACACACACACACACACCTAGCCCTGACCCAACCTCTCCTCCCTGAACCGCAGATAGTGTAAAATGGGGGGTGAGCCAGATGGATCCCAGGCCTCAACACAAGCCAGTACCAGGGTGAATCAGGGAGCATCCCCTGCATACTTGCCCCCTGACTCACCCGCAAGCCTGGGGTGAGCTCATCCAGCTCCCACTCCCCTGTCTCCCACGCACCCTGTCCCTCCTCGCTCGCTCATCTGTCTCACCTTTGGGCGTCTCTCTCCTCTCTTTTTGCCTCTGCCTTTTTTCTTGGTTATCCCTGATATCACAACACACTCTATGGGCGACAGTTTTATCAGCTTTGATAAGATGTTCATGTTTATTTTTCTCACAAAATGTCTTATTTTCTATTTTTGTCTTTTTCATACATTTTTTTTTCTATGAATGCCTTTTTGTCATCAGTGATAATGAGATGCAAAACAGCAAGCAAATATTAATATCAGAACATATGGAGGAGTATTTCAATCAGCGTGCACAGCTAATTTGCAGGTTCAGCGCTTTTTTTTTTTTTATCATTCCCATCTTTGTAGTGTCACCCTGCTTGTATAAAATTAATAATACACACTTTGTCATGATTTGATCAGAAACACAGTTTTGCTAATTTTATCCCATTGTTCTTTGAATGACGAAAGATTTTGATCTTGCACAATCAAATTAAGAAAATCATTGATGGTCTGAATTCATAAATCTATCTAAAAGTTTTATGCTTAAAGTTGCAGCCTCATAAACACAGAGCAGAGTTGCCTACTGAAATTACTAATGCTTTGCTTCTTGGAGTCAAATTAAACCAAAGAATAGCCTTATAAAAAGGATCTCTCAAAGCTCTTTAAATGTTATGTGTCATGTTATAATAACATATCATGCTACATAGTAGTATTTTTTTCACACTGATTTGTTGAGGGATGAACACAGTGAAATGAGAAAGTGTTATTATCTGTATCCGAGCCCATTTTTACACTTGTCTTTTTTTTTTTTTTAAATAATATTTTAAACTCATACAGACAATATGTCTTGTGTGCATCAGGTAATTATCTGCTGGATATAGATATTCATGTAAGCGTTCAACCGATGTCATGTACAATCTACTCACATCACACTGAAATTAATCAATTGATACAGATAGGATTTCAATTAGCCTGAACCTTTGTTGCTCTGATTGATGGCAACTGGCTATCGTGCTGTAATGGAGCCTCAGTGTCATTTCCATTGGTTATTTTATAGGATGTGAGAAGGTAAACATTCATCCACACAACTGCCATTTACAATCCACCACAAGTGCTATTTTCTGATACCATGACCTGCTGATGTGCTTGTTATGTCACGCATATACCAGAAGGCATGCTGCGTGTGGAAAAGTAGCCGCTCACACTCCTTTTGCTTTATTCCTACATCAGAATGCTCCTGTTGTTGGAGCATTTACAGTATAACGAACAAATAAATCAAACAGGGCCGTTCATGTTAACTCGAAGACGTTGCTATGATAACAAAATCTGAGTACCACACACAAATAAATGGGATTCCTGTAGCGCTCCAATGGGTTCTTTACAGAGCTATGATCCAATTCATCCTCCGCCCATACCTATTGTGTTGTGAAAGCATCCGCTGAATATGAAGAGAGTCTCTGAATTTGCCTCTTTGTTAAAAAATACAAGTGCAAACTAGAGAAGGTAAGATGGAGAGGGAGAATATAAACCATTTTTACCCAGTTGCGGTTCAGCACAATTTCCAACTGGAGCTGTGTGCTGCCCTCCACTGCAAGATTTCTGTGGCGCAATTGATGGCCTATTCATCTCATTTAATGTTGTTACTCTGAAAGGCTGAATTGAATTTGTGAAACGGAATGGATTATGTCGTATTCACACATGTTGCACAGCGACAAAGAGCACTTAAGAGGACCCCTGGAACTGCTGCTGGAAGAAAAGGCAAAACGATTACATCCACTGTTCCCATTATTTCTCTATGACCCTCGCTTGAGAGTCTGACACCCAGATTACTTGTAACAAATCAGTTTAATCTGCAGTCACAGAAACATGGGAGCATATGTACGGATGCGGCCATCACCACTTAACTATTAATTACGTTCTCTTGCACATTGTTGCTCCCCAGGGACCTCTTACATCAACTTTTGTCCTGTTGGGAATCATTTCCTCCACTGAAATAGCAAGAACCTCACAGCTGTATAAGTATTGGACTGATATGATAACTTTCACTTCATGTTGGTGTTGACAGACTGAAAAAAACAAGCAAGGCTATAAATTATATCGGTCTGCAACATCTCCGTGAGCAGGGAAGTGAACATCATCCACCATTTTACTGTGTACTCCAGGTTTGTTGATAGAAACCTGCAAGAGCTTCACAAAGTCTCCGTTTTAAAAGGACTGGCTGTAATTGGTGGCCTTTCCTGGTGTCAAGCGATTTGGTTGAGGCAAAGGTAATGGATACACAGTTGTCATGCATCCCATGATCTTTCCGTGTCACCTTGCACCGTGGAGGGAGCCAAATCAGCCAGAGTGCTTGTTAAACATATGTTTCAGGCAGAGGGGGAGGCAAGCTCAGGCAGAGCTGTAAGGCTGCGGAGGAGTCTCAGGTCCTTTATGGATGTGCACGCTGGCTTTCTTTGTGAGGGTGGGTTTGGCATTGTGCCTTTAGCATGTGCTGTTTTTAAAAGAGCATGTCACCGCGCCATTCGTATTAACTGCATACAAGCACTCTGCGCTGTGTGGGTACTGTACCCGCTCCTGTAGTGCACCTTCTCTCACAGGTGTCTTTGCATGAGAGCAAGTGATGCCGTTTAAACACCTCTGTGTGTGTGTCTCGGGTAAGTATGTGTACGTGCGCGTGGGGCTCCACACACATTGCCAAATATAATTACGACTTCCCAGGGCCACTTCCCACTGTCTGGGCTGGCTCTCCCAGCAGGGGTAGATTGGGAGAAAATAAGGGCTTATTCACTGGACTATAAAAAGAGCTGTAAACAATCCCACATTGTAGCTACTGGGAGGAAGCAGAGAGCTGGCAGCGCAAAGGAGACACTCGGCTGCATTGGCTGGCTGACTGGCTGGTTGGCTCAGAGGTCGGCTACTTGACTGACTATCTGGTTAGTTGGGTTGCTGGGGAGTTGCCTCACAGTTTGGCTGCCCACTGTTCTCTGCATGCCTCCGGCCATCTCTGCCAGGCATTGAGGCACTTTGCAGAGGGAGGAGGAAGGAAGAGGGAGTCTAAGAAAGAGAGAGCAAAAGGAGGAGAGACAGTGTTTGTATCTGATCTGACCTTCAAAACCTCAAGCTGGCTCCAACACAATGTCAGCTCTCCCAGCATCTGTTCGGGCAAATTAAAGATGTGTAATTTCAGTGTGTGTTTCAGAGTGACGCTCTTTGATTTAGCTGTTGTTGTTGTTCTCTGCAGAGTGAGTCACACACTTCCCATAGCTGCTGCAAAATGACCCTCTCACTTGCATTTGTTTGAAAATGATAAATCCAGGCCATGCTGATTGTTTTTTTTACAAAGCATTTAGGACTGTTATTGTCCCAGTTTTGTCTCTAGATGAATAGAAGTGATGTTTCACGATGTTGCTACAGTCAAAGTGGGCTAAAGGAGTTTAAGTGCCTATGAAATTGGATTTGATACATTCAATGGGGGGATACTTGAGTGTTTTTAAGTTCATAAATTTAAAGTGTTTGCATACTGTGCACCACTTGAACAATGCATGGGAAGTCCACTCATTTCCTCAGAAGCTGAGCAACCATGGAAACTCAACTGAAGCATGGACAATCAGCGAGCCTGTAAGATGAGAGAAGTTGGCAATAACACAACCATCAGGACAGATGACAAAGCATGACAAACTTTGAAGACATGCTCTCTAATCACATATTACATCGGGGTGTGGGGTGGAGGATGTAGCTCACAGCTTGTTTTTACTTAGTTCATTACATGACTTCACTCAAGAATTCCTGTTTTAGAATTAAGTAAAGAGAACAATAAGACATTTTTCTGTATTGGCATGCTGCTATCAGCTAGTAATTCAATATTTTAGACTGGCATGCAGACTGGTGCATTTGTTGGGGCAAGGACAAGGATTTTCAATTATTTATTCGTAGTAAAAGCAACGTCTTTTAGTTGAATACAAATAATGTGGCCTGCTCAGTATAAACACTGTTTTGATTGTGCACAATCTCCAATCTTCCTCAGTTAATTTAACTGCTTAATTATGTAGCTGATGACCCTGATATTTGTGCTGTAATTTTACATCATTGCAGCACCTCACATTAAATGCACTGTAATATTCCTCTAGCTTTTTTTGTTAGCCCTATCCAGAGTCATTTAAAATGAGCAGCATTAGTACTTGTAAAAGTCAGTGTTGGTACTTGTTCCTTTTACACACATGTGTACCAATATACATCCAGTATATACTGAATTTGTGCATCATCATTTGCCTACAGGACTAAATGAAAAGCATCATCACCTGCCCATCAACAGCCTGAGTTGCAGTGAGGAAATCGGCCCGTATGACTGCATCAATATGCATGCACAGTATGAATGGAGTATTTATATAATGGCTTGTTACCACGTTCTGCATGTAATAAGTACGCAAAAGGCATTTGCGTGGTAATGGCACATAATTTCCCCCATCAAGATTCCTCTCAGAGGTGTCCCATTCTTTGGCATATTGATTCAGCTCTAATGAGAGTCTGGGCAGCAAGAAGTTTCACAAAGGTTACAGGCAGTGTTGTGTGTGTACTGTGCATCAGTAATGATTTAGAAAACAAATGTCTGTTTTTTTGTGTAATGAAGTTTGTTAACATTTTCTCTGATCGTATCTATCTATCTATCTATCTATCTATCTATCTATCTATCTATCTATCTATCTATCTATCTATCTATCTATCTATCTATCTATCTATCTATCTATCTATCTATCTATCTATCTATCTATCTATCTAATCTAAAACAATTGCAATCACCTCTATCAGGGAGCAGGGGGATATCGTTTAACGTTGCACAACTCTAAGGAGCCACTTATGCATGAAAGGCAGATGTGTTTGTACTGTAAACAAGAGAGGGGAGACGGAAAGTGGTGCAGAGCCATGCCAAGAGATGCTCTCAGTCTGCCAGGGCGCTGCAATGCTAGACTTGAATATAGTTCCTGTCCATATTGAAAAAATATGGACAGGAACAATGGCTTGCATGAAAGCACAACAATAGCCAGTATCTACCAGTGGCACATTATTATATGCCCCTACAGACATTAAATATTGTAGCAAATCAAACATATTCCTCTATATAAAACATGCACTTTCACTGTGAAATCAGCAGCAAGCTAACTTTTGGTAACAGTATTTAATTTACGGTAGCTCATCAGTTCTGTTGTCAAACTGTCGGAAACCTGTAATACACTGGAGGAATCCTTTCCCTCCAAGGCACTTGACTGCAGTTGTGCCCATATAAAGTATTCTCCCCACAAAACAAATTATGTCAAACATAAATCATTTCACAATATCAGAGCTGAGATATGGTCCTACTAATTGACATAAGCTGCAATACAGCAAGATTTCACACTGTCCTCCTTCACCACATAATGTAATTTCAGTGATGTGCATTTTACCAGAACCTAAGCATAGAGTAGACCTAGTTATTGCTCTCTACTTTTCAAAATGTAGTTAATCACATCTCTCCTTAAGCTATGTGCTTCTTTCTTGGCCTATATTATTCCAATGTTTCCCACATTCACCCTTTTTCTTCAGATGATTTGTGATGCACATTGCTTCATCAGCAATATGGAGGCAAAGTGGCCACGCTGGCTCAGTCCATCACTGCAGATATTTTCTGACCTCTTCATTTTTCCACTAACTGGCACAGGATACGCAGCCCACTTAATTTGTGGCAATGTAAAATATTACATCATTTTTTTTCCAAGCTGCACCAATTTCTCTGTCATTGGAAAGAATAGATAGTTTTTCTGTGGAAGTACATTCTCAGGAGTGTTGTTAGGAGACAAGGGATATGCTGGCAGGCTCCGGAGGCGCTGTGATAGTGGCACAGGGAGGATGTAGAGCTGCTTACCAAATGTGCGAGCCACCTGAGAGTGACCCTGCAAAGAGAAACATAATTACTGCCTTTTTCACAGTATCACAATTCTGAGAAATGTAGTTCCCAACAATCGTGGACAAGGGCTGGACTCAGTGGACCAATTATCTAGAACCATGAACGTTAGCAGGGTTGCAAGGAATAGTTTGGACCCGTACAAGAAATCATCTTGTCTCATTTTGCATTTAAATTCTATTTATGCATGGATCTGAAGTCCGCTGTTCTCTTTTTAATTATGATTTGTTTCAAATAATGTAAAGGTTCCACAAACAAAATGATGAAAGTCAGAGTATCAGAACCTGAGATATCCTGACTTTTAGTGACTAGTATGTTTCACGCTCCAGATTTCAAGCTTCAGTTCCCATCATGCAACTTAGTTAGTGTCTTTGCATTAGACCCTTTGTGCACAGTAAACACCTGCATATATTCCAGTTCCATGTCCCAAGTTTTCTCTAAAACAATTCTGAAAAAAATCCCCATGAGATAACTCTGATCACTATGACACTGTCAGCACCAAAAACCTTCCACAGCCAGAGGTGATATTTTAAAATTAAGTAGGACTCCTTGTGAACTGATCTTCTTGGGTAAAATCTTTCTATGAAATTAGATATTTCTCTGCAAGTTTGTTTTGATTTGCAATTGTTGTATGAAATGATAATTTCAATCTCTCAGGGTCTCTGCAGCTTAATTTTAGCAGCAAAATTTCACAACTAACAATCAAGCAAACTGAAGTGTATTTAAAATAGTTAGTCTCTTTGCTCTGCGAGTGTGTGCACTGTTTTGATCACCCATCACCACCAGAGTGAGAACACTTGACAGGATTCATTATTGCACATATATAAAGAATAAACATCTATATGTTGCATCATACAGAGGCACTAACTTAATTTCCTTTAGCACTAACTTAATTTCCTTTAACATTTATCCTTTCTACAGCCGGTGTTAGCTTTGCGTTTTTATGCAACAGTCAACACTTATTCACTTACCCTCTCAGACTGAAACCACAGGTGTCGGTCTGAGAGGGTCCTTGAGCAGTTTTTGCTCACCACGAGCACCCGTGCAGGGATCAAGAGGAGATCTAAGCAATGTTCAGCGGACACGAGGATGCGATGAACTATTGCAAAGGATTTAGATGCACATCCAAGCCAACTTTGCCCAGTGTTTTATGTAACTGTCTGATCTCTCTTGTTGAAACTGGAACAGCTGAAATAGTAACATTATAATCTGTGCAGTTTTAACACATTAGGGAGCCCGCATGTTAATTATGTTATAGACTCCTGACAAATTTTCCACTGAAAGCCCTCTATGATATCAATGTGTTTTGTTTTCACCGCCTGCAGTTTCTTCCTCCCCATTAAGCTCTCTCTTTATGGAAGTGTTTTCACAGTTACAAAGATGTTTTTCCTTTATGTCACCTAATAAGTGTTGATATAAAGAGAGTAAAAATGTACACATTAACATGCTGATTTCATATCTGCCATGTTTACACTCTGAATATAGGGTTTTATAATAGCATACAATTTTTCTGCTGACTGAAAATGTTTGAATAGATTTAGCTTGAGATTTGATTAGGCCCTCTCAAACTATCGTGAAATATTTGAACTAAAAAGAGCACTTACGCATTCAGTTCTATTTCTTGGCAGGCTTTCTCTTTTTGCTTTATTTATTAATAAAGCAATTATTTGCCGTTTTTTGCAATTAAGCATTTGAAATACCCATAAATTTAAATCAATAAGTGCTGCTCAGTGGCCATGAACTTCCCAGCATGGTCCTGACAGGTAGTTGTTGCCATTATAGATAATTTAGTTTGATGTCTGACCCCACATGTCCACTTAGGAATATTGTGTTTTGGCATTTGTCCTAATTGCTCAAACTTGGCGCAAAAAGGCCTGATGGTTGAAGCTAGAATTTACCTTTTTGAAATCTCTTTAGTCTTTGCTGGGTATTAATCTCTTGTTTTCCTCACTTTTCTAATTGAATACCCCACTGTTCTTCCTAAAAGAGGTCTGTATTCTATAATAGAGATGGATAACTTGGCTCAGTAGGTGCAAACTTAATTGATAGTATCATCATGTTCCCATGAATTCTTGGTGAAAAGCTGAGTCTGATAATGTTTGTGTAGGATTTTCTGTGTGTGTGCGTTCGCTTGTGGGTGTGTCTACGCGTGTGCAATCCCTTGAGGCTGTATTCATTTGTGCGTGCATGTGCATGTGCATGTGTGTGTGTGTGTGTGTGTGGCACTGCATGATTATGAGTAAGGGTGAGAGGCAGAGGTGTGTGTTTGTGTGAGGGGGAATGTATAAACGGCTGGCAACATGCATTAAGAGAGAAGAGTGGGGTGAATGGTGATTGTGTGTGTGTGTGTGTCCTGAGCTCTGGATACAAGAATATACGAGTGGGAGTAAGCTCAGTGCGTGCATGTAGTGTTAATGAGGCTGCACACTTGCTTGTGTTTGTGTGTATGTGTCTGTATATGAGTGTACGTGTGTACACACATCTCATCTGCATGGCGCCATGCCCCATCGCTTCCATTGGGGTGTGTGAGAACAAAGACTTTCCATTTCCAGCGCTGCTGTGCCTGCAGGGAAAAGCCTGATCATAATTAGCTGAATGATGAGCCTCCGCCATGCACCGCACAGCAGGCCTGTGGCTGCCTCTCTGCAGCACCCTCTCTCTCTCTCTCTCTCTCTCACTCCATTTTCTCTACTTCTTCCTCTTTTTCTATTTCTGGCGTTTTCTTTCTATTCATTATCTCTCGCATGTGCTGTGCATTGCTCACCATCTATCTTCTCCTCTCCACTCCCAGTCTGACTCTGCCTCCCTCTCTTTCTCCCCGCCTTTATCATTCTTTCTCTTTATTTAATTCCTTGGATCTGACTCACTCTATTTTTCCTCTGTCGTCTTTTCTCTCCTTTCTCTCTCTGCTCCTCTGACACACTCGCCTTTTTTAATCTTCCATTTCCTCTGAAGCCAGAAAAAGTAAGGATGGGACAAGATTGACTTTAAACTGTCGTGTGCAAGATCAGACCCCAACATGGATCTGCATACTCAAACGGCAATAAGCCACAGTGCTGAATTAGGAATGTGTGATAATGCTTACAGTAATTTAGGAATCATCATTTTACAATTAATTATAATATTTTCAAAGGGTAATATTTTTAGCATCAATGAGCAAGAGAAATCATGCACAGGTTTTGGTCGTGATCAGTGATTCTTTATTTTTAGACGTTGTAAATTCTAGTTTTTCAGATGTATTTAATACAATAGTGGCTGTGTAATTACAGTTGACATTTAGGATTACATCGTTTTGCTTTACATTTACAAGTACTGCATATCGGCTGTATTTTGTTACCTCATATAATTGGTATGTCAGTATTTTTTTTCTCTCATTTTAATGTAACTTAAAATTTACAAATGACTTCGTCAACATTGTAGCTTCTAAAACAATTTTAAACTCTAATTGTCCCGTCCACTGTCTGTAAAATCCGTGGAATCAAACCTCTTTCTGTTACTTAAAAACATTTCACCAACTGGGACGCACAAAAATAAAAATTACAACATGGTGCAAAAACAATTCTTTGAGATTTAGCCCACATCAAGAGATAAGACACTTTCAATTTGCTTTTCCACTCCTCCCCCGATCTTATCACTTAATTCAGTCTGGCAATAGTTCCCCACATTGTAATATGATTTTTTTTTCTTCCCTGTTTACGGCTCAAGCAGTCCCATTTTCCTGCTCACCTCCAGGGTGAGTGTTGCCATGTTTGTTGACTGTATCATGACTGGGGGATCAGCGGCGTTTCATTATGCTGGGGATTATTAATGACATCTGCTCTGAACCAAACAGCGCAGCCCTTCCTCCATGATACAGTGCACTGAAAGGCAGTACAGGTTCTGCTCGCTAACAGATGAAAGGGATACTGTAAAATAATCGGAGTTGCGTTTGACTCAAGTGGAAATCCCTGCATCTGGTGAACATCTCCATGGAGAGACCTGTAATTTGTTTGCTCCACAAGGTGTTGATGTTTGATGCACTAATCTGCAGAGTCATTATTTGGATGTATTTTAAATTCCTCTTATTAAGTCTGAATAGTGGTGGGCCATTATGACTTAGCATGTGTGATCTGTTCGACAAATGTGCTGAATAATAAGCATTATGTGAAGATGATTTTGTAAATATACCATAGCTGTCTGCATTTCATGGGATGATTCAGTGTGTGCATGCATTTATGCGTGTGTGTGTGTGCATGCATATACATCATAGTGCTGTCTGCATTTTGAAGCATGCTTATGATTCAGTGTGTGCATGCATTTATGCGTGTGTGTGTGTGCACCACATGGGCCAAAAGCATCTTATACCTAACTGATGGACCACCAGAACAATATTCTTTGAGGTGGCCTTTGGGCAAGTCAGTCATTCACTGTGCCACCCCACCACTCACACTCACACTGACACACATACACACACACTCTCTCTCTCTCCCCATCTCCTCTCTGTATACCACAACAGGCCGGGCAGATGGCAGCCCCTCGGCCCGCCGTGCCAGGAAAAGCATGTGAATTAAAGGTTATACCCAGCAGGTTTGAAGAATTGCCAGCACCGTCGCGGTGTGGCAGAGGGGGGCCCCGGCCCCCAGCCCACCTGCCTCCCAGGCTCGGGGACATCTGGCTGGGGTTTTGTGGAATGATGAGCGCGCCGCCGCCAACCACCGCCACTGCCACCACGACCGGCACCACGCCGAAAGGAGAAGCCGTCATCTGTTCAGTTTTTCAGCTAGCAAATGAACAAATGAGCGGGAGTCCGTCTGTCTGCTGGTCTCTGTGTGATTGTGTGTGTGTGTGTATAAGGGAGTCAGAGGACTGATAGAGAATCTCCTGAATGTGTCTGATTGGATGTGAAGGACAGAGTGAGGTACACATGATGGAGGCAAAGATTAAGTAAAGATAAAGTTCTCTCCCCATATTATTCCTATTTCTACCTTCAACAAAACCCTCAAATACATGAACACCTGAATAGTCTCCAAGAAAAAGTAGACATTTCCTAATAGATGTACATTTTAAACCTCCAGACCTTGCAAATCAGAACCTCACAAATCTTGGCTGGGGTTGCCATGTCCATAAAGCAGTTGCCAGGTCAGGCCGTCTGTAGACATTGACTGAAACAGACATGTCAGTGGTGAAGGCTTAACAATACCGCCTGTCTCAAATCTGCCCTTAATTCCTTCTCAATATGTTTCCCCTTGTTTGCTTTAGCTGGGAGCGGAGTGAAATGTTAGGACCCCAAGTAGCTTCACAGATGTTGCAGCATATTTCTAAACCTGCCAGCACGCAGAAGCTTTATCGGGGAGCAGGACATATTACATCCACCTCAGGGAGTCACTGACAGTAATGATTAGAGGTGGTTTGATTGAACTGGCCTTTGGTTTGTGGGGTTTATAAAATACACAGTATTGGATAACACTTAGGGGTTACAGTACTGTAGATAACATCTTATAACAGTACTTTGGCTATCACTGTTGGCTAATAACATCTTGTTGCCTTCAAGAGGGAAACTAAATATCTATTTTTATTGGTGTAGTTTTGTTTTCTTAATGAAACATGCTATTCTGTGAATTAATAACAACAACTATGCTCTGGAGGGACTGCAAATAAGTGAAAGACATTCACAAACTGTCTACAAGTACCTTGTAATACATTTTAGAAACTCCAAGTCACTGTTAAAGGATTGGTTCTTGTTGTTGTTGGTAATAAATAACATGGTAGTTACTAAGTTAAATTACTGAGATGTGATGTTTTAAACTAACCCCTAAATGAGCCAAACTTATTTGAAAGGCAAAATGATGAAAAAAATGTCAATAATGACCTAAAGGGACCCCAAATTATTACAAAGGTTTTGGAGTGGAATAAGGCATCATTATTGCCATTTCCCATTTGCTCACCTTCAGTTTTATGAAGTGGCTTAGATAATTTATCTATCTGTTGGCTTGTTTACAACCTGTCTGTCACATCAGACCCTGTTACCAGATTGCATCAGTTACTTTGGTGAGTATCGTCACAGAGAGAAACGACAGTCAGAACTACCAAATAGAAAAGACCAACTTGTGATAAACCTGACTTATCTAATTAAGTATCTAATCAGTGAATCAAAGAGAACCCAGAAGCTTGAATCTCCCTTATCTTGTGTGAAACATATTCTGGTGATGTTATGTGACCCCTGGAAACAACACATGTGACTTGTGTGTTTCCGCGCCACTCCAGAGGTCAAAACCATCAGTGATGTCAGAGGAAAACCAGATGCCCACCAAGGGTCTGAATGACTCTTAGCCACAAACAGCACAGCGTGCGGATGTTGAGTGCGCGCGCTGACTCTGGGGGAAAACCATCGACAGAGAGGAACTCTTGAGGTGGGAGTGTGTGTTTTCATTGTTGTTAATGTGTTAATGCGCTTATCTGATTTAATAGACTTGGACGCTTTCACAACATGCTTGCGTTCCCTCTTTTTTTTTTCTCTCTTTTTTTTCTCACCAAAACTCTCTTCTGAAACACACACACACACACACAGAACTCTGAGTAGTGTGTTAAAGCAGCTTCTAATGTCTGGGTCTCTAGACACAGCGCTGGACTCCCTCCCTCCCTGCCAGCTGCCAGCTCCTGACCCCTTGATACATCCTCCTCCACATGGCCCACACAGCTGGTGCAGAGCCTCCACAATGCAGGCCGCTCACTTGCTTACACACACACACACACACACTACACACACACACACACACAGGCATGCATGCGTGGGCAGACACAAACATGTATGTTGGCATAGTCAGACACAAACAGGCTCACAAACAACACAGGAATGCACACTCAATTACAAAGAAATAACAGCAAATACTCATACATGCAGTCACCCCTCACAACACACACTCTCTCTCTCGCCCACACACAGATGCATGCTCCTCTCACATCTCATTGCACACACACACACACACACACATCTTTAACCACTTACGGTCTTTCGCTCCATTTTTATGTGTGCCTGCGAAGGTGCAGAGGGCAGAGAGCAGCATCCTGGACACCACGCTATTGTTCCACCGACTCTGTTAAAGCACTCACACAACTCTCCGCCTGTCTGTATGTCCGCCTGTCTTCTATTCAGATCTGTCTGTTATACAGTGTAGAGTTTTGCATGAGAGTATGACAAATAGTTGGACGCGAGGTTGATGGGAAAAGCATGAGAGAGTGATTTGTAGAGGGTGATTGATTTTAAAGAGACGCTGGGCTGTGTGTGGAAAGTGTTTTGGGTGTATTATGTTGTCAGTGTCTTCTCAAGGTTTGTTCATCGCTGTTGCAGAACTTTAGGTGCAAAGACGGGGAAAAGTTTTGATAAAAACAGAACAAAGAAAATTGGACAATATTTTCTAAATGAGTCCTTTGGTCAAATATTGTCATTTTTTATGCAACATCAGACTGCAGCCTGTGGCAGTTTAAGACTTTAATTTCATTCCAACATACCTGACCCTGCCCGAGGGTTTGTTTGTTCTTTGTGCAAAATGCACACACACACACACACACACACACACACACACACACACACACACACACACACACACACACACAAACGCTCCATCACCACTTCACCCATGACGGCATACAGCCTGTAAATAGCCCCCATGGCGCTGTACTGTCTGTTGCCATCATCAGTGGCTGTCACCCTTAACTGGCAACGCCACGCTTGTCAGCAGGCTGCGCACCATGAGGCCTTCATATCCCACGTTCCATTCTCGTGGAAAGAATCTTGGCTATAACAGGCAAAAAATAAAAGTTACATATTGCCATGTTATTATCTCACTGTGATTATTTTTTTGCTTCTCCCTCAGACCTACTATGACACAGCACCTTTTGTATGACACAGCTGGGAGGAATCAAAATTCTAGCCCAAGGACATTTCAGCGGAGTCTGTTGGTCTTGACCTCAAGTCCTGTAATTTAAGAGAAGAGTTGCTGCCCTGTTTCCTTCAAAGTTAAGCTTAAAACTAAAAACATTTTATGTGGTAAAACTGAAGTTCGAAATGGTTAAAAATTCTTTCTTTTATTCCCCAGAAGACATTTTTGTTCACCAGTGTTGCCCGATCTGTTCTGTCCTGCTCTAATTGGGGCTAAAAGAACAGGAGTGTGTTTGGTTGTGGAAGAGGGCAGCCTCGGGGCAGGTTATCAGCCACCGCAGGCTCCTAACTTGTAGCACGCCTGGTGGGCGTCAATATGGTGCCAGTGGGCTCACTTGATGAAAACCAGACAGAGTCTGGAGCTGAAAGGTAAAGCACTAGAGGGATGACGCGATGGGGAGAAAAGATACACAGTACAGTGTATTCGAGAGAGGAGTGTTGGAATGGATAAGAGCAATGGGTACAGTAGAAGGAAATATGAGAAGCAATGTGATAAACATTCAGTGACTTGCAGTAAAGTAGAGTGAAGTGGAGTGGGATGGATTTGGGAGGCTTAGAGCAGGACGCAGTAGATCTTTCATCTCACCATGTTTAATGGCAAACAGGAGAAAGGATGGATGTTCCGTGGATTATCTCAGCGCTTTAAAGACATCATTACAGTTTACACACACAGATTTAACAGCAGTAGTCGTCAAACAAATGTTATCTCTCACTTGTTTGAACTCCAATCGAAGAAAAACAGCTTGAGCTTCGAAAGTGTTGCATGCAAATTCAGTATAATCGTTTTGCCGTTTTCCTCATCACAATCCAGTTGCCACTAGAACAGAGAGACATGCAGCTATGCTTAATTGTCCAATTTGTTGCCGCCATGTGTGGAAACACTCTTAGTTAATGATTAGCTATGTTTGTGTCTTCATTTGATTAAAGGTGCATATCCTCTGAGAAAAGTTGTGCTCAAGCCTTGGATTCACAACTTGGCTTCCTACCAATTTGAGTGTGCAGACTGTACAGTATATAACATTTGGAAATAGCGTAAACAACTGAAACACAGCAAACCACTAATTTAATTTCTGATGTGTAATTACATGCATCAGGCCTTGTGAGAAAATGTTGAGGAATGTATTTAAATAACACCAGAAGCTGTGGCCGTGGTTGGACCTGAAGCACAGGCGCATTGGATTCGTGAGCAGCGGGAAGCAGTGTGACAGAGTGCAGGTGTATTTAGGCGGCTGCTGGCTATCAGGCAGAGAGGTGGTGCAGACACACAGCACTGACAGAGAGGCAGGGACGACAAAGTGCTGT
Organism: Scortum barcoo; assembly: GCA_023238725.1. Taxonomy (NCBI): domain Eukaryota; kingdom Metazoa; phylum Chordata; class Actinopteri; order Centrarchiformes; family Terapontidae; genus Scortum; species Scortum barcoo. Next base: position 11,655,934 of record CM041548.1, on the reverse strand, counting down.
TGATAAGGAATGGAGACAGAGGATCACATGAGGGACGGCTGGCTTCAAGCCTGCTTCACTGAGTAAACACACGCTCGAGACACACACAGATACATACACACCTACACAGACACACTCCAATATACTGCACATATCACACTATAAGAATTTGTGCCATTTGCTAGAAATGCTGGATTTATATTGCCAAAATACTCACAAAAAATCAATTTTCATCAACATAATTTGATACTTGTTGATACAAACTTTCCTATTAACAGAATCCCACATTTGACAAATATACCTAACATATCTCAGCACTTGAGACTGACTAATTAAAATGCCTCTTGTTCCAGGACCAAACTAAAGTCTTGGAAATAAATATTTTCATATTTCACATGGGAATCATACCAATTGATGATTCAATGATTCAGCTTATACATTGACTGCCATTTAAATGTGATAATTTGTTCGCATGTCCAACTTCAACTAATTTTATTTAGAAAAATGGGTTTTAAGATGTTTGCATTTTATTGTCTGTTCTGCAATGCGGAGAATTGTTGTTTATTGGTCTATGTTTTAATGAGCAAACAGAAGAAAAGAAGAAGAAAAACGACCTTCTTACTTTTGTTTTAGTAGAAACAGTAGAAACAGTATTTTAGTACTATTTCCACCCCTGTGTATAGCAGTGCATGAGTGTGTATGTGTCTGTGTTTGTGTGGGAGATCTCTTGGGATGCATCTGACTTATTTGAGAACAAGCTGTTAAAATAAAACTGGGTTACCCGAGGAAAACTACAACAGCAAAACCACATTTTATGGTGTGAAATACAACTTCAGGGACACTGTGTTGGACGTGCAAACACTTTGTGAGTGTAAAAGATCCCTCGAGCATTTTTATTCTTTTTGGCATGCAGGAAGTTAACATCTCGTTTTTTTCACGAAAGAGACGAACACTGTACGTCGGTCTCTCTTTTCAAAGGACGGGCTCTCAATTCAAGTAATATTTTAACAGAGACAAGAGGTTTCAAATAGCAAATGATTAACAGCAAAGTAATTCTTCAGAAATTCAAACTGACAACAAAGAAATATTATATAAATATGGGACCACTTGAATGGAAAATAAAATCAAAACACAAGCCTGAAAAAGAGACTATTGCCATGACCATAATTCCTCGTGAACCAGCCTGTGGAAAAGCAGACAGTGGCAACTTGCCAACGTCCTCAGTCTAGCCAAGGTGTTTTACAGACTAGTGAAGGATGTCTTTTAACCTGACAAATGTCCAAAAGGAACACAGCGACTCAGATGTTTTTTTTTTTTTTTTTAGTGCAGTATATCAAATGCCTTGAATACTGTATGTGTTTGTGTGTGTGAGTGAAGGGGAAACCCAGAGAAAAGGGCTGCAGGAGGATGAAAATAACCTGAAAGGTTGGTCAGACCTTCATGGCAGGAACACTGAAGGTAGCAGGGGCATTGTGTCTGTAGGTGCCTTTCAATCCACTTTTATAATGCATTTCCAGTTTGTGCATTAAAGAAAACCCCATTAAAAAGTAGGAAAAAAAGCTTGGCTAAAGAGGAAAAGTTGTGCTTTTTTGATAAAAAACAAAATGTGAAAAAGTACAATGGAACCAGACTGAAACTTCCAGTGCTATCTTGTTAAACCATCTCAGCTAATATTTGCATAACAGTAGTGGAACGAAACGCACATAAATTTGCATTTTCATTTCCCGTTTATCTAAAAATTCTCTTATAATCTGTGTCACATTTGAATAGGAACCCAACTATTGTGTGTAACGTTCGTGGACTGTCATGTATTTAATTATTTGGCATCGCATCTCCTGGCCCCAGACAGGGTGTGTGCAGCTGTGAACTTGATTCCCAGGGCCGCAAAGTCCGAGGCCTGGAGCTTGATCCCTCTGCTGCAGCCGTTATTCCCTGCCTTAGAGATACGCAGTGTAAGCTCAACATACTGCAAACAGACATGGATGTTTGTGGCTGATACATTGAGGGGTTGTTAAGGTCATAATAATTTCTAAAAAGTTATTTGTCTTAAACACCAGAGGATTTGTTCATACTATACTGATTTATGGTACAGTGTTTAGCAGTTATAATGTGCAGATTATATTCATTGTAAACGTTTTTTTTAGATAAAATGACCTCTCCCACTGAAATTCACTCTTTCATTGAAGCTCTCTCTCTCTCACTCACCTCACTGAAATAGGTCTCACATGCACAAGTGTGTGTGGTTTCACTGCTGTATAAGCCACATTTCTCCTGCTTTCTATACAGTCCCTCATCCATGCTAGTGCAACAGATGGCTGTCACATGAGTATCCTATATTAATGAAGTATCTCATCGCTCAAACCGTGCAGATGCACATGCACAGAATCTCTAAAAGGACTTCTGATGTGAAACAAAAGCCGGCATGAGCTTCCATTCCTGTCCTACTTATTCTGGCTATACACGGGGAGCATTCTTCTCCTATCATGGTCCATGCGAGCTGTGAAGCGGCCCAGCCTGCCTGCTCTCCATCACGTCCTTGTCACAAGCCCAGTCGGCGGCTCCCACCTCCTAATTTGCTGCCTGGAGTTAGCGAGCGGTGGTCTGGCTATTGTTAAACCACTGAATGATAAGATCCAGGTCCTCTTCTCTTTAAGTCCTCGTTTTTCCGCGTGAACCAATGGGCTCTTTTGTTTAAGACGAGGGGAATGACTGTTGGCAGACGCACGCAGACATCCATGTACACGGGTACACCAATACACACTTTCAGAAAACACGCCTGAACACGCACACGCACGCACGGAAATACCAACAGAGGCACACAGATTCTGCCCGTTGCCCCCACCACTTCCTCCAAGCGAAACACAGAAGATGTATGACTTGTCTGCAGCTTGACGCCTGCTATTGCGTACCTCGACAATTCCTGGAGTGTGTAACAGATGATGTGTGTATTGTGGCAGAGAGCATGCCTGGTAGGGCTCACAGCGACGGGTTGCAAGACGGTTCACCCATACAATATCAGACGGCCCTGCAGAAGAGAGAAAAGGTGACTCTGGACTCCAACTGATCCTCAGCTAACTGATATCACACATGCATTATTCAAGCGCCCTGTGTTCTGATTTCTTTCTCTGCATTTGGCTAACATCTGCATTACCTCACTTTCAATCTTTCAATTTTGCTGTGTTTGACATCACACCAATTCAATTTAGAAAGGATCAGCAATCTTTGATTTAATAAGAGCAATCAAAGTTGCAGAACAATTTGAAGACTTGCACATCACCTGTCGTAAACACATCAGCTCCAACTAATACATGCCGTAGTCTTGTACAGTACATTGATTTGAAATTGGTCTGACTGATTGGTTTACCTTTCACATGGGGGAAAGATTCAGGCTCCAACCAATGAGCTGCATATTCGGTAATCAGTTCCCTGAGGAAAGAAAAGTACATCTGAGCAAAGTCAGATGGAGAGAAATATGCCTGCGGCAGCACCGCCGCTTCGGTTGCCATCCACTGACTGCATAATGTTATAGATCTGTTTTTGCTGGCTTTGACTGACAGCTGACCAACTCTGTCAGCAACCTTGCAGGAGCTCCACCACTCCTACATCTTTCACAGGCCCATATCAATGACCTTCAATTTCAAACGCCAGACCAAAGAATCGACTGAAAGCTTCCTTTTATCAGGTGCCAGTCTCAGAGTATTTCCTTTTCAGAAAGCATAATGCAGAAAGCATAACAGGTCGGGCTGTTCACTGCTCCCATGAATCATTCTATGCAGAAAGGACGATCTTTCAACCCTTGTGTTGTTTCATTACCGGCTGATGAAGTAGTCTAGCCCTGTGAAGTGGGGAATCTTGTTTAGCTTGGCCAAGCCTCCCCTGACCTCGGAAATTCATGAACACCATATGTAAAACTCCTTCATATACTGTAAATCCACCCACAACTGTTATTTTTGTCATATTCTCTTTCAGCTGGAGCGTGGAGGAGCAAAAATATTATAACCTACCCTTGTAAATTTTTGAACGATGAAGAGATGGTTGCAGAGACACTGTTGTTTGTTAATGGGGGAACCTGTCTTATCGCTGAATGAGAAAGCCAGGATCTCAGAGGGCTCTGTTTCTTCGCTCTACAATGGAAGTCAGAGCAGACGAATGAAGGTCAGCATTGTGTGTCTGGAAAATATAGAGCTCAGTAAGTCTGCCTCAGAATTCTTCCAAATACCTCCATCACTGTCTGCCCAAGTGTCTGTCGGCCCACATACATCTGTCTATTCATATCAGTCACTGCTGTCCCTTTTTCTTGTCACTGTCCAATGCTGCCTATTTGTGCTTTTTATGAGCCGCATCTCTGCTTCCTGCTCTCTTTCACTGCTGTCTACCTGACTCCTCTTCCGCCTTCCTCCCCTCCTCCCCCCCGTCTCTCCACTCTCCCAGATCCAAACATGTCAGTCCTCCCCAATAAGTATCCAGAGGTCCCCTATGAGGTAACACTCAGAGGGTCTGTTTCATCTCCAAGCGTGTCTCAGCTTGCTTGAGATCACATGAATGGCTTCGAAATTGCTTCAAAATAAAGGCAGGCTACAAAAGTACCGATTGTGGTAATATCAACCGTTCGAACGAGGCTCACACATCCAAGGCTGCCAGAGAATTTATTTTAGTAATGAGATGGAGAGATGCCCTGCGCATATCACAGCTTGGGCTTTGATTTATGCCACTGAATGAGGTGATGCCGTAATTTGTGCACGAGGGGAAAACACACACAGCCATTTAGTGATGGGATCCAGCTCTGTTCAGTGGCACTCTCCCAGCCCATCTGGCTTCATTTACAATCCAGTTGGAGTCACACACGAACATTATACTTGGCTGTCTTCATTTTTATTGGTCAGCCTTGATTTATGACCATCAAAGTCCAAAATAATTGGCTGACACTGGATGTCTTTTATTAGTCGTGTTCAGGGGGCAAAGCTTCAGCGGCAAAAAATGCTGGAAAATGAGTGAAAACAGAAGGAATGCATGACGTGATGCCTTGAGAAGGAGCAGCAGAGTCTCTACAGCCGAGCTTCCACTTGTGTATTTTTATAACAGGCGCCTCCTTGGCCAGCTATGTATGGTCGTGCCAAGTACTTGTGTACACAGCGTTGGCCAGGTCATGTAACTTGTAGATGAAAAACATCTTTGCCAGGATAGCTTCAGTGACTACAGAAAACACAGAATTGCAGAGGAGATATATTCAATTATACATGTACTGTTTACAGCTTTGGCTCGAGGAAATGACCAAAGGAAAAAAAACAAACTGTGCTTCTGAAAGCCAAACTGAAAGTTTAAAATCACTTCACCTTTTGTATAGAGAAATTTTCAAAAAAGAACCACCAGACATTTTATCATTCTTGTTATTTTCTGCTGTGTTCATTCCACGTTATATAAAGGAGAGGGTCTAGACAGCGTTAACCGTCCCCTTACTTGGATCCAGTCATGATAATGTGATGGAAATTAAAAGACTTGCAAAACTTAAGGTAGCCTTGTAACCTCAGAATGAATCGAAACATGACACAGATTATTTCATGGAGTCACAAAATAACCTGCGGTTTGTTGAAATCACAGATGGGACTAAACAACGGCAAAAGGACATTAGCCCCCCCATCTGTGTCATTATCAAACAAATACACACACGCAGGAAAACACTGGTGTGCCAGGTGCCACCACTGAAGAACAAACAATTAAAACTACAATTTACAAGTACACAAGTCAGATACAGATAATGAAGATATATACAGCATACTAATTTCTTAGCAAAACCACATTTTAATTTCTGTTCAATTTCAAGTTTTATTTAAAGGGTATTCATTTGAATTTTTCTTGAGGCTTTTGCCCTGAGGCAGGCAGTACCTAAAGTTAATTCCATCTTTCCCGTAGTCGGTCACGTTTACACCCCAGCACTGTGTCATCTTGGCGTGAAATAGCGTCTGTCATACTTTAAAAAATGCTGATGCTTGCAATTGATTTTCCTGCACATTAAGTTTCAGTTTTATACCGACTACTTCCTGCCATTGTTAGCGTGACTGTGACATTCCCGCACACGGATGCTTCAGTACTGCCTTCCACGTGCTGACACACAACCAAAACAAGCATCTCAGGCATCATTTAAAAGCCACAGATTTTCTGACTGATACATTACAGTAAATTACCTTTTGATTTATAATACTAACTTAAGAGTGTTGCATTTTTTAAATAGAAATAATTAAATATATGTAATAGAAAGCTTCATATAAATGCATTTTTAAAATAAACAGGCACAATATCTATTATTTTAATATTTCAGCTGAGGGCAGTTTCTAATTAGCAGAGTTTAGTGTGGCTGGAGAGCAGATTTAATTCGTGAATGTTATGGGGTATTCTAGCAGTTAATTGTAATGAATGATGGGGGATTTGAGAGGGCTTTAATTTCAGGGCCTATTTTTACAACGCATTTACAGTGTTTTCAATGAGTCAAGACTGCTTGGACGGGTATTTTATCAGTACTTCTTTCACACTTTCAAGTCTGCAGACATCCTTGAAAACTTAAACTAAATGAAAAGTTGTATTGTGTCTCATTCTGGGATAGCTGAGAGGCTTGAATGACAATGGGGTAAAAAAAACAACAACAACAAAAAAAAAGAAGAAAGTAATAAGCCAACAGAATGAGAGCAGACGAGCTGAGCCAAGCAGCAAGAGAGATTTTATTTCTTCTGCCTCCATCTTTTTTTAGTTTTTGGAAGGCAGCCTAAAAATGTGCCTGTCGCAGATGTTTGGACAGAAGGTGTTTGCATGCTGTTCATTTATACACTGCCATACGGGACACAGTATGACCACCACAATAACCAGTAAGTAACACTCTCCATGTGCACAACGCCTCGCCAACTTCTACCTTCTGTTTTTGGAGGCAACGTGTACCCCCGTGGATTGAGACGTACCTTGAAGCTCCTGACTTGCCCCGCCGCCACTGATAATGACGCTGCGATGGTAATGGATTTTGCATTAGCGATCCGTTTGGGAGGGAAAACAAACAGCTTTTATCGGGGTTTTGCCGAATGTCTGCATGTGTGCGAATGTGTGCACAGGTGTGGATGCCCGTGCCTGCACAGATTGCCGTAGACCAGAGCTTGTCAAAACTCCCACACAGGCAAACTTCTTCTTCATGACATGGTAGCTTTGCTCTGCTATGCTCTACTGCAGAAAGCTACCCGGGCCATCTGTCATTCTACCCATGAAGGTGAACAGACTGCGTGCCTGAACCAGTTCCAAGTTTCTCATGCTACCACTCCCACTACATATTGCAGGAGTACAGTATCACTGTCACCAGATTTATACTGCATATTCATCAATTTCAGCAGTTTGTCAGTTCTACCATCAACGGTGCTGACTTCCTCTCAAATGACCCCGAACATAATCCTCCCAAGAAAACTGAAATATTGAAACATCCAGTGTTTCTTGACTTTTCTTCAGAGTAATGACGGAAATAGACAAGAATAAAAAAATATACATAATCTGTTGTCAATCCTTAACGAAAGGTGTAGTATGCAAGGTGAAAGCGCATCTGTATGTGAATTAAAAACAGCTCATATATGTCCAGCCTGCCGAACCACTCGCCATGTGTTTGTTTAAGTCGTCGCTGTCATCACGTGTGAAGACAACACTTCTGTTCATTAATGCGTCTCACCAGTGCAGTGGAGATGAGGCAGACTGATGCAGCTCTAAACATATGCTGTTCATTTCTTATCCTTAAGCCATAGTTTCCTGCTTGAAATCTGGGGCTGTTTAGTGGAGAGAGACAGAGAAAGGGAGCTGGTTTGGTCATGAATGTGGCATTAAGCCCATATAGTCTCACACAAGCGCTACGTATGGGTTCCACATTTCCCTGGATACACTACCGTCATTTTGAGGCTATGAAAATACACAGTGCTACTAACAAACATTTTAGTTGGGTTTTTATTTATTTATTTATTTTTACTTGCAACCTATTATTTGTACTGACTACTCTACTGGCCCAGTTTCACACAGCTGAGGAAACACTGGCAGCCTTGCACTGCCCCAGACTCTTATCCTGGCAATATCTTGGTTCAGAATTAAAGTTTATAGTTGAGAATGGTAAAAGCATGGTGCTACTGCACTTTTTATATTGATGTGATATTTTTTGTGACTTCAAAGCCCGAAGGTTTGATTTATGGCTCTAGTAGGTCTAGAAGATGTTTATAGTATAAGTTTAGTGTCCATAAAAGTTCATTCCTTTTTTTAAAACCACAGATATTGGTAAAGAAATATTCGAGTCCAGTGCTAATAGGCTTCAGTAGATAAGCACAGTGAGTGTGAGCAGAGCAACTGCTGATCTGACTCCATTGCTGTCCTCCTGGTTTTCTTATTGTTGTTTAAAAACAAAGAAGACAAAGGTTCTAGTTCATATACTCACAAATGCATGAAAGGAATAGTTCAACATTTTAGGAACTTCGCGTAGTCGCTTTCTTGTTGAGAATTAGATGAGAAGATTGATATTGATATATTGAATATGAAGCTACAGTCAGCAGCTGGTTAAAGACTGGAAATGGGGAAACATCTAGCCTGGCTCCATCCAAAGGAAACAAAATCTGCTTACCAGCATCTCTGAAACTCACCATTTAACACATTATATCTCATTCGATTAATCCTTGGAGAAACCAAGGCATAAAAACGATATGATGTGACAGAGGGTTTCTTGGCCAGCCACAAAGACAGTTAAATTTTGCCGTCACCTTGAGTCTGCCTGCCAACCAACACAAGCCAGCTAACTTTAGCTTCATATTTAGAGCGCAAACATGAGATTGGTATTGATCTTCTCACCTTAAACAGTCAGCAAGAAGGCAAATCATATTTCCTCAATTGTCAAACTATTAAACAGCATAAAGTGTGAAGTTAAATTCATATGTAGCCAACTCTAAGCCTAACGCGTATCAATAGATTTTAAAAGCAAAGGCAAACCACCTAATTGTCAGGCATGTCTTAAACAGACGGGGCATTTCTTTATTTGGCCATGTGTGGTTTTATCTATAAATGAGGTTTTCCTATTCTTTACACTTTCTGTTGTCCTGCATGCACTGGTACGACCTCACACAGAAAAGATTATGTTGTGCAAAATAAATGGATGGCAGATATGAAATGTAGATCTTCTACAATTATTTTGTACACATATGCAGCCTTTGGAAAATTTCACTACTTTTGATGTATTGATACATAAAGATGTTTAGCCTAAACTGAGTCTTTCAAAATGACAATGTGGTTGATTTTAATTCCAGTGTCATTTTTCTTTCATCACGTTCCTTCTGAGCTCCGCATTAAAGGAAAAAAAGCCATTATGTGTAACTGAATAGGCTCTGCCCTGAATAACGACTGTGTCAGAAGAGTGTACTTCATAGTACTGTAGGTCTGTGAATATGCATGGTTCTGTTTTTGGTGGGAGCAAATCCAGGCAGCAGTGAATAACACTCTTTGTTGAGGGAGCCAAACCTCTCACAAAAATTCAATTTCTACTATGTGAATGAAAGACCTCGAGCAGAAATGTGAAAGTCAGCCAGTCAACATTAGGTTCAAGGCAAATGTTTTTTTCATCACTCAGGCAGTGGAGGAGAAGGTTACTGTAAAGTTCAAGCCTTTGTTGGTGCTCTAAGGTACACTTATTTTCATAGTTTTCTGAAATTCTGATGAGCGAAACCCATGCAAAGTAATGCTTAAGTAGGAGATGTGAAGGTGGAAATACAATGGGCCTTAAGCGCCAACAAAGTTACCAAATTTATGTGATTCCAGCGACCACAAGAGGATGTGACCATGATTTGGACGGACACTTCGGAACAATTCAGCTGCCATCATTTACCTTCCATTGTCTGCTTTTCTATAGGAGGGGAAAGAAAAAAAACAACCAGCAGAATGGGACACATTGCATTTGTGTACCCCTCACATATCTTTCATTGACATGCAAATGCTCCCCTCTACCCCACTCCTCACAAAAAGAGAAAATCACTTATTAAAATTCAGGTAATGTATTCCTGTTTCTGAATTCTATTTGAGAAACGTTATTAATTTCATATATCAAGTTCGGAACGGCCATCTGTTCGCTGCGCACCGCTGCACCTCCCTCCATCTGCCCCTGAGTTCCCCGCGCGCTGTTCTGCCGCCACCGGCTCCAAGTTTTTATGCACTCTGGCTTTTTGATTTGTCACTCATCGCTGCCTGGGCCCATGTGACCAGGCTTGGGATAGCAGGGGCCTGGTGGGGGCGTTCGGAGGGATCAGTGATGGTGACATCTCAGGTGATTTTAAGGCACCGCTGAGATTTAATAAGCGACTTTGTCCAGCCGTAACCGCGGCTGTCAACCTCGTGACAACGCTGAACCAACTACTGCATGGTTGCCTTTCTTCCATCCTCTTCCTCCTTTGTTATTCTCTGCACCTCCTCTCTAATACCTTCGCTTCCTCCTCTCTTCCCTGTTTTGTTTTTATCTCTGTCTCTTGTCTTCCTCTTCTTCTTCCCTCCTTTGTTTAACTCTCTCTCTCCCCTCGGTGTTCTCTCCTCCAGCTACGACGCCCCTTTCCTCCCTCCCTCCTCTCTGTAAGTGGAGGAAGCAGATTGTGCAGTCGGCACAGTGCAACGTGTCCCTGCCACAGTTAATTTAGCATCTGTGCCTTCATGAATATGAATACATTTACACGTCCAGGATATAATTAGGTGGTGGAGTGTGGAGAGGGTTCACGACACTCCAGGTGGGGAGAGAGAGAGAAAGAGACAGAGAAAGAGAGGGGAGGAAGAGAAACAGAGAAGAGATGGAAGTGGAAGAGAGGAGCAGGTAGGGCTAAAACAATCTCCCAGGCACTGTGACCTCTGTCGCCCAGCTAAGCACTCACATCAATCACACAGAAATGGTTGGAACTGCATGACTGAGGGGGTTTACATGCCTGGCACAGAGAAGTAGATGCAGATGCAGAGGCAGACTGCGAGGCCACTTAAGCTTACAGCAAAATGCACAGTTGTGATGCTGACTGATGATTACCTGCAGACAGAGCATCTGTGTGTGATCACCCACATGCATGTCATTGTATATGTTAGGAAAGCTTTGGTTACATATGTATAGGCTACTGGTGAAAGTCTATCTTGAAGGTTCACAAGACCTTTTTATGCTGTGGGTGTCCAGTAAACACTGAGAATGAGCTTGATTTAATCTTTAACAGGCACGATGGCATGAAACCTCTTTGTTTTATAGATGATGCTCCTGTTTTTGTTGGGCTGTGGGCATCAACATGCACTGGGGTGGTTTGAAGCAAACTGTTGTGTACCTGGAATTAAATCTGAAGCCATGGTCATGCCTCTGAAATCAAAGGCAAATAGTCCCCAGTGGACTGGAAATGACCTAGTGCACACAGGTAGCACATCTTGGGGTGTTGTTAACAAGATGTGTAAGATGGAGCAAGGGTCATATGGCTGTCATGGTGAAAAAGATGCTGAGGCCTAGCATGTAACTTGTCATTTTGCAGTCCGTGTGCAGTCCTCAAAAGTGGTCACAAGCTTAGGGTAATTGAAAAGGTTTGCTGGGCAGGGGTCAGTGCTTGTCCCCGGGGACAAAGTAGGGGTTTAGATTTCGAGCAGGATCTTGGAGAAGAACTGCCACATCACAACGAGCAACTTGCTCCATAGGATCTGATTTTGACATTTCTTCCCTGTGGAGTGACTTCAATAACTGCCAAAAGAGAGGAGACCCCGGGGGAAGAGCCACGACCTGCTGGATGGATTACATATATCCCTGCTGGGCTGGAGAGTCCTAGGGATCCACAAGGAGAAGTCGGAGGACGTAGGTGGGAAAACTGATTCTTGCACTTCTCTGCTCTTTTACCACTGTGAAATAGATGGTTGATTAGCTGGGTAGATGGATGGTGTATGTATGTGTGAACATGTGTATATGCTGTAATTATATATTCTTTTGATACATTTTATGTAAAGTGTACTCACATATGTGTGCATTTTTGCATAACTTTATAATGCAGATTGCGCTCTTTTTGTGAGCTGCTTTGTTTGCCTGAGCAAAACATGGTTAAGAAGCTCAGCTTGGCACATGACTCCATAAGTCATTCACACTGTGTAATGGTTTATTTGCCAAAGCGCTGTGCTATTTAGGCACCGGGGAGGCACAGTCTCCAAAATGTTTAATGTTGTGTAGTTTAGCCATATGCCACTGTTTTACAGCAAGCATTGCCTGTGTCATTACACCCTGGTGCATTGGGCGCTTTCCATAATGGATCCATAACGAGAAGTTGCTGCAAATGAATAGCCAAACATCTTTGGGGATGTTTGTTTAACACAGGTGTTACCCTTCTGTAAATATGATGGTGAGATGCCATATGACAAGGTGAGTTGCCAGAGAGAGGTTGTTTTTTTTTTTTTTTGTGGAGAGAAAGCAGCTTTTCTGTCTGCACAGTTCGCATGTGGAGTCAGTAAGGAGGAATGGCAACCAGGGGCTTTAAAAGTCAAGTTTTACATTCACTTGTTGTCTCCGTTCCAACCTGACTGACATGACAAAATCGCTCCTTCTAACCAGCTTTCACAGTGAGTGATTTGAATGAGGGAATGTTTTGAAGTGATAGAGCAATCTCCTCATCCAAAAAAACACTACATCACTCCAGTATCAGAGATGTCCTTCAAAGTGAAAAACAACATTGTCTTTAAGGTTAAAAGTGTGTGATAGTGTCTGCACACTGTGCCACTCTGTTCCTCGCCAAATGCTCGCCAGGGGACCAAGCAAGGTAATTGATTTTGGATGCAGTCATGCAGGGGTAGTCCCAGCCACCGCAGATAAGAAAGAATTTCAAATCAAAATTATGTCTGCACTATGCATATGAATCAGATCAGGCCTAATAAAATAAAGGTATTAGCAGCGAGGGAGGGAGAAAAGTAATTAAAGCAACTCACCAGGCACCGTTCTGGCTTCGCTCTGGAGGTCTCAGTACCTTAGGGTAAGTTAAAGAACTTGTAGCTTTTAACAGGAGGCACAGAGGTCATCTGACTTTGACTTCGTTCCAACTTTTCAACATGGGTTCACACTAAGGTTCACTAGTGTGCATCACATATCACATTATTTTTTGCATATTCTAACCTATAAATAATGTTGCATGCATACACTATATGAAGAAGGTTTAGGGTAGTGACTGAGGAATAGATTGAATGAGAGGTAAGAGTTGCTGTTTGAATGTATCTATTGCAGACTTTAGTTCACAAGTCCAAAATTTTGGACACGGTTCAAAATGGACAAGTGGAAAATCCACCAAGATGTGACTTATTTTCTAAAAGAGAGACTCAGTCTAAAAGGAGGACAGACCCCAACTGAAAAGACCTGAGGGTAATTAGATCGAATGTAAAATGTAGTCTAAGAGGTCTCAACAGAAAGAGGAAAAAACGACACAGGCCGCAGCATGACGTGCCACCAATTGATGAGCCTACATGTCATTTTACCCACGTCATTTTCACAGGTCACACTCGCTGTCTCACCTTTATAAAACATTTTGTCCTCTGCTGCAATGACTTTGACATGCCATGTGATCGTGGCTGATAGCTAATCTGCTTTCACAAACCAGCTCAAATCTTCCTTACCATACTGTGTCAGTGCCTTGAAAATGCAACCCCACATGTGGTACATGCATGAGGCACAGACCACACTCTCTCTCTCCTATCAACAGTTGATCGTCCAGCCATTTTGGTTGCACGTGTGGAAGTCATTCTCTTTGTCTGTGGTCAGGAGCTCTATAAGTTCTCTGGGGGAAAAGGATTATTCAACCCTCTCACATGCTCCCTGTCTTCCTCTTCTCTCTACTCCCCTCAGGGCTCGCCTTTGAGTGTGTCCCTGGATGCTCTTCCAGTTGCCTTCTTGATCTGGACCCATCTGTGGCTCTCTCTCATTCTCTGTCTCTTTTTTTTCCCTTTTGGTTACTCCTATCATATTCTCTTTAAACCTACCATTCTCTTTTTTTCCTCTTACCCCTCTTCTTCTCACTTTTTTTGGCATGTTTGCATTGGAGGTAAGCACTGCTTCCAGAGAAGGACACACACACGGGAAAGGCAAAATGTGGATTGAGGCTCTGACAGGTGCGACTGGAAAAGGTCTGACTTGAGACGCCAACCTCTCCAGCTGGAGGAAATGGTAGGGCAGCCAGGCTTCCAGAGATGGCACCATGCAGGAATGTCTTTCATCACAGCAACACATCCTGCAACATCCCCACTTAACCCCATGACCACCAACTAGAAGTACACAGGCACAGCACACGCACACACACGCACACACACACACACACACACACACACACACACACATCATTGCATGCACAGCTTCCAAACCTCCCACCCCCAAGCCTTCTTCACAAGAGTTCAGGACATCAAACATGCCAAGATGTTAAGGCATTGTTCTATGCCTGTGTGTGTGTGTGTGTGTTTGTGTATGTGTGTGTGTGTGTGTGTAAGAGAGAGATAAAGACAGAGAGAGAAAGAGGCAGCAAGTGGGGAAGAATCTATTAATAATGAACAATTAATTAATAATGAATTAATTTTGGTTGTGTGTGTGTGCACAATTATGTACACATGCAAGCATGTACACACGCACACACATACACACACACACTCTTTCCATATGACGGAGTAGATGGTCCTCTTTTATCCCTGCTGGATTTTATCTGCTGGCTCCAGAATCAGTCCAATCCAATTTATTCCGTCCTTCACCCTCGCCGAGTCATTTACGCCTACTCTAATTTCCGTATCATTTAATTCTCCTCCCTATCTTCATCTCTCTCCACTCCTCCCGTTTTCTCCTGACACCACATTTGGAGTTCAGATTTCTTAAAAAAAAAAAAAAAGAACTTGACTGAAAAAGTTGCTAGAGACACACATTGGAAAGGTAGCTGTGTGATGGGTTAATGCAAATTCAGGAGTCAAAACAGGTGACTGCTGAATGTGACCTTGGTATCAGAAAAGGTTTTACTGCAGATTGGCCGTTTACTATAAAATCTCTAATTGTTCATGTTCACTGAATAAAATCTTAAACTTAAGTTCCATTAGAAATTATGGCTTAAATAAAATGAAAGGTCAGTATGTTCGTTTTTATAATGTACTTACAATCACAGTTCAGCATCAGGTAAAAAATCATTTTGCCTGTCTGTTTAGCACAAGCAAGAACAGTATAAGCCTGCAGAAAGTCTGATTCTGCAGTAGCATCCTTGACTTTACAGTGATGTTTGCCTTTGTTTGTAACATTTAATGAAGAAATGTAGTAAGCTTAAGTTGCACAATGTAAGCAGTCAAATGCTTAAAATATGAGTAAATATCTATAATTTATTACATCATGCCAGACTTCTTTTGAAGAAGAGAAATGTAAAGCCCCAGTTTGGTGAAAGTACAGCTGGTCCAAGAACACTGAGATGACCTCCAAAAGTTGCTCCTTTGTCCTGAGAGAGCGTGATGTGCCAAGTCCCCAGTCTTGTGTGCCCTGCAAGCTAGCGCGGGCCTGGCAGCGATGCCAGCTCAGAGATGGGTAGGAGTTCTGCAGGCCATCTGGGGAAGCTCCAGGAGGATCCTGGGAGAGGGCCTGGGACCTAATCATAAACACAAATACCCAACCAGACAAAATCACAAAGCTTTAACTTGTTTGTGTTGTAGCAGAAAATACTTTAAATGACCATAAATACACAGTTAAGTTATATACAGAGACACTACGTATATAAAAATCTTGATGAAAACCGATAAAAAGAAAAAAAAAAAGAGCGATGGTTCGTTCGCTTTGAAAACACATCAGTGAACAAAAACTTACTCTCTATGTATTTCTGCTTCTCAGAGCACTCTGCTTGTGTTTGGTTGGCAGCTTTTACCCACACAACTTTTATCACATGAAAACGATTCATGGGATGAAAGAGAATTTTTAAGATGCCTAACTAAATTTTTTTCTCTTAATGGTCAATTTAAGCAGTACTTAAGACTTGTATTGCTTTGAAGTCTTTGAAATTTTAATGATGACCTTGATTCTTGTGTGATTCAAATGCATCAGAGTGCACATCAGTGTTTCTCGCGCACGCTTAAAGGCCCCTCCACTTAAACGAAGTTTGGTTGTCCAATAACATCTCCAAGGACACCGGTGGGTGGTGGATGTGGTAATTAATTACTCAGTGAAGATGTAAACATTCTTTTAGAAGTTGCTTTTTAAGCAAACTGGTTGTGTGTGTTTATTTTGCCTTGATGGTTAAAACTGATTTGGATTGACCTTTGATTTCAAAGGCACCATTTAAGATAATGTCAAATACATTTTGCAGTAAAGAAACATCAGAAAAATAAGATATATATAAAATAGACACTTCCACTTCCCAGTTTCAGACGGATGACTGTATGTGCCTGTTGGACCCATATAGAGTGTGTGAATAATATGTAAGTCTGTTTATTTGTCTGTTATTTGTCTCTAAGATACCTATTTCAAAGTACTGGTGTGTTAAATCTTACGTCTACTCTTTCATCTCCTTCTCTCCCTCAAAGGGTCTATTGATCACGCAGTACGGTGGTCAATGCTACAACCAGCCCCCTGCCATCTTTGCTTAATGTAGTCAATAATCGTAATGGTGTGATCAGTGTGGCCCCCCGTGAAATGGCTGCACAGCTGTGACTGCTTCATTTGACTGGTGGGAAATCTGGAGGAGGGGAAGAGGAAAAGATGAGAGATTCTAAGGGGGACCGCAGCAAAATTAGATTAAGTGATGGATGGATGGAGAGACATGGGTGGATGGATGGATGATGGAGAGACATGGGTGGGTGGATGGATGGATAGATGGATGAATGGGTGAGTAAGTGATGGAGTGAGTGAAATACATGATTGGAAGCTTAAGATTTCATTTAGAAAAGTGTAGAGGAATAAAAAAGTCTCCTGTTTACAGCGTAACAGATGGGAGGATTGATGGAATGATGGGAGAACGGAGGCAATGAGGATAGAAGGGTAGAGGAAAGGGGGGGGGTTGGAGGACTCTTAAAGCAAAGCATAGCGGCATCCAGGCATCCCAGAGGAAGGAGATTAATGGCGTGTGCCTCTCCGTCACACTGGCACTTTGTGCCAAGCGCCCCCTCATAAAGCACACCCTGCACATCTGGCATGAGCGGGGGGCATGGGGCACCAATCCCTCTCCTTCCTTTCTCTGTTTCTCTGGAGGTAAGAAGTTCCTCTTGGCACAGCTATACTGTGTGTTTACACTGCTGTCAGAAAACCCAATACTGCTGGAGAATTTGTCCAATTCTGACTAATATATTTTTTTCGGCATTTTATTGTTCTATGTTTTACACTCCTCCATACAATAAGCAGCATTTATATTTATCTTTATTCTATTTATTATGTATATACTGTTTATTGTATTTCCATTTCTTACTGTACATCTTCTGTTTATTGTATTTTTATTTTTTTTTTATTGTGTTCTCTGTATCAGAGCAACTGGAGCACCAAATTTCCCCCTGGGATAAATAAAGTATTGTGATTCTGATCTGTGCGTCTGAGATGACTGTGTGATGCCATTTTGAGGACAGTCTTCGTCACCAAGTTCCTTTGTGTTCACCAGGTGTAAGTCTGTCAATTAAAGCACTTAGTCACCAACCTATTGGGGATGGCGTTCCATGTTATCCTCATGTAGACAGTAATACAATTATCTTGTTAGTCACTGATAGGATTACATTCATATTGAATACAAATGAATACCAGTAAGTATGTGGTTTTGGTCGTAGTGCATAGCATGGTGCATTGTCACCAAATCCACTGGAATTACTCCAAACTTATCTGCTTCAGAAATGTTTCTATACAATTAATTTGCTTTGCCAAATATGCTTTGGAGGAAAATGTAATTACTATCTACTGGCAACATAGACCAGTGACATTCTCACACTGCATTGCAAGGATTAATTCAGGGTAAATAGAAGGATGAACAAAGCACAAAGCTTTGAAACCTGAAACATGCTTTCCTGAGCTGTAGACAAACGTGGACAGAGGTAGTGCAGCTGTTTCTGTCATACACAATGTTTTGTGTTTTTTCTTTTTCCTTTTTTTCTGTATTCTACAAGTCTCTGCAAATTAACGTTTGTCACAACACCATTATTGCTGCAAGTTTACAAAGATGTTTACTTGTATCTTCTAAGCATAATTCTTGAGTTTGCATGATGCGTCTCAAGTGCTGTTAATGCTGCTGTTCAAAATAGGGAAAGATTGTAGCTTTTGTCCCTGAGAAAGTTGACGCATGCTTCAAGTCAGTGTTGACCTTTTCAAAATTTAACCAAGGCCATCTTTCCCTGACCATAACAAAGTATTTGAGTTGCCTTTCATAAGTCAACTGTGTTTTAGTTAATGCGATGGATATTGTAAGGCGAACAAGTAAAATATGTTGACAGTGAACGTTTTGATAGTTATGTTCAACATACTTATAAATGCTTATAACATGCTGACAAATACATTTTACAGTCTGATTGCCATGTAAGGTGTGAAGTGTTGCTGCTTTGCTGGCTTCCAGCTAAACCAAGTGCAACTTGAGGATTTGCACTGAAAGCTGTGTTTGACACTGGCCAAATGGCAACTTGTCATAGAGATTTGATTTAAATGCTGTATGAGAGGTGCTGAAACGTGGGCGATCGGTGGTGAGAGGTGAGCAAAGGGTTGTGTGTGTTTGCATGTATCAGTTGTTGTGTGTGTGTGTGTGTGTGCGTGTGTGTGATGGGTTTGAGGTTTTACAGCACTAAAACAGTTTAGAAGACTGTAGTGGGATATGTGTATGTTACCGAGCACTGGATGTGTGCGCCCTCGCGGCCATGTGTGCATAACCTATCCAAGGGTTGGAGGCGATCAGTCTCTGGTGGATTACTGTCGGCGCCGGAGAGCGGGCGCGTTTGACGGATCGGCCTCCCCCACACTCGGGACGCTACGTTCCTACACAGATGGCGTAATTAACGGGAGGCGAGCCAGGGAGGGAAATTTATCTTTGATCAGCACCTTCTCGCCAGATTGTCATCTATGTTAATATGATGATGGGATCAGTGTGCACGCGTGTACACACACTCTCATGCACACAGAGCAAGAGATGGATGGTGATAGAATAGAGGCTAGGCAGCAGCCAGCCCCGAGGATATAGGGTTATGTGTGCAGTCTCACGCGTACACACAGACACAAACACATACACACACACACACACATAGTCTCCTCCTCATCCTTTGTTCACGGCATGGGACTGCACTCCCCCGCTGTGAGGAGAGCTGGGATGATCTTTAGAGGGTGCCTTAGACAGAATCATACATACAAACACACACACACAACTGTATTTTGGAGATGTGAATGCACCCAAGAAGAACAGATTTTGTACTGGAAAATCAAGCATCAGCATCTCAAACAAGATATTACCGCTACATGGGCGGTGATTTTAGACGTACTTTACGTGAATTTGCCGAATTCCTCTTGACATTTAAAAGAAGGAGTATTCAGGTAAAAGCAACATGAAAAAAGACCGTTAACGAATTTTGCTGAAGGTCTGAGATGAAACATCCCGTAGTAGTTCCACTCTGAATGTGCACGTGTGCGTATGTGTCATTTTGTGTGCATTACAGTTTGAGAAGAGTCCTCACAGTCGAGCTCTGCCACGTGCATACTTTTACCCCAGTGAGATATTAGGAGTAATGGCGTGTAGGTGTAATGGCATGTGCCATAACATCTGGGCTATGGGCAACCAGAAGGGAAAAGAGAGAGAGAGAGAGAGAGAGAGAGAGAGAGAGAGGTGGAGAGAGAGGTGGGTCTACAAGGTCTCTAGGGACCATACATGCTGTGGAGGTAGGAGGATAGATGATAGTGGGATTGTTGATGTATGGAAGAAGAAAGGAAAATCTACAAAAGGCAGTTTGGAGGTCAAAGTAAAAAAGAATCGAGGGAAGGTGACAGAGAGGTATGTGAGGAAAAGAGCAAAAAATGAGATGAGAACCGAAGACAGGAGAAAGTGGTCATAAGGTAATTAGGAGACAGAGAGGAGAGAGGAGAGTTGGTGAGTCTGAGCGACTGAGGGAGGAGGAGGGGAGAGAAGAAGAAATGACTTGGGGAGAACAGGAGCGTATTGGTGGGCTTTAAAACATTTTCCAAACAAACTGACAGGCAGGCAGACAGAAAGGTAGGCAGACATGCAGACTGACAAAAAAAAAAAAAAAGAAAAGACACAGGCAGGCAGACAGACAGCAGGAGAGAACAAAGGCTGTGTTCCTCCGCCTCGCTCTCTGCTGCTCCCCAGTCCATCTGCTGCTTCTGCACACAGCCTCCGATCTGTTTCGCACTCATTTTCAGCTATCTCGCTTTTCTCCACACCCCCCCTTTCTCTCTCCCCGAACTCTTCTCCCTTGGCGTACATGCACATTACATTTTGCTCATTTTCATCCTCTCCTTGCACCATCCCTGCTACCTCCAATGTACCAGCCATTCCTCCATGGTTAATTTTCTTCTCAACTTCCATCTGTTACTTATTCTAGAGTTTGACATCTGAGACAACAACTACCTGCTGGAGACGATAGCAACCAATCAACCGTATTATAGTCAGTAGCCTTTATTATGAATCTTGTGAAGATATTATATAAACATCCTGCAAAAATGTGCACAAACATGACATTTTCTTCATAAAGGTGCTGTGTGCAGCTTGTAATATTTCTAAGCCAACATAAGCATGAATAACATTTTGTATCATGTTTCACCTGGTCAAAGATTTTGAAAATTCTTCATGATTGCTTTTGATCATAAATCAGACAAACCCTTTCTTATCTTATAAAGACTAAACCTTAAAATGAGAAACTACAAATGGGATAATAAAGACGATCATCTGTGTTGACAAAAGACATAATTAAAGGCCTTAAAGCTTAATAATGGGGTGTGATGGGGTCTTACACAAACACACTATTTTCTGTCAAAGTTAGAACAGTTTCAGTTGTTTCACATAATGTGATTTGTGTATTCACGCTTTTCTTCAACCTCCTCTTTGACGACTGCTTTGAAGTGGGTGGGGCTAAGTAAAACAATGGTGATGTCACATGGTTACTACATTGCACCGATCAGCGTGCCGTAGGGTTATTTGGTCACTGTCAGTCAAAAGAAATAATTAATGTCACGGCCGTACAGTCATGATAAGGCAGATCAGCTGACTTTTGCAGTGATAAACTTAAAAATGAATAAGTTTTCAACTTTGATTCGTTGTTGTTGTTTTGAGGGCTCTAGTTTGGACCAATCAGAATCTTGATATGTGAAGAAGATGCAAACAAAGTCTCACTCAGTAATTACTCCCCACAATAATCTACTGACCCTGTTCCCTCAGTACAGTTTGATGTTCCCACGAGATCTTGCTCTCACAACAACACCATGTTTTGCGGCTTTGGGGATGCTATGGAGATTGTTGTGTTATGGAAAACCAAGTAGTTATAGTCATGTTTTTTGCTGTGACTGTATGTTTCTTCCAAAACATTGCATTAAATTTGTCATTGCATTCATGGTAAAAGCAGCTCCGGGGCAGCAGTGTTTCACGTAACATCAGGTTTCAGGTTCCCTCCGCTGAAATATCCAGTCTTCTTACTGTTGTTCTTCTTTGCTTATGTAGGTCATATAGAAGCCTCAGTGTTAAACGGAGACTGTTTCACAACCAGTTAAAAACTGTAGAGTATTTCTTATTTTAAAAATGTAACATAAAAACTAAAAATATATGATACATCCTTCTTTTTGGAAGCTCTCAAAGTTCTGAGAAAGCATAACAGAAAGCTGATAAAATCATTGGTCAAAGACAGGAAAGAAGAGCAACGACTGATTACTGCCAACTAAAGCAGGCACAGCTGTGCACCAGTGCCCTAAAAAAATCCTTCTGTTGAACACCTGAAACTCATTTTGCCTGTGCTGGTGATGGCTCATTTTGAGATGTTTGAGTGTTTTCAAGAGAAAGAATCTCGGGGGAGGAAATGAGAAGGTCGTGAGCATGGCATTAAACTTTAATAAATAGGTTCATTAATTAATTTTACACTTCAATTATAAGAAACAAAAGAAAAACAGGAACAAAACAAATATAATCAACAAACCTTGTAGTGCTGGTCTGACACATGGATGTCGCCCATAAATACAGATAACATTTTTGTCAAACTCACACACCTTCAGTCACAACAACAGCATCCGTCTGTGCGATGAGCAATAGCCTCAATTAGATCAATGTGTATGTGTTTGTGGGTGGAGAATAGGAAGCTTTACATACAAATAGATGTCTGTCAAACATAATTACAGGTCAGAGATATACAGTCTACAGTGCCTGTACATCTGTGGATGTATGTACGCGTACAAAAGCACTTGTGGGTATTTACATGCTTTTGCATGCATATGACCTCTCACATCATTTAGTTGCTGGTGGCTCTCCAAACAGGGCCGCCCCAGCGACAGCCCATAATACAGTGTATAATAATGGGAGATTTGCTTTCATGAGCTAAGCTCCGGGAATGTTTGGACCTCCCATTTAGACTCAACAGGAGCTTGGCACCGACTCTGCACAGGTGCAGACTGAGAGAGAGAGAGAGTGAAAGGAGGGGAGAGAATTGGGTCCTGCGAACAACATTCAACATCTGTGTCAATGGCTGTTGCACACATTTTCACCAATAAAACAGAGAGCAAGGGGAAAGGAGAGAGTCAAACAGACAGAGAGGGGTAAGGAGTAGAGCGGGGATTCAACATCTGTCAGTGTCTGTTATGCTTTCGACTAAATTGAGAGAGAAACAGAGAGAAAAAGAGGTAGGAGGCTTAAAATAGCAGGGAGAGAAAGTTGGTGGCTCGCCAAGCCTGGATGAAGCGATCCACTTCCAGCTGTTGTACTGTTTGTGTTTATGGGAGAGGACAGGTGGGGAGGCAGGGAGGACGGGAAGGTAAGG
The DNA here is from genome assembly GCA_023238725.1 of Scortum barcoo. Classification (NCBI taxonomy): domain Eukaryota; kingdom Metazoa; phylum Chordata; class Actinopteri; order Centrarchiformes; family Terapontidae; genus Scortum; species Scortum barcoo. The sequence continues at coordinate 11,632,999 of CM041548.1, read as the reverse complement.
AGCTTCTGAAGGTGGGGAAGTAGAGAGGGATGAGGGGAGAGGAAGGTGAAAGTAATAAGCATCTAAAAGCAGGAGGCAGTGAGGATGCAGTGGTTCCACAGGTCGAGTTATGAGTAAGAACTATAGCACTGACTGTTGGATGAACTATGTTTCTCTGGTATGTGCACCCACTCTTTCCTCCTTCTCTCAACTTAAACACACTTTCTCCAACTCCATCTTACATTTCTGAACTGTGTGTGCCTTCAGCCCGATCCCACTGCTTCAACTACACACTTATTTGCACTTTTGCATGCGTTCAGATATTCAGGAGGAAACTTAAGTGATTTAATCGGACGGAAACATTCATCCTTTACCTTTAGCCACTTATCCTGTGCTGGCTTGTGGAGGATGGGGGTCTTTCCCAGCATGCATTTGGCAATAGGTGGGATACATCCTGGACAGGTTAACGGTATGACTTACATACAAACTGCACACAGAAATTTGTGAACGTGAATCCAGAAGCATTTTCATTAACTTTAATAATTTATAACAAAAAAAAGGACAAAAATAGATGTAGCTGTAATTATGTTGTAATTTGACAAAAATAAGTACAGCAGACAAGGACTTCACTGGATATAATACAAACATGTTTGTTTCTGTTCTGTAGGTTACCCACAAACTGGAGTTAATAATGAGAATCTGTTTGTGTTGAAGGCTGTGTGTCCTTGAGCAAGAGCGCGAGCAGATGAATCCGTTTGCAGGCTCTAAATTGTGACAGTGTTTTCCTGTGGTGACAAACAAATTAATATTTACAAAACAAACCATTTCTTTTTTTTTTCTTCCTGTTTTGTTATTTGCCATTTTTTCATCAAAAAAGATTTCTCCTTCACAACCGCACCACTTAAGCCAGTAGTCATTCTTACTTTCATCATTTACAATAAACTCTGAAAAACATTTTTTTTTGCTCGACAAAGCACACAAGACAAGACAAATTGAAAAGACTGCCTTGACTTAAAAAAAACATTTGATATATTTGAGGCAAAACCAAGTTCCATCACTGCTGCACTTTTGACATCATGTCCTTGTTAGTTTTTTTTTTTAACACCTTCTATCAGTTGTGGCTGGTTCTTTTATTCAAGCAATGATCTGTGTGTGAATGTGAATCGTTGTGTATGCTTTTTCTATTTCTTTTTTTTTTTTTTTTACCACTCTCTAAGTTTGCTTGATATATAAGTGGCAGTTTTAGGAAGAAAACGTTGCTTATGATGAAATCAACAGGCTTTTGAAATTTGCCAAATTGACATGTTTGAATGGGGTCTGAACAGGTGGAAAGCAGTGTGCTCTTAATGTGATTGCATGTGTCAGAATCAAAACCAAGCCTTTTTCCATGAAGAGGCAATTCATTTGAGATGTTTCATTTTCTAGTCAAAAGGCTAAAATGAAGCAATTTACAAACAGCATAGGCTTGACGGGAAAAAAAAACTGTGTGGCCACTGCAGGGGACACATCTTCCTTCAAAGCACAAAAAAGTAGTGAAATATATAGTGCACAGAAGTGTCTTCAACTATTTCGAAGTTTTTATGCGCATCACATTTTTAACTAGGTCACTTCAACAAATCAATCAATACAAACGATGTAATGTCTGTTGCTTGAGTCAAACTATTGATGTCTCCATCTCCTGAAGTTTCTTGGACTTCAGACTTATTTTCAACATCCAGCCAGAGACTTCTTTTCTTTCTGATCTCAACTCACTCTGAACGATTTTCTCCCTTTTGAGTACCTTGCATCGACAATACCAGTAAAGATTGCTTCCTGGCTGTTACCCATGCATAGAAAATGCTGCCACAATGTAGTGGATTGCACCCAATGCATAGAAAGTAGACAAACCAGCGTTATTTTTTTTTGCGAGCATGTTTTGGAATCTGTCAATAACGATAATGATGACAGTCTTTTGTAGTCAGAGAAAAGGTGTGTTTGTTCGTTTTGTTTGGATTTTCTCCCAGTCTCTGGCAGACACATATTTGTCATCTTTTTGTGTAGTGTGTGTTTTCAGTCACATTCAAAGAACAATAAGACTGCGCGGATGAAGAAGATATTTGTTTTTTAACCCATTCTAATGCAAGGAACAAAATTGTACTTTTTAAACACCCTTCGACATAAGCAAGGCAAATAGACGGATATTGGGCTGCAGAGTTGTTGAGATGGCAACTAGAGAACATTTGTACTGAGCAGAGGATGGATGAAAGTGGATGAAAGTGTGTGTAACCGGTGTGTTGTTGAAAAAGAGTGTGTGGACTCAATCCATCATCCACAGATAAAGTAAAGGTTTGAAAAGGTTGTTTGAACAATCAGTGTAGTTGATGGGTCAAATTATATATACACGCATAGGCACAATGTGATATTTTTCACACATGTAGTATGCACTCACATTATTGTACTGTATATAAGCACCTACAGAGATCCATAAATGTATTTCTCGCTTTGTCCTTTTGCACCTTAGACAAAATGCGTCTTCACATCTCCACTTTGTGTATTTGTCAACGCTTTATTAGAACTTATCTCCTCATTAAGATGTATGGAGGCGCTAATGATAAATTGGCCCCCCACACAGCTCATCAGTTTAATACATGGCTAACCTCTCACAATTAGCAAGGTCAAGGGACGCAGCTCACTTTAAATGGAAAGAATGAGGAGAGTTTTTGTATTAAAAAAGTTAAACATTTACAGTCTTTTGCATGCATGTAGATCCACTGTATGTTTCTTCTCTCCTCCTTTTCACTCGCATAGATTTGTGTAAGCATATGCTTTTCACATACACGCACACACACACACACACACGTTTTCTTGTCTTCTGCACAGGCTATTAACCTGTCTGCTTTCTGCAGAATCTCTATAATTTGGCCGTCAATTATTAAAATTCTACCTGCTGGCATGTGGCAAGAGAAAAGGACCCCGGCACTCACTCTGGACCCCAAAAGGACTGACTGCTAACACACACAGGCTAATGTGAGCGTGACGGCCTGGGTACTGTAGGTTTGACACTGGGCCCAGCACACTGAGTGGATAATTGTATATGCGATGAGAGGGGTGGGTGAAAAGGAAGGGCTGGCGTTTGCTTAACAGTACGGATGTTACAATAAATTGGCCACCAGTTGTGTTACTGTAAATGGTCGACAGACAGTGATTTCATGTGTATATGTGTAACAGTGATGGAGCCTTGATATTTGAACAAAGACACACAGTATCACTGATACAAACCACCAGGCTAAGCCAACAGCAGAGACAATACGAATGTGCACATCTGCAGGTTTCAATGGCCGCAGCTGCTTTGATTTCACACTTGTGACAATAGTTGGTGGAGTAGAACTGGTGTCATAATAACCTGCCTCACAAGCCAGAGTTTGTGAATGGCTTACAATTGACAAGGTGTTTTGAATCTGTCAAAAAATGTTAGTTATGACTCACTTGCAGAGAGAGAGAGTGCGGCGGTAATTTTTTAAAAACTTGCTTATTCGCTGGGAGCAGTGCGGTCCAGCAAATAATTGCCTGCAAAAAAAGTGCTGTTTTTACACTTTGGTTTGTCTTAAATAAAAGCCTCCCAAAATTTAACCTCTTAATTGGCGAGCTTAGAGGTAATTGCAGGTACTTTTGGACAGAGCCAGATTAGCTTTCTCCCTGTTTCCTGTCTATGCTAAGCTAAGCTTTACTAAGCCTGCAGCTGGCTTTTGCAGTTAGAATACAGATGTGAGAGAGGCAAAACAATAGGACTGTTTCTAATCACGATGTACAGACTAAAATAACTCAATCCCCATTTATGACCCATTAGGCGTGTGTGTCGGTGTCTGTATCTGGAGAGAGCCTGCCTCTGCCTGTATTTTCTTATTCTGTCATGTTCTGGACGTTTTTGCATCTTTAAGCAGTGGTGTGTAGTCTCCAGCCAATAACAGCATGCAGGGTGTGAAGTGTAGACTCTGTAAAAGCGTGGTTGCCAGATTGTAAGCACTTAGGACCACCAGAAGTGAGCTTTGTGCTGGTGAGCAGGGGCCAACAAATCCTACTCACTGTACCTTTAGTGTATGTAAATATTTAAATTTAAATTTCTTATTGTACTTTTGTGAGAGTATATTAATTTTTTTTTGTGTTTGTATTTTTATATAATTTTATTTGTGTTCTGTATACTAAACATGAGGTATAGTATTACTCAACAACTTATACAGCATTGGAATTTTCCAAATGATATGTTTTTTTGCAGAGCAATGACTGACAGAAGTTGCATGAGTACATGTAAAAGAAAAAAAATGTATCGTTGAGTGCGATCACTGTGTTTGCATGTCTGCAAGATCATGCCAAAAACTAAAACAATATGCCGATCCATAGTGAAAGAAGGATGAACACTTCACTCTTTCCTTTCGGGCTAATAGGAACCATACACTCCCCTGCCACGGCTTGCCAAGAACAAAATGGTAATGGCAGAACGTTGAGGGGGTGCGTTTGATTATTTATTTGTGTTTCAACAGGGGAAACCGGAGCTCCGTCACCACTATGAGGCTATGAGTCATAAAAGCCTGTTTATTTAGAAACCAGAACTTGCTGCTCAACAGGCCGTTACATCTGGTGGCAATTATATCATTCAGCTCTCCATCCCACATGCTGAATTCAACTCATATGTGGGAGTTGCATCACGTCAGTGTTTGTGCTGCACTGTATGTGTGTGGGCGTGTGTGTGAGAGCGTCTGTGTGTGTGTGTGTTGTACACATCTTACAACATGTTTTTGCTTGTGATCCAAAAACAAAACACGTTGTCAGTTCAAAGAAGTCCCTTTTTTTTTTTACTTAAAAGCCAAAACATCATATTTTACATGTTGCTGTCACTGAAAGATGAGTTTGTGATCCTTGACATTCATTTGACTGAGAATGTCAGTTTGCGTCCTCGTGTGGGTTAAGAATTTTGGCATTAGCTTTTATCAGTGGACTGAATGAGCAGTGGGTTTCGGAGGAATGGCGATGGTTTCTTTTGTGGCTTCTTTTCTTCTGGGGCTCCAGTTCAACAGCTGCTTCCCGCCCTCACTAAAACAGAGCTTGGCCGTCAAGGGAAAACATCTTGTTTCATTTTAGCCGCTCTGTTGTTAAAGGACTTAGAACACTCGCTCTCTCATCTTCTCGCCGCTCCCTCACCCTCCTCCCGCCTCCTCCCCTCTCTCCCCTTCTCCTCACCTCCTCCCCGCCTCTCCTCTTCTCACTCTACCTCAGATCCTGTCAAACCTCTCACCGGGGGAGAAATGGAAGGTGTGCGGCTCCACGGCGAGGCGTATGTTTCTGCATTTGTGTATGCGCTCGTGTTTCCGTGCGTGTCTGAGTGCACTTGTCTATTCAGCCGTGTGTGTGCACGCGTCTCCATGTGACTCAGTGTGTGCTCTGTTTAAACCCACTGTCTCCAAAGCCCTACAAGGCTCCCTGTGTATAATTGGTGACCTATTACTTTCTGCCCATTGCATTTGACAGATATGAATTGGAGACTGCCAAGCGGACGTGCTGATTAATGACAACCACAATTGGTACCTTTTAATTGCCAAGGATGAGAAGTCAGGCACTGCAGTGAGAGAGCGAGTCAGGATGATGAACGCGCATACACGCGCTTTAGCACGCATCTGTGATTACAGGGTTAGAGAGTGTTTGTGTGTCATCTCTATCTCTGCATGTACAGGCCATTCCTGACTCTGGGGTGGAGTTATTCTAATCAACCAATGGTAGAGCACAGTAGAGCCAGCTGTTATCCAATGATGCCGCTTTCTCTGTGTGTGTTTTTATGTATGTGAACCCATGGGGGGGTCTGTGTCTGCACGGGGAATGGTATGATTTAGGCATTAGTAATGTGTATGATTTAGCACACATCTGGTCATATACACTCCACAAGGTCATATACACTCCCACAAGAGAGCAGAGTTATATTAGCACGCAATTAACCTGCGCACACACTTGAATAGATCTACACACCGCTAATTAACCTGGTGCTTCTCACAGCTGCTGGCCCCGACTTTGCTCCTGCCAAGACGGACGTGGGTGGCTCCTCAACCTAAATCAATCTGCACTAATTGCTGGTCTACGCTCCCCTGCGTCTTTACCTTGCTGCCTGTCAGCATCCTATCTACCTGTCTGATTTGACAAGTAACTCCCACATCTTGGAGTCACTGTGATCACTCAGGCAACTCAAGGTCTCAGTTTGTTTTTCACCACGGTGCCAAGACACTGTGTTGCAGAACTGGCTGCAAGCTTATCTATGATCTCCGGCACTCGTGAGGTGTTTGAATGAGGTAATGTTTGATTAAATTCACGTATCGCTCCTCTGTGAATTCTCAACTTGAAGTAGCTGAACTTTTTCTCGCTTTATTGTATGCTCTAACCGTGCAGTTGTTTCTACTAGGAGTTCATGCTGAGGCTGTCCAAACTATCCATCACATTGGGGCTGACAGAAAAGCTTGTCTTTTAAACATCACTTCGATCCAGTGGTGAAGCTGTTCACTTAGATTTAGGCTCACTTAGACTGAGGATTAGGATTTATGTTTAGGTGAGTCTCCCCTCACAGTTTTCTGCCTTTTTACAGTGTCTCTGGCACATTAACCTATTCTTGTTGCAGATGCCTATGATCAATTACACTCCATCCACTGCTTGCAAGCCAACTAGGAATGGTCTTGTCATCAATAAGTATGTTGCCAGGAACCACGGGTTGAGAACGGGAGCAAGAATGGAGGTGGAGCCAACTGAATTTATATGTAGCTGAGCTACTTGCAGCCACCAGAGCCTTAAAAGGGAATAGGTATGAGGCAAAAGTAGCTGTTCTGTGTCATTTCCACAAAAGCAGATATCTGTCTTCTTTTGGCATCCCTCCCCATGCTGACAGAGGTCATGAGTTTGTGTTGTGTAAGCCTGAGCGTAACAGTGATTCTGTCAAACGCAATGGAATGATATGAATGCTACAAGAAAGGCAAAGAGCCCATAGAAATAACAAAAGAAGCATGAAATAAGAGCCTACAGAAGTCAATAAATTGTTGAACAGACACTGCATAGTAGGCCATTCATTTCACCTAAGAAAGAACATATGACTCCATGTAAGAAATGCAAGGAGAAGATGTAGAGGATGTTAAAAAATTGTAAAATGAATCCATCATTTAACTACTTGGGCCTGTTTCACTATTGTTAGCGATCGGGCCTGAGCTCCTCGTTAGCTATTAGCATACTGGCTGTGGCTTCAGGTGAAGACATTTGGCTTAGTGGAGGGGGATTATGTGAATGTGTGTAGGCAGGGGAATTGGAGGAGAGTAAAAGGGCCCCCCCGCCCCCTCCTCCTCTCTCTTCCCTCAGATGGAGCTGTACTTTAAACAGCTGGAGGAGGGTCGCGGAGGGGCTACTGTGAAAAAAAAAGCACCAAAGAAAGGCGGGGCTGTCGCGGGTCCTTTCACCGAAGCGGTTGTGTGAAACTGTAAATCCATCAGATATATTTCAGCGGGGCTGGCAGCGCTAATAGATGCACCTAGTAAATATTTCATTAAGTGCATGTGATGTGTGCGTGAGCTCAGGGGGGAAGAAGAGGTACTCTGATGGTGTCACTCCGGACAGTAAAATGTGGTTGGCAGTTATGAGAGGAAGTGACAGTGAGTGCATGGAGGGAGACCTACTGTGACTCCATCCCATAATTTCTATCTTGTATGTGCTGCTGTGAAACGAGCAGGAATTATAAGGAAAGATTTGACAATTTTGAGCAAAAGTATAGATTGTGTGATTGTATGAAAAACATTTAAAGCAAAAATCTGAGGTTTTTTTTATTTTTTTTATTACAGACAGAACAGTGAAACTCGTCTTTCTTTTCATTTGATTAACTTCATCTATTTGATTTTGAAATGTAAAAAAATATGCATTTTTTTATGATGTTTTTTGTGATTCTTTAAATGTTCCTGATGGTGACTGATGTCTGGATATGAGGAGGATGACAAGAATGAAAGTGTAGAGGCTGAGAAATATGTGTGTACAGTGAGAGCATGCCTGAGTGTGTGTGTGTGTGTGTGTGTGTGTGTGTAGTGTGTGTGTGTGTGTGTGTGTGTGTGTGTGTGTGTGTGTGTGTGTGTGTGTGTGTGTTTCCACATGGAAAACATTGCCATTCTGGGCTTTTTCTGCCTCATAGACTCACAGCTGCTTTCTCCCATTTGAGGAGATTTGTCAAAACAGATCCAATACAATAAAATCCATTTTAATGTTGACTCACTGTCCATGTGAATGAGAGAGCAGCTGACATTATAAATGTACACACCTGTCCTCGCGGATGAAAATGATCAGACTTAACTGTGTATGTTAAATCCTCTCCAGAAATGCCATCACAATGCCTGTGACTTTGATTGGACAACCACCATGCAGATTATAAGGGTGATGGTGACAGTGATCATCACAGCAATAATCAAGTACTGCATGTTGATATATTATTATATTATTACAGCTCACTGGAGGAAAAGTTGGTTAGAAAAGAAGGAGTTTCCTTATCTGCATCACTGCCTAGTTTTTTGCCTTTAGCAGCCTCATAATATAAAGTATTGACCAGCATGGAGTCAGGTCATGCTCTATCTAACCACCCACCTCAAGGCTGTCGCAGCCCCAGAAACCCTCCTAAGTCAAGGGGACTGGAAGCAGCACGAGCTGGGACGGTCATGGGCGGCTGTACACGGACTCCAGAGGATGACTGGAAGGCAGAGAAAGACAGACTTCAAACCCAGATGGGCTTTGATACGGACTCTGAACTGGTCCCTTGTCATCTAATAGATGGTGGCAAGAGAGAAATAGGGGAGGGGGGAGTGGGGTGAAGGAGATGGAGAAGGGAAGGGGAGAGAGGGCCTGGGGAGTTTTTGAAGTGAATATACTTGTATCATGATCAAAGAAAGACAGAGAGAAAGAGGGGAAGGAAAAAGACAGAGAAGCCTTATGCCCTTCAGACTTTTTTTCAGCCAGTCAAAGTTAAGTCAAACTTAACTTAACAAACACTTAACTTATTTCCAAAAGTCATGTTTTTTAATTTTTTAATTTTTTTCAGAGTTCAGACAGCAATGGCAAATATCAGCGGAGCAGCTTTTTACACCTCAAATCCTGAATTAAGAAAAATATACTGTAAATATGAAAATATAAATGGCTTGTGCGGCGCTTTGACAGATTTTATATTAAAGTAGCAAGAGTAAGTTATTTGAAGTGTATATAGACTGTGTACTAAAACTGAAATATCCCCCGCGTTTGTGTGGGTCTGTGTGTGGCCTGTGTTCTGACATCTGTTTTGGGTGAGAGGGCTAAATGGGTCTTGGACAAGCTCAATGACCAACTGTCTGTCCCAGAGCGCAGAGAGCTTGACTCTGTGACCGCTAAATCAGCCCAGCTGAAAAGCTGCCATCCTAGCTGGAGTCTGTGTGTGTGTGTGTGTGTGTGTGTGTTTTACATATTTATTATGTTGTGAGGACAAAAACTAACTGTTCACATCATCATCTGTGAGTGACTTACCATCCATGCGGGGAACAAAATCTTGTCTTGTCCCCGTGAGAATTAAAGTTCGTGGTTTGGGTTAGAGAGAAAGAGGGATGTTATGTTAGGGATGTATGGTTTATGTTGTTGAATATCATAAACCATGTAATATCAGCAGATCGTGTGATACGATCAAAAACTCCACAATGTCTACTGAATGGCCGTTCAGGTGAGATTGATTCCAATGTCAGAAATGAACATTAAAACACAAGTTTTAAGCCGACATAGAAGTTCAAGATATTGAAAAAGTGCTCAGAAAAAAAAACTTCATTTCATGACATCTGGGTAAACTTTTCCTGATGAATAAAAGCAACTAAATGGACCTTCAGGTGAGATTGTGTTGTGAACAATCTATGTCTTCTAATAATCTGAAGTTCACAGTACAGTAGCAGGCTCCAGTTCGCCCATGCACATTTTGAGGTAATGCTAAAAGAAACAAATGAGTGTACGTATTGCTCACCTGGTTATATGATACCATAAAGATTTGGATATGAGCTAACACATCTACGCGAAATAAGAAAGGAAGAACAGAGAGAAAAGATATGTTTAAGGGTAGAAAGTGGTGTTTCTGAAGAAGTACTTGTTATCTCTTTGCTTGAGTAGCACTTCATTCCCCCTCTTATTTTCTCCCCTGTTTTCAGTGGGAGCAGTGGTGGTGGGAGAAAATGTGAGATCCAGATGTCGAGACTTCGCTGCAGATGTGCTCACTTAGAGGCCAAGAAACACTAATGTGCCTTGCCGTGCACATACGCACACAGAGGCGTGAAAGTGCGCACACACATTTACATGAGTCTGTATTTTCAGAGAGAAAATCACAATCACGCTCACAGAGAGACAGGGCTGTTCGTGAAACACAGAAAAAAAAATGCGTCAGCTCTACTTAAAGCTCCAGAAGCAGAGTCACATAGAAACACATGGGCCTACAGAGACTGCTTTACCCATGCATCAAGGATTTTTGGTACAAGAACTCTCTGCTGCGTTTTATTTACTTAACAGTCACTAACCTCTGACTACTTACTGGCCAGAATAAAACACACTCATGTGCACGCACACACACACACACACACACATACACACACACACAGGCCTAATGGTTTTCAAAATGGTTTCAAATATTAATGTTTCCTCTGTTCGCTACTTACATGCCTCGTAGCCCATTATTGTAGAAACAAGCTGCGTTTGAGAGACCTCGGCTAGCCTTGTCCAAGGACTTGATGCTAATGAAATGAGTGGGGCATGGCAGGATTGAACCACTTGCATTAAGGCCATTACAGAGACATGACATATAGGAACAACCAGGCACAAAAATCCAATTCCCACTTACGTTCTGCAAATCTTTGTCATTGTAACAAACAAAGAACCTATTTTTAGTGAAGTTGGCGGTTTGAACAGAGGCAGAAATAAATGCTGCAGCAGAAAAGGCAGCACATCTATATATTTAAAATCGTAAAATGACTTTAAATGTTATATGAACCTCTTTATATACCTCATGTTGCTTTTAAGGGAATTAAATGCTGAACACTGAACAGAAGACATATTTATTCATTATCAATGAATATGTCTTGTATTTGTACATTTAATCAAATAATCTAGAAAACCGTTTCTTGCAAGCTCTCACGGCCCAAGGTAATGCGTCAACATTAAGGTTTTTGTCAGAACAACAGTAAATATTCTGTTTACTGCATAATGAAAAGAAAAAGAGAAGAAAATAATCACATCGAAGAGGATGTAACCAGAGACGGTTTGGTAGGTTTTCACTGGTAAATTGTTAATTACTAAATCACAGAATTGTCAATGATTAACTTCCAGTCAGTATAATAATTGATTAACTGACTAATCATTTTAGCCATAAATAAAACAGCATTATTTTTAAGATAATACTCATCGAGCAAGACTCTTTTAGGTTTCTATATGACTACTATTATGACTAAAAATCGACATTTCCGAAACATTTCTAGTCCATTAGTTTTCTGTTTCGCCTTTTTGTAGAATTTTGCCTGTTTTTTTGTCTGTAGAGCTGCACTGATCATTCCATGCCTGGTTGGGCTGTAGTGTACGGTATATTAAGTGTGCAGTTCATTGTGTGTAAGCCTACGAAACTCTCTCTCTATGTGTGTGTGAGTGTGTTGAGGATCACGAGTGCGCAGCGACACATCGGTGTGTATGCAGGGGTGAATGGGTGGAGCTGTAGAGTGGCTTTGAAATATTCAGTAGAGAACAACACATTGACATGAGGGAGAAAAAAATGATAAACATGGATGTGTGTGTGTGTGTGTGTGTGTGTGTGTGTGTGAGAGTCCCCTGGGCCTGTTGCTCATTATTCGTCCTTGTCCTCCCTACCAATGATTATTGATCGGGCCATGTTAAGTATGGAGAGGGCACCTTATGGTGACAGCTTGACTGGTGCTGCAGCGCCTTGATCTTTTCTGACGGGAGACAGGAGAGGCAGAGAGATGAAGGAAGGGATATGTTCTGGTGCAAAGCTTCGTGTGAACATGGAGGAGGATGTCTGGGGGTTTGAGGTGCAAAGAAGTGTTTCTGCATGGGGAGAACTTAAAGTGCGAGTGTTAGAGGGTCTCATAACTAGACTTGAATTGCTTTATGTGTGTGCGTGTGTGTGTGCACTTGCACGTCTTGTACAGAAACACATCAGAGGACACAGATTTTACATACATTATACACTCCTTTGGTCAAAGACACTCCAGAAAAAGCTCCCAAATATAAAGTATAACCCTTCAGCACAGTTATAAGGAGCAGAATCCTCACACACACACACACACACACACATACACACACACACACACACACACACACACACACACACACATACACACACACACACACACGTGAGATCTTAGAAATGTCATGAGTAGCAGTTCCAATCTCTCTCCTCTGTACCTGATCATGTCATGTCATTAGTTCATTATCATTTCTCTGTATTCAACAAGGACCACCACTTTTTGGACCTAATTGAGTTGCCATGGCTGTTATTTCAGTGTGTGAGATACATAAGTAAGTATCAGATTAACACATACTCAATATTAAAGGCCTCAGATCAGGCTAAAAAAACCTGACATCTGCAGTGGATATACCAAAATGCACATGGTGAGAGGCGCCGCTGCTGTGTATATTAATAAAGAACTAGAACTGGAAGAGCCAGGGTCATCAGAAAGAGAGGAGAAATCAATTGACAGGCTAATAAAGTGATAACAGCATGGAGCGAGTACTACCAGCAGCAACAGCATAATGAAGGAATGAGCGCTGGTAATGATAGAAAGGCCACCTAACTATTTTCATCAAATGTTACTGGCAGCACATCAGGCGATGCTGATCAGCAGATGGGTGAGCAAGGACCTCTGAGCTCTGCTATGGCCAAAGCAAATCTTCATTTGTATTTCATTTGCTGGTGAAATTATTCAGTCCTGACAGCCTAATATGCCTTATGAACGTTGTTTATGGAGAACAGAACTACAAAAAGTGTTTCTCATACAATTCAATGTATCATAGACTCTTTAACCACAAGTCAGTGTGTTTCTTTCTCCTAAAGTATCACAGTAATCAGTTCCTTGAAATGAAGGATGGTGGACCTGCAGCATACAACCTGTCCTTAAAAACATACTGGTTTTGTACATTCTGAATAACACTGAACAATTGCTCGGTTTCATCTTTATCGCTCTTCTCTCTTACATATTTTTTTCATTTGTTGTTTGCCACATGTCTGGATTCATTTAGGCACAACATTGTTATTTGCATATTAATTCACATAATTACATGTATTATCTTGAATTGTCCTTTGTTTTTGCAATCATCATTATTAGCAGGAGTCGTGGTAGCAGTTACCAGCCCTGATCTGTTTTCTTTCACCATAATGTTCCGAGCGGGGGCCCTTTGAAACCAGCCAACCTCTCGAGTCCAATAACACATGTTTTGATTTAAAGCAGGGTCATGCGTCTGCGTATAGCTAATAACTAAAACACAGCCAAAGCGGACTTGTCTTGCCTCACCGAAGGGGATGTGTAGCTCCTGATTCATCTTGGTTAATTGTGTGAGACGTGTGAGGGTCACACAGGTATGTCTACTATACGACACATTGTAAAAGAGTTTTATCATGTTGAAACACTTCGTACATTGCTGAATAGTTTGATATATATGCGGGAAACTCTACTCTAGAAGCACTGTGTTTGATACAGTTACTGGTAGACCTTGAATTATAACTTAACCTGAAACAAGGAGGGTTTTAATACTTAAAGACATTTCTTATTTCCCATGGAGATTCTCTTTTTTAACTTATTCATGGCTGCTTGAAAACCTGAGTCAGATCTTCATTGAATTGTTTATGTCTAAGAAAAAGCTGAATCTATTTATTACATCTATCGAATCCATTTATTTCTCACATTGTGGTTGGATTGCTACAGATAACAGCCCACTACTCATTCTGTTGGTTCAGGATTTGGAGTGCTGCCTGTTGGCTTGCATTAGTGCCCTCCTGTTTGTTTTCTCCACAAGAGTAGATGAGTCAACTGATTGGCAGTCAGACGGCATGCTAGATGATAGCACTAAACCTTGGCCCGGGCTAGCTGTTCAATTATTCACAGAAAGAGCAAGAAAGAGAAAGAAAGAGAGGGGGAGTGTGAGTGTGTGTCTGCGTATGTCTGAGAGAGGGGGGAAAAAAAGATGAATGAGAAAGCCAGGGAAAGAGAAATAAAGAAAGATGAAAGAGGGTAATTCAAATGCTGAGCATCACCTAATATTACCAATTGAAAAAGATCTGCTTCTTATTATCACCCACCTTCACTGGTGCAGGCACTGCCTAATGCCTTAATCTAGCTGCTAGCCATCGCCACCCACCACAGTATGAGACACATAAACACAATAAAGAAGCACTGCCTCTGCCAACACTACACACACACACACATCACCAACACACACTCCAAGCACTCCAGCATATGGGTCAGATCTAATCGTAATAATTTCATTTCCCCCCTCATCAGCTCCAAGCCAGATAGACTAAGTCCCATTTGTAACCACTGTGGCGCTACTGGAAGAAAATATGACAGATAAGAGGACTCTTGTAATAAGCTGGCTGTGTGGATCTGATAAATGAAGAGAGCTTTTGCCAGTTAGCTGGAGAAATATATTGTGGAGCGGCGGAAACCAAAGTGTGGTAGCTTGAGGATTCATAAAAATAAATGGGGAAACAAATTAACTTTGTTGATTAGTGGCAAGATGGAGGAAGCCGCTTGGAAATGACTCAACGCCGCTTGGGAAATCTTGAGAGCGCGAGGCAGTGTTCTGATATCACCGACAAAGGAAAAAAAAAAAAACACAGATGTGTAAGATACAGTAAATCCTCGTAGGCATCTTTTCATCGACAGAGTCACTGCTCTCTCTTTCAATAATGAATCTCTTTATCTCCCTCAACATGCACACACAGACACACGCACACACACACACACATATGCACAAACACACACATTTTTGTCAAAAAAAAAAAACACTACCCTTTTCAGCTGTTCCCAGTTAAAAAACAGATGTGCAGCACTGCTTGTGATGGAAAGTGTAATATCTGTTTAGAGCACAGGCCTGCATCATGCCCATATGGTTTTCAGTGGGAGAGGTGGAGTTGATCAAGCAGAATTTGAAACGTAAATAGAACAAAGGATTGTGGGAGGTGGTTAATTTCAGCTGTTTCCATAGCAGGTAAGCTCCGTCGGCAAGGCAGTGATGTTTCTTTGTCTGCCTTTATTTCTCCACACAGCATGTCAAATCATGTTTGACATGCTGTTCCACAGTTAAAAAATATGCGAGAATGTTTTTTTGAAGCATCAGCAATAAAAGCAACGTTTCGTTGTGTGAAAATTACAGTGCTGTTAGATTTTTATACGAGGACTGTTGAAGAAGAAGAATATGGTTGAGATGTAGAGCTGTTTGATTATTTTATGGCTCCAGACAATCCCTGAAGAGGCTGTTTGTCTTTTCGACTATTTTCTTGCAAAGCGTACTCCAGTGAAAGCAGGTCAAAAGGAAAGTCAAGGAAGTTTTCTTTGTCTCTCTCTGGAGGAAATTCTTCGGTGTGTCTTAGAGAATCATCCATGCGAGACCCAACACATAAACAGTCACCTTGCCAGTCACCTTGTCAATCAGTCAGCCGGTCAGTCAGTAAGCCAGTAAGCCAGTCCACCATTCAGCCTACCTCCCAGTGATCCACTTATGCAGTGAACCAATCGCTGATCGTTCTCATTCCCACTTACCCACCCACTATTCTCCCAACCTCTCCAACACCCACTCATCCAGTGTCTCCTCCGCTTACTAATGCACGGTAAAGGTGCAGGTCAAGACCGTCTCCCTCCCCCTCTCTACAACTCTATAAATTTTTCAAAATGTGTTTTTTTCATTTTTCTAGATAAAGTCAGTTGTGTCTTGATTTCGTGTCACTGATGTTTTTTTCTCCATATTATATACTCAGATTTATGCAGGAATCTCAATGTCCCAAAAATATAAATTACTAATAATAATAAAAGAAAGAACTAAGAAATTACATAAGTTACAGAAATGATGAAACAGAAAATGTTATATATGCACACACACACACACACACATACACACACACACACACACACACACACATACATATGTATATACATATAATGTATTAAATACTTGAGGCATTGATTTGGAATTTGGAAATGATAAAATTTACTCTAAAATAATAACACTTAAGTCAGACTCAATGATTTGTCATTATTTATTCTAACATTGACAGACAGTGTTTAGATGTATAATTATTATTACTTAAGCAATAAAGCATCCTTATTCATAAGTTAAGCTCATTGTTTTAACACCTTTCCTTCCCACCAGAAGCAGAGCAACAACCGACATGTTCATATTTTTCAAACAATGAACTCTGTGTGGTATTTGTATTATTTAAACCACTTCCCCTCACCGCATATCGATTCAGAATCAAATAAATAAAAAAGAGAAATTATTTCAGTCTCCTTTTCTGCTCTTTTGAAAAAGTGAGTGTGCTTGTGAGGCCACATTGGCATAATTACATGGGTTTAAATGCAAATTTACAATGTGCTTATTAATTCTATTCTGCTCATTTCAAATGACTGACTGCACTTAATTAAATCAGATTGATTAGACCTTTTCTAGACTTTCCCTTTACAACCACATAATTATGACAAATAGAGCCACTTGACACAGAATCTACAGTAGAGGACTGGGCTTTCTTTTCGCTGCCATTCAGGGTCTTTCAAGGCTGCATGGGGACGGGTCACAATAACGTTGAAATGGGTCGCCACATTATCCTGAAGGGATACTGTTTATTCCTAGAGGGATTTGAGGACACTGACCCGCTGCTCACATATTACCGAACCATACATGAAAACATTACATCAGCCACGTTGTCCACCCACACGCAGAATTTTCACATAAACACCCACTTTCTATTTCAATCCTCTGGACGGATTGTGCTTGTTCTGTTTCATGATGTTCCTCATGAGGACACCCACGTGTGCACCGAGAAATGGGTGACCACACTGGTTAATGGTTATATGATGTTGCTGCTAAACTGAAGGTCCGATTGATGTATACAATACAATGGATGGCGGATTAGTGTCAGAAACTACACAGTTACATTTTTAATGTTTACATTTTCTTTAATTGGATAATATTTCTCACTGTTGTATATAACAGCAGTGACTCCTTTAAGGCCTTTAAAGCCATTGACTGTGGTGCTGGTAGTATTTGGTCCCACTTGTATTTCTTACAGTCTAATAAGCATGCATCATTTGTTGTTGTTCACAATGTCCCTCGGTCCTTTGTTTAATACTAGCAATGTCAGGCAAGTATATACAAAGGGGTCGAGTCAAGGGTGTGGGGTGGGGGGTAAAGGGGGGTTTGGGGCAATGTAGTGCATAAACTTTTTAATATTCTTTTGTCAATGCAGTTACTCAGGTTGAATATTAATAATTTCCAAATGTTACTAATGGTGAGTTGAAGACAAAGAGAATTAGGAATAATGATTAAGTGAGGGAAAAAAAAAACAATATGCAGAAAACACATTCAAAGAAATGTAATATTTAAAAAGCAGCACCCCAGGACCTGGCGAGTTAATGGCTGAAAGGGCTCCTGCTCCTCAAGTGTTTTTCTGAGCTTTGATTGCAATTTGGAGAAGGAATTATCTCATCGGGGTGCGTGGGTGGAGGGAGGTTGGATCTGACTGTGAAGTGCTTGTCATTACCAAGATCTCTCCCTTTCTATTTTCTCTTGTTCCCTTTGTCTTACTCTTTTCCCCTCTCCCCTTTGTCTTACTCCTCTACTTGTGGTTGTTCTGCAACTGCAGCTTGACAGTGTCAAAACATTAGTAAGTGAATAATATAGTACAGATACAGTATACTGCACTTTGTATTTATATATTAAGTGATACACTAAACAATTGTAAGCCCCCAGAATATCCAGTACCATCCATCCCTCTCTCATGCAGGAAATCTGATGGTGGATGATTACCAGATTGATTAATAAATTGTAGGAAAACAAGAACATAAATCCATGTACCTACGCACACATATACACACAAACGCACACACCTGCAGTCCATTTACTGTCACACACATGCGAACATACACATACATACTGAGTCTGTCTCTTTCATCGCCGATGCACCCCATCAAGACAGGTTCACTTTCCACATTCCCTCCCCCTCCCTCTCCTCCATTGATTTGACAATCACTGTGTAATCTCGGGCTTAAATGACTCTTTTTAAAAATGCCGTGGGCACTAGGGTCATGATATTTCCCCTTAATTACTGTGCCACATTATCACCATAAAGCACTTTCCACCTCTCTCACACTTCTAATTACATTGTTCCGATTGCCGTGACACAACCTTTCATTCGCTGATGCACTTTGCAAGCAAATGTGTGCGTGAGCAGGAAAGGAGAGAAGAGAGAGAGAGAGAGAGAGAGAGAGAGAGAGAGAGAGAGGAGCGAGAGAGAGAGAGAGAGAGAGAGAGAGCCAGGGAATGCAAGCAACATGTCTTCATTAAAGAAATGCTCTAACTCACGTCCATGCTCACACTTGTGTTTCGTAGCCCTGACAGTTGTAGCAAAATAAAGAGTATTTATCTGAATTATTTGAGCTGAACACACAAAACAGATGAGACATGAAGATTCTTTTGTTACGAGACAATTATTCATTTTTTAAACCACTGTTGGAAAAATATACACATACTGAAAACACTATATCTGTGAATCTGAAGGTGATTTTGTGGAAGAACTAATTCTGAACTTATTCTTGTTAGCAGTAGCAATATCTTTTCTTCAAATTATCAGACCAGTACTTTCTCATTCAAGATCACTTCTGGCATTCCTGCTTCATTCTACAGTACAGTAGAAATTGACAGGAGAGGCAGGAGATTATTAGAGGCTTAATGTGAGACTGCCTGTAGTGTTGCAAAGATCTAAATGTCTACATCCAACAGCTGAAACACTAGTTAGTTAGTTAGTTAGTTAGTTAGTTAGTTAGTTAGTTTAGACAGTGAATTTGTGACCCTGTGCGTTCTTGTAATTTTCGTTTTTTCAATTTCTTTCTATATGTTACATTAAAAATGGAATGTAGAATAGAATCAAGCCTCTCTCATATGAATTAGACTCAACTTATTTGCAATCCTTTTTGGAGGAAACATGTTGCTGTCTGGATTTTGTTCACTTTTATTACTATTACTATTCATTCAAATGGGATAGACAAAATAATAGAAACACCTGTCAGTATAACACAGTACAATTCAACAGCGCCACTAACTGCAGCCTCCAAAATTTCCAACACAAACCGATCATTATCATCTTCATGACTCTCAGGTTTATTGCAGAGCTGTTGTATCAGACTGCATTAGTATTAATTAGCTCATGGAAATTCAGTGTTTTTATTTACAGGAAATAGGTCATGTTTGGTTAAGTTGCGTTTGTACTCCTACCACTAACAGATGCTGGATGTTTTAACTGCTTTCTCATTACTTTTAGCTGTGGTGCTGAGGTGTTACAACTGACTCAGGTTTGTGAGGGGGGGCGCGTATCCTGTGCAATCAGCTTATCATAGCTGGTAATTTAGTGGTCACTGTAACAACAGATGTACTAAAGCTTACACTAATTTGTAAGCCTTTTTGTATTTGGTGGATTTTTTTAAAGCCAAATCATCAGGTTTATTTTTTTTTTAATTAGCACAGTTATATGACAGTCTTTTCAATGCTACCCTCACCCCCCACAGGCTGTAGAAGTACTCTGTCATACATACTACATACTAATCGGAGAAGTGTTAATTCAAACTTCATTAATTCATCATAATTTGTGTGTTAAGTTGCTGTGATCACGACCACTAAATTACCACTGTGCTTTAATGTCCAGCAGCCACTATTGTAGAAGAAACAGACAAAAAAATGAATATGTTGATTTAAAAAAAACACTTGAATCAATTGAAATTTATTACATATGAGTAGAATTCAAATTCATAAAATAAGACTCAGCTTCAAAGGACAATACAAATAACTACATGGATTTGTTGTACGGGGCTTTTCCATTTTACACACCCAAACTCTCATCACCACCCATTTACTTGTCACAGTGTTCACAAGCCATTATGGGGTCTCTCCTCTGATTTCAGATGGAGGGAGGGGCTCGGGGGCTGTGGTTGCACCAGGTGGGCTCTTTGCTAAATGGCCATTGCTCACTTAATGTTTCCATTAAAGGCAGTGAAGTGGCGACATTGTTGGGCAACCCTTTCCTGTGTGAACACTGTATGAACCTCGGTGTGTTTCCACTGGTGGTCTCCATTTCTCTAACTCCGCTGCTCTTTCTGTATGTATGTCCCTCTCCCTCTTCAAACCAAAGCTATTACACACTGTCAGTGAGAGTCCTGTTATGTGGCTCATAACTCTTCAACATTTTGCATTTCCCCAGTGTGCCTGAAGTGCAATTACAGAGGAAAATGTGGTTGGTTTATGTAGGGGAGGGGGGGGGGCAGGGCAGAGGAGATGGACACATTTAAGATGATCTATTAAATTAAAAATATATATCTGAAACACTTGTAGTTGCTATTTTAATCTAGAGTATACCACATACAGTAGGTGCAGCCACACACACACACAGGTATGTATTTGTGTGTTAAAGGAAGCGGGCAGTATGAAAATGCTTTAATGGGTTTGAGTGTTTGTATTGAGCGAGAAATCAAGAGCAGAAAAATCAGCCGGTCGAAAGATGTTTTGTGTGGGCAGAATTGAAGGTCAGTGCCTCTCAGCAATTAGAATCTTTAATTTAATATGTAAGATAAATGCTAAGTGATGCGCCACATGTAAAATGAATACATTAATACGACCAAACCTGTCTCTGCATGGAGCTACATCTATTTCAGCAACTAGATGGTCAAAACACTGTATGTCTCCTCAGTGAAAGAGGATACAGGCTGCATTATTAGCTTTGCAAACTTTTTATAGTGCAGTATGATTTTATTCAAACGTAAAGCATTCAGTGTCATAGTATTTAAATCTTATAATCATCTTAAAAGAAATTGTAAATGCTTTCTTTGCATAAATTAAAATTGAAATCTGCTTTAAATGCTGATAGAATTATTGCTGCCAGCAGTTGTAGTTACAACTACTGAGCTAGCAAAACTATTTTGCCCTAGGTTTGGTGAACAGAGAAACATATGGGCTAATAGGCTAATAGTATACTTTTGATCTATTCTATTACTGCACTACATGCATGGGACTGTGCAGCATGAGGACTGGTATTTTCCTGTACCAAACGTCCATGCAACATTCAAGTGAAATGAAGCGGTCATCTGTCAGTTTTGGTTAATGTGCCTCTGGTCAAATATAATTAACCTAAATATGGAGCCAGTCCTGCGTATTTTCATCAGTCATTCTTGACCTGGGGATACACAGATTTCTTTAGAGCCATTAAATGGTTCAATTAAATTAATTTAAAATAAATTGTCAACATCTTCCCTGTCCTATTTACCTTACTGCTTCTGTAGTGTGTGTCAGATAGAAAAGGACAATATTTTTTATGGAAAAACAAAGCACTGAGATACACAGATAACCTTTATTCATGTATCGTGTATCTTACATCATCATCAGTTGTTTAATGGACATCCATGCATTCCCATTACTGACATGCTTTTGCCATATGCTATTATTCTCCTTTGAAATGGAAAATAAAAGTCCACAGTTTGGCTCCATCGTATGTTACTATACCTACCCTATCACAGCTAGCTTTCCACACTAACATGGTGTATGTATTACATATATTATTATGCCACAGTTACTGTCCAAGGTCACATATATGCACAATACCCCCCTTATATAATACAAGACTTCATCTACTGTGATACTTTTCAGAGTCTGCAGTGATGTGGAGGGAGATGGATTGCGTGAAAGGGATGAGGAATAGATGTGAGTGAGATGGCAGGGTGTGTCCATTTGTCAGTGCATGATTGCATCAGTGTGTGGGCACACGCTTGTGCTTCACTGCATGCGTACCGCACATTGGAAGCAGCAAAAAGAGGTGAAAATGAAAAGAGGTGTGTGTGTGTGTGGGCCGTGTGTGTTTCTACCTTTGTGCCTGCGTATGAATGTGACTCGGTTGTGCGTCGCTCTCAGCCTTTGATGACCTTTGCGTGTTGCGCTCTGAGAAGAGTGACCCGGCTGTACTCATTAAAACCAATGGAACGGATCATTCCCCGCTAATTGTTTTCCACTGACAAATGGCTCCTCTGACTCCCGAAGACTGCTGCAGGGGCCCTGCCTGCCTAGAGCACACTGACTTCGCTAATGAGAACTGCCATTTTTTGAGTGTGTGTGTGCGTCTTTGTGTGTGCGAGAGACAGTTTGTCTGTGAATGTGCAAGAGTGTGTATGTGCACATCTGTGTATTGTATTTGTGCTGCCAGCCTCCCTCTCTGCGCACTGGCATGTGTAAAGTCGGAAACACTGCTACATTAGGCTCAGCATAAGCCATTAAGGCATTTTTGTCCTGTCAATCACCCTAACACAGAGATATTGTTAACATGTGAAGTATTAAATCATGAAGTTGGTCATTATTTACATTTGAATATATTCCATGCAATATGCTATGCAATCATTTTAGTGAATGAAAGGTAATTTTTTCCCCATTTCCACTGAAAGTAGAATATTTTTACTGTGCCAGCTTTAGCATGGTTTCCATCATTAAAAAAAAAAAAGTGATATCCCTCTTCTACCAAACCACCACTCTCCTCTTCTCTGTCCTCCCATTGTGTCTGCATCAGGGAACAGTTGCTGTCGTGGGTTAAAAGACGCCAGCATTGACTGTCAGGAGGAAACAGGAAGCAAACATCAGTTAAGTTTAGAGACAAATCTTGGTTTGACTTAAAATGACTACTTTGTCAAAGTTACAGTTCATCTTCATGGTTATAATAATAACCAAGTGTTAAGGTTCCACAGTTTTCTCCTCTTGCCACTTCCCTTGTTTACAGTTGTCTCTTTGTTCTGTATCCATACCACACACTCTCTTTCTCCCCATTGTCCCTCTCTTTGCTTCCACCTGTTCCATGGTCCATTGGATGACTGTGAATCCTATTAGGGAACACCCCTCAGCACCCCCAGCCCCTCCCCAGCCACATTACCTGGCACTAATCCATCAGAGGGGCAGTCAGGCTGTGCACCACCTCGCCGCCACCCATCCTTGATACCCGCCAGTGCCCAGTGCTGCAGCAGAGGCCCCAGCTGGGGGACCGCCAAGGCTCGGTCGTTATCAGATGACGGATAGCTTCATATCAGGTGTGTAAAGCGGGCAAGCGTTGGCGAGGGCCATCTGGCCAATGATTTGAGGGAAGTTGGGAAGTCAGGTCCGCAAGCGAGGTATAGCAAGGTGGGTGATGATGATGGATGGGGCCAGGAGCACCACCGCCAATCATGGCAACCTTTGGCAGCTATTATACATACATGTTTGGAGGAACTATTTCCCAGCCACATAAGCACACAGGCATGGTTAGACACTAGCTGTGGTATAACTATTTCACATGTGCACAACAATATCACTATCTTCACCTTCCTGAATCAGTCATCTTCTCTCTTTTCTCCTCACAATAACCCCTCTCA
This sequence comes from Scortum barcoo, assembly GCA_023238725.1. Lineage (NCBI taxonomy): Eukaryota > Metazoa > Chordata > Actinopteri > Centrarchiformes > Terapontidae > Scortum > Scortum barcoo. Next base: position 11,609,339 of record CM041548.1, on the reverse strand, counting down.
CTTTTTCAACCCTTTATCTTTCCTTATATTTCTTTCCTCTCCTGTCTGTACAGTACATTTACTGTCGTGAATCCAAGTAAAAAACATTTGGTAGCATCACTGTAAATTCAATACCTGAGGTGAGAGCATTCCCTTGTTACTTTTATATGAATTTTGGGGAATGTTACAGGCTCCCTCTGAACAAGTCTTAGACTTCACAATGAAGTCTTACCAATGAGAACACGATGACTTTTTATTCATTTGCTGACAGAGAAGACACTTATACCTACCAACAAAGTGAGACGCTGTCACTTAAACTTGAATGTATTTCTGTACAGCCTCATGTACTACAATTTCATTTCTACATCCCTTTGAAACTGTGGCAATATGTTAGTGCTGTTAGAAGCTATAGTATAATGCAGTCAGTAACACCAAACAAAAATATAGAAACTGAATCGAATAAAAGAAAACATCATTTTGTCGGCATTGTTGTGACGATCTTTTGAAATGTTAATGAAATCTATGTTTTCTGTCACGTTGCTCATCATTAAATGTGTCCTTGTGTGACAAGAATAAGCTGTGAAAGTGTGTGAAGAGAGTGAGTCAGGAATGCACTGTTGTATGCAAAGACAAAGGAGTAACGTTACGTGGTTAATTACTTTCTGAGCTGAGGAGTAGTTTCATCAATTGAATTCCACTGTACATTTGTTTCGCCAGCATCAAGAGGCTCAGGAGATGATTCATCAGCCATGTGACATTATAACAAAGGGATTAGCACAGCTGTCGAAAGGAAGTTGCGAGGGTAGGAATTACAAAGGACAAAACCTTCACAGAAAAGGAAGTGCCTGTATTGCATTTTCATTAATGAAATATTTCTTACTGGATGAAAACTGTGCCTATAGTGGGAGATACATAGGCATAAATTGTGCAGCATGTCTACGAGCAGTTAATTTTACATGGCTTTGTGTGTTTTTTGTGCATCCCAAGGATATATCAAGTATACCTGGATTTGTCATTTTCCCCCGCAAATGGAAAACGCTCCCAAGATCTGTTGTAAAGGTCTCATTGACTGAGTACACTTCCAGTTGTTAAAACATGGTCCCGTCTTGGCATATTAATTCACTCCATCATCCCCGGTGTAAAATCAGGACTCAACTTTCGGAGGTTCTGCTCGCTTCAAGAAAAAAAAAAAACAGACATACTGAAACTGACTAAGAAAGCACCAGAACATTTCTTGCATCTTGTCTTTCTCTCCCTCTTACTGTCAACTTTTCCTTTTTTCGTTTCGCGACCACAGGGAATGCCGGGGTGTCGAGAAGGGGAGGAGAGGGACGGGGAGGGGGAGGCAGCGCGGTGGCAGGCAACTGGGAGATGTGTTTTTCACGTGTTTACTTCAAATGCACATGGAAAACTACAGCACCTCAAAGAATTGCAGGATACCCTTCAGGCCCCAGCAGAGAGGCAATGACAGACGTATATATCTGCCATTTTGGGGACTGATGTACACAAAGACAATACGGTGGGGATGTCCCTATTTATGTCTTTTTTCACTATTTTCAAAGAAAACATCTCCTGCATCACATTTAAACATAATTCAGTCGTGAAGATATCTGTCTGTTTGCCCATTTGACACGGATTTTTGTCTCTGTAATATACTATGACATAATAAGACGTCGTTATCAAGAGTGTGATTTGAAATGTATTGTCTCCTGTGTTTGCATGCTGTCAGGATATTTAGCCAGTTGTCTCTAGAAGTTGGAGACACTCATTTACATTTTCATGGAAGCAGGCGAGGTTGTCAGTTTTCGCCCACTTAGTTCTTCTCCTTTGCTACGAGCCAGACGGTGGGTTGAATTCCATAATACCCCAGTGTGTGAGTAAGATCCCTCTCCAGACACTCTACCTGCATAAGATGCTGCACTGCAGATGCGATCCCATCATGCAGCTCATGCAGTCTCTATTCCTCCCTCCCACAATCCCTTTCCCATCTCCATCAGCAGAGGGTTAGTGATTTTGTTTGAATTATTACACATAATGCATTGCTCCAGGAGATGTAGAGTAATGTACAGAGGATGTCATATTTAAATATTCTATTGTTTTGTGAGAAAAAAAATGATTCAGGACAGGATTATATAATAGCATGTTGATGATGGAATCAAGGGGTTATGCGATGTGGCAGAAATATCTCGAGTTAAACAGAAAAATATAAAAAATATTTCAGATATTAAATTTGAGGCAGTTAACACAAAATCCTTGACTCCTTCGATGCAGATTCTATTCAGCCAACCTTGCAAGGGCATTCAACAAAAGCCTTTTTTTCCTTGACAGACTGGCACTCCCAGTCTCCATCAATGTTACTTTCATTTTCTAATTTTTTATCATTTCTACAGCAGAACCATTAAGTATTCGATCTTTGCTGAAGTACTTGAGGACAACTCCAAAAGTTACTGTTACCTTGGTCATAATTCTATAAATGAATGTATTTACTCACTGCTGCACCCATATTTTCTCTTTTTAAAGACTTGTTCATGACTTGTTGCCATTTAGAACTGAAAGACATGACATTAACATAAAATACTACACATTAAAACAAACGTATTTCTATGCCACTCTCACTGATAAATAAGAATGTCCATATTAGACAATATAAAATTGTACTTAGAGTAACAAAAGTACCTAAAAATTATTCATGTCAGTCCTTTACCTTTCTATATTGTATTATTGGAACATTATTGCAGATGCATTAATGTGTAAGTAGCACTTTACGACTGCAGTTGGTCAAAATGGTTCAAATCTAATTTGAACTATTTTAAATGTATTTCTAATTATATGCAGTTTGGTATTTTAACACTAACCCCTTTGTTTCTATTTTCTAATAGTCAATTTATTCACATACAAAGACAAACTTTTTGTATCACTGCCCATTTGAAGACCAAACCACCACAGTGACAAAAAAAGTTCATTGTATCTGCACACTGATGACCCGAAAGTAACATTGCGAACGTTCAGTATTACTAGGCTTGGACCTGAACGCATAAGACTTGGCAAGTTTAATTTTACTTCGTGATCAGAAACAGGCAAGACAATACCAGAGCAGGCAAGGCAGGCAAGGCAAACTCATCCAGTTAGGGTTCAGGTAAAGTCCAAAAAGCAGGCAGGGGTTCACACAGGCAGGGATCAGGCAGGCAGCGGTGATGGCTGGAATGCAAAATTGAAGGCACACTGAAATATCTTGCAGAGAATGAATGGAAATGGTCGAGTTTACATACTGCAATGCTAATTGTGGGAAGTGGGAACAGGTGTGCAAGGAGGGGGTGGGGGTGTGGGAAAGGGCAGGAACGCAGTACTAATGGCAAGGAAGGACAGTGTGGCAGGATGTGAAATGTCAAGAGAGTGAGTCGAGGGGAGAGAGCAGGTAGAGAACGTGGAAGTAGAATCAGGTCGACGTTGTGAGACGCATCGAGATCTAAATGGACTGAAGTGGGAATCACCATCGTATTCGTGCACACCTTTCTGGCTTCAACTACATTACCTCACCGCTGTCTTCACCTTAATGTGCCGTACAGATCAGAAAACACAGCGCTAAGCAAGCTGCTTCTTCTTATCCTGATGCTTTTGTAATGATGATGTTGACAGTTGATGGCTGCTTGGCCTCAGGCGATGCTGATCCAATGCCAGTTAATTACGGGGGGCTCGAATGGCACTTGTTTACTGTCAACTCCTAAGTTATATTTGTCTCATTCTGGCTTTGTCCCCTTGAATGTAAAATGTGTGTGTGTGTGTGTGTGTGTGTGTGTGTGACCATGTTACAGGTGGCCGCCCAGTAGGTGGGAAAATGCAGGAAGTCTGCTTGTCTGTGTCCACATGTATCAGACGCAGCATGTTTTTCCCTTTCAGAGGCGAGGTATCCTGTGTGTGTGTGTGTTTTGTGTGTGTGTGTGTGTGTGTGTTGTCACGTGCGCGTGTGTGCATGTGTGTCTATGTATGTCGCCGATCACACTGGGCGGCTGACTTCCAGGAACCCCTGCAGCAAAAACAGGCCCTGTGTGTTTCCTGCTCTCACGCACCGTTATCACAGGACACACACACACAGTCACAATCACACACACACACAGATCATTGCCCTATTCCTTTTCCCTTGCAGGTTTCCTCAACGCCTATCCTTGTGCCTCCGGCCGTCAAGATGTTTCGCTGTGATTGTCATGAGAGAACTTGCTCTCTCCGGGAACGAACCAGAGGACACAAACAGGCGAGGAGTGACGGCATCCTTACGGGCCCGCTGTTTTTTTTTCTGACCACACTGGGTTGCTCAGTTAGCATGGGCACATTACCTTTGCACCTATTCCTGACCTATTCCCTTCCTCCTCTTTTTCATCATTTTCTTTCCCTCTCTTCTTATCATTGAATTCTTTTCTCCCTGCCTTTCTACTTCTCACCTGCTCCCCCTATACATCTATTCACACATCCTGTGTTGCCCACTGGTTTTGTCAGCGACCAACAAAAGAACCCATACTGGTAAAATGGAAGTAGAGCAGAGAGTCCTTGCTCTGTGCTTGTGAGGTTGCCAGAGACCGTATCTATCCATATTCCCTCTGCGACCCACCGCTGAAGCATTGCAGATAGGGAGAGACAAGGGAGAAATGAGAGGGAAAGATGAAGTGAAAGAGAGAAGTGCACAATGGCACTGTTGCAAACAATTGCCATTAGTGGCATCATCTTTTCCCCACAGAGATTGCATTGGGGGAGCAATGAGCTCCACGCTGATGGTAGGCTAAGAACCCACCAAATGTTTTACATACATGACAGACAAAAGCAGGGGGATGTTACTTTAGTTGTGGCGATTCTCTGTAAGTAAGTAAGATTTAGGTAAAAATGATTAATTTTGCCAGGGAAAAACACTGAATTGGTTGCTTTTCTGGAGGATCCTTTGTTTTGTGTGGAAATTTATGGAGACCACATAACTTGCAGTAGATGGTTTTGTTGTTGAATCAGAGTCTGACATCAGATAAGAGTGAACTGAATTTATAGTTGGAAATTCATAAAAGACATGTCATGCAAATCTGTGAAGTTTCATTTTTGCTTACGCTGCCAATGTTTATTTGTTTTAGCCAAAAGGAGTACATGTGTTTGAGAGTTGCAGAATAGAATAGAATTTTTTAATTTATGAGATGTTATGAACGAGCTATGGTGCATGCCTTGTTCAACCATGCAGTTCAAGAGGACCGGTTGTTATCACCGAGTTGTAAACGTAGCTTCTGCTCTGTGCTTTCACTGGCTCTGCGGGCGAGATGACTTCCAGATGGTCCGGGGAAAGTGTTTGCCTTAGGTTACTGCAGGCCAGTCTGCCTGTGCCTTTTTCAGCTGAGGGAAAGATAGAGATACAGAGTGTGTGTGTGTGTGTGTGTGTGTGTGTGTGTATGTGTGTGTGTGTGAGTGAGTGCAGACATGCATCACGCAGTCCTACTTTTTTTTTTTACACGCACACAACAGCCAACCTGCTCCTCAAACACTCAGCTGGCTGGTTCTTGTCCCCGACACTCCACTGTTGTCTATGCAAGTGGTTCTCAGTGCGGGACCCAAGGACCACTGGGGTTCCCTAAGGACACTCTAGGGGGTCCCAAGCACAAATGAATAGACAAGGTAATTTATTCTATGGCACTAAATGGATATCCATTAGTATTTAACTTGTCTCAACAATGGACAGAATTTAAAGGTTGACATTTATTTTATTTTTTAAGTCCCATCGAACACTGACCCCTCCAGTTATTTCAATAATTATACTAATTTATGATCAATAACAATTTCACAAATACAAATACAGCACCACAGAAAGAATCTTATCATTTTTATTCTGTGCAAACGATGCATTCTCAAGTTTAACTAAAGCAAATATAAAGCTTTATCTTAATTAGAAAAATCATGTGGCTATCTTCAAAATACAAATATCTCTGTTTTCACACAAAGTAGTGAAGTTTCCATCGAAAATTTAACAACATTTTTTAACCGATTTCAAAGATTTCCAGAAAATGAGAATGTATGCAAATTTCCATTTAGGACTGTAATGTGCGCATAAGCAGGCGGTTAAGCTAACTGTCCAAATGGGTGCCATTAAATGCAGGGAAAGTGGACGCTAGGAGATGATGTAATTAAAAGAGCACCTAAAACCTTAAGCTATCGAAAAACATTGCGTAAAACATGATGGAAACATGGTATTTATGTTTGTATGTATTAAAATGAGGAAGGTTACAGTCACATGCCTCATTATTTAACCATTAAGCCCATTTCCACTGCACTCCGTTGCATTTTGCATTTTGTTTTGATCGTAGCTGAAAAACTTTCTTTTGTATTTTGACTTTTTGTGATAAAAATCTGCATTAGGACAGATAAGTGCAAGTGCAGTTAATGTTTCTGTGCTGAGCTGCAGTGAAGAGACGGTCAGGAAGAACACACTTTTGCACAGAACGAGGAACGTGGATCAAGTCCTCCATCACTTGGAGTCAAAACTCGGACGGACTTAACCACAGCCGGTGTGACCTGAGGGTCACACACTCACAGTGCCCAATGAGGCTATTACACATATGGTAGTACTGCTTTGAGACACACCTGGGGAAAAAAAACAGCCACCTATCCTTTAATTCTTGGCTGACATGCCATCTCATGCATCCTCCTGGTAAAAACACCTCAGGGGTAACCTCCCCTGGGAGCCCTCGACGTGGAAAAGCTTCTGGAGCCATTGGCACAGCAGAAAACACTTCGACTTGACCCGACCCTGCTTCTTCTTCTTTTCTTTTCTTTTTTTTTTTTCCAACCTGTTTTAGGACACACAGATGCTAGCTGCTGCCCAGTCGCCGCCTCTCGCTCCCTCTCCTCCTCCTCCTCCTCCGGTCCCGCCCACCGCCACCTGGCTCTGCTGCGCACCGCCGACTGGAGGCAGAGCGTCGCTACTCCTCTTCCACCACGCCGACAGGAGAAGCTGAGGACAAGGAGCCCGGTGACCGAGGCTGTGTGCGCGCAGTGTTTTAAACGAAGCCGGTTCAGCTCAGACCGAATCGCCGCTCGCAGGATTTTTTTCTTTTATTTCTTTCTTTCTTGGAGGAAAGGTGGACAGATTCAGCCGGGTGCCCTGCGCACTGCTGCATCCTTCCTCCTGCCTCTCCATCTCCGCCTCGTCCTCTCCTCCCTCTCTCGCCTCTGCGCTCTCGCAACACTCCCGGCTTCTCTAAAAAACCCCCCTCCTCCTCCTCCTCCCCACCTCCTCCTCCTCCTCCTCCCCTCTCTGCCCAGTGACTGATCGCACTTCTTATCGCGAGCTGCCCTTCTTCATCTTCTTCTTCTTCTTTGGTCGGAGTTTGAGCCACATTTTTCTCCCCCACCGAGCAGCTGGAAGTATACGCGCCGCCGGAGGACCCCCCCCCCACTCCCCCCCTGAAAGAGAGCAGGCTGGACTCTGCAGCTTTCGCCTCCCCGACACGAGCGGATCAGCGAGCGGACGGAGTCAAAAAAGGACTGGAGATTATTTTGCCCCCTCACATCAGCGTGCCGCATGGTGGGAATTTCTGCCTCTTTTCAGTGTAAGTGGCCTCTCTCTGTCTCTCTCTGTGTCTCTCTCTCTTCTCGCTGTATGTTGATCATGTTTCCCCCAAATCCCCAAATTACCCCCCGCCCCCCTTTTTCATGTGTGCGCAGGATTTTAGGAGATAAAAATCACAGGATGGCTCTGTAGAATTTGAAATCTGTGATCTGGGCTTTGTTAGATGTATTTCAGTGGGAAGTGAGATGGAGCTCTGGTGCCTTGGAGTAGTAAACGTGAGGCGATTTATAAAGAAACACACTGCGCACACAGACATTATATATATATATATATATATATATATATATACATATATATATATATATATATATATATATATATATATATAGCAGTATTTATTTTAGCTGTGTTTTCATTGTCCTGCCATGATAAATCCGGTGCAGAAGGGCGTCTGTGCTGTGCGTAATGGTGTGTGTCAGGGTTACAAACACATTTCAGTCAAATGGGAGATAAAGACTGAGCAGTTAAAATGTATTTTTCATACTAAGGGATTCATTTACAGACATTTAAATGAACTGCTCAAAACGAAGGGCCAAAGCTCGTTATTGGGTCCGGGAATTGATTTATTTTTCGTGTCGTCAGAGGAGCTTCCCAATAAAACTTGCTTCAGTTTGTTTAAATGGTGACACCAACTTGCAGATGAATCGCCAGGGGGGGGGGAAAAAAAGCATAAATAAATAAATAAATAAATAAAAAAAAAGCAGACACCGTGTGATGAGCCTGAGCCCGGCGTGGAGAGGGTTTCTGGGGCAACAGGCAACTCGAGTTCATGGATCAAGTTTGGATCAGCCCTCTCGGTGTGCCCGGACCTCCGTGAGGCTGATCATCCGCAGAAAAAAAAGGGGGCTCAGACCGACCAGCAGATACACGCAGAAATACGCAGCGATGTGCCAAAGGCTGCTGAGAGGGTGCGAGGTTTTCAATCGCATCTTCTAACAACATTAAGCGAAGTCTGTTATCACTGAGGACATAATCCGGTGCAGAAAAGTTCATCAGTTTCTGAAATAAACGAATACGATCTTGTCATTTTGGTGGGAATAAACATCATTTTGGGGGGTGTCCATCCCTCAGCGCAGAGCCTCTCCTCCTCACCCTCTGCTCTCTCTCCTCTCTTTTTTGTTTATTAGACAGACAGACTTTGCATCTGAGAGTTTGCATTTGAAAACATCCTCCGGAGCTCTGTCACAACTGTCAAACGCATCCTCCCAAATCCATGTGAAGTTTCCACCTCCACCCGCTGCGACGCAAAAAAAAAAAAAAAAATCAGAGATAGTTTTTCTTTTCTTAAATGGAGGAGGCGTAGGGTTGAAATTAAAGGCTTTGGGCTGCATTTTACTCCAGTGGGAATCTTTTTTCCCCCGGCTGGGAAAAGAGCAAGAAGACATGCGGGTTAGGGAGGGAGGCCGCCGGGGCGCAACCTGTCGGTGCCCGCCTGTTCTCACGGCTCGGATTAGAGAAGGAGGAAAATATCTTCTGGAAACCCGCAGGGCTTTGGACATTTTTAACGCATGCCAAATAGTCCCATGCGAAGCTTTGTAGGCATCCAAGAGGGCGATTGTTAACTCCTCTTTAAAGCGTGACCCTCTGCAGATGCAGCCCTTGCCGAGTTAAATATAGTTAAAAAAAAAAAGCAGGATTGTTAAATAGGAATTTTGCATTGATACAAGCTATTTATATCAACAAGAAAATCATATATATAAGCATTTTAAATCTAGAAAATCAAGACAGTGGTATTTTTATTGGGCTGTCATGATGCACATGTAGCTTATAATTTAATATATCTGATGAATTTAAGTGGTCCAGCTGGAGATTGAGTATTATAAAGTTTGCTTTATTATCAGTGTTTGTTTTCACTATTATTTACTGGAGTGGTCATACTATTTGAATTGATTACCCTGGCCATCATTTATTGTGTCATCTGTTGTTTTTTTACCCATTCTTTAACCTCTGGGACTTCCATTAAAGTAGTGAAAAGACCATTACCTGGAGTGTGTGTGTTTACAGAGATAAAGAGAGAGAGAGAGGAGAGAGAGAGAGAGAGAGAGAGAGAGAGAGAGAGAGAGAAAGCAGGAGTAAATGAAAGGTAAACAAAGCCGGTGATGAGGGGAGAGTAAATGATAAGTGCTGTTTGCAGGTTATCACTGTGTTTGTGTGTGGTTGCATATGTGTGTGTGTGCATGTTGCATCCATGCCCCCGTCCGTGCACGCTGTACAAACAGGCTTGTATTAACGTTAGCTGCCGTGGCCCTCTGTGGTCCAGGCTCTGCAGCATCAGCTAGCACTTCCAGGGGCCATCTGCCCAGCCACCAGCCTGCCTCACACCTGTTCCCCCCTCCCTCCTCTCCTCCCTCCCTCCCTCCTCTCCTCCCCCCAGCTCTGAGGCTATAGGGTCAAATACATCAGGCCGCTGCTTGCTTACGGACGGACGTGGCCTTGCAAAAATGATGGCAGCCATTTTATTCTCGCCTTCACACACACACAGACACTGAAACAAACACACACACACACACACACACACAATTATAATTGATTGGCAGCTTAAAAAAGTGATGCTGAAAAAGATTCACTGTGTCATCTGCACAGTGACAATGTGGTGTGCAGATGACACACACACAGACACACACACAGACACACACACACATGCTTTGGCTTGATTATTTCCATTTCTCCTCTGGTGCTTTTTGATGCTAACCACAGCTAATGGTTCTCTAGTGGTTACACTCCATCCAAACATAGCTTTTAGATCGATGAGTTACTATGAAACAATGAATTACTATTATTTCAGAGCGGGGGGGAAAAAAACACAGATTTCCCCTTTAGCACAGAGTCACGCTGAGGCTCCAACGCTGTGATGCAATTACAAAGCACTTCTTTCAAGTATGACACACAGACGTTTGGATGCGGTCCAGGTTCGGTACGGTATGGTGAATAAGTGATGATGACTCAACAGAGTTAATATGCTGGCTGCATCGTGAAGCCCCCTTGTGTATTTCTGCATCAGCTGTAAGACTCTACTTTCTCAAAAGCTACACACTGGTACCAATATCCTCCCGTGAAAAAAGGCAAAGGCTCGGTATCGGGTGCCGCAGAGACAGAGTTTTATGATGCCAAGAAATAACTGCATTACCTGAATTGTGTCAGTTTGCTCATTTGGTTTAACTGAGATGATTCGAGAGTGCTCTTGGCTCAATGTGATTAGCCAGACACTTCCTTTGTTCGGCAGGTTGGTTTAGTCATTTTAGATCCTAGAATGCAGAAATGAACGCAGGCTTTTCTTTTATGAACTGGTTACACTGTATGCTAAAAATGCTCTATGTCCTCAGGAGTTCTGTGGTTTTGGGGCGTTTGTTTGCTGCATAATTCAGTGCTTGGAATATGTGAGCTTTCCTAGTGCTTCAGTCGGCTAATGGGAACTTCACATAACTGCAATGTCTTTGTGTTGAGTTGAATTTGAATGGATTGTTGCTATCATAAGGAAAAACAAAAAAAGTACAATATTCAACATCCCTTTGATTTTTTTTTTATAGCACACTAGCCTTGCTAACTGAAGAAATAATGTGTGTAAAGACAGAGATGTCGGGGTGTTTTGAAACATGTACAGGTTGTGTTTGAAGCCGTGCAGTCAGGGGCAAATGTCAGCAGCAGAAATGGACACTAAAACCACTGATCCGCGCACTCCTTCAAGATGTATAGATCTGTTCTGATTATTCAGAGCCGTCTCTTACCAAGTCCCAGAGTGAATTATAGATGGAGTCAGGGGTGTGTGTGTGTGTGTGTGTGTGTGCATGCATCATGCACCTACATACACACATGCGGCCTTGTAGATCGATAGGCCCATTGATGGTTATCAGCAAGAGGGCAGTTCTCCTCACTGCTTATTGAATTTCATCACCCATGAAAGAGCAGCAGTGGTATAAAAGACATTGTGTGTGTGTGTGTGTGTGTGTGTGTGTGTGTGTGTTTGTCAGGTGTATGCATCTGCGTGCCAGTGGGTTGTATATGTGGTGTGTGCACACTCTCCACCTCTCAGCAAGAGGTCTTTGTTTTATCGTAGCCGTGAGTTGGCCTTTACGGGGGCTTATTTAATGTCAAAGTCAACAGTGAGCACTACAAACTGATTTTATTGGCCTTGTTCGTGTTTTTTCTTCAGATAACATGAGACTTATAGGGCAAGTGAAGAAGAGGCCAATAGGGCAGAGTCTGACAATTCATCATGTTTTACAGGCGTCGTTAATTCTTCATAGGTTTGTGCACTTCAAGTCTTTTAGGAAACAAATGGGAAATCATATTTGTAACGGATCTGTTCCTGAATGTGACTGAATCCAACTTCTTCTTCTTCCCTTTCTTAACTGTTACAGAAGCAGTAACACAGAGACAGCTATGCTAGAGGTGTCGTTAAAAACAGACAGCTTGGAAATGTAGTTTGTCACTTGTTTAGGTGGACAGCTAACTGTAACTACAACACAGTACAGAGTTCTTGGACTGAATAGATGTGCGGGACAACAAAACACACCCACACACCCTCTCTCTCTCTCTCTCTCTCTCACACACACACACACACACTGCTCTCTCAGTCCTCTGTATATAGACTGGGATTGAGTTGCTAATTACCTTCACTTTCTCAAACTGTAGCATTGCACACAGTCTGCCTGTGTGCGATACATGGACACACACACACACACAGACTAATGCACACACAGAATCTCTCTCTTAGGCTCCCTTACCATGATGTCTTCCCCTCCCCCTCTCTCTCTCTCTCTCTCTCTCTCTCTCTCTCTCCCACTGTTTATTTTCCTGCCTCCATCTGGAGTCGGCTGATATTGTAATCGCCCTAATGCACATTGCCTTCCCCTCACACACACAGACATGCACACTAACACACACAAACACATACGTACAATGTGCCATCCTGACAAGCCCCTTTTCTTATTCCAAAAGATAAGCCACTGGATGTGATTCTGTGACTGTGTGTGTGTGTGAGTATAAGTGCACATGCAGGTGTCTATATAGTGTGTCTAATGACTACAAAAGGACACACACAAAAAGTGTGTTTCTCCCTGCACTCTGCCAAAGGTAACGATATTGAATAGGCACTTCTTAGTGATGTGGAGCGGCGATAATGGGCGGCCGAGTGAAGATGTTACCCGTTATCTCTCACCTCTTCGATATTCACCTGTCACCCAATTTGCATTAAAAAATTACACAGTTGAAGAGAGAGAAATTCAGGGGCAGGTAGAGGAGAGTGTGTGTGTGTGTGTGTGTGTGTGTATGGTTGCTCAAAGTGTGCGTTTTTGTTTTATGCCTTTTGTTGAAGGTTTGTATGAAAAGGAAAAGTGCGTACGTGTGTGGGAACATGAGGAAAGAGATTACCGCGCTGCCATCTCTAATAGCTTTTGTTTTGCGATTCAGGAGAGGTTTGGGATGTTGGAAGGTGGGAGCGCGCGCACACACACCACACACGCTCGCACAAATGCCGAGGACACACAGACGGGTTTGATTGATGGCGAGTATGAGCTGTGAAAGTGTGCGATTAGGAGGATTTTTTTTCCCTAGTTCACGAGAGGACGACTGTTGAAGGATGGACCGGCTTGCTTTGCTACCAGTCCATAAAACTTGAACATAAAAGTCGTTTTTGTCCTTGTGTGTGTGCCTGTGTATGAGAGAGAAAGAGAGAGAGAGAGTGAGAGAGGTAGAGGGGTGGGCACAGACAGACAGCTCTTAAAACAAACAAACAGGCAGGCAGAAAATCAGACACATTGACAAAGAAAGAGACAAAGAAAAGAGGAAATAGATGAGAAAGAGGGAGAGTAGGGGAAAACCTCACCTCAGCCCCGTCACGCTTTAACGGTTTTAATCACCTAAACCGAGGTTGCTTCCTCCATAAAAATTCAACATTGTTAACATTGACCTGCACGAGCATGTGAGGATAATTCTCTTTCTGCCATTCTGTTACTGTTTTCTTTTTCTTTTTTTTAAAAAAAGGACATAATTTACAATCACCCTCCCTGCTTATCAGCTTGGATACCCCCAGTATTTGATTTACAGCTCGGTTCTCTCTCATTAATTTTGATGTATGGATTTGGACGGTACACTTTATGAAAAGGGCAGCCGCTGGAGTGGAGCCCTGGCTAGCCTGGTAAAAAGAAGTGTAATTAAGATCAGCAGACAGGGAGGGAGAGAAAGAGAGAAGCGCCAATCAATAGATGCAGACAGTGGACCCTCTGTTTTTTTCCCTCCGAGTATTGGCGTGTTCAGTCAATTACAGCTGGAGAGAGAAGAGGAGGCGAAGGAGAGAGAGGGAGAGAAAGAGAGAGGGGGATGTGGGATGTGTGTGCAGATATGTGTGCGTTAGGAGGTGGGCGCACGCGTTTGTCCACATATTGTGAATGCCCACATCCAAATGTCTGTCAGTGGATGGGCGTACGTGTGAGTAGCTGCAAACAGCAAATACACATCTGCGTTTAAGATGTGTTCCTTTAATATTCATAATAAAATATAGTCGACAACTGCGGAGCGGACACATCCACTGTTGTTTTAGGACTTCCAATTGCTTCAAGCCTTTTATCTGCCGTCAGAGGACACAACTAAATCATTGTTTCCTCTCCTTGCTGTTTAAAATCACACCACCGCGGCCAAATAATGAGGCCCTTTTCTTTTGTGGTTGAATTTGACTTGCATGATGGGTATTGTAGGAAGCGAGGGCTTCCAGCTGTTGTCAGTTAGTGTCACAGACAAACAGGGAGATGGGACAATGGGACGACGGCCGCTCGCGCCGTCCGATTGTCTTGTTGTCAAACCGACAGCAGGTGCCTCAAATGATAAACGCAGAGTGTCAATTATTTCGAGGATGGGCCATTTTGGAAATTGGTTCAAAGAGAAAGAGGGAGAGAGAGTGGGAGAGTGACAGAGGAGACAGTGGAAAGAAATGGAAGGAGCTGGTCCATTTTCCCAAAATGGGGCCAAGTAAAAGCCTCATTTTGTTTAACTTCTAGTGCATCCTGTCCCCTGTATTTCCCTCCCCACACGCCCCTCCCCATCCAACCTTCAATAGCCTGAATTGTTGCTAGCCACCCCGCTAAGTGTTTGTATGCTCACAGTCGATAAAGTCTTCGCCGGGGAACAAAATTGCAGTCCATTTTATCTCAACCAAAATGGTATTTGATGGCATTTCCATCTCCAAAAAGAAGAAGGATGATTATGCTCCAAATAATCACGCTTGCTGGGGTTTTTTTTCTTGAGGAGGATAAAAAAGTCCTGGTTTTCTTGCTGAAAATGGTGGTTAAGTTAAAAAAAATGGAGGGGGGTGAGTTGTGAGGCTGTAGCTGTGTATCGATGGATAGATATAGATCTCAAGAGCTGCTTTTTCCCAGATGTGTATGTGTAGATTGTGGTGTATTACAGATAGAAAACCTAGACACCTAGAAATAAAATCAAAATGGAAAAAATCTATCTATCTATCTATCTATCTATCTATCTATCTATCATCTATCTATCTATCTATCTATCTATCTATCTATCTATCTATCTATCTATCTATCTATCTATCTATCTATCTATCTATCTATCTATCTATGTGTGTCTGTAGCGTCATGTGATATACATTCATGACCCCAGCTGCTCTTATGGATTTGCGATTGACAGCCCTTTCATCAAAGCATCTGTTCTTCCACTCTGTCGTACTCTCACCATATGGACATGTCATCCTCAGCTGCGCGTTTCATAGTAGCGTAGATGATGTGTCTCCATGGTAACCAAACTCCCCTTTTAGAAATGTGATATGAATTATGTTTTTGGCCCCACAGGTGCAAGGATGTCTACACACACTGGTGTCTATATTGCAATGTACCTTGACATTTATGTGTTTCATATCGAGTTAGTAGTTGCAATGGCGGACTTGATACCGCGGCGCTCTCTGAAGCTTTATGGCTCCTACAGTGCACAGACATGTTTGTCTTCTCTCCACGATAAAGCCATTTGTGAAAGAAGCGAAGCTTTTTTCCAGGATTTAAACAGCTCCAGATTGCGGCGAAACTCTTTAGTCCTGGTAACACTGAGAGTAGGCGCGGAGCAAGGGAGGGAGAAGGGCTCTCACGGAGCAATAAAAGTCCAGGAGAGAGCATAAATCCATCTCCCCTTGTAAGGTCCGAAATTTTTTTGCAGATGTTTCAAGATGTTTGGCCCAAGTGATGATAATTTCTTGCCCATCTGTCTTCTCTCCTCCTCCTATGTCTCTTTATCAACATCTGGTTTTTGGTGCGGCAGGGAAACAAGTATCCTTTATAAGCCAAGGGTTCCCAGTTCCCCCTCTGCTTGTGCTATTAACTTAGCCTCAACTACTGCGCTCTCTCTGTGCACACATATTCACATATGCTAACTATTAGAAAGTCATACCATTCAGAAAATGTAATAACTTTCAGTTAGAGGGGGAGATAAAGTATTTTGGCTTTTTTGTTCTCTCTTCACTTTTTCCATAACTGCGAAGAATTTGGGGTTCTGGTTTTTATGCCTCCCCTGTGAGAGGACAAATTACTGCCTAGTTGTTAGTTTGAGGATGCTTTAGTGAGAGGAAAGCCCCTTCCTCTTAAGCGTTTGAGTAGGACCCTTGGGTGTCTGTTTGCACCTCTACTACCCATTTAGGAGTGAAGAGCATAAAGCTGCTACTCGGGGTGACAGAATCAGAGACACATTGCATCAATTCACTTGCAGGAAGAAGACATGCTTATTTGGGAACGGATGCACACAAACATTTTGCTGCACACTTTAGCAGTACAGCGAAATTAAGATCTTAATTTGCTATTTCCTCTTTGGCAATATTAAATTGTCCACATAATAATTCACAGCTGCGCAGGGATCGTGTATTGTGACGCAGCTGCAACTCTATGTTTGCGAATTTAACCATTTCACACACAGAGCTGAATTGCACATCACATGCATACATACACACACACACACACATCTAGACACACAGGTATGGACTCACCAAATTGCTCTCTCGCATGCTCACAGACAGTAAAAAGTCGAACACACAGACAAAGACACGCAGCTCAGCAACATATGGCAGAGTTGTCGATCTAAAATGACGGCATACTTTGAGTGTATGGCTGTATACAACGCTTCTGGTTTGTGTTTTGAAACATACACACGCACACACACAGGTTCCAAAACACTCATTTTCACTTCTGTTTCTTGTACGCACAAACGAAACATACACACACGCTCCTATTTCGCCGCATACCCATGGCCTACTTTTTTTGTCATTTAGCCGCTTAACAAAAGCATGCTGAGCTCATTGTTACTGCCAATTATGTTCTATTAAATCAGTGTTGTTACAGTAACACAACACAGTCTCGTAGAAATTTCATGAAATTAACTTTAACAGTAAAATGCTGCTTCAAACGCTTTTTGAGACCACAGCATGGATCGTTTTTACCAGGCCCTCAGATTGAAAGGTTCCCCTCAATATGAACTTTAAGCAAGTAAAGCTTTGATTAAGACCAGCTATGTGCACCAAAATACCACTAAACAAAAAACTGGGGAACTAAAAAAAATCTGGTTAATGTTAGAATTACATTTTCATTGAGGTTAAGCAAAAAAAATGGTATGGGTCATCAAATCTGCATAAATTCTTGAGTTATACCACACACACAGAGAGACTCTGTGTTTGGATATAACAAGTCTTTGGTTGTGCCCAAGGCTACCAGACGCAATCACACAAAACCATGTACCCACACACGACAGATGCCCCTAACTGCCAAAGACACTAATGCATTAGTCGTGCACTGCCCCAGGCTTTTGCCTGGTAGGACAATAACAAGACCAAGTCACCAGCTGATCAAGGGTGGAGGACACACACATATACACACACTCAAGCACATGTGTGTGTTTATCCCGATCCCATGTTTGTTTATCATTTCCATATAAAAGGGATTACACTTGTAGCCAAATGCTTTTGGTTTTAATAATTCAGCACAACTCCCTAACCTGTTTTCAGAGAACTCTTCTCTATTTCAACACAAAATGTCTGTCATTAATTTAAGAGGCTTTGGTGCACGAATTTGCATGTTCTGTCTGTGTATGCAAGTATGCAAGCATGATGTTACCAAGAAAACATCTCTTTGTGGATACCAGTGAAGACTGAGACTGTTGTTGGCTGCCTTTGTGTCTCGATGGACTTGTGTTTACTTACTGGGTCGAACGTGTGTCTGAGTATGTGTGTTTGTTGGGGGCGGGCGGTTTCTTCAGGGGGAATTGATTGCAAAGGATTAGATTGTGATTACACAAAGGGGTGGGGAAGCAGAAAGCAGAGACTGGGGAGGGAGAAATGTGACGAGAGCGATGCAGCAAGGTGAAATGGGGAGATGAGAAAGGAAAGTTTTAAAAATAAGATATCCATTGCGCAGAGGATGCCAATGCAGCCAGTCACTCTTGGCACGAAATTGAGATACAAATTGAATCAGAACAGAACAGAAATCTGAAAATATTGACCAAAGTACTAATCAAGAAATTATTTTAGTAATACATAGTTGGGGTCTGCTATTGATTTCATGTAATTCTCATGGACTAAACATTGCTGAGGGCACAGACTGTCCAACTTCACCAGCACTCAGTTGTACCAGTGGGAACAATCCAAAATTGGATTCTTGTGTTTTAGACTGAAAGCCAGGTTATTAGGCAGGGCGAGCGAGGTCTGTGTGTTTGTGGCTCTGATGTAAGCCCGGTTGCCTACGCCAGTTGGAGAACAAGACCCTGAAAATGAAGAAAGTGGGAAACAGAGAGCAAAACAAGTGGGATACATTTGTGAGTGCCTCTGAACCGCTGGAGACCGATGCCAGAAGCCACAGTCATGCAACAGAGGGAGATGGAGGTAGTGACAGACAACAGAAAGCGCGCGAGAGAGAAATACCCCGTACAAGATGTTAAACAACATTCGTGAGTTTCCAAATTGCTGAGCTTGGATACAAGCTTCGGCTTTCAGACCTTTAATGTGTTTTTGAGATTCTCTCTCTCCCTTTTAGACAGCCTCTAATGCTTAACTGCCTCTGCGCTGAAAGCATTTCAGCATTTAGGGAGAAATAACATACAAAATCGGTCAACCTATATTTAACTAGTCCATGTCAAGGAGTTCACACAAAAAGTCTTAACCACAGCTACATGCAAGCCACAGTACGCACTATATATAACTGCTCTACTGTAATAGAAAATTATATAGTGCAATTGGGGACTGAGGTTGGGAAAAATGTTGTATTCATAGTATGTGGAAGAAAGCTTGTAAAAGAACTTACTGCCTTTCAGATGATTGCCAGTTTGCGGCTGCCTTATTTCACCTTTATTTTATAAAGATGTATAGAGAGGCTTACTATTGTTGTTTTTGTTTGTGTGTGTGAGCAAAGACAAAGCAGCTTCTGCATGTGCACCTTGAAGGGAGTTTGAGATTTAAGAAGAATGTATGGCCTCTTCTCATTTGAATTGTATAGCAGTTTTTTTTGTTCACAAATTAAATCACATTCTGGGATATTAATGCAACAGCATAAGAAAATTAAATCCATGAATTCACATGTCCAAAAATAATTCATTTATAGAAGGAAATGTGGTTATTTATACATGTGCCTGACTCTGATATATCTGTAACAAAGAACTGAATCATACTATAGTTCTTCAGAAGTGACTATTTCACATCTCTCTACGTGATACACAAGTAATGTCTCCATCCACATGCACATACACACTCTGACATCCCTCCACCCCCTGAAAACCATCGCCGCTGATATTGCTGAGTGCTTTTGATTTAAGAAAGGTCGTAGAGTCTTTCTCTGTTTCCCTCTCTTGTGTCTCAGAGCAGCAGTAAGGGTGCACTTGTTCCAGAGGAAGAAGGCGAGAAGCGCCTACTTTACTTTACTGTTGCGAGAAGCGATACTATACAAGTCCATCTTAATGCCGTACTCACAAGGCTGATAAGAGTCACTGTAATTATTACTGGTAATAAATCAGTCCCTTCCCAGTACAACTACACTTTAAGAAATAATGTAGAAAATGCTTATTCTTTGCAAAAATGCATGACTAAATTCAGCTACTTCGCTGGCCTTTTTTTCTCTCTTTCCTTATTTCCTACCTGCCATTGTCTCTCCTCTCTTGGTCTGACAGCAGCCTAAAAAGCACTAAAAAACAGCACTTTAGCACTTACCTATCTTTGCATGTGCATGCATATGCACCTATGTGTGTACATGTGTCCTGTGACAGTTGGGAGAGCATATCTACTCCACTTGTTGTCATGGAAACAGTGGGCACCGTGCGTGTGTATGTGTGTTTCGCTGGAGACCCCCCAAAATAGGGCAGGGATCAGGTCTGGTCAGGCGGACCAATGCCACATTCAGATCTCTCTCGCTTCTTGCTTAATTCACTTTTTAATGTTTGTCTCAGTTAGTAGTTCTGAGGCCGCAACTCTGGTGTGACTCACTGTTTGATGCCCCGGGCAGTGTGTGTGAAAAAGCCAGATAGGATAGTCTGCTTATCCAGGGAAGCAGCCAGGACAGCGGGGTCAGGCCCAGGGCCATCAGTCCCAAACCACCACCTTCCCACCCCCCCTTCCCTCCTCCATCAACTGTCCCCCATCCGCCTTCCATCCCGCAATTGCTGTTCCAACTTTAATTACCTGAAAACAAGCAAAAACATCCTGGCAGTATAATGTGTGTGTGCACTGCTGTGTGTGCAGGTTGGAGCGTGTTTTTGCATGGGAACAAGACATTTATCTGAACAACGCAACACTGTCTGTCACAAAGACACACGCACACACACACACACACTGTCCCCCTCATACACATCCTGACCCCGACCAGCCAACCATCCCCACCCTTCTCCTCTCCCTTGCTGCCTGGGTTCCCATCCTCTGGGCTCCCGTCCTCTCCCCCTCCCAGATTCCTTCTGGTTCCTGACCAGTGGGGCTATCTCTGGATGGCCGGCTGTTCCTCTCATTCTGCCGGTCCATTGTGTGGTGAGTTGGGCTGGTCCCTGGGCCCCCGGGGCCGGGAGGGGAGCCAGGAATGGCCTGGTTCCTGTTGCTGTACTAGTTAAAGGAACTGTGGCACTGTTTCCATTAGTCCCCTGTAACTGCTGTGAAACTGATTTTTGTGTAAACAGTTGCATTCATGTAAGTTGTTTCTTTTGTTTTTGGAGAACTGTGGCTTTGATAAGCAGAAACAAGTATGTTAATTGTACTTTAATTGGATGCCTTGGGTGTCAAAATAAGTTAATAACACAATTTGTTCCACAACTGTTGCAGGACAAGTCTGTGTTTTATATGTCGGAAATGCAGCCCAAAAATGACAGATTTCTTCTGGGTCAGGATATGTTAGGAGAGAGACAGACAGCAAATACTGACATTTACATACAAATCTAGCAAAAACAGTCAATGATACTGACACTCAAAACACGCACCGGTGAGTCATCTATCATCCTTTTGAACAACTTTAAAAAGTCTTTAAAAATATCCCTATTCATTGAACAAATATGGACAGCAGTATTTTTTGGATCATTTGGTGCCTTATAGCCCAACACTGACTTTATCAAGCTGCAGCCAAGCAGCAACAGCCATCCTCAGTGACAGAAGACAATGATACACAGATGAGTCACCTCCTAAAGTCCTTTTCTTTTCCCCACCCTTAAGAATAATTTTACAAAAAAGCACACTTACCCCTCGTTAACTTTGTCATTAAGTTGAAAATCAGAAGAAAGCGCATTTTTGTACACACACGTCTGCTTTAAACCTCTGGGTTTAACACCACAATGTCTCACACACTTGCAGCCACGACCATCATACCATGTGGCAGCTGTAAGTGTGTGCTCCGTCCACTCTGTGCCCTGCGAGTTTGTACCTTTGAGACTACTGTGTTGTGTTGTATGGAGTGCCACACTACACCAGCTAGTGCACTTGGTTGATTATGACTGCCAAGCCAGGCTGTCACAGTGATTCACTATGGAAAGAGAGAGAGAGAGGGGGAGATGTGAAGGAGAGAGAGTTGGCAGGTGTACAGATGTATCGTTAGCGCCACCCAGTGATGCAGAGGGAAGAGAAAAACAACTCCTGCTCAAGAAAGACTTGAAGGGGAGTTGATTTTGACAAACTGTATGTCATTCATTCTGTATTGCCACACGTTTTTCTTTACGCCTTCCCCTTTGTTTCATATCCTCAGCGACTTCTATCTGTTCCTCCCAAACGTCTCCTTTCTTCTCCCTCTCTCCTCCTCACCATCTCCCATCTCACGCCTCAATCTTTCAGCACCCTCTGCACTCCCTTTTCTCACCTTCTTTGTTCTTTATTTTCCCTCCCTGTCGCCACTTCTCTTGCCGGTGTCAGTTGCGCCATCTCGTGCGCTGTTGTGACAAATCAAGTGCTCCATTCATCTGGTGTCATCTGTGTTACAGCGAGCTAGGAAATGTGCGCTCCCTCCTCTCCTCTGTCTCCTGTGACAGCCACCTCTCCACTTTATCATCGCCGCGCAGATCAGATCGGAACTGGGCCAACTAACTCAGTGCTGGATTAATGGAAGGTGGCCGCGAGTGAGGATTTACAGGACCGGTTGCCCAAGCCCAAGCTTAAATGGGGTAGTGCCCTATTGTGATCGTATGGTTTATTTGCTATAGATCCTTAAGGCACAGCGAGAAGCACATTCAAATTACAGCTCCCTAGACTGTGTGTAAAAGGGGTTATTGGATATATTGGGAGAGTTTACTGTTTTCAGTGCTCTAGAAATCAAGCATCTGTGCACAAAGACATCAGATCATATGTCAGTAATCTGCAGCTATTTTGTGCCTTGAGGTGAGAAAACAAAAATGGTTTCTGCAGAACCATTAACAACTCTTGCGGCAGTTAAGCGAGTGCTTTGGTAGCGAGCAGCTGCTGAGATGGGAAGAATTCAGCAACCCATCCACCCACACACACACACACACACACACATGCAGGCCTGCACACATGCATGCACCCACAGCAAAAAAGTCATTTGTTCTACCTCATTAGCATGTATTGTGGCGAGCGGGCGTAACACACTGAAAGGTGAAATGGGTCCGCCATGAATAGCACACCAGTCGGCAGAGGAGAGGAGAGGAAAAGGAGGGGGGAGGAGAGCTGGGGAGGTGGAGGCGGGGGGAGGAGAGTGTCCAGATGGCTGGGGACCTGCCGCACACACAGGGAGTCTCTCACTCACTTTTTTACTCCGCTGATTGCACCGTTTCGACTACACTCGCTTTCGCTTGCTCTCCTTCTGCAACTCCCCCCTTTTTTTTTTCTCACTTCCATCAACACACACACTCACACACACACACAAACACACAAAGGCCAGGCCCATATGTAACCTCCCTTCCTCCAGAGTTGTTGTTCACATGCAGCCACTGTGCACACACACACACACACACACACACACACACATATATATATATATATATATATATATATATATATATATATATATATATATATATATATATATATAGTCTGAGGCAATGTGTGACCAGGAGGCAGAGAGGCAGAGTGCAGGTGAGTGCAGCCCAGTGGAGCGCCTGTTGGGCCCGTTGCACTTCTGCACAAGCTGGTCTCTATCTTTCCTCCGCTCCTCCTTCACATCTCTTTCAACCTCCTTCCTCTTTCTGTTCATCTTTCCCTCTACCCTCCACCTTGTTGTTTGACCTTCCTTTTCCCTATATATGTCTCCTTCTTCTTCTCTTCTCTCTCTCTCTCTCCTATAAATTATACATTTTCTGAGGTGATACGTGGTTGTTGATACAGCCTTAATTAATGGCCTGCATGGGCTGGAGTCTGTTGGATACATAAACTGTCCACCTCCGAGACAGGACAGATTGGACAGATTTCACATAGCCTCCTCCCTCAGTTTGATGACTGGGGTATGACTATGTTTGATATGCAGTATTGAGACTCTGTTTCTGGCGAGTTACATCAGATTGCACTAAAGCTGAGGCCATCTTTGGTCGATCCTTTGACTACGAGAGAGGAGAGAGGGAGTCACAGAGAGGAAGAGTACTGACGTTTGCCCTGATGTTCCCTTTCCTTTTCTCTCAGTATTGTGTAGCGCTGCCAGAATATCTGTTCATTTATCTTCCCATCTGTGTGTGTCTGTATATCAGTCTGCCAGTCTGTCACTGACTCTCTCTTTCTCTCATCCTTCTTCTCTTGATTCTGTCTCTCTGTCCCTCCCTCCCTCCCCATCTCCCCCTCTCCTCTGCACTTTTGCCTCTTTTCCTGGGTTTCTCTCAGACTATGTGTGTCTGGTAGAGAATCACTAATGGTCTCCACTGGGGTGTAAACTGTGTGGGGGTTCTGGTGTATTCTGTAGGCTGCACACAGCAGACACACACACACACACACACACACATACACACACACACAGATACCCACGCATCAATTTTAGACAGCACACAAGCAGGGGTTAGTGGGCAAAGAAGACAGGAAAGGGAATAGAAGGAGGCAGACATGTCTGGGTGGACATGTCTGGGTGTGTGGCAATGTGGCGCACTGCTGTCAGTCCAAACACAACCCTGTATTTACATCCTTTTGCATCTCCTCTCTTTTTGCATACAGCTAACCCTCTTCCTTTCCTTCCCTTCCCTTCCTCTTTTCTCTCAAACGCATCGCTCTGTGCCATTAAACCTACATGTTGAGTGACCAGAGACTGTCTAATGGGACTTTGGTGTGTGTGTGTGTGTGCCTATGTGTGTGTGTGTGAGAGAGAGAGACAGCAAAAGATCACTTTGTGTGTGTGTGTGTCTCACTCCATCACCCCCACTATTCAAGTCCACCTCATTGACTCATCATTGAGTGGGCCCTCGAAAGCTCTATTGAGTTTATCAAGTCTTCCACAAAAAAAGTCACTCCCATTCTTTCTTATTGAAGCCCATGTAACCCCCCCTGATTCCACACCGACACACCACACACACACACACAGTTGTTGATACACACAGGATGGCTCCGTCCCACACAAAACAGCCTCGACGCTCCATTGAAATCCCCTTAGCAAAATGTTTTCTCCTCATCAGCACTGTGAGGCTATTCAATTTGTTAGTGCGCCTGTATGAAGAAAGCCTTTTATTAGCCTGTTTTGAATTTAAGCACATATATTAACCCATATATTGAGAATGACTCTTTAATAGCCTGAATAGGAGGTGAAAGGGGTGGTGAAGGGAGCAGGGGCAGGGGAACAGACGAGAAGAGGGAGATCTGTGTTTTGGCTGCAGCTTGCTCGCTCAAAGCCACGGTGCTGCGGCTCCTTGACAAGTTGACTTGTTTAATTCTTGAATAAAGTAAGCCCCCGATGCTCATTCACAGACACACATAGCACGGAGAGAGTAATTTAACACAGCACGACTCATATCCCATACAATTGTAAATGCGGTATTTGCAGAGCAAGTGCCTCAAATGTATTTGTCCCTTTTTAACATTAGTGTTGAGATGGCAGGGAATGCCATAATAACAAACAGGTGAAATTACAGGTATTACTAAACGCAGACCAATGCAAACAATCATCACTATTTGGCCACAGAGTTTTTGCTAAGCTTTTGTTGCCGTCAGTTGGATTATGTGTTTTGGCAAGCCTCTCACTAAGGTATTTGTTTGGTTGCCTCCGTCTGTTGCTGTTATTACATGTTTTTTGTTGCGGATGAGATGGTGAAAGTAGGACTGATTCCAGGCAATCTGGGACAGAGGAGTGAGAACAAATTACTTGAAAAGGGCCTTCAGCATCCTGTGACGCCACGCTTCTACACGTATGAAATGATTTCATTGGTGCCGTGAGCCAATAAATCCTTATCAGATAACCCCCCCATGCCAGCCGATCACGTGGTTCGGCACTGGTTGCCATGGCTAGCCTTCTTGGCACCAGTGTCGAAAACAATCAATAGCAGAACTCTGATTACAATAACTGGAAAGGTGGGCTATGAAGTTAAGCTCCCAGCTGCTGTTTATTGAATAAACTAAATCCATTGTATCAATGTCTGCTGATGAAAGGAAATATGAGCTTAAAGAGAGAGACTACGTGTATGTGAATGTGAGCAATTTTCAGGGGCCACAAGTCTCGAGGGAGCCGGTGGAGCTATTGCTGTTATTTACACACACACACACACACACATCTTCACTGTCATCTGTCTCTATCTCGCCTCTCTCTGTGTCTTATTATATTACTTTATCCTTTTCTCTCTCTCCTCCATTACTGGCATTTTAAGCAGCCCACTAGGGAACATGAGGCTTGTTGGCAATAATGTTAAGATGCTTTGTCTCTCATCTCTCACTGTTGTGGGCACACACACACACACACACACACACACACTCCACACACACAAAGGGAGCTAAATGCAGTTAAAAAGAGGTTCAGGGGAATTTTGGTGCATTTTTTTTTCCTCCTCTACCTTACTGAACATGAAATACGGTGCATGACATTGTGTGAATATGTGTGCTTGTGTGGGTGTGCATGTGTGCAGATGCCTGCAAGCTGACAGGGAGTGAAAGCCCAGACATATGTTAATCAGATGTTGTGATGATGGCAGAGCAGAAGGAGAGAGAGCGACCTGAGGAGAGAGAGAGAGAGAGAGAGAGTGAGCGCACTGGAGGGAGGAGTGAGGGGTGAAAAGAAACGGAGAGCTTTTAAAAGACAGAGCGAGAGAGGAAAGAGAAAAAGGAGCCATGACTGAGGACGTGGAGAGGGATGTGGAGGGAGGAGATGAGGAGAAGAATAGAGGAAATGACAGGAAGTGGTGCAGTGATTCATTTTCTAACTGCAAAAACCACTGCTGAGAATCGATCCAATCCATTAGTTTAACTGAATGGACACTTTGCATTTGAGGTCACTAAACAAAAGTGATAAATGCTTCCTGTAGATACCGGATACATTATCCATAAACAGTGTTACTTTTTTCTCTCACATATTAGTATGACATTGCTACCTTGTTTGAGCCTGGTAGCAAATCTGATATCCGCATCATATTAATGTGCGATAATCCAATATTAAAGCTTCTATAATCATTATTCTTAATTGTAAATGTATGCAATTACTGCATTCAGTGTGAAAGGGGCCGCTTGCAGTGATGAACCCGTAGAGAATTATCACCAACTCTGCAGTCTCCCTTTAGCACTGCACATCCTTTTCTTTTAAGCATCTTTCAGCACGTTGTTCTGTAACTTCACTGCTTTGGTTCACTCCCACTGCTCTCATCAACCTTGTTTCCAGCTGCAGGAGGCAGCTGTTTTCAGCCCAGCCTCACACGTCAGACAAAGTTAGCAGCTAGATGGTGAACATAGCGAACCGTTTAGCTCCTAAACAGCCAGATATTTCCCTCAGGAGTTAGTGGAGAGCAAAACGCAGTCAAAAGGGGGGTAAATATTGGACTTGCATTTATCAGGTGGACATGAACACGACTCTTAACAAATGCTAATGCAGCTCTGTAGCGGATGGATGTGTAAATAAGCGAATGTTTGCAGGCCAGTGCTTTATATCACCTTGTAAGGTGAGAATATATCACTGATGTGGTTATAGCTTGTTTGTGCTGCCCCCAAGTGGCCAAAAAAATACATAATGCGATTTTATATTTATCAGCTTTCAGTGTAAATAGTTGTGCTAAATCCTGTAATATACTTCAAACGCAAGATTAAAATTAGGAACACATTTCATTTCATTGAAATCTACAGTCTATTTCTTTCTATATCATCTAATTCTATATGATAAAATGACAGTTTCCATATAAAAACATAAATTTATAACTGTGTTTCAATACAGAGCGCACATCTAAAGGTAGCACAAAGACAAGGGAGTAAGTGGCTCATGAAACAGATAAAACAGATTAAAAAAGAGAAGTAGAGAAAAATAATTAGAAAGAAGGGAACTCCAAGAGGGAGAGAAGAGAAGGCAAGAGCTGGATGGAGGAGAGATGTGGGGCATTTCTTCTCTGGAGAGTTCAGAGGGGGGCAGAGAAGTAGCAGACGGCTGCTCCAAATGGATTTTCCTTGTTTGTAATGAGGCTACTTCTTCTGCCGCTGCCAGAGCATGTGGTGTTTTCGGGGGGTTAGATGGAGAGAAGAATGGAGAGGCGTGCGGAGACAGAGGAGGATGAGTGGGGAAAATAGGTGGAGGTGGTAAAGGGAGAGCAGGAGGAAAGGAGCAGCGTTCAATCATAGATCTTTCTGATGGTGTTGCCAGAGGGAGGTGGGGGGGTTGAGGGAGAATGGAGAGGAAGGGAGGTGGAGAGGATAGATGGTGGGAGAAACAATCAGTTATTGCAGGTAGCGGTGGCCAGTGAGAGGGAAAGAAATAAATGGGGCGAGGAATAGGAAGAGAGGGGAGATTTGTGATTGAAAATATTACAGCTGTTGCGTTGTAGAGGGGGGAAGTAATAGCTTGGTGGTATTCCAGTGCTCAAGCTGTTAAACTGTGATGTAGGGATGCAAATATTAAGATAAATGGAGCGGCATCTGGAAAAGTGAAATTTTTTTTTAGTGCCATGTTCACTAAAAGAGCTAAATCACATGCAAACACACTCCAGCTGACCGAAAAAAAAAGAGAGAGACAGGCTACGTGTATAGTACTCGTGTCTCTCCCTGGCCTTCATTTTCAAACAGTGGTTCAGAGGGTTTAAATGAGAAACATATGACAGAGAGCTTCACCCAAGGCGAGACTCTGGTAAAGACAGTGACCTGTTTTAGCGTCTCTTTGATGTGAATTCCACGGTTCTGAACTCATATTACCTTCCCACCTCTCTTCTCCTCCTCCTTCTTATTTTCCTCTCTCCTCTCCTCTTTGCTCTTATTCGCTGCTGTTGTCACCCTTTTTTCTCTCTCCATGTCGGGTTTTTCGCTCTTTTGTTCTCATTACCGTTCACCCCTCTCTGAAGAGGAACGCCGCGTGATGCGACTGAGATGGAGGGACATTTTCTCCTTCTCTTCCTGCTGCCTCATGTTCGCTCTTTTGTGCTGTGTTTTTCATCTTTCTGTCTGGTTTTCATGGGTCCTGTGTGACGGAATCAGAGTTATTTGACCCTGGGTTTTTTTATGTGTGCAGGCCTGAGTCTATATTAACTGCACACACATGTTTCAGTATGAGTAATCCACTTAAGGACACCTGTTATGGTCTCTCATCTGTACAGCTGATAGGAAGAGACAGAGCAAAAAAAGAAAGGAGGTTCAGAAGAGAGCCTCCGTGGACTCTGTCTGTCTTGTTCAATTCCAGGTAACCTCAAAAAGACCTGTCAAGTAATGACACATCTTAATCTTATATGCCAAAATATAAAAAGTACATGTAAAGTGTCAATACACAGGTGGTCATGACATAACACTGGAATCCGTGGCTTGGAAAATAATGCCGATAAGATGAGACACGAGGAGAGAATGTGAGGGAGGGAGGAGAGGGACTGAGAGTTTGTGAAAGCAAAAACAAGGGCAGAGAACGAAGCAGAGGGAGAAGTCGGAGGCAGCGCACAGATGGTGAGCTGTCAGCGGCCGGCTGTGCGTGTGTGTGTGTGCCTTTCTGTGTGTGTGGCGTTCATACCATGCATATTTGTGCGTGCTGCATGTATGTGGAGTGCACGTCTGCCCTTACTTTCTTGTGTGCACCCATGCGTGTGTGTGTGTGTCCGTGCCCTCTGAGCTGAGGAGAGGTACTGTATGTGCGCAGAGCTGTTCCTCCCAGATGGCACTGGCAAACAGACACTGCAAGGATGGCAGAGTTGGCACGACTACCCAGTGCACAGTTGGCACTGCCAGCCACCATGCTCTCCCCTATGTATCGGGGCGAGGGAACCTGCTGCCAGCCGCCTGAGCTCATTGACTGACTGGCAGTCTGTCTACCAACTGACTTACTGAGTTGTTAAAGTTTCTCTGTCTTTGTTTGATCCTAAGAGAGTGCCCTCTCACCCTAAGTGAATATGAAACCGCCTGTTTTCAAGCAATCATTGTTCAGAAGCAGCAGTTCACACCTACAGCTGCACCCAGTGAAAAAAAACACACACAGTCAAAGCATGAAGCCACGTCAGATCGCCTGTCACAAGGATTCACGTCACACCTTGAGCATTAAAACGGTTTCAACCGTACACAGCTGCATTCTAATTACATCGTGTTGATTCTATTGTTCCAGCAAGAGCTTTCATGCCTTAATTTCATTGTCAAATCATTAAACAGCGATGTGTCTTAACACACTCCTATGATCATGCTGATCTATAGGCCTCTGCTGGCAGTTTGCCAGTACTGGAGGCTTTCCAACTGAACGCCTTGATGTTTTCTCTCTGTGTGTTGAGAAAACAAGCAGATTCATACATGGTTGAATAGTTACCAAGGAGCATCTCATTGGTGTGTGCTTTTGCGTGTGGATGTGTGTGTGCGGCAGATGCACAGGAATGCATGTCTGTCTGTGTGTGGGCTTCAGTGGTGTGGGAGTGGTGGCGATGGCTCCGTGTGTGTATGTGTGTGTATATGTGTGTGCACGTGTGGGTGAGGAGCGTGGACTTTATACTTCCCATGCCCTAAACAGGAAGTGTAAACTAAGCACAGATGTATGTGTGTGTGTAACTGCAGTTCTCTGCTCTGTGTGTGTGTGTGTGAGTCTATAAGTGTGTGTGCCTCTGAGGAAGCAAGCAGCTGTGCAAGCGGCAGCGTGTGCCAGGTCAGGAGCACTTAAGCAGGACCGAGACACTCTGTGTGCGTGTGTGTGTGTGTCTGCATGCGTGTCTCCATTCTGGAGCATATGTGTGCGTATGTGCGTGTGTTGTGTGTTTGTGTGTATGCAGGGTGGGGTGGGGTGGGGGGGTATTTTGGCCACCCATCAGCGCTAGGCTATTTCGCTACTGTTTCTGCAGGCGCACACACACATACACAGTCACACACATATGCAGAGCACTGTGCCAGGCAAGCTGTTCACTAGCTGGCGCTGGCATTGCTCCAGAGAGAGTGGTGGCATCCATCTGTAGCACTGGAGAGCGGTTAGGCTGTGTGTCTGAGTCTGTGTGTGTGTGTGTGTGTGTATGTGTGTTTGTGCTGCAGAAAAACAAACAATGGGATTGTCGTGATGATGCTATTAGTAGTATTGGTGGTGGGTGTGGGGACAGAGTTCAGAGCTGTGCTGGTTAAAAAGCTGCTGTTGTTTGATGGACAGTGGGAGGTGGATGTGGGAAGGACAGTGATCTGAAGCGCCTCCTGCAGAACAGAGACTGCAACATGTGTCCCACAGCGAGGAGTTAACTTTCATGAAGTCTAAGCAAAGTTTTACTGTTCTTCGCTGAGGATTCTGGCTACTTAGGAGTAACAGCAGGCAAGAAAAAGAGTTGATACCACCCACACATTTCAGACAGAGATAAATATGAGATCATATTACATTTACATTTGAGATATATAGTATTTATCACGCTGTAAATATATGGCTATTTTCTATGTTTGTCTTTAAAAGGAACAGATCTGTTTTTAGTGGGATTTAAATGATTGATTTTATGTTCCAATATTGGGTTTGTGATGAGATGCTGTTCATTGCAATGCATACAGCAATGGTGGTCCTGTTTTAGTGAGGATGGTTCAAAAAGTGCTTGGAAAAAAAATGAAGAGAAATCTTGAATGAGCTGCTGATTGCGAACACCTCAAAGCAATAGACAGATGCAATAAATGGTGAAACTACAGCATCTGAGCAGCAAGTGTTATTTCTAAAACCTGATTTTCATCCTTATTTTTGTGTTATTTTTCATTCATTCACAAGTCTTTTAATATTTAAAACATCCAGAATAATGAATCTCAGTACAGTGCACATCAAATATACTTTAAATTACAGAGCACTTCAATCCAGGCGGCAACTCCACAGTCGACACATGTCCGTCACTGATATTTCACAGGTCAGTGTATGTCAAAGCTTTGTTGTGAACTGGTATTCTTGCCTATTTTGACATCCTCTCTTCTTGTTTGTCAGTGGACTCAGATGGCGATGGGCTGACAGGGAGGCAAGACAGTGAAAGGTGAAACGATTTGGAGGAGAGAGCAAAGGAGAAAGTGTGCAATGGTTAGATGAAAGCTGAAAGCAGTGTGTGTGTGTGTGTGTGTGCAGAGGCCGTCCCTCTGCCTGACTTCACCTCCAGCCGTACTCTACTCTCAGCTACTCAGAGCCATTAGCAAGCCATGGTCACCATATGACGCACAAACACACAGGTACGCACACCCACACACACACACACTATGCACACACACACACACACTATGCAGGTCACACCAACCTGACCACACCACCACTCTCTGGCTCCCTGCTCATGCAGATGTGACTCACACCAACCACCACACCACCACTCTCTGACCCCGCTCCCTGCTCACCAGATGTGACTAAGACCCCCTCACTCTTGTTTTTAAACATCTTCTCCTGTTTTTAAACATCTTCTCCTGGGTAAAGGGGGAGGAGGGGTGGAGAGGCAGAGGGAGTATAAAAAGAAAAGAGAGTAGCAGTTTTCAGTGAAGGGGCGGTGAGGGGTAAAGGGTTTTTTTTTCTGTTTTGCAAATCTGGTTCTACTTAGCAGAGCCCTGGAACACATTTCAGAAATTGCAGACATATTTTTTCGGAGCGGTTTTTGGGGAAGATAGTTAACCGGCAGTAATTTCCAACACATGGCAGCCGTCATGTGATATTTTGAAAACACCAGGCAGATGGGCTGGTTCCCTCCCCCCACCGTCTCCCTCCCCAGGAACCCTCCCTCCCTTACTGTTAGCCTCTGCCCTCATTTTTTCTGCGCTCGTCCTTTGCCTCTCGCTTTTGATTTCCCCATCTGTCTCTCATGGGTGCCTAATGCTATCTCTCCCTTTTGGTCCCATTCTTCGGCATCCTCACCTCATCTCTCCCTTCTCTCTACATCTCTGTTTTCTACATCTGTTTCACCCTTTCATCCCGGTCTGTTTTCCTACCCATCGCGCACAGTGACTGCACACTCACTTAGGCTGCATTGTATATCACTCCATCCGCCCACCCCCTTCATCCATCCTTCCTCTCCCTCTCTGCCTCTGTCCCTCTCCACATAGTAAAAGATAACTGTCATGTAAAACACGAGGGCTTTTACTGTCTGCTGAAAATTGATTTTGCTCCCGAAGACAGGTATATGATTCCTTTAAGCATTGACACACTCACACAGGCACAAATTGGCTGTGAGAGAGTTCCATCAGGCTTAAGATACAAATTGCCACTTGGGCATGTGTATGTATCAGTGTGTATCGATGCGTTTGTGTTTAGAGATGGAGTGGATGCATCGGTGGTTTTAAATTGTGCCTGTGCTACAAGGGTCTGGCAGTTCATGGAGGGTTTGTGTTTGTGTTTCCTCAGTGCTGACAGCAGAAATACACAGAACACAATGAGATTCCCATAGTGAGGCTGTTGTTATATACACTTGGTATATACAGCGTTATCTTATCCGGCAACGATATTAATCCTCAGCCACACAACAGTCATATTTACCATATCACAATGGCAAGAGAGGTAACCCACTGGCTGTGCAGGAAGCTTAGGAGAATAAAGCCATGTGTCGTCAGCGTTACGATGTGTGCTGAGTATTTTGTGTGAGTCCTCCTCCGCTGGCGTAGAGTCTTTGCCTGGGAAAACACCCAGATCATTTGGGTTCACTTGGCTCTGTGTCAGCACGGCATCAGAAGTGAACCAAATTGTATACAGAAAGCAATTTTGAAAAGGCCGGCTTCCATCAGATGTGCCAAGCAGGGCTCACCAAGGCTTACATCTGATTTATATCCCTCCATTTATTTCCCAAAAAGCAACATTCATATCATTATTTTGACATCATGTTGTTAATAACATTGACAGACCAGCTTTATATAAAGCAGTGCTTTTGATAGAGTTTTCTAAATATGTTGAGGGCCCACTTGGCCCTGCTGTGGAAAAATGTTTGATGGCAATATGTTTCTATGATAATAGTAAATCCTGCCTCTTGCTGTCTCGTTCTTTGTCACACTTTTCTTTACCTTTACCTCTCCCTGACCCTCTTCTTTCACTCCTCCGCCCACTTTCTGTATTTTTTTGTCCACCCTTTCCCATACCCCGTCTTTATTTTACAAGACCCTGTTGTTCAATTTTGCCTGACAACAAGATGTGGCAGGAATCGGTTCGATTTGAGAGGACGCGTAACGGGCACTGTGAATCATTTTTATTGTTCCTTAACACTTGCTTCCCCTCCTTTTTCTCCCTGCAAGAGAGACTTTATTTCAACAGATGGGTAAAACAGACATTACTATAAATCTATTTTTCGAAGAAGAGTGAAGGACGTCTATACCTGTTATATACCACATATGTTTTATTGTCCAGTGTATGTGCAGTCTGAGGTGTTTTGCAAGATTTGTGTGTTTAGTGTATGTATTTTTTGTGCTTGTGTGCATATGTGCATGCGTGCGCGTGTTAATGTTTGTGTGATGGAACAGATGGTGTTCAGACCTTTGTGTGCGATTGAGAAATCTCCTTATGTCTTTGCTGGCTTGACAAAGTGTAAACACACGATGTTACAGTGAGAGAAAAATACAGATATGATGGGAGATGCAAAGGACTGTCAGTGCTGCTCAGGAGCAGATCTGTTTGCAATACTTTAGTGTTATATTGCACCATCGCTCTCTAACCACTGTATACTGTACACACAGTCTATTTATGACATCAGAGCAAAATAGTATCACATTTAGTTGAAATGAACTTGAAACTGAAAGCATTAAGCCTAACGACCAAGTAATAAAACTTATTCTGGATGCTGCAGTTCCTGTGAATATATTCTTGCATCCTTGGGAGTTGTATTCTTATACTGTTAATTGCTATGTTTAAACTAAAATATAACAATAACAACACACTTAAGGTCCTTTCTTATCATGATACAAAGATTCCTCCTCATATAGTGAGCTTTAAAACCAGCATTCCTGCAGTATTAGTTGGTCTCAAGAAGAAGCTCCAACCATAGCTAGTGAGTAATTTTTCAGATATCCCAATTGACAAATATAGCATATTTCTTCTAAGCCTTCCTGATTAGTTTGAAAAATCTCTTTATTGTTGAAGGTTTTTTCCAATCACTTTGATTTAAGAGCTAAAAAGGCTTAAAAGGTAAGAGAGCGCCAGGGTTTGAGGAGTGACTGAGACTAAATTTACCAGGTAATGAGAAAAATACTGATCTAATGAAGTGATGTGTAAAGGAATGATATTAGCATGTGGATGCACCATGAGTAATAGCTAATATGCTGATTCTTGAATTACAAAAACTGTATCACACTGCGCCCAAAGTCCCTGCATCATTTAGATGAGAAGAAGCAGCAGCCACCAGTCAACAGGAAGCTTTGGGAGGACTGTGTGTTCATCAGTGAGTATTCACAGTGGGAAAGGGTGAAGACAGGGGGAGGAAAAGCAGGCCGGCACAGACATGGAGAAAATTAGAGAGATAGACAAAGAGAGAAGGAGAAAAGGGAAGAGAGAGAGGGGAAAAAAGAAAAAGAAGTCCAAAGGGACTCTGTGGTGGTGGTGGTGCTGCTCTCCTCTGCATCCTGCATCTGCTGGGGAGGGAAATAAATAAGATGATGGAAATCAGATCAGATCTGGGTGTGTGTGTGTGAGGGAGAGAGAGAAAGAGAGAGTTGTGCTGTTTTGTTGGCAATTTGTGCATGCACCCTTGCTGCTGTGTGTGTGTGTTTATGTATTTGTGTGTTTGCGGGGTTGTGGTAGGGCGTTGCATCCATACATCTTCTTGACAAGCGGGTGGAGTTTGATGGGACATACTCTGCATACTGCTCCATCTGGCTGCCGATGACTCTGTATGTGTGTGCGTGTGTGTGTGTGTGCATGGTCTAGAGGAGAGGGATGATGGGAAGAGAAGAGGGGTTACTGCACTTGCATACTGATAGATTTCTCTTGTCTCTCTGTGTACTCCGTCTGAATCTCAATCGTCCCACCTGTCCCTCAGCTGTGTTCTTTAACACACCCGTCCTCTCGTTCTCTCCATTTTTATCTCTCCTGTGCCTGTCCCCGGCTCCCCCTCTCCACATCTGTACACAGAGCAATCACCACAAGCCACTATCACACCATCTCTGTATCGCTTCATCTATTCCATTACCTATCTGTCCCACTCCCTCTCTTCACACATTATTGTGTTCTGCGCGTGTGTCTGTGGATATAACACACCCAGAGGCACCATTTTGCACAGACATTGGCATGTTGTGGACATTAGTGCTCAATTCCTGCGGCTTCAGCGTGTCACAGGTTTCACTTCTACATATCAATGCGCGCTGACGATATTATGCACGTCTAGATTATATGTTTGCCTGTGTGTGTGCAGGCCATAAGTGGGTCAGTCTATAGGCATTTTTCCATTTAACTCCATGATGATGATATCTTATGTCTGACTAATGCAATCTTGTAGCTCACACGGGCACCAGCGCTCCATAAATTGTTTATGTCACAGCCGCCAACTCTCGAAAAAATTCACCCAGCGTGATTGAAATCCATTGTCGTTTTGAAGAATGGGATTTGCCTGTGTGAAGTACTCTCGAGTGGCATATTACTACCACTGTTATCACTTCATTTTCTGGGTCTCCAACTGTACAATCACAGCGCACGCATACACTCATGCAAACACACGTACACACGGCGGCAATTCTAGCTCATGAAGTGTGTAATTGAGATTGTTTGACTCTATCTCCTGATGATAGACTTTGAAGTCATTGTAGCCTCCATGAATAATCTGAAATATCAAGGTTAGGCGATGTTGTCCCCGTTTCGCAAGGTGATTTGAATACAAAATGACCTCATAGCTCTGTGTGTGATGATGAAATGTATATGGTTTTGATATCACATTGTATTTTTGCCTTGAGTTGTGGGTGAG
This sequence comes from Scortum barcoo, assembly GCA_023238725.1. Taxonomy (NCBI): domain Eukaryota; kingdom Metazoa; phylum Chordata; class Actinopteri; order Centrarchiformes; family Terapontidae; genus Scortum; species Scortum barcoo. The sequence goes on along the minus strand of CM041548.1, from coordinate 11,572,918 downwards.
CAAAGTCCTCTCTATAACATATTGAACTGTTTCTCAGGGACCGCGTTCCTTCTAGATATCGTTCATTGCAACAACCTTGTTTTAGGCGAGTGATGTAACTTGCATGTAACCTTAGAAAAGGCGTGTATCACAAGTCAGCGGGGGATAAAAATCTCCTTTCTTTGAGCTTGGCTGAAAGAGAGTGCAAGCAAAGGAAGGGGGCGGGGGGGTGAGGCGAGGAAAGAAAGAAAGAGAGAAAGCGAGATTTTGCAAACATTGAGGATCACGTAATCATGGACGATGCAAACGGGTGATGTAAGTGTGAAGACATCCTTTTGAGTGGCAGGTATTTGTCCAGGGTTCTGCCTCATTTCGAGGATCAGCCTGTGAGTCAGAGGGAAAGACTGTGGAGAGATTACAGAAGTAACAAACAATAGCAGATCAACTTTTGCTTTGTTGTTATAACAGGAAGTGTTTGGGGAGCTGAGAGGAGTTAGTGTATTCAAATTCTCGTATCTAATTCTCAAATGGCAACATAAAGTGAAGCCTAAGATATGGTGGTCCAAACAGTACGACCGGTTCCCGTGGTAGGGTCAAAAGATAAATGAATTGTTAGATTGATGTTGGTTGTTTTGTGTCTCTTTTCAAATCTTTCCTTTTTTCTTGTGACACACAGAGAAGTTTTACCGATATCTAAAACTGTTGGTCAAAACTGTCATAAGCCAAAAATGCAGTGGCTCATAATAAAAGATTTCTCTCTACACACCACTGCTGCTGTTTGTGTAATCCCGACTTTATGTAGACAAAGCAAAAACAACCCCACCCCTCCTGGGAGCTCATAATTCAGTCAGATATCAGTGTAATTACCTTTGACACATACAATATGATAGCTGGGTAACAATATACCAAATACCTTTAATGAGGCATCACTGCAGCCCAGATATCCTCATGGGTTTGAGCCTCGTTCTGGCCACTCAAACTACAAATATTTGCGCTAAGAGCTCCTTTATGATGCTTTAGATAAAACCACACAGCAAGTGGCTGTTGTGAGACATTAATCACTGTCAGCCATAGGCATGGTCGTCAATAGGCCTGGCACCTCTGTCTGTGTTGAGTGCACGAGTGAATCAACGCACGTTTGAGAGCCTCTCCTGTTCTTTTATAGCTAATTGCAGCCTCTTCAACAACCGTCCTCATCCTCTTCAATCCATTAATTCCTGGACAACAGCACTTCTGAGAAGTCGTAAAGTGAGTTGGGCAAAGTCAAAGCACTCATCAGCCCTTTCCATTAAAGCTCTGCACATCAATACCTGTCCAGTCCTGGATTACCACCCGTCCGCCGGCCACAGATCTGCTGCTTTGCCCACAATATGTAACTGGCGGGGCAGCAACAGGGCTAATAAATGGACAATAGATGTGCATTAAGTTCAGCCATTAACTTTTAACAGACGTATTACACTGGAGGAGATGCCCAACTTTGTTTTCAAGGTTGTTTAAGGTTGCTTGTTCAGGTGGTGCTTTTTGAAGTGAATTATGCATGAGGCAGCGAGCACTTGCTATCGTTCAGCCTCGCTCTATTGCTTAGTAAAACGAGGGCATGTCTGACTGTCGTCTGCATATACTGTATATTTCTTATTTTAAAATATACATGCCATATTCACCTAGAAAATGGATTGCATGTATGTATGCCCTGAGCTGTTTTCACTGTGCTTCAGTTGTAAGATTTTTTTTATTATTATTTTTATTATTTTTCTCAAGGACTGGGTAAATTACTTTGTGGATGGAGTATTGCTATTGATTAAAGTGGCACAGTAACTGCTGAGTGAATGGTTGGGTGCAGCCCTTGTTGGTTAGTATGAAGCCATTGATTTTATTCTGCGTATATGCTTTGCGGTGCTCTCAATCAAATCAGAAACAGAGAAGATGCTGTTTATAAATCACAAAAGTGTGTGTTTGTGGGTTTGTGGGTTTGTGTGTTAGAGAGAGAGAGACAACATGTTATTGCCTGGCTGCATGTGCATGTATTTGCTGCGCACACGGATTTCACACTGATTCATTCTTTATCCTTCATCTTCTCCTCCTGAGGGACTGCGGAGTTTCAAATGCTTCCAGGGTTTACGTTTCTCTCATCCCCACCCGACAACTGCCATCCAATCATAACACTGACCCAGGTGTTAATCCCCAATTACAAGCCTGTAACCAAACTCATCTTTTCATACTGCCGTAGGGCCCACGGCACCATGCAGGGGTTTAGGTGGTTCTCAAGTCCACACTTTCCTGCCTTTTCCCCCCTTTTATGTATTTTACACTCAGCATTCAATTGGCTTCTCGATGTTTTTTATTGTGAACAAATGTTGAGTTTTAGGAAAAGCATTTTTGTGTTCCTCTTAAATGAGCAACATCCCAAAAAGTAATGCACCACTCTTCTTTTAAAACACCCCACTGGCTGTAGATTGATTTTTTTTTTTTAAAGCAATGTATTGTGTGCTCTGTATTCTGGGGACATCGGAGCTGAGTATCTGATTTCTAACATCAGTCATTTACATTACCCATTCCCCCTATCTCGTCACAAAGATTAAGGTAATTATGAGATGATTGTCCTGCTATCTAACAGTAGGTTGAGGCCAAAAGTGACCACCCAATTAGAAAAGCCAATATACAGAACCATGGAAAGCATGAGCTCAAAGATCCAGTCAAACAGAATAAGTAGAACCATGTGTGATATGGCAACTTCTCTCTATTTAACTTGGGCTTGTTAAGCATATACATGTAGGTTCTTTGTGTGTGACTGGAAAATGATGAATTGCCTTGGGTCCTGTCACCCGGCCGTCTTTTTTAATGACCTTGTATTTTCATAGATCATATTTTAGGCAGGCATACAGGATATGATAGCTGACAGCCAGAGGTAAGACTATATGTTTCCACCAGCTATTCTGCTATATCCTAAGTTTATAAAATAAATAGTCAGGTCCAGACTTTTTTTACTGTGGTGAAATTAGAGCAGTAAATCTTTCTCAGTAAGGCCAGGTTGGGAGGATGGAGAGAAAAGTTGTGTGTTGGTGTGTGTGAGAGTGTGTGTGTGTGTGTGAGAGAGAGAGAGGTTGAGAGAGAGGGTTAAAGGAGTTAAAGCGCAGCGAATAATAGGCAGTGAAGGGTTTGGACGGTCTTTGCTTCACATTGACTCTTCTTTCACCTCCATTCCTCTATTCTCTGCTTTCCTAATCACTCAGCTTTTTTCCACTAATCTCTGCTCTGTATCCATTCACACTGCTCTCTGCAATTCGTGCCTTTTCTCTCTGTATTCGCCCAGCTAAACCTTCTCTTATAGTACGAGCAAATGAGTGACTCACATTAATCGTTTCATTTTAAGAGCATAATTGAATAACGTTTGCATCAGACCCAAGTCAGACCTTGACATTTGAGAGATTAAGCCCAAATTGGACCTATGACAGTAATCTTAAAGGCTTTAGGCTTAAGGTCTGCTGTGCTCTGGCTCTCAGTCTGAATCTACCAGTTCACCCTAAAAGTCACCCAGTCTTTGTGTCAGTGTGCTGGGAGCCTGATAAAACCAACCTTCCCACTGATTTATCAGTTGACTCCTCCCAGGATGGCTCCACAGAGTGCACAGTCGCAGTGTCAGTGAATGCATCAGTTCAGATCATTACAGTGTGGTACGAGCGAGTGTGTCTTTGAGACTCTTGCTTTTTTTTTGAAAATTATGTAAAGAAATTAATCCTTAAGTCACAGTTCTTTTAAAAACTTAAAGAGGCTCATCATTACTCTTCCTAAACATGTTGCCGGTCAGGCGTAAAATATCTTTTATATTTCAGCCTCTGCTTGTTTCTCATTGGGTCAACATGTGGAATAAACAAAACTGACCAAAACATTCAGTCCAGAAATGGAGCTTTGGAGCTGTCTCTAATTAGAATTTCAGTGACATCTCCATCCCTCTTTTTTCTGCCTCCTAAAGCCAAGCTAGCGTGACTAAAATACTTAGTCACAGTGCACCTCGGCAGCAGCGAGCCAAAGTGCTACTGAGGCCCGGGTCTAGCTAACAGGCTTAGGCTATCCTGTCTCTCTCACGTCAGTATTTCTCTTTCATTGCACCTGAACAACGCTGTAGATCCAAACAGTCAGCACGGAGGAACACTAACATTTATAGTGCATCCACTTGAATATGCAAAATATGCAAATAAACATAGCTACATACACAATATGAAATTACATGATGACATTTTATTCCACATGCAAAAAACACGAATCAGTAACCACTCTTTTTCTGGAACATGCACACTTGCCTGATACAGTGTGTGTGTGTGTGTGCCTTTACCATGCATGTGAGTGTCTTTGAGTCACAGCACATGCCCACTCCATGATTACAGCTATATGTTCCCAGTATCACTGATAGTACTTTTGTTTCTTTTGCAGCTCCTCCCTTCCTACCTCTCTCTTCTTCTCCCCCTCCACCCTCCTTTCTCTCTCCCCCATTGCTTTTTTTAATAATCACCACTCCACAATGTGCCACAGAGACGGTTGATAACAGTCTGTTAACTCTGTGATAGGCTTGTTGCTGCCATTGCTGAGGGAAGTTGTGTGTATCTTGTCCTGCAACAGTGCGGGCTTAACCCCTTACGCCGGTGCACGACTCTGATAATGTCTTGTTGTTCTCATACATTTGATATGGCCACTTATCTGCGGAGTACAAAGTAACTGAATTAGGTGGAAAAAAAGGCATGTCATCAAAGAAAATGTTTTGTGTTCTCTTCGGCATCATCTTATGGGGTGCGGTGCCATTGCTGTCACGATTATCACAGCATACAAAAAGTGACAGGCAAGTGAAGAACAGTTTGTTTTTTATGTGTTTTTTTCTTAAATTACTTCACTAACTAGTTGGTTTTCTGTCATGTTCCAGTCCTGAACAGATGTGAATATGGTATCCAGAGATACAAGCATTAGGGCAATGTGTGTGTGTGTGCGTGTGTGTAATGAGTACTGCAGTCGTTAGTTAGCAGGGAAGGGGGGTTGCTGTGTCGTCGTTCTGTACAGCGGGCATGCAGGATGGCACAGATGGTGGCGGAATGAGACCCGTGCTCGCTGCAGATTTACGCTCCTCTCACGGGTGTCTGTCTGTGAGTCCCTCCTTCCTCCCCTCTCTCTCTCATTTCTCATCTGACTGTCTGAGCATATGCATCAGTGTCACTGTGGCAAGGCACGCAGACGTATGATGTGGTGAGCCATCTATTTCCAGAACTAGTCTGTCTGGTGCACCTCACAGGCGCTTTGTTATCAAATTAAACCCTGCTGCTGTTTATGTGCAAATTATGATATAGTTCCTTTCTAGGCGCGCAGATGTGGAATGTGTTGCCCTGAGCTGTTGTTTATTTCCTGCGTTCAGCCATCAGCACGTTATTTTTAGTATGTCATTATAATCTTTCGCCTGTCTGCTTTGTCTTCCCGCAGATCGCACTGGGAAGCACTCCACCATGCCCGACTCACCTGCGGACGTCAAGACACAGTCCAGGTTGACCCCCCCTACCATGCCGCCCCCGCCCAGCACACAAGGAGCACCCCGTAACAGCTCCTACACCCCCACCACATGTGAGTGAAGCCAGGTTTCTAGTTCTGGCGTAGCAGCTGAGGTGCATATCAGCTACAGCACCTTTGTAAGACTTAACAACAGACATGTTTGATTGTTGATAATGAAAGACAAGGCTTCTCCTTTTCAGTAACACACACGTGGCGAAGTGCTGCTACACACCACAGTCATCATTCTCAGTTACAGAACGAAGGAAAGAATGGAAATATGATTACTTCCTCTATTAATAATCGCACTGCACTAGTCTCCTATTGAGTTGGAACGAAGGCAGAACACCTTCCCCTCAGTGCTTTAATAGCACAAAGTGACTAATAGAATATAAATGTAATTAATGTGTGCTATATAATTAGGATAGGATAATATGGGCTGATATTGTGCTACACATCCATATAATTAAGGATGCACAATTTCACTGTCGATACTGAAGTTATTAAGCAGATCCTGTATTGGTATTGATGTGAATTATCCACTTTTAGCAATAGCTTCTTTGCAAATGTCATCATAAAATTAATCAGGAGAGGAAAGGTTGGGTTGGCACATCCCTACATACAGCAATGCAAGCATAGTAACACAATGGTGATTGTATCAACAGGTGCGCTGTGATGCTGACCTATAAATCAGTTCAGTGGTGGTGGCGGGATGGCTGCACATCAGACCACAGAAATGTAATTCCACCTCAAGCCACCTGTGAAAATTAAACACAGGAACGCTCCAAAACAAAGCAGACTCACACATAAGAGGACAGTTGCAATGTGCATGGGCAGCACCTCCAAAAACTTGAGAAATGGAAAACGGCATCAGCATCAGAAGACCTCCTTAACAAGTTGCATTGAGCCTTTCCAAATTGCAGTCATTCCAAACAACTCACCCAACAAGTTCATTAACGCCCACGCTTACAAACCATCGGAGCTTTGCCATGACGTGCACGTAGCCTATGACAAGCAAATTACACCCTAGTATTCACTTAGAAGTGCATACTTAACCACTTGCATGAAGAGCACTAGAATCAAAGAATCGAAGGCCCTGTGGTTCAAAATGCTCAGAGCACTCAAGTCTGCATTAGTGGTGCTGGTTCTCTGCAACAGGGGCATTATTTTATTCTCCGTCATTCACTTACTCTCCCTTTCTTCATCGTTGGTATTTACTCTCTCTCTCTTTGTGTGTCTCTCTCCCTCTCTCTCTCTGTTGCAAATGCTCACACTCCACAATTAACATTGGGGCTTCCGTGCGATGAGGGAGGAAAGGCCTAGCTCTCTCATTACGCATGCCGAAGGTTTTAACAAAGCAGTATGCTTTGATTTCCACCCGACGTAATTGTTACCAGATGCAGTTTGAGTATCTCGTCTCTCTCCTCTCTTTACAGTGGCGGCTTTGGACGGCGGCCAGAGGGGGAGTGAGTGGATCGCTAGTCAAAACCTAATCTCATTAGAGAGAAAGCTTTATGCCGCCTTGTATCTCTTTGTACACCAACTCCCCCAGCACACACGTTGACACATACACACGCACACGCTGCTCCCGTGCTCTGGTATGAAGCGGGGGGGGGGGGGGCAAACCGTCCCTGCTTGTTTAGACAGCAAGGATGAAGGGAAATGGAGAAGGAGGTGCAGGGAGGCAACATGTCTCCAAGTGCAGAAATATGTTTTTTATGGGAGGATGCCACAAAGGATCAAAGGAGCTGCGATGATTGGAAACAAATGTTGAGGATTGTGAATGTTTTCAGGGGAATGTAAATCATTTCAAATCGGTGGTTAGGTCTCAATGAAGCTGACGTATGTTGTTTCTTTTGTTGGTGTTTGTTAAAGGCACAGTCAGGGATTTTAAGTTACTTTTGGTGATTTGCATATAGAAAGAGCAGAAGCAGTGTTACTTTTTCAACAGTGGAGTCATTTTTTTATTTATTATTTTATTTATTATTCTCATTTTGCTCTCCCCTCCTCTGTATCCTTGTCTCACACAGTAACCAATGGCAGCAGCCACTCTCCTACAGCGCTCAATGGTGCTCCATCTCCTCCAAACGGCTACAGCAACGGTCCCAGCTCCTCCTCCTCATCCTCGCTGGCCAACCAGCAGCTGCCGCCAGCCTGCGGCGCTCGGCAGCTCAGCAAGCTCAAGCGCTTCCTCACAACTCTACAGCAGTTTGGCAATGACATCTCACCTGAAATCGGCGAGCGGGTCCGCACATTAGTGCTCGGACTAGTGGTGAGTGGCTGCTGTGTATGTGAGCTTTGGTTCAAAGGGCTCACAGTGAAAGTTGACTCCAGACCTTGAGTTCGCAGGAATAAGTGAATCCATCAGTTGGTTATTTGAGAAGCATTTTAGCATTTGTTCAGCATGCCTGGAGTACCAGATAGAACAGATTTACTCAATCAAAAAGCTTAAATAGTATCAGGTTAGTTTTCAGTCACGCAGATGAGTGAACTACTTATCACTGATTGAAAAAACTACTTATGAAAACCTCAGGGGTATTTCTTTCAAGCTTTTTTATTTTCTTATGTCAGAAGCTTCACCCATCTGGTCCTTCAGGCTAAAGTGTAAAATAAACATTTACAGAGATTTGCGGATCTCTGCCTCCAGGATTTGACATCCATAAGTAATTTGCAGCCCATTATTCAGTGTAACACCAAACAATGGCAGCATGTTGTCCTCTGAGACAAATAACACCAAACCAGGAGAATACCATCTTTATGCATCTGATCCACTTTGGATTTCAATTCATTACACTTACTTAGATCCAAATACAACATATGACAAGATGGCAACCCAGACTTTTTTTTATTTCAACATCAAACTTACTAAGTTGCAATATTAAAAGCTTATTTATTTATTTATTTATTAGTGGCTAACAATAGTGACTGTAGCTTTAACTTTAAAGATAGACAAATTAACAAATTACCGATAATCACACTTCTAACCCAGATTAAGATCCAGTGCATAAAACAATAAAAACAGTGTGTGATTTTTCAAAACCTGAATTGTCTGAATGTATTAATAGTACAGTATATAAACAACATGTATGCAAAGAATAACAAAAATGAAACAATATGTTTCCTCCACCAAAGCTTGTCTTCACCAGAGATTTCCACATTGATAAGAAAGCAAAATACAAATACACATCAAAATGTTTGATGAAAAATGTATCCAATGGAGATTTGATGAGACAGATGTGTTTCTCCATCTTAGCTGACATGGTTGTATGGAGGCTATATAAAATACATGTTCACATCTAAAGATTTACCGCACGTCTATGTGATCTGAGAACATTTGAGCAGAACGAGCAGGGGAATACAGAAATAGTGATTGAACGTTATGCAGAAAGGAGGAGGCGGAGGAGATGGAGGGAGGAATTTTTTTAATTAGCCACACAGAGCATAGCCTCCTTTTGGCTTCACTATGTTTATTTTTCTCACCGTCTGCATATGCACATGCCTCTCCTGTGTCGTTTTGGCTTGCCTACCCCCCCCAACTCTCTCTCTTTCTCTCTCTCTCTCTCTCTCTCTCTCTCTCTCTGTCTTCCCCTCTTCCTCTCTCGCTCACTGTCTCTCTGTCCCTCCCCCTGCCTTATTGAAAAGAGTGACACCGTTAATTAGCTAGTTGTGTGCTGGGGAGAGGGAGAGAGGGAGACTCAGGAGGTTTCACTAGCTGTCAAGAACAGCCCCTACGCAATCTGGGCGAACAGATGTAAGGCTGAATGTAACAAAATTCAGGTCTGGGAAATAACGCCGAGAGTGTGGGGAGGAAAAATAATATCTGCTGCCTTTTTTTTTATGGTCTCCGTCTCGCTTGATTTTTTTTTTTATTATTTTTTTTTTATTCCTTGTTTGTATTTTTGCTTGTTATGGAGCAGATTCTTCTCCCATGTGCACCCTCACCTCTTTCTCCTTCTTTTTCACTCTCTCTCTCTCACTCTGCTCTGCATCTTGGGAACAGTTCATGTTGAAAATTAAAAATAGTGTCAGCGCTGCCTTGTTGGCTGTTAATGTGAGTTACGGGCAACCAAAGATGGAGAGAAAGAAGCTAGACTTTGTTTGGGTGTGGATGGCTTACAAACTGAGGTGCAGAACCCACTTTTAACCCCCCAATCCTGTTTGCAACCATACAGAAAATGCACAAATGCGCTCTCACTCTAAATATACCACCCCCTTTCTGTCTGCTGCACATTTGGTCCATGCTCATGTATTTTGGTCACCTTGGTCTTATCTGGTCTGTGAAAAGAGACAGACAGTTATTCGGTTGGCACTGATGGAGAGTGGTAACACAGCCATGAAGCGTTATGGCATAAGTGTGATCAGGCTCATGTACTGTGTTGATAAGGGCTGTGGGTGCCGCGCATGTACCTGTGTGCGAGCGAAAGCACGTGTGCAACCATCCACATGATTGTCCAAGTGATGGGAACAAAGAAAAAGCAATTAAGGAGGCTATACTATTACCTCACTGGACATAAATTATAGAATGCACTCCAAAAATGAGCACATGTTCATTCATGTCACTGTTGTCTTCAAAGTATACAAATGTGTCTGTGGTTTCTCAGCTTCTGTTCATAGTAAAAAAAAAAAAAACAAGCAGACAAGCGGGGCTGATGTGAAAATAGACCAAAACGTAAGAACAATGAGGCTTCGAACAATTAAACAGCACCAAATGTTTGGATAAATACGTAAGTGAACAAATAATCGAAAGTCCTCCAGCACTCGCATTCAAGCCCAAAGCAGATTTGATAGAAACAATCAAACCCGTTTCTCCCTGCTGCAGCATATTTTTTGATGATGTGACTCCTGCATGTGTATTTGTTTTGTTAATTGAAGGAGATGTGTGTCTTTGTTTTCTGTGGCTCTTTTTTGCTGCGGCTTGCCCCATGTGCTTCCTATTACAAAACCCGAAACATTCACTCCGGGCCAGGATATAGCTTAGCCTCCAATACGTAATATTATCACTTAATGCCTTCCACATGGATTCATGTGTTTTCTCTCTCTCTCTCCCTCCAGAATTCCACGCTAACCATCGAAGAATTTCACTCCAAGCTCCAAGAAGCCACCAACTTCCCCCTGCGACCTTTTGTCATCCCCTTTCTGAAGGTAGATATTTAAATATGCAATTACCACAGAAGGTTTGCCTGCCTGTCTGCCTGATCGACCAAATCTGGAAAACATTTAGCCAGCCCGGATCCAGATGTGCATACTTAACTTCATGAAATTTCTCTCTAGTTTCTCCCTGTTTTTGGAGTCTCTCTCTGTCCTCTTTGCATCTTTATCGCCCTCTTTCTCTTTCTCATATCTATCCCCAACTTGTCTCTTCCTTCCCTCTCACTCAATTCCTCTGCAATTTCACAAGATACTGTCGCTCTCGATCTGTCTCTCGTGTCATCTTCTTTCCTTTTCTCGCTCAGTCTGTCTGCTTTCTCTCTCCTCCACATTAAACAGTGCATAAGTCATTTAAAAAAACCAAGGGCAATCTCATGCTTTTACATTATCTCTGTTTAACTCAAAGCCAGCAGTTCAGACTGTAATTTTTCTGTGCAATATTCAAACTCTTCAGGTGTGCTTGGACAGAGCGCAACGAGTGTGCTTGGCCCCTTCATGTGCTTCTTTTTCCTGCCTTGTCCACCTCTTCTCTCTCAGGCTTGTTTTGTCATCAGTTCTTTATCCCACTGAGCCTCATTTTCAGCAAGTATTTCCCATTTTCAGCCATTAGCTTGGTATATTACCAGAGGAAGGAAAAGTCTTTTAAAGATGCAGTCTCCCCCTCGCTTCTGCCCGTTCATGAAAGGTCACAACAGTGTACCTCACTCCTCTTTATTCCAGTCTTGGAGGTGAAATTGAAAAGGGGTGGTGTTTTTCCTGTTTGTATGTGGTTGAAATAGTGGCTATTTGTGTGAATTTGGACTGTTTGAGTTAGATGCGTATTGTGAATGCCTGAGTTGAAGCAGTCTGGAGGTGTGACTCCTGGCCGTGGTGGTATGATTTGTTTTGGTAGTCAAAGATGACAAATGGGACTGGGATTTATACTGAAGAATGTACTGTGCTGCGGCAGTTCAGATCATGTTATGGGGTCTAGGTGAAGCTGAGATCAATATCAGCGTGGTACTGAGAGATGGAGAGCAGCGACGGGCGTAACATTTAACACAGAGATCATTTGTTTCTATTACACACCTCTGAAAAGCCTCTGTTTTGCCTTCTCACTTTCTTTCTTTCTCTGTTTCTTCTCAGTCCTCCTCTTGACTTCTCTGTCTTTCTCTTCATCTATTCTCTCTCCCTTATCTATCCCTCCCTCCCTCCCCTGTTCTACCGGTTTGTGTCTGACTGACAGGCATGAGGTAAATGTTATTTATGAAAATGAGACAGTTGCTTCTCCCTGTGCACAGCGTCGTCTCACTTTACGCCGCTTGTATGCGTGTGTGTGCGCGTGTGCATTTGCAGATTGTGTGCGTGTGTGAGCTGACATTCACAGGCTTATATTATCCACTGAGGTCCTGCGTGGATGTGGGCAGCAGGAATCGGCCCCACTGGAATCATTGTTGCTGCCTGTTAACGGCACAAACAGGGACTCTGCGTCCTCCCCGTCTCCTTCCTTGCATCGGTCTCTTATTCTTAAGCTGTCTTCATCTTTTTTCTTCTCATTTGTTCTCCTTCCATATCTCTCTGTCTCTGTTTACTGTTCCCCATCTATCCATCCTCCAGTCCCTCCTTCCCTTCTCCTCTCCTCGCCAGATGGTTAGCGTATCACTGGGATGGCTGCGGATGCAACTTTTTTTTCCCCTCCATCGCTCCTTCTCTGCCTCTCTCTCTCCCCAGTCTAATTTTAGTGTCTTCCCACTGCGGGGCCTTTAATGCCAGCTACCATATGGTAGCAGAGAGCAGTTGGAGGTGTAGGGGAGCTTTTATAGGTGCGTCGAAGCACAGCGGCAACAATGCGCGTCAGGGCTCAGAGTTTTTCATTACGCTAATGTTAGACCGAGCCGACCCCTCCAACCATCCCCCCCAGCCCCCCATCCAAACCCACTCAACTCCTTTCCCCTTCTCTTAATACTAAACCGCAAATTGGTTGTGAGTCTTTACTGGAAGGAGGCAATCATAAACCACACAGCGCCAGTGACGTGATGAGTTGGCGGGTCGCCTGCCACACGAGACAACTGGCTTACAAAGTAACAATGTTTCTCTGTTTCCAAGTAAAAGTTGTGCCCTGTTTTTTTTTCTCATCGTAGCTGTCAAGTGTTCTGTTTTTCTTGTGTCGCGCTGAAGTGCGAGGAATGCTGTGAGACGGAGGAATAAACACATGCTGGAGAGGGAGCGAGTCATGATAGGAAATAATTGAAATAGGACAATATAGATGTGCAAAGACGAAGTCACCTAGATTCTCCTCCAACTGCAAATTACACAGAAAGAGAAAGTTGATGAAGTGCAGCATATCCCGAATGTGGCATATTCTGAATTGTTTTTTGGCACCGTTTGACAAAATGACAGATCCAGTATTTTCACAATAAATCATCCTGGGCGGATTTTAGCTGCGGCTGCTGAGCACGACTCGAAATTTTCCCTTTATGCAAGTGCAGATGTTGGTTACTGTAACTGCACAGAAGCAAATGGCCACACTTTATCACATGAAAAATGATCCAGTCTCCTCAGTGGTCTACATTTCTTGACTCAGTCTTTTTGTTAATGCATCCCACATCTCTGGCAATTAGGATGACCTCTAATTAATGAAAGATGAGTTCACCGGGGTCAAAGCAATCTATTTTATGCTCTTTTTTCTGAGGGTAATTACGATCATAAACTATTAACGGACCATTAACTTGGGCAGGTAAAGTGAGGGCCAGCGCTTGGCATTTCTTTTACTACAGCCAATTACTGGACAGGGATTTTCATATGATTATGAAACATAAATACCACCAAACAAATCAGGGTTTTGTTTTGCAAGTAGTATTTTTGTTTGCAGTTTGCAAGGACAAGATTGAATGGAAGGAAAGAGGGTGAATAGAAGCCTATAAATGTATGAAACTGGAAAAAAATAAGGAAAAGAAAAAACAAAGCAAGATACTTAGAGGGAGATTATGTTATTGAGGGGGACAAAACAAAGATTAACAAACCTAAAACTGAAATGGCTCCTCCAAAGGCTCCTGTGATGTACGCCGGCAAAATAGCCCCCTCTCTCATTCTGAACCTGCCTGACGCAACACTTTCATCTTCTTGCTTCAAAATGCACCCCATCAGATGTCTTTGAAGTCAATGCGCACATACCTGCATGACCCTGTAACTCCACACAAGAAAGCAGGCCCCCCTTGTTATGTCAAAGAGTTTGAAAATAGCTGCTGTTTCTTTAAAAAGAAATGTAAATTCCTTGGAAAAACTCTTTGGGTGTTAATGCACTCTGGGTCACAGAAAGTGGTGGTGGTTCGGTGGTAATGAGCAAACAGAGGTTAGATGACATGGAAGAAATGGATCTCTTGTTACCTCAAATTGGTGTTTTTGGAGTGAAAACACTGGCGGAAAGCGTTTGTTATAACAGCATGTTATAAGCTTTCTGCAAGATAATATTTCTATGTGTTGTATTTCTCAAAAACAACATTAGTATGTATTAAAGAGCTTTGCATTTTGTTTCAGATCAAAAAGAACGAGAGACTTTTTTTTTTTTGCATTTGTTGAAAGGGAAAAAGGCAGCTGTGATATTTATATTCTCGCCTCTCTGCTGGAAATGGTTGTCAAGGTTGTCTACTGCACAGTTGTTAAATTTTCTTCTGGTAAAAACAGTGCTGTTTCCTTCCGTAGGCCAACCTGCCACTCCTTCAGAGGGAGCTGCTGCACTGTGCCAGGCTGGCCAAGCAGAACCCCGCTCAGTACTTGGCCCAGCACGAGCAGCTGCTCCTGGACACCAGCACCACCTCCCCAGTGGACTCCTCCGAACTCCTGCTGGACGTCAACGAGAACGGCAAGAGAAGGACGCCAGACAGGTGGGCGAAAGGCAAAGTCAAAACATTGTTTATTCATAAAGGGACTAATTGGACTAGTTTACGCGTATGACACAGATTCACGCTGATCAAGAAGAAGAGTTTATGAATGTACCACCTCCAAACATGGAGGCTTTTTACTCCTCTTTTATTTGATCTCATGCATAAATCCCTTTGAGTCTGCCTGCATCGCCATGAACCCGTGCATTAGTCCACAGACACAAGCTGAGCCAATACAAGGCAACAGTGTGATGTGTTAATGTATGTATGGGAAGTGTCTGTCAGTGCGCCATCGGGCCTCATGACGTGCTCCGTTGGACATCTCAGCTTCCGGCTCCTGCTCTTAATGGGCCAGAACTGAGGAGAGGAAGAGATGGGAAAAGTAGACTTGACTACACACACACACACACAAGGATAGAAGGAAGACAGCTGTGACTTAATGAAAAGTGTGAATGTCTCAGTGAATGCGTATGAATATATATTCTGTGTATGTTTCTGATACCCATGCTATCATTCACTTCCATGCTTGATTGGATGTGTAAGTACACAGTGTGTGTGTGTGTGTGTGTGTGTGTGTGTGTGTGTGTGTGTGTCTCTCTCTCTCTGCATCAGTTCAGCCACCCACTCCAAGCCAAATCATTACATCCATTTGTTGTCACAGACTTTGGTAATGACTCAATGTTCCCTGCTCTAATGGACAAGCACTGAGACGTGACATCCAGAAACACACAGCACTGTAAAAACCTATAGTCCTCTCTCCAGCAGTGTTCCCTCGAAGCAGCAGAAGCGGAAACAATCCTGTCTGGACCGACAGCTAGCGTATGCACATGATTAAGACTGTGGCTCATTCATGGCCCAATAAAATAAATTTAATTTGCTGGAGCTGCAGTATCACTAGAAAACAACATCAAAATTTTCATGGAGATCTGTATGTATTTTTGTATACGTAAAATAATTTTATTAATCGAAATTAATGACTTACTCTCTAATAACGGCACAAGTAGATATGCACTGACCCAAACATTCTTCTATTAAACATTATTAAGCACTTTTTAACTTCTGGGACATAAGTTTGTGAACATTTGTGTTTGTGCTTTGTTGCGAGTTTGTGCATGGTCTTTTGAAATAAAGAGGAATTCCCGGGGGTCTGAATTTTTTAATACAGGCAGGGGAGAGGAAAATGTACTTTTTATATTTGCTGAGGGACAAAAATGCCAAACGTGATATTAATAATTCTCACCTCTCTTTTCCCACAACAGTTGGATAGGCAGACTTTTTCTGTAATACCTGCATATTTGCAGGCCGTCTGGTGCATAGGGGAGTGAGCTTAGGGGAAAAGGTGTGCGCGCGTAAATGTGTGTATGAGGGAGAGAGAGAGAGAATATATGGAGAGAGAAAAAGTAAGTAGGCATCTGTATTCAGTGAAAAAATGTGTCTGTTTGTGTGAATGTGTGCGCATGATTTTCTATCCAGTGTGAAAGTGTGAGTATGGCTCCTGTTTGTGCACCTCTGTAATGCAGTGTTAAGGTGTGTGTGTGTGTGTGTGTGTGTACCTGCCTAGGGAGATGGGCTGATAACACATACAGATGAGGCTCCAGCACCAATATGGCTGGCTAAGCACCTATGGTTTCTGCTTACCTCTGCTCTGCATCCCTGCTTATTGGAGCCCTGTGTCGGAATATTGAATTGGATTTGAATGGGAATCCTTAATTACCGACAACAATGCACTATCAGTGTGTCCTGATTAATACCATGCTCTACAAGAACCAGACCAGGAATATTGCAGTGAAATATGCATATGAGGGGGGAAAAACAACATATGTATGGTGTATACTGTAAATTCTGTAACAAAAGCAGACATTTGAATAAAAACTGGGAATGCAAAATTACCGGTGCCTGAAACATAATGGCTTGCATGGTAAATGCAGTATAATTCAGCATATTTTCACAGCATGAATTCCATCAGCAGTATACAACATAACTGAAACATACTTAACAGTCTGCTTCCCTGAGTTTGTCTTTTTAAGAGAAACACTGTTCTCACTCACTAATTGATTCATTCCTTCTGCTTTTGTTAATGAGTCAATGAGTCAGTTAGTGAGTCAACACATTAATGCACATGTTTTACAATAAAAGTCTTCCAGGAAGTGAAGGAACTGTGCCCACTGAAAAACTGAATGCTTTTTAATATGGAATAGGAGAACTCTTGAATATGAATAACAACAGAGGGAAGCAGATAAAAATACAGAAAAGCTTTTTTTTTTACTAAAATCTAATCACATTTACGTAAACAAGGGAATGTAGAAATAAAAGTCCTTTCTCTCATAACTATCAGAGTCAAAAAAAGGAATGGGCATTTCTTTAGTTGAGGTAAAAAAAATACTTTATTCACTATTTGAGAATTCCCAGTATTTGTATGTCAGTGTTGCTCATTATGAAATGTTGTTTAATCACATTACCATAAGCTACAAGGTGAAGGTAAAATATTGGCATTGGCATGTGTATCTCCAGCAGGTACGTTCTGTGTAAAAACATGAGTGCATTACATAGGTGACTGTGAAAGTGTGTGCATGTGTGTACTTGTGTGCCTGTAGATATAAACATTGTTGCAGCAGGAAGGTTGGGGAGATAAGAGTGTGGTTTGGGGGTGGGGGGTTGAAGAATGGATGGATGAGTCGAGGGAGGCAGCAAGAGACGGACGGATGGAGGGAAAGAGCATATGGAGAGCTGTGAATGAGCATTAGGAGCCCATAAAAACAGCTCATTAAGAAGTTCAATCTGTTCATCGGAGAGAGAGATGGGGAGGAAGAGGAGAGAGAGAGAGGAAAGTGGAGGATTGCAGATAGAGGGGGGAGGCTGGCAAGATTTAACTGTGAACTGACAAAGCTGAGAACACACACACAGACACACATGTGCGAGCATGCACACACACAAACACACCTGGCCACATTAATCTTTGGAAGCAGGCTAACAAAAATCCACCTGATCCCCTGTATGCTACTTGAGCAAGTATGTGTGTGTCTGTAATTTGCGTGCTCACACACACATTCAGATTTAGTTGTGTATGTGTACACGTATGAATGAACATGTTTTCAATGAAAGAATTCCAGGATGATTTCTGGAAAAACAGCCTTTTGTCTGTTAGCAGGTCAACTCAAGCCTTTACTACAGCACAAAGTTGTTATGATACAATAATATGTTTCAGGTTTGGCTTTTGTATGCAGTAACTGTAACAAATAAATTTTGAATCAGACATTTTTACAAAGTAGGTTTGATGCCACCATCACACTGATTTTTGCCTGTGTTTTCTCCCCTCTCCATCTTTTATTTTCCTTTCCTTTTTTTACTGATACATTTTGCCTCAAGAGGTCTTTTATTATTTGCCAGGCTTTCACTGTAAGAATATCAGAAACATTTGGTTTCATATTGGTCTTATTATGCTTGGAACAGATTAATGTTTTTGCTAGTAGCGTGTAGTAATTCTGGATGTTTCTAATGCAGTTTCAGGATTCTGCCAAAAGGGCCTGTAAAAACAAAAAATGTCTCAAGCACTATAAGAAAAAATTAACACAGATCCTAAAGGCACTGACAGTGAAATATAAACTCAAAATTTGTCTTCCTTTTTCTTTCCAGAACCAAAGAGAATGGCTTTGAGCGAGATGGTGCCCTACACCCAGATGTCCACCCCAGCAAGCGTCCCTGCACCATAAGCCCCGCCCAGCGCTTCAGCCCATCCAATGGGCTCTCCTATCAACCCAATGGCCTGCCACACCCAGGCCCGCTGCCTCCACAGCACTACAGGCTGGATGACATGGCCATTGCCCATCACTACCGTGACACCTACAGACACCCCGCCTCCAATCACCGGGAGATCCGGGAGAGAGCCAGGCCAATTGGTGAGGAAATAGGGGAGGATGGAGAGTGTATACAAGTGTGTGTGTGTGTGTGTGTGTGTGTGTGTGTGTGTGTGTGTAAAAGTGTGTGTGTGTGTGTGTGCCATACTAACCAATACCACTATATGGCATAGTGTCAAAGCCTTTACTCTGCTGTAACAACAAAAGAAACATAAAGGGGATTTTATAATTTTATATACAGGAGTTACAACAGTTATGTCATTTCTACATCATTTCTCAGTCTTCATAGTTCTTTATATACCACTGATATCCAAAATTTTTGTAACAATAATCGGTCAGTGTCCACTTCAGTGTGGCAGATGCTAGTTGGTACAGCAGCCTGAAAAACAGTCTCTCTGACCACAAGGCCATCCTGCTACTTTAGAGAGCACAAACCAAAGCTGAGGCGACTGCAACCTGATGGCTGACTGAAGTAATGCACTGTGAGATACATGAGCGCACAACATAGGCACATTTAGACACAGTGTCCTCATATTAGAGGCATTTTCTGCATAGACTGAGCCTTGATGAAGCTGTAATGACGACTTTGGCTCAGTTCTAAAAATAGGAGAGACATTTACCATGTCTCGCCATGTGATGGATGTTTATTGGACTAGAAGCTCAGTCATTTGAGTCCTGCCCTCAGGGTGGGAGAGAGATATGGAGACGGCAAAGAAAAGGGGGAGTGAAGGAGGAAGAGAAAGAAATGGATGGAGAGAGAGTTTTAACCAGGGACCAAATGAAGGATAGATGAAAGGGCAAGTAAGGGAATGATGGAGTATTTTTACATTGATCTTCTGTGTCATACTGACTTTCCCTTTATTTATTTTTCTGTCTGTCTTTCCATCTGTCTATCCATTGGCCTTTCTTTCTCACAGGTATGCATGCAGGGACCAGGCAGGAGGAAGTGATTGACCACAGGCTGACAGACAGAGAGTGGGCTGAGGAGTGGAAGCACCTTGACCATGTAAGAAAAGTAATAAAATTTTTTTATTACTACACCTTATAGTTCTGTCTCTGTAAGTAACAGAGTATAGACAAATTATCGTTCCACTCATATTAAATTGTTTGATACCACATTGTGCTGTAGATTTATGTTACACTATTGAGAGAAAATGTGTCTTTGTTGCTGTACACTAACAAAAATTTCCATAATTTGTGTACTTCAGAAATAGTTTTGTGAGATCAACCTAAGGAAAAGTTTGACATTGCATGCATTTCAAGACTAATAGTACATTTTTTATAGAGAATGGAGATGTGTGTCTGTGTGTGTATACTTCCATGTGCAGCAAATATGTTTCCCTGTAGAGCAACAAACATAGTAAATATTCATAAATTGCATGTTCACCTTCTGTGTTGTTCATCCACTTCCTTTAAAGATGCAGTCATTTGTGATGCTGCTTCACCTCCCTTTTTTTGGTATGCAGTGAACAATTTACAACACCTAATGTGATTAAGTCTACCAGAGAGGTGTGAAAACCTGATCAAGTGTGAAAGTGTGTCTACAAAATATACACTTTTATCACTAACAAACTCCACAACATTGATATACATAATAGTGATACACAAGCTTAAATAACGTAACAGATGTTGCCTTTAATTTAGAACCTCGCCCTCTTCCATTGCATCCTTGCTGACTTTAAATCAGCCCATCCGTGTCTATGTGTAAACTCAGCGCCTTGCCCACTCCTTGTCACCCCCAGCTGCTGAACTGTATCATGGACATGGTGGAGAAGACGAGGCGTTCACTGACAGTACTGCGACGTTGCCAGGAGGCCGACCGTGAGGAGCTCAACTACTGGATCCGACGATACAGTGACGCTGAGGAGCTGAAGAAGGGTGCCACTAGTGGCCAGTCAAGGCAGCAGAGCCCAGCAGCACAGGAAAATCCAACATCAGGTAGGAGATCAAGAATACTTTACAGGTATTAGAGGTGTCATGGGACAAAGCGGAAAAGCAATTAGTATAAGGGTGCATCCTGCCATATTCTAGTGAGTTTATGAGTTACGTCAATGCTATTGTGAGACATCAGGTCTCCACTGGTATCTCCACTAACTTATATTTTATGGCAAATATATGAAGTATTAATCCCACCTCACATTTTTAACTGTAACTAATCTAAACTGTACCTTTGCTATTATTTTTTTTTTTTTAGTTTGCTTAAATCAGTACTTTCCTGTCATTATTAATTCATCATCATTCAATCATTTCTGACAGCTACATTAAGTAATTAAAATCTTCCAGTGTTACATAATATTGTTTTTCTATGTGTTTATCTTTTATTTTTTTCTCATGGTTTTATATCCAGAAAGGGTGAAAGTGCATGTGGAGTTCCACAAGGATCAATTATTGGTCCTCTATTGTTAAGTTTGTACATGCTGCCACAAGGCTATCATCTGTGTAATCATAATTATACCAATGACATGGTTATATTCCTGTTCCCTGAAAACATAAACCATTTAACATCTTGCTAGTTTACTGCATCAGTGACCCAAAAATGCTTTTTTGGCAGAAACTTCAGCGTTCTACAACATTCTGATTTGTTCAGCAAACTTATGTGGTATGTCACGCATTTCATTGGTTGATCTCTGATTACCATGGCTGTGTGTTTGTGTTTGTGTCAGAAATTCACAGGGAGCTGCTGCACCGACCTGTGTCTGGCTACGTCCCTGAAGAGATCTGGAAGAAAGCTGGTAAGCAACATCTCTCTTTCGTTCTTCTTATCTCTCTACACTTTTTAAGACATTATGCTGAATAGAAATCAGAAATCTTTTCTACCCACATGACTCAAGGCTGGAAGTGGATCAGAGGTGCTCATTTAAACCCCATTCTCCCCCCTCATCCCTATGTAGTCTGCTGTTTGCATTCTCCTCCCCTGTTAGACTAAACGTGTCAGGCTGTTCTTAGAAAATCATTTATATTTGATTCAGTATAAGTTTAAAGAAAAGAGTTTCACCACCACGCACTGCACACTCCAAATATGATGTCAGGTCATAAAACCATTTTATTGTGCCAGTCAAAGAAGGGACACAGTAGCTTTTACAGCTGGTCAAGTGGTTCGGGTGTTAAAAGTACAGTAGCACTTTTGTAATTCCCTTAACGATGGACATTGTAGCTATTCTATTTAGTGAAAGTGTAAAATGGTAGAGGAAAATTTGTAGAGCCAGCTAGGATCAAGTATTGAAACTAATTTGTTCCTTTAACAGTTGCCATTAAATTTTTAGTGTATACAAACAGCATTGCTTAAACTCATGAGCGCAGCTGCAATTATCATTAGAGCTGTCCTGAAAAACTGAAAGAATTTTCCGCCAAGGGTTCAATGCTCAAGGAATCCACTTTGTATTCACCGTCAGTGATACAGTATATCTGCTCTTTAAACCCCTTGGAGAAAAGAAATTGTCCCCTTGCTTGACCAAGCATGATGTGTGAGATACTCAGAACAAGTAATATGCATTTAAATTGAATTGAGTATCACCATCTCTGCCTGCTCTCCAGTACTCTCCTCTCCTCACCAGCTTTGATCGATCCTCCATCTAAGGCATTTGGTGTGTAATCACAATTCCATGCACAAGGCATACATCACACAGCACCAGGGCAATTTCCATGACTTCAGGCAGCACAGTAGGTTAAAGATAAAACCACCCTGGTTTAAAAATGTAGCTCAATCACGATAAAGAGAAAATATCTTTATATAAGCACACATTCAGATATTGAAAATAGGTTTTACATTTGTAATACAAGCGTAATGTGTTCAAAGGAAATTAAGTGAAGCAAAGCATATTTGTCAGACATAAAGCTGTATTTATCTTTTGTCTGTAGGATAAATGGTGCCCGCTATTTTCACTCTCTGCATTCTCCTCAGTATTTCGGGCATCGTTTTCCCTTCAGTCACATATATTCTGGCTGAGGAGAGACTGATCTAAATGTGACCCAGGGAGGATTGCAAAATAGGATTTTTAACACAATGGAGTGCGGTGGTGAATACATCTGTTTGAAATGGGCAAAATGTTTACAGTTGGTGATAAATATTCAAGCACCTTGCACGGTGTCCTACCGGTTTCCCACTTCCCTTCACCACATGGGCCTCTGGGATCACAATGGAAATGCATAATTTAAATATAAATTGCCTGATTTGCATACACAATTAGTCAAGTTACAGGCTTGATGGGAGCAAACAAAAAGCCCTCCTTTTGCTTTGACGTTCAGTTGGAATTCCACCGCTTAACACCCACGCGGCAAGGTTATTCACTCCACAAAAAGTATAAAATAACACATTGCTCCAGCTCAAAAGCAGGTTTTCTTAATTGGCTCAAGCGGCTGTCTTGAGGATATTTTTTCAAATTCAAATAAAACGATAAATATTGTTTGCTCAGCTTCACATATGATCATTTCAGCTTTTAAAATCAAAACATCATTCGTTGATGCTTTAGAGGATCTACTGTAACTGATTAAACCACAGTCAAAATGTAGCTATTAGAAACGGGTACACAGAGGTAATTGGTTGGTAAATATTATTTCCTTAATGTATCTTCATAAGTTAATGAAAGCAATCGATGTACCCGCATTTAAAATGGAAGTCTAATTAAATTTGATAGTATATGCAGCTGAAGTTGCCTCTGCCATTTGAATAAATCCTCATCATGTCCAGAACAGGTTTTGTCCTCACTTAAAAATGAGTGAAATCGGTTTTATGGTTTTGGTTTGGTCTGTCTTGCTGATGTGATACAGATGGAACAGCTTTTATCATTAATCTTTTGGAATGCACACTTGCAGATACCACTGCTCTCGAATGAATCTTTTTAGGCCTTTTCAGAAAATGTGTTTAGAATGTATGAGAGACGACATCCGTGAATTCCTGGATTTAGCAGCATACTCACTGAAAGTAATCCTCAGACGACAGGATGATATAATACACGCTATGTTGCAGGTACGGGAGGCTTGACTTCCTCTGTGTCCACACTCTTTCCAGAAGAGGCCGTGAATGAGGTGAAGCGTCAGGCCATGTCAGAGCTGCAGAAGGCCGTGTCCGAGGCCGAGCGTAAGGCTCACGAGATGATCAGCAGCGAGCGGGCCAAGATGGAGCGTACAGTGGCTGAGGCCAAGCGGCAGGCGGCCGAGGACGCGCTCTCCATAATCAACCAGCAGGAGGACTCCAGCGAGGTAGGAACACGCACAGACACTTCAAAACATCAAAAGGTGTACCCTGAATCCTTCAAACACATCAGGAATCTGTCATCGCTGTCCTCTTGTTTGTTAGTTATGGTACTGCGTCTTTCTTTGTTGTCACTTTGACCATACTTTTGTCGCCAGCTGTTCTAGGATCTCCCAGACGACACAGATAATAAGATCTTCCCTTACAAGGAAGTTTCTGTTTGCTTTTTATCATTGGGTTTGTAAAAGCAAATCATTGTACATTATCTTGCAAATATCAAAGAGGTTGCTGATTATTCGCTGCTTTAAAAGTGTTCCTGCAAAATAGAAGTCACTGCGTAGTCAGGAGATAGTGGGAGGGAGAGCAGAACAAAGCAGAACAAGGTCAATGAAACCTCTGTTCCTCTCCCTTCCCTCCTTCCTCTTTATTTCTTCGACAGAGCAGCTAGTATGTTTAGAAAGGTGTTACCAATTCAGCCAAGAGGAAATAAGGGAAGTAGCTTTCATTTGCTAATCACCACTGGAGACCTTGACGTTTAATCAGTTAAGTGAGAGGTAAATATGGCTCACATCTGTCATTAATTGCAGGAGTGATGTTTATGAGAGCGAAGCGCCCCAGAGGAGAACTTTCAGAAGCTGTTTGTAACCTTGTTCTCCTATTTCCTGTGGATATGCAGCCGCACCGACGTGCTCTCCCTGTGGTTTCCAAGATATATAAGAGGCCCTAAGTGTAATCAGAGATGGGTTTTTGATCCGTCTGTGGTTTGTTTTAAGCTTAAGTGTTGCAATAGCAGAAGCTAGTTCTGTTAATGTGCAGGCTGGTACACTGATATCTGTTGCTAATCTGAAAAGAGGCATAAAATAAAACAAAGGGTCCTAAAGACAGTTTTAGAAATAATCAGATGATCAGCTGAACTGTCTGACTGTAAATCCCTCTGCTGTTTTAATTTTGTGTTAGTTAATTTTGTCTCTATGTGTCTGTCAGAGCTGCTGGAACTGCGGCCGCAAAGCCAGTGAGACGTGCAGCGGCTGCAACACGGCACGTTACTGTGGCTCCTTCTGCCAGCACAAGGACTGGGAGAAGCACCACCACGTCTGCGGTCAGACCCTCCAGGCCCAGCAGCAGCAGGCCAGCCAGCAGCAGGGAAGCGTCCCAGGGTCAGAGACCCCTGCTCCCATCAGCTCCTCAGCCTGCACCCCGAGCAGCGGCACTGGGAGTCCGGCTGCTACCCCGCCTGCTGCTACCCCCCGCTCCTCCACGCCCAGCACCCCGTCCTCCTCTGCCCTGGATGGCACACCGCGTTAAGAGACTCACACAGAGGGTGGAGGCAAACACCTCCGGGGCTAAGCAGCCAGCCCTCGACCCCATAAACAGCATGACTGTCTACATTGCCTTGCAAAGATACTAAGCTAACGTGGCTAACACAGAGAGATGGCAATGCTTCTGTCTATCTTGCAGCGTAGTCATAGCAGGAGGAGGAGGTCCATAATCAGGTCATATTGACTTGCCATGACTTTAAAGAAACACAAAGATATTCTTTGTTTTGAATGAATGAATTTAAATATTGACATCCTTTTATCGTTACACTTGCTATTCTTGTTGTCCGTTTGTCGTCGTGGCTGTTGTTGTCAATGTTGTTGTCATGTAGCTTATCTTATTTTTTTCCCTGTAAATATTAAGAGACTGAGCAGAGATAGCCGTGAGACAAGTATATCTGACCTCCCCCTTTTTTTTTTTTTAATGTTTTTATTTTCCATCCTTAAATTAAAGCTTATTTCCTTCCTGTACCTGGGACATGAGACTAGTCAACCTCATCTTACCAAACATACCAAGGGAACATATCTAGCTAGCAGAACGACTGAAGTCATCAATACTCTTTGTAAAGAAAGATATTAGATTTAAATACCCTTAAAGACACGCCGCTGGATGGATACATAAACAAGTTCGCTGCCTGGAGAGAGGAGAGGGATGGACTGAATCTCTGGCCCACAGACCGCCATGAAATGGGCAGATGTGCAGCAGATTGCAAGCAGAGCCAGCTGTTCAACCAATGTTATTTCCCTCTCACTTGTAATAATATCCAGGTCAGTGGGCTGGGAAATACAAATCCGTCTCCCTGAACGATGTAAAAGGAAGAATTCTTGGACAAGATACAAAACTTTGCCCACTGCACATGTGGAGGATGTACTGACTACAACGTGCACGTGCATGCTCGGTGGGTCGCGGAAGCTCTCAAACAGGAAGTGAAGTCATCATCCCACCGGCGAGACTGCCAAATCGGCCGCTGGGCCGCCCAGAGCTGGAAACCTACCGAACTCAGTAGGAAGCTCATTCTGCGCCCCCCTCCTGTCTCAACTCTGACAAACATTTTCATCTTTCTTCACGTTCTTATTCTTTTTCTGTAGATGTCATGGTGTTTAAGACTTCTGTCCTGTGGTGTCACCAATGGTTATTTATTGTATATGTGTTGGACAATTGTGACAATGCATAGTACTTCAACCAGTCACAACTCTTAAGTCCCTCATAACGCTCTCTCTCTCTCGCTAGCTGGTGCAAAAAGAGATATAAAAAAAAATTTTAAAAAAAGCTGCTTTTCTATTCTGTGTGTAAGTGGTAGATTCCCCCCGTAGTTCTATAAGTTTTACTTCCCTTCGTCCTCAAGAAAAGACACAAGCTATATCTCAGAGCTGCTACTTGAGTCCGACCCAGATCTTTTCTGAGAACTAGCATGTTGCGCGGAATGCTAACCTAAATGTTTTGTACAAGGGACATACATAAATGTATTTGCACTGTCACAGAGGTTATTTTGGCATGCTTCTTTTCAGCATACTTGTGTTGTTGGTATAGAGCCATAACTCATCAGCCATTTTGTATGTAGTGATAACATTATCTGTTTTTATGGGGAGGGGGGGAGTTGAAAAAATGTAAAATCACCAAACCCACTTTTTCTTTCTTCGTCTTCTTCTCAACATGCTAACAAAAGCGGCCATAGCATTTTTTTAATAGTTACAGACAGTGCATGCACATTACTGAAGGTTTGTTAAATATTTGTTATTTTTTAGAAAAAACGAAAAACAACTAAAAAAAAACGAAAAAAAAAAAAAAAAATATACAAAAAATATTCTAACAAACTAACTTTCCAAATGCAGAGGTGTAGACTCCGATTGACAGCTTTAACACTGCAAAGCACCAGGTAACACACAGTATTAACACAAGAGATAAACAAAAAAAAAAACACCAAAAACAGCCAAAGACTGACACCAAGGACCAAAATCCTGATTTAAACAATTTTCAAAAGAGGTTTGTTCACACAGATATTTGGTTATTTATTTCTGCTGGTTTTTGTTCACACATTCATGGAACAAAATCCGACTTCAGTGTCATAAAAGTCCCACCCCAACAGCGCTCATCTCACATTGTGAAATGAGAAGGTGTGAATTAAACATAATGAACATTTCACAGCAGTGTTACACTTGAACTGGAGCAATAATAACTGAGGACTTCTGTAACCATTTTTGAAGACAATTTGTGAGATATTTTTCGATCCTGTCTGTACATTTTCTCATTACACAAATGTCAGATTAAGTGCATTTCAGCTTTAAGCAGTTAAGTTCTTTATTCTTAAAGAGGTGAATGTGAGACTGGGCTTTCACGGCAACGTCATTTCAAGTTGTTTTATATTTATTTATATCAGAGTATGTCATATTTGCTGTTGGGATAGATAATCAGTCGCAGCTTTGTTGTAAACCTTCAATGTAAATCAAACAAACCTCTCATTTGCAGTAAGAGAGCACTTACCCTGACGCACACAAAGGCTCTTCACCCCAAACACCTTGGTGCTACACAGAAGCGCGTTACAAATTCTGACCTCAAGGAACAAGTGGAGGCCCAAAAAGGTTCTGGGCTGTTTGCTCCCTCTGTACTTCCTCATCTCTCCCTTCTTGTCGAAATAAAAAACACACCTGCATTCTTGACTCTAAAGGGTTAAACAATCCAAAAAGGTGTCTGACACCCTACTCGCGACTCCTCAGAAGCTGTGAAGGAACAGCAAAGCTGTTTTAACACTAGTGTATTTAAAAGTATACAACAAATAATGTGTGTTCATCATTATCAGGGCAAAACCTGGGTAAAAAAAAAAAAGGAAACAAACATTATCGCTCGATGATTCTTTGAGAAGCTCTATTTTTTCTTTCTTCCCTCCTCTATGTGTGTTTTGCTACAAATTCCTCGGTGGCAAACAAGTCTCACTCTACCTCTTACAGCACGATAAGAGCATCAGTCGCGGCGCTGATACTGGTCTAGTCTAAACCAAATGGGCACAAGAGAACAGGAAAAATAAAAAACCCAAAGTCGAAGCTCATACAGCTGCAAAACCATATCACTACTTGGTAACAATGCAGACCTCATAAATAAATGAAACATAAATGAATAGAAATGAGAAAAAAAAACCTGAAAAAAACTTTTGTTATGTTCCTTTATGCCTGTGGCGTTTCTAGAGTACATCAAGAGTTTGAATTGTTTGAACAGATTTTAAAAATTGTGCTAATTTTAAAGAAAAGTGTTGTCGATTCCTATTTCGATGGCACGCGCTAAGGTCACAGATAAGAAATGTTGTTTCTCTCTCGCTCTTTTTTCTCTCCTGTCTCCCCTCCACCTTTTTTCCCCTCCTCTTCTCTTCTCTGTTGTAAAGACATGCTAAAGCGCTTGTCGACTTGTCAGCAGGGGCAAATTCAAACGGGGGGGAAACTAAAAGGCAAAGCTTGTAAAATCTAAAATTTAAAAAAAAAATGAAGGCTATGAATTTAAGCATGCCTGTTTTTCACCAGTGGGGGGAGGGGTATGTTATTTAAATTTCCTACTTAAAAAGAAACATTAGGGAAATGTGTGGGGCCAACAGTGAACAGCAGAGGCCGTAGCATTAATCTGGGGGAGTGAGTTTGAACTTCAGGGGTGGGAGGGTTTTTTTTTATTTGTTTGGTTTTTTTGCGTTCTCTTGAGAAAATTTATTGTGAAAAAAAGAGCTCAAATGATTTGAAGTTGTTGTGCAATACTTAATTGAGACATGAAAACCACAGGTTAGTGGTAGGCTGACTCTGGGCGGTCTTTTCATCGCCTAGGGTCAGTGTCCTCTAGAGAGCTTTCCAGTCTACTATGTCAGAACTGTGGTTTCTTGTTGATTTTTTCTTTTTTTTCTCCTTTTTTAAAATTCTTTTTTTTTTTTGGGCTGTAAACTATGGTCTGTCAGTCTGTGAAACTTTGCAGTATAATTCTGGTATTGTTGTTCTCTTAACGGTGTAATAAATATGTTAATACCTGCATTGGAGACTTGGGCTTGTGTTCTTTCATGATACTTTGTTATTTTTATTTGAGTGAAGGGGCTGCAAAATTTCTTCCACCAGTTCTTAATACCATCTGTGTGACCATACTGTAAAAATGTAGACAGGAGGTTTAGTGAGAATCTGTCAACACATACAGTATCTGTCCCAGCCGTTGTCGAATACTTACCAGCTTCTCTAATACTGTACACACATATCCAAGGTGTCTAGCGTTTTCTTACTGTCTGCTTTATGGCTTTTAATTTCAGACATAGTACATGAACATATCCAAGCATGACTTAAGAGTCCACAGTCCTGTATCTGACTCATGACTTCATACAGTTAGTCATTTTGAGTAACATATTTTAGTTTAAAATGGGACTGCCTTGTTGTAGTTTGAATGTTTTCAGCTGTTAGTGTACTGTAGAGTGAACGTCCAGACAGTAAGAAGTGGAAAATCTGTTGATGGCCATGAAGGCTGTGTAGCTGAAACTCAAAGTATGGCAGCTAAGTACATGCACAGCTTCTTCATTTTTCCACATTGCTGGCTATTTTTTCCCTTTTTCAGACCTCACTGTCTTTATTAAGGGCCTCTTATGTATTACTGCAGTGTTTTCTGATGGCTCGTTCATTCTTCGTGCTTTTATTTTAAAAGGTTAGAATTATGACTGTAAACAACACAAACCTAAAGTGACATTTTAATAGTTAACAACACATAGCAAACACTGTGTATGAGTGAGTTGTGTTTTTTTTATTTACAAGAGAGGATGTTACAACAGCAATGTCCAGATGCAAAGACCTGGACCTCTCTGAGAAGCTTTGACTGTAATCAGTGATACTGTGACAGATAACTGTGCACTTATAATGTACCTCTTCTCTGTGTCTCTTACCCATGATTTCTTAATGCTCTTGATGCTGTGTTTCTCTCATCTTCTCATATTGCTCACAGCATGTGTAGCAACAGATACCCACAAAGACATCATCTATAATATCTATATTGTATCTACAAGATGAGGTCTAGTTTGGAAAATGTGAGTAATCCTGACAAACGGATGTAAAAATACCTAATTAGATTAATGAAATGATTGTATTTTTTTTTTTGTATTTAAGATACATTATCCAGGTGTGTGGTTGTCTTTATGTCATGTGGGATGGATGGTAACAATGGAAAATTATTTCCATATTTCTGGCATTTAGGGGTTTAAGTCATCAAACAATTTGAGATTGCTGTATAATTACAGATTTAGTTGAGTGAGGATAAAAAATACTGAAAAAAACAGTGCACTGAGAAAAATAGATATGATACTTATGTTTGGTTTTCTTCCTGTAAAAGAGGGACTTCAACTGATGGGAGGCAGAATATTTGTTTGCATTTGTTTCCAGCAACAGCAGAATATTAAAATGCTCATTAAGCAACAAGTTAGATTTATTGGAGCTGTCAGAAAAATTCGATTTTCCCAGCTGACTCTGAGGTTGGCACAAACTGGTCGGAAACTCAATGCACAGCAAGACAGTAACACATGTGAGGATGTCTTCAAATTTCATGACCCTGCCTGGCTGGCAGTAAACTATTTCATTGCCCATTTCAAGTCATATGTATTAAATATCATCTCCATCTGTGATGAGTGCAGGTAGCTGAAAAAACTAAATGGCTGATTTTGAGGATGTACAGTAGTTTCATGTTATTTGAAATGATAAAAACCAGCTAGAGCCCATGTCCGACCTTTTAAGTAGCTGTTTTCTTCCCATTATAGGTTTTCTTGAGATGTATGACAAATTGCTTACTAACACAAGAATTAAATGAGATGTCCAATGCAATGACCTTATCCTCCACCTCAAAATGTTACCAAGCATAGTGACAGTGCCAAAGTGACTGTTAAGATTAAGAAGCGTGATATAAATTACAAGAAAGTTGTTAAGATATGAGCCTTTGGCAGAGCCATTTATATGCTGCTCTGTCACCAGTACAATTAACCCCGTAACTAACCTCAGGTTTTTGCCTGACATCATTGTGTTGGACCTCAAAGCGCTGGGATCAGCTGCTTCCTTTCAAAACGAATGACAGTGAAGCTATAAAGCAGCTCATCTGCCTTTTTATGACCCACCCCCCTTTATCTCTGTGTTGAACCTCTTTGGAGTTGATAAAGCTCAGGGATGAGTTGGACTGCTGTGATATTCCTGCCACATTTTCCTACATAAAGTTCATTGCGGCTGGGGCCGCTGCCCCCCACCCCATCTCCCTCTCTCCCTTTCCCTGTCTTTTCTCACTCTCTCTTATCAAGCCGGGCAGAAGCAGACAGCGACTTGAATTAAGCGCTGGTCGGGGGGGAGCTGCTTGGAGCCGATAACAATACAAAATGGATTTTCTCAAACAGAGAAAAACAGCTGTCTCCATTATTTGAATGCTTCACCTTTCCCCGCTCCATTAATTGGCTCTTTGATCACAGGCAGAGGTGCATGGTGACTGATAAGGAATAGGTTATTAGTAAAGTAGCCTGGAGGACCGAGAGGCGGCCGGCCGTGCCGGGCTGCAGGAGATGAGATAAGGGCATGGTAATGCTGGTGTGAGGGAGTGCCGGTGAGTGATAGGGCCGCGCCGCCGTCTGGCCCTCGCGCTCCCGTTTGGCTCACGGGTGACGCGGAAAAAAGAGCAGCAGCAGGTCGTGCAGTGTGATATAGCAGCTAATGCAGGATTGTGATTCAGCTTGTGGGGGATAGAGCGTGGGATTTGATTCCAAAACGGCTTGCTCCTTTAAGTGGTAGATCTCTCTCTCTCTTTCTCTCTCTCTCCCTTCCAGTCTGGGCTGGCCTCTCTCGCCCCCTCTTACAAAATCAAACTGTGTGACAGGAAATTTCCTCTGTGCCTTTCACATAGGCCTGATATGTGGTAAATGTTAGGCCTATGATAGCCTGCAAGGAGAAAAAACTAGGAGGAGGTGACATTACCCCATCTAGGGCTTTTTAAAAGATGGGCGGCTCCTTTGATGTTGCGCTGAGCTAAATTCACTGCATTAAATCTGATGGAATTTTCACTATAAGCCTGTTTATGTATTTTCTCACATCCATGGACAAGGGGCGATTTGCCACACTTCTCAGCGGAGGAAAGGAATCTTCAAGAAGTCACTATCTTGTAATCCTCTCTCTCTCTCTCTCTCTCTCTCTCTCTCTCTCTCCCTCGCTCTCTCCCTCTCTCTCTCTCTTCAAGAAATAGGACTGGAGGGGACAAGCAGGGTATTTGTGTGTTGTAAAGCGTGGTAAGAAAAGAGGGGAAGTGTTGATATTAAATTACTGAACACAAGGTTATCTAGTTCCTGCACATGGCTAGGCTGCCCTGGGCCAAGGGTAATCTGCTAATAGCGTTCACACCGAATGACATTATTAAGGAACTGGGCCCATGTGTCAGACCTCTCTCTGTCTGTCTCTCTATCTGTCTCTCTCTCTCTCTCTCAGACACACTCTAGGAACAGTATAGAGAGGAAAAGAGAAATAGCAGAAAAGACAGGGGGGCAGAGATGGATGAGGAGAGCTTGAGGAAGAAATAGGAGTGGAGGAACCAGACTGATAGAGAGAGAGAAAGAGAGAGAGACAGGGAGAATGAGGAGAAGAGCAGAGAAGTCAGGGGTAAAGGATATGAGGCTGAATTGCTTTCTTTATATCGGTGGCATTTGTTAAAAATGCCCCACAAATATCAAAGTTCAAAATGATTTATGACTCTGTGAAAGCATATGACAAAACACATGGATGTAGGGAATTGTGACCCACTAATGCCATGGCGGCACGTAAACACGCAGCGGCTTGGTGCTCCCAGGCTTTGTTTCTTTTTATTTATGTCTTTTAGTTATCTTTTTAGTTATTTTGCTGCAGTCTCCTGCAGCAGCAGCTGAGTACAGTAGAGCCAAGTTGTTGGAGATTGGGGAGAGTGAGCACCTGCGGGCATGTTTCCAAGGCTTGATTTTATAAAAACAGAGATTCAGCGGACCACGGAGGCTTTCATGATCCCTCTGTTGCCAAGGAGACGGAGGAGGCATCGCAAACAAAAGCAGGGGCAGGAGGGGCGGCCTGCATGCTTAGGCTAGGCTACAAGCTAACCCTTATACAGACTCCTCACAGACGCCAGGTCACTCGTCAACAAAATGGACGAGAGATGAAGCTGAGGATCGTCTCTGCAAAGATTGATAGCTGTGTGGCGATCGTTACCGAGACCTGGCTGGATAACAACATCCCAGACGCGGCAGTGGAGCTAGCGGGGCGCTCTCTTCTCCAGGGCGGACAGGACTGCAGCCTCAGAGAAACACAGAGGTGGAGGTTTGGCTCTGTACATTCATAAAGCCTGGTGTACAGCCACGAACATCATCAGAACATACTGTTCTCCTGATCTGGAATACCTGGAAGTGAAATGCAGACCATTTAAGACGGCTCTGTTTGTTTAAGAGAGCTCTGTTCTATCCTGATTGTAGCCATCTACATACCACCACGAGCTAATGCTAAATTAGCACTTGGAGGAGCTGTACTGCATGATCAGTCCAGAGGCGGCTGTGATCGTGGCTGGAGACTTTAACCATGTCGAGTTAAAGGCAGTTTTCCCCAAATTCCATTGTTACATAAATTTTCCAACGAGGGACAGTAATACCTTGGATCAACTTTTACTGTAACATCCCTGGAGCATACAAGGCTGTTGCAGCTCCACACCTGAACATGTCATGTCAGACCACATCTCTGTGAATCTGATCCCTGCCTAGAAACATCTGATCTGCAGGACAAGACCAACCACCAGAACTGTACAGGTTTGGACTGAGGAGGCGTCTTCAGCATTACAGGACTGCTTTGAGTGCACTGACTGGGAAGTGTTCAAGGAGGGCACAGATCTGGATGGATACACGTCATCGGTTCTGTCCTACCTACAAATTCTGTACTGATGCTGTTCTACCCACAAAGACCATCAAGGTTTTCCCAAATCAAAAACCATGGCTGGACAGCACAGTGAAGCCCCTACTCAAAGCCTGTGACAGCTGCCTACAGGTCAGGTGACAAGCTGGCCTATAGCATGCCAAATTCATGCCTGAAAAGAACTGAAAAAAAAGGCATTAAACTAGCAAAAAGCAGGTATAAACGGCGCATTGAGGAGCATTTTGAAAACAACAATCCACATAGTATGTGGAGAGGCATCAAGACAATAACGGATTATAAGCCAGTGATCAGCTGGTTAGCCACGATCCCACTCTCCCCGACACCCTGAACACATTCTACGCCCGCTTTGACACATCTGGCAGCAGAGAGAGTGTTCACCTTCCCCGGCTGGAAGAACAGCATCAGCCTCTAGTCCTGCAGCTGCACCAAGTGAGCTCGTTCCATGAAAAGAATCAACATCAGGAAAGCTGAAGGACCAGATAAGGTGTCTGGTTGCACTCTGAAATTGTGTGTGCAGACCAACTGGCAGGAGTTTTTCTGGACATTTTCAACCTGTTCCTGCAGCTTGCTACAGTCACCTGCCTAAATGACTACCGCCCTGTCAGCTCTAACTCCGGTCATCATGAAGTGCTTTGAGAGGATTGTCCTAAAGCACATCAAAGACATCATCCCTGCTGGTCTGGATCAATATCAGTTCGCATACAGGGAGAACAGGTCGACAGAGGATGCAGTCTCCATTGCACTTCACACAGCCCTGACCCATCTGCAGCTTCCTAAACACCTAATGTGAGGATGCTATTTGTGGACTTCAGTTCAGCCCTCAACACAGTGATCCTGAACAAGCCCATAGTGAAGCTCCACAACCTTGGACTGCCTTCATCGCTGTGCCACTGGATCAGGGACTTCCTCACCAGTGACTGTTCTGCCATTCATTCCACAAAGTTCCATCAAGTTCCTGGGAATCCACATTACATCTGACCTGACCTGGTCCATGAACACAGCTCACCTGGTAAAAAAGTCTCAACAAAGACTCTTCTTCCTCAGGAAGCTGAAACGTGCTGGACTCTCCCCTCAGCTCCTGACAAACTTCTACAGGGCCACAATAGAGAGCATCCTCTGCCTTTCAGTGCAGCAGTGTGGTATGGCAGCTGCCCTGCACAAGACTGAAAGGACTTAGCCCGGGTGGTGAAAGCAGCACACGGGATTGTGGGAAAGTCCTCTTACAGACCTGGACTCAATATGCGCTGGCCGGATGCTGAAGAAGGCCCGACATGTTGCCGCCGACCCTACTCACCCGAGCGATGGACTGTTTGTACCATTGCTTTCCAGATGGAAGCGGTACAGAAACATAAAGACAACAACTACCAGACTGAAAAACAGCTTTTTCCCCAGAGCTATACAATGCATTTTCCCTTATTGAGAACTTAAGGCATGCACTTGACTGCACTTGAACAGCGGACCCAGCCCCTACTGTGCACTTGCTGCTGCAACTTTGGATATTTGTGTACATATTACATATTTATTTTTCATTACTTACTATTACTTATTATTATTTTTACTATATTTTTACGTTTAAAGCTGGAAGTCACCAAATTTGAATTTTGTCATGTGAAAACATGATGACGATAAATGATTCTTGATTCTTAAACCACTTTTATTCCCCATTGATCTGAAGAAGGCCTGCATCAGAGTTGCATTAAGGGTAATTAGTTAGTCCAATAGAATTGGATGATGGGATGTAATGCAATAATGGCAAAAATCATACCAGAACTTGCAATTACACCACAAAAACGTTGCGGCTTGCCATGGAAGGAACGCCCTAACCTTACGTCTCCTCAGCGTTGCATTGTATTACAGTGTATTCAGCGGTGGAATATACAGGCCAAGGACACAAGCCCGTGCAGCTATCAATGTCAAGTAATGACCTCCATGCACTGCCCAGCAGGTGAGTGGAGAAAAAAATACACTACGCTTCCTTCCGCCCCTGGGGGATGGTGAAAACTCACCGAGAAAGATTCAACGGAAAAAAAAAAAAGGAAGACCTTTCTCCTTTTCTGTACACTCTCTCCTTCCCACCTCCTCCCAATCTCACCCTTAGCCATGACAGCGTCCTGTAATCCACCGTGCAGTTGTGCTCGTCAAAACAGCCACAGTTGTTTTACCCAAAATGGAAATGCACGCTCAGATATACACAGTCGCAGACACGCACGCCTTTTCCATGTGGAGCCTGGAAGCCTGGAAAAGCCTCAAAAGCCTGGAAATCAAGAACACATTCAAAACAGCCACAAGAGTGCATTGAAGTTAAATGTTAGATTTAACTGCTTTTATTCCGCTCTTGCACAAAAGAGCCGTGTTATCCTCACATTTTGAACTGGAAACTATGGGAAATATTAGTATCAGAGTACCTCCAGTAAAAGGCAAACAACTGGGGAAATGATGCACTAGTATGAAATAAGGTGGCTATATATAGACTACATCATTAAAATAGCTCTGAAATTATTTTAAAACAGAAAATGCTACCCTTTTGCTATGTTGATAACAGTGACTAATGACTTCCTTTGACATTTTCAAATTCGCATCAAACTGTACAGGATAAATAAGCTATTTAACTTCAAGAACTGGCAGAACATCAAATCACAAATAACCAGCACTGCCTTCCCACGGCACCTAACCCTTCATGAAATGAGCATTTCTCTCAACCTCCGTATTTGACATTGACTCCACGGTGTGAGCGGGTATATGTTTTCACTCCTGTGCGCGCGTGTGTGTGGGGGTGTGTGGGTGGGTGTTTAAGTGCCAAAGTGAATATCTTGGTGGGACGTGAAGTCGGGAGGTCTCTTCCCATGCAGGCAGCCAGTAGAGAGGGGGTGATTGATGGCTAATGAGGGCTGAATGAGGAGCTGAGGCCAAACTCACTGTATACTGCCTACTGTGGCTTTAGCACATGATGGATGGCACGCTGAGATACAGTACCCACACATGCATGGGATACTGATCAAAGTGTGTGTGGATGAGCTAGTGTGCGCAGTCAGTATGAAAGTGCAGATGTAATATGGGAAAGTTCATTTTCAGTTTTAGGATTTCTGTGATTGGTTTTTACACGTGTCAGCGAGTGTCCTTCATTTACCAGGTAGACAAGCTGATTTCCATTTATTGCCACGCTCCATATAGTAACTTTCCTCATGTTGCATTTCCTCTCTCATATGCCGTTCTGTTCCACTCTAGACCCACTGAGCCAAATCACATCCAAAAACAGTTTACCATGGCACCCAGCGGGACATCACACACCATCAGTCATCTCGAACCCCACTGTTTCCTGCTCGGTGGATCCATCCCATACCATTCAAATACCACACAGACTCGTCCTATAGACACCGCGTGAAGCCTCGTATAAACCCCGCAACATATGGATACTTTGGAAATCATGCTTTATCTTCCAGGTTAGTTTGATCAGTGATATATTGGTCTGTACGTTGGAGCCTAACCTTGACTGTGATGTTTGTGCATGCGAGAAAATATATACGACTTTAAAAATACAGGTGATTAGGGCTGCGACAAATAATTATTTTCATCATTGTTTTCTTAATTATTCAGTATACGGTTTAATCTATCAAAATTAAGAAAATAGTCACAATGTCCCAGTCTGAGGCGACGCC
Source organism: Scortum barcoo (assembly GCA_023238725.1). Lineage (NCBI taxonomy): Eukaryota > Metazoa > Chordata > Actinopteri > Centrarchiformes > Terapontidae > Scortum > Scortum barcoo. The sequence continues at coordinate 11,535,484 of CM041548.1, read as the reverse complement.
TTCCTGTGTCTTAATTTGTGCAACTATCAGTCCAAAACAAAGTTTTTTTTTTCAGCTTTTGCATCATGCAAATGTAATATAAAGCCTCTATTTTTATTCTTTGAGTCTTTAAGTCCTCAAAACTATATTCAAAACCTCCAAAAGTAGCATACACACAAAATTGTGCAGAACTTCAAATCTGCAATACAACACTAAAATACAAACAAAGAGACACCCTGGACATGCCCCTGGCAATGGTGACAACAGAGAAAAGCAGCAGGTTTTTAAATGACAATCCATTTATTTACCGTAAGACAAAATACAATATACACAAAATACATACAAAAAAACTGCATTCTTTAAATGTATACAAAAAGAAGATAAATTATACATGAAAGCCATTTATTCTCAAGAGATAACAAAAAACAGAGGACATTTGTTAAAATGTCTGTGCCTTAAATATAAATGGATAACATCAGTAGTGTAGTGAAAACAATCAGTTTTATATAATAAAAACTTGTAACTTGAATCAGCATTTTCTTTCACTCTTGACATAATTCAGCATTTTAATCTTTCTCTCTGCATTCTGCACAGTGATAAATAAACCTTTCCGTTAACATGATACACAACGAGTGGTTGCACTAATAACTCATTCTCAGGCATGTGGAGTTCACTATTAAGCATTAGTTTCATACTCTGGGCTGAATCATGCATATATCAGTGAGTGAAAGTGACTGACTGTTGGCCACATTGAACATTTAGAGAATATAGGACTATCAAGTGCCCATGATTTATCTTTCACAATCATCATAAATCAGTAGCACATATTTTTTTGTCACTCCTCTCTGTCTCTCTCTTCTTTCTTCTCTTCTTTCTATTTCCTGTTTAAAGCTGCCACACTGCTTGCACACTTGGATAGATCTCCTCCTTTTCGTCAAGGGACAGTAGAGAGCCCAATCAAGAGCTTATGTTTAAAAAATAAAAAAAATGTAAAAAGTAACTGTGATTGAGTGTGCCTGATGAAACTGGGCTCACCAGCACACCAATGTCATAGATTAGTACTGCTGTCCAGACAGACAAGGAGACGCCATAAGCACCCAGAGCGTTCCTGAGGAAATTTATAGCTTATTCCTGAGCATCCTTTACACCCTCTGGCCCCACTTCCATCCACCCATCCCTGGTCTTCTGTCTCCCCCGTCCCTCCTCACCCAGCACCTTCCCCCTGGCTTCCCCAGCTGTTGTGCACCTGGATGCTGGCCTGGGAGAGGGATGGGAATACATGCCATCCATCTCTCTGAGGGGGCATGTGAGGTGTGTGTGTGTGTGTGTGTGTGTGTGTGAGCAGTTGGGGGTTGCTGGAGCTTTCAGGAAGCAAAGGGATGTGGAGGGAGTCGGGCTGTGGATAAAACTAAATGCAATAGCTTTGGGTTGGTTGCTGCTACACTGGCCCTGAATTTAATGGTGGTTTTTAATTTTAAATAAATGTCATAACTTCAGGAAGTCATGGAGGGTGAACTTAGAATATGCTAATGCATGCAAAGAAGTCGGTATTCACCTCCAGGGATGATTGAACCAAAATCCACGAGATGGTCGAGTGAGGGAATTTAACTACCAGAACACAAACTAACATACATCATCCCTCCCAGTCTGGTTTCACAGCTCTGCATCGCTGCACACATTTCCCATTTCTTCAGCAATTTAAAGAATGAAGTGAAATGAAATGGCATTTCAGTCTAATTATCAGGCCATATCCTTCCCTTTTAAAGTTAAAATTTGTCGTTAAAATATGGTTTATTCATCTGTGTAGTTTTAGTTAGTGGGATGTGTTTTCAGCTTTCAAAGGTTGATTTATTTAGACTGTTAGCGTGCATTTTTATGTAATAAAAAGCCGACATGGCGGAGATAAAATTTCTGTGGTTTAACAATAAAATGTTGGATGTGTTGCACATAAATTACACAAAAATGCATCATATTCAAACTAAACTAAAACAAATTCAGTACAAAGAGTACCTGCAATTTTGCCTTATTAGTTCCCTGCTGTCCTGAAGAGAAATGCATTAACAACCTACATCTGAGTTCTTAATAGTCCTCCAGTGAGCCGTTTTAACTTATGTTTGTCCTGATTATCTGAAAAAAATAAGTTTTTATATTAATGAGTTGACAAAAGTGGAAGAAAGCCTGACAGAGCTGATGGAATATTTATAGTGGAGAACTTCACAAGGCCATCCCTGTGGACAACATAAAATGAATTAATTCCAGTGCTATGTATTAATAAAAACCTTAAAATGTGATAGAAGCACTGCAGGCACATCAAGCCATCATCTTGATTAAAAGCTATTTATTGGTGAATGGTTTGTTTGTGAAATCAATTTTTCATTCTAAATATCACATTTACAGTTTTGCAATGCAGATTGAGCTGAGATATTTTGCTGAAATATACATGGGACTTCTTTTGCTCTCCCATGGCACCAGAATTTGATTGGTGTGAGGGGGAAGGAAGATGGATGAAGATTGTCTGGGGTTGGTTGTCAGGAGACATGGGGAGGTTGCAACGTTGTTCTATATCTGCGTGAAATGTCTCAGATCGGAAATGGCAGCCCCCACGTGGATTCAAATCCAGACACAAGCCGCATACTAATACACAAACTGCACACAGGCGGAGACATAGACATGTGTGTACAGCTGCAACACACATTTACACTTGGAGAAACATACTCGGGATAAATCTAAAGGAGGCTGACACTTAAATACTGCAGAGATAAAAACGGATAATACAATAAGCTTTAAATCTGCAGTAAATCTGTGTCATACAGTTCACACTTAATTGGGCTTTTACAGGCTAAAAAAACAAAACATTATGATTATGAGGCATCACAGACAAAGCTTAAATGTAGAAATGATACTCTGCCTTTAAAAATTTGAAACTTAGACTGCGAAAAGTAACTATAAATGTCTGCCAATCTGGTCGAGTTGCTGTTAAAAAAAAAACACAATCTACTGAGCCAAAACGACTTGGAGCCAAACCAGGGATCAGTAATGGACTTGCATCTGACATAGAGCACTAATTGCCAACTAAGAAATGGTTGCTTCTGTGTCCCTCTGTTTCTGCTCGATGTGTAAGTAATGTAGTAAGTGTTTCTTAACGTGGTGCTGTAGCAGGTCATGGAGAGCTACAGTTTATGAACATTAGCTGATTTCTATAGGGGGTATATGGGCTGTTTGCACCATGCGCTAGAATGAAAAGACAGCAATCTTAAAGGTATGAGACACATTTTTCTGTGGAGACTAATAAAGTAATGGATCGGTTAATGTGTCCATCTAGGTAATACATCAAGACTTGTTGCTGAGTCTGTCTCGAAGCCCTTAATACAGCTTTAAACCAAGATAGTCCCATAGGGATTATGGGAACCTTTCTCTTACTTACAACCGTAGATTATTGCACCGCTCAACCAGCCAAAAATTGTAAAACTGTGTTACTCCGCATTTGAAGCTCCTTTTAATCTGCCTTCCAAAGTATCCCTGTCGAGTCAAACTTTTTTTTTAACTTTTGCTCTTCTGTCTCCCACTCACACACCCACACAATATCCCGCTCTCATGATTTAATCATCATTTAAGTACATTACTACATCAGTGTACAACTTTAACTTTCCTCCAAATGGTAACATCTGGAGAATGAGGTAGATTAGATGTGTGAATCCAGTGAATCCTGTTCCAGCTCACCTCCCTTCATCAGTTATGGGCTATATCAGGTCAAGTACTGACAGACCATCTTGAAACTATTACCTCTGTCAGACCTTTCTCTCTCTCTCCCTTCTGTCCTCTGACATGCTGGATTCATCTGTCCTCACTGCTTGTCTTTCTTGCCCTTTCTCTCTCCTGCAACATCTTGCATTTATCATTTCATCTGTTGATTCCTTCCCTGCTATCGCTCTTTGTCTTTGTTATCTTGCATTTAAAATCAAATCATAAATCAAATTTATTTATTTAAAGCCCAAAATCATAAACATTGTTTGCCTCGGAGGGCTTTACAATCTGTACAGTTGTGACACCCTCTGTCCTTAGACCCTCGAAACTTCAAAAAACCCTTTATGGGAAAAAGAAGAAACCTGAGGAAGAGCCACAGATGAGGGATCCCTCTCCCTGGGACGGACAGACGTGCAGTAGATGCCACATGTACAGAGAACATCATCATCAATATACTGAGTTCATGGGTTTAGTTCCATGTGTGAAAGTATCACAGGTAATAGGAAAAGAAGTCCATGAGTCCAAGTGCATCTCTAGAAGTCCTCATATGGAGCTCTGGGCCACTCGAACCTTCTCTCCACAACACAGACACAGATCATGTCCCCACCAGGCCAGTGAACCTCAGACAGATGGACCACAACCAGAATCACTTCTGGAAACCCTGGGAACTACAAGTAAGCCTGCATTTTGGGAGCGCAGCACTCTAGTCGGATGATAAGGAGTTATCAATTCATTAAGATATGATGGTGCCAGACCATGCAGAGCCTTATATGTGAGGAGAAGGATTTTAAAATCCACTCTAAATTTTACAGGGAAGCCAATGCAGAGAAGCCAATACTGGAGTAATATGGTCTCTTTTCCTGGTTCTAGTCAGCACCCGAGCAGCAGGCATTCTGGACCAGCTGTAGAGTCTTTAACGACTTGTTCGGGCAGCCTGATAAAAGTGAATTACAATAATCCAGCCTGGAAGAGACAAATGCATGGACTAATTTTTCAGCATCGCTTTGGGACAGAAAAGTGCCGAATTTTTGCGATGTTGCGCAGGTGGTAAAAGGCAGACCTTGAAATACATGCTTGATATGGTTGTCAAAGGACATATCCTGATCAATTAAAACACAGAGGTTCCTTACAGTGGTGCTGGAGGCCCAAGTTAATGCCATCCAGCAAGGCTATCTTAGGAGAAAACGTGTTCCTCAGGTGTTTCGGACCTAATAGGATCACTTCAGTTTTATCTGAGTTCAACAGCAGGAAATTTCTTGTCATCCAAGCCTTTATATCTTTAAGGCAGTCCGATCTGATAAGTATGATCTGAATCCAGTTTAATGCAGACCCTTTAATACCAAGCAGTTTTTCCATTCTCAGCAACAGAATGTGATGGTCAACTGTATCAAAGGCAGCACTGAGGTCTAACAGGACAAGTACAGACAGAAGCCCTCTTATCTGATGCTGTCAACAGGTCATTAGTGACTTTCACAAGTGCTGTTTCTGTGCTATGGTGAGCTCTAAATCCTGAATGAAAATCTTCAAAAAGACTATTGCTGTGGAGATAATTACATAACTTTCTCTAGGATCTTAGACAAAAAGGGGAGGTTGGATATTGGATCTGTAAGTTGGCTAACACACATCTGCATCAAGTGTAGGTTTTTTGATCAATGGTTTAATTACAGCTACTTTAAAAGACTGGGGTACAGCAGCAATGTGCCAATAAATGGGAAAACTTCCTTAAGCAGTGTAGTTGGGATGGGGTCTAGGAGACAAGTTGTTGCTTTCGATGATGAAACTAACGAGGATAATTTGGGAAGGCCAATATTGGAATAAAACTGTCTAAGCAATTGTCAGGTTTTAATGTATCTGCTCCTAAATTTCCTGAGTCTGAAAGCAAGTTAGATAGATCAGAGTCTAACGAGGGCAGATCTTGACAAATTTTGTCCCTAATATTCAAAATCTTGTTATTAAAGAAGCTCATGAAATCATTACTACTTAAACTTAAGGGGATGCAGGGTTCAATAGAGCTATGGCTCTGTGTCAGCCTGGCTACAGTGCTGAAAAGAAAGCCTAGGGCAGTTCTTATTTTCCTCTATTAATGCAGAAGAATAGTAGGCTGCTCTGGTATTACACAGGGCTTTCCTATATAGGTTTTGAGACTCTTTCCAGGCTAGGCGAGAGTCATCCTCTTTGGTGGAGCACCATATCCTTTCCAGTTGTCGTGTTGTTTGTTTTAACTTGCGAGTTGCAGAGAGTTAAACCATGGTGCCAATCTCTTTTGTTTTATAATCTTTCTTTTTAGAGGCACAATAGAGTCAGGTAACCATCTAGTGAACACAGATTTTTCTTGTGGTGCATAGTCCTGTAATGGGAATTCAAATAATACTAAGTAGTGATCTGATAATATAGGATTTTGGGGGGAGACTATTAAATGCTCAATTTCAATACCATATGTAAGGACCAAATCAAGGGTGTGATTGTGACAGTGAGTTGGAGAATTTACTCTCTGAGAAAACCCAATGGAGTCCAATAATGAGATGAATGCTTGTGCTAAGACTGTCACTATCCATGTCCACATGAATATTTAAAATCACCTACAATAATTACCTTGTCATTTTCAAGACTAAATTTGACAAGAGCTCTGAAAATTCAGATAAAAATTCAGAGTATGGGCCTGGGGGGCGGTACACTACAGCGAACTAGTACTGGCTTTGTGCTCCTCCAGGCTGGAGATGGCTGCAACTCCACCTCCTCGTCCAGTGTCTCGAGGAAGATGAATGTTAGAATGACTCAGCAGAGTGGATTCAATTTAGGCTAACAAATTCTTCCTGACCTAGCCAGGTCTCAGTAAGGCAGAACAGGTCTATATCAGAGTCTGATATCAAATCATTTATCAGAACAGCCTTAGAGGCCAGAGATCTGATGTTCTAATTTCTTATTATGCTGTTGCTGAGTCGCTGCAGCGGTTGTGTTAATTTTTATTAGATTTTTCTGAATGACTCCCCTTTTTGGTTTTAAGAGTTTAAATGGTCGCTGGGCAGACACAGTTTCTAGTCTATACTTGGGTGTGCAGCTGCTCTAATGGAGGTGCAGAGAAGCGTGTAAGACTGCAACTCTGCGTTACTGGTCCCAACTCTGGTATGTCATGAATTATAAGTCCATCCTTTACTATTCTATCATGCTGGACCCGTCTATCCTCCCTCACTTCAATACTCTCTCTCTCTGAGTCTGTCTCTGCTGCGCTGTCTCTCTCTCAGATCTACAACAAATGTTTGACCAAGCTGTTCCACACTGTATTATTCAGCATTGTGTGTGTATGTGTGTATGTGTGTGTGTATGTGTGTGTGTGTGTGTGTGCGCCGGCGTCATCAGACATGTATGCCTGACATGATGCATTGGCTCTGTTTAATTATAGAGATGCTGAATAAATATTTACAGATGGCCGATCCGTCTTCTCCCGGCCAGACGCACAAGTGTGATTTATGAACCGTCAGATAATGCGGAAGAAACGTCTGTCATTGTTTCTTTGTGGAGGTGGATATTATACACTGCATGTATGTATCGCATGCATATTTCTATACGCTGGTTGAGGTCTGCTTCCATTAATACACGCAGGAGGCCGGGTGGAATTTGCTCTGAGTTTAAAAAAGGTTCCTGAGGCTGTATTAACTATAAAACTGTTGCTGTGGTATTAGCTTCAAAAGCTTCTAGTCAGATGTGGTGGATACCGGCAAGGGTAGAAGAGTAAATGGAATATATTAAACTTTTAAAATGCTCACCTGAAATAACCTAATTCGACCTGGCGTGGATTCAGTTTTACCTAACCTGATGTGAACTTTACTACAACGATAGCCAAGAGCCAGAGAGGTAAGAGCCATTTGTTAACTTCCAGACTGCTCCTCAATAGGCTGATTAAACACAAGAGTCAGATATTAACAGAAACATCAGATGAAAAATGCTGTTATATTCAAAACATACTTATGTTAATCCAAAATTAATGCAAACAAATAAATGGTGCTCCAATTTAGAGGAAATGATGAATAAAATTAAACCTGACCTAATTTGAGCCAGAGGGAATTAGATCCTGAATCAAGCCAAACCCAAAGAGTCAGGCTAATCATGTTTGGGCTGAGATTCAAAGCTCTAGATTAACAACCCCTGGATCCAAAGCAGTCTATTACCGGCGTGGGCGGCTGTGTGGAAATGGAGAAGCTGCGACAACGAACATTACAATAAACTACTGGTATGCAAATGCTATGCTTTTACATGCAGTATGCTTGGAGGACTCACATGATGAGAAAAATGTGATGTGTGGTTAGTGGGTGGCTAAACTCATAGTTCTTTGGCCACTTTTACTCAGTGAATGTACAATAAAAATAATGTTGAAATGGCTTAGAGAGACTCTTTTTGCATAGAAATCTACAGAGAATCAAAAATGATGAAAATCTTAGTCCAAATTAGATCATGTTTAACACAGTATAGCACAGTTATACAGTGACAGCTAGATTGTTAGCAGACCCTGGACTGAAAAAAATAACATCTCTCTCTGTAATATCTCCTCAAACTGTAGGGAAAAGTTTCCATTGGTAGCTTCACTCACATGCCAAAGTAGTTATTTAAGCACCAAACCGGAGTCCAATAAACTCTTGAAAAATTCATCCTGATTTGGTCCAGCTTTGGACTTTATGAGTGACATTTATGTGTGTTCAGAGATGGAGCGGGTTGTATATCGTTGTGTTGTGCATGAGTTCTACCTCAGCCGCTGGGAGAGAAGTACAGTAAAAACACATTAAGCATTTCACTTCGAAACTCACTGGAGGGCTGCAATGTTTCCTAATGCTCTTTTTATGGCCACAGCAGAGTGTCTGCGTGCGTGCACGTGTACATGAGGCATGTGTGAGAAAGTCTACTTGCATGAGTAACTATGTGCGTGTGTGATCTTGTGTGTGCGCTGGCGTACTTGCCTGCCTGCTGGTGCCCCACAGCCATCTGGTATCTGGTCAGTCTAGCGAGCCTCTGGAGGGCACCTGGCCAGCAGCTTGCTCACCTGGCTCTGCTAGCCCCTGCCAACCACCACACCTGGCCTGGCCAGCACACAGGGAACAGATTGCAGAGTGCAGCCAAAAGCAGCCCTACACTGCAGCATGAAATAATGCAGTGATACAAGATATATTTGCTGCGTACTATGTCGTGTTATGGACGATCCAAAGAACCACATGTAAAATGTGAATGTGATACTTTCAAGGCACTGAAATGAAATGGAAATGACGTTACTGAAACAAAACGCTGTCAAATACCAGTCACCAGACGGCTCTCTCAGTGCTTTTGGAAACCAGCCTCCGCTCATCATTTGTTATGAAACGAGACTCTCAGCATACTCATATAAGATTCCATAATGAGTAACGCTGACTTCGACTGCATCTGTCCCAACAGTTTGTGCCAGTCTGTGCCAAGCCATCCATTTAGCATATGATGGCACTTCCTTCCTGCAGGTTGTCCTCTGCTATCAATTACACTCTCCTCGCCGTGCAAGAAAGATGCTCTTTGTCCCCCGTTGCACACACACACACAAGCGAGCGAACACGCCGCGGACGCAGAGGGACAGACACCTGCAGAGTGTTTGTCACCTCTTCTGTTGGCATCTGCGACCGCGCGGCATTGTGGGAGAGACGGCCATCTGTTGTCGGCAAGGCTGGATTGGAAGGGGGCAAGCGGACACGATGCATCATGCTGCTCTTTTCTGTTGGTCTGAGCAGTGTGAAGTGTTGTGTTGTTAAGGTGTTTTTGTTCTTCTGCTCATATAGCCGTTACTCAGCTAAAATAAAAAAGCCACAGGAAAAACGTAAACTTAATTCTGCATTTAATATGCTACAAACGAGACTGCAGAGTTGTTGCTACAGTGTTAAAAGTAATTGTAGCTTCTCTTGAGGGCACCAACACCTTTTTTTTCAAGGAATTCAACATGTGCTAATTACACAAAAGCAATGTCCCATACAGAATGTTTTGGATTCATTAAAACCACATACAAATGGTTGCCTCTTGTCAAACTGAACTCTCTCCTAATTATCTTGGAAATGTTTACCCCTCTTCACAGGGAGACAGCACATGAATGCTTGATTGACATGACAGTGACTGCAAAGTTTCTTTAATTATCCTGGCAAGGTTACGATTGCTGCCTCTTGATTCACAGCATGTCCTTGTCATTCTGAACACAGAAATGCTAAACTGTTTTCTCTACCTACGCTGCTGTAACCTATGAATTTTAAGTCTTGAGATTGTATATGAAAGATGGATGGGGTGTTAGAGCCATTATAAATGATTGTGGTATTTAAAACATGTGGAGTGAGCCAAGGGCAGCTTTCACGTTGATTTTGTCACCCTCTCGACCAGTCCTGCATTTGGGTCCAAATGTCTCAACAGGGATTGGACGAACTGCCATAGAAATCTGTACAGCCATTCATGGTCTCTAGAGGAGGAATCCCTCTGACTTTAGTGAGTTGCTGACCTTTCCTCTAGCACCACCATGACATTGACATTTTCGCTATTTTGTGAAACGTCTCCATATCTGTTGGATTGCCATGAAATTTAGGATACACACCCATGTCCCCCCGAGGAAGAACTGTAAAACCCAGGGTGATCACCTCACTTTGCATCTAGCTCCATCCTCAACCTTTTATCTGTCCAGCTCTTTGGTTTATAACCAAACCTGCAAAACCCAGGACATTTTCATCGCCTCTGCAAATGGTGACATGCATACAGTGCATAGATGGTGAACGTTATACCTGCTGTAATGATAACATCAGCATGGCAACATCAGCAACAAAGACGCTAGTGTGGCTCCAGACTCTCGTCCAATTGTACATACAAAAGAAAGTTCGAATATACATTCTCAAGTATGTATGCATGCAGAGCTTCTGTGTCCACATTCGCTGTGCTGAGAAAATTCATCCTTGTCATGTATCTATTTACAAAACCAAGTGTGCTTGAAAAAGCAAACATATTGACTAGAGGGTTAGAGAGTGCATCTGAGCAACAAAAGCACCTTTTCATTGTCAGCATTGTGTAAAATAACTGAATGTTACAACTTAGGAATATACACCGCATCTTAGTTTAACAACAGAGACACATTTGGTTGAGATATGCACAACATAATATTTTAGCTTCGGTTTTGTCACTAAAGGCAACAAACACTTTAAACTGGAAGAAAGCATTTGCTTCATAAGAATCACATTAATAAACATGGAGCTTTAGAAAATGTGGTCTTCATCATGAGGAATCAATGCAGAACAAAGAACAAACAATGACAGCAGCTTTGGGGGGAAAAAAATCATAGAGAGGGATGAGTGGAGTTGGATAACAGAGATATTAACCCACATATCCCTGAAGGACGTTCACTTGTGCAGGACGTTCATTTGGCTGGTTGGTTGGGTTGCGGGTCTGCTCATCCAGCCGGCCTGCACATCGCAGACAGATGTTCGGCCAGCCAAGCCTGCAGCGCCACAGGCAGTGTGTGTTCTAGAAAAACCCGGAGACCAGATGCCGCTACCTGGTGTCCCACCCGCCTGCCGTTCAACTATACTGGGCATGCTCCAGTGGCCATCACATGACCTCGAACCGGGCTTTGAGATTGCGCGCCGTCAATCACGCTGATGATAGAGTAGAGTGGAGCTGGAGCTGAAAGCCTTCGTAGGGTTGACTCAGCAGGTTCACCACTGTGTATCTGACAGGCTGAATTCATATGCCAGATTGTTTTGAATAATGAATCAAATAAGGTAGGTATAAGAAAGTGTAATACTCACATGTGTGTTAGTCTGGGCATACGCACTTTCAAATTTACAGCGCAAGGAGTAATGCCAGTACCTTAGCATAAGAGAAATTAATATCATACAATAAAGAATTATTTGTGGAAAATGAAAAGCATCAAAACCCACAACATAACACACCACATGGCATCCTACTGAGTGAACTATCAGAACTAACATCAAAAGATGTAATGCAGCATCTCTTTCAGCCTGATTTCCCCCCTAGTTTAGCTCCCCAAATCAGTCACTCTCTCCCAAACAAACAGAAACACAGATTCTTCGTCCCTCTCCACGGTCCCTGTCATTACCAAACCCGCGGAAACTTTAGAAGAGATTCAAAGACACTCAGGATTAAAGATTTATTTGTTCTTTTGAAGTTCCAGCAGTGTTTTTCTCTTATTTTGTCGACAAATGCGGCGTGGTAATGGTGCTGGGGGGTTTTTTTTTGTTTTTTTTTTTCTCACAGCATGGTTGAGGCCGACCCAGAACTGCCAGAGAGAGGTTGCGGCCCTGACGGCCAGGCTCTTGCTCTCAAAACTCCCCTAATGAGGAATGGCTCAGTAATGGCACCGCTTCCTTGTAACCTCAAAGGACAGGGAGTTTACTGGCTTGTACTCCTACTGTTATATATATTATATTGTGATGTGAAAAAAGGGGGAAAATAAGAGGAAGCTGGGTTATGAGACTGGTACATCTGGGTGGCTTTGTTTCGTAGCATCTTTTTATAGTCTAATGCACTTCAAATGTAGCTGTTCTAGATTATTCTCCCCACCTTCTAATCTATATCAAGGGTGCTCTTTTGTTGAATTGTGTTGATCTCGAAGAAGGGATAGTACGGCGTCCTTGCCATCCCTTCTCCTGTTGATGTGCATCAATGAGTGCAAGCAAACTTCCACCCTATCTCGTGTTTGGTTGCACTTGTCTGATTTAATGGTCGCACATGAGTTGCGATGCTCTGATCTGACGCTTAGATTTCAATTAAGCTTTGAATTCCAATAACAGCTCCTTGTTCTTGCTTTTTTTTTTATTAGCTGCTCTATCTCTTCGATTCATCAGGCATATCTGTCTGCCATGCATCAGTGCATCTCTTTCCGCGCCCGCTCCGGAGCCAGCGGAGAATCATACTGCCCCCTGGTGCCCACGGTCATTAGTAACAAAACAGAATTGATTGTGCAGCCGTCAAGCAGACAATACCCTGGTACTCTGCCAGTGGCTCGATACCAAGATCTGTCATGGGCAGCGATGCACGACAATAGATTCTACTGATTGGAGTGGTGCACACTCCTGGCTATGACACTGGTCTACCGCTCACTATCGAATGGCTGTTTCTCTCTCTCTTTCACCCCCTCTCTCCAGTCACAAGGCCCCTAATTCAGCAATCAATGCTACTCATTTTAATAGCACCTCTGCTGTTGCCCCAAGGAGAGAAAAGGAGAAATCAGGGTGAGCCAATGTCAAATAATTTTTCTGAGGTGAAGACCGCAATCACGGCTTTGATGGATCTCTGAGAATGACTAAACATGCTACAGTACAGTGTTGTAGTGGGGATATCATTCTGGATGCTGTTTGTTACTAGGAGCAGTTGCACATACTTGTTTAAGAAATACTACAGAACTTTAAAGATTCAGGCGTAACCAGAGAACCATTCGATAATATACTGAGCCTTAACATGCAATACTGAGACTCAGTGACACAAAGAGCAGAAAATCAAAGAAACCAAAGACAACGGCACAGACACAGATAAGGCTATGACCTTAAGTAGGAAACATCCACATTTTCATCATATCCATTACAATAAAAGCTTGCATTCAGCATCCTTTATTCTGTTTTTAGCTTGCATATCACTTACCTTCCTCGACCCAAGATGCAACATGAGCTCAAGCAGCCGTAAGCTCCTCTAAAGACATCCTAAGTAAGTGCTCCAAATGACAAGACAGACTAAATACCCCCTAACAAACGATACAAGACTGCAAAAAGCGCTTTAACAAAGGAGGTATATAATGAACCCCAGGTACCTTCTCCCTAATATATCATCCTAAGTGAATTTGCCAACATCACTCTCTTTACCTCCGAGCATGGTAAATGAGAATTTATGCGCCCACTACTTTATCATTCTTTACTTTTTTTCACCCCCATGAGGTAGCCATGCCATGTGAGACAGATATTTCCACCAAAGGCAATATCCCCTCGCTGTAATTATATCAGAGCGAGAGAATGGCTCATTAACATATGCTAGGCATGTCAGGAATTTACAAGCGCCTTTTGTAGATGCCTCTCGTCAGTGTGCTGCTCCCATCCGTATGGTGTCTCCTTTGAGGATGCAACCTCCTCATTTCCATAGACGTCAATCAAGCTGTGCAGGGTTTTTAGAATTATCCTGTGCAAAAAAAAACACAGGGCTCTCTGAATATGGCAATCATAAGGGACAGCTCAGTGATATGGAAAAAGTGTGTCTGCACACATGTGTGGGCGTGACTATGTGTTTTGTGAAGCGACATGATGAAAACAAAGCGATGGGGCCAAAATTATCTTGATGGTGTGTCATCAATGCAGAGTGGGTGGAGTGATTGTATTTGCTTTTCTGCGGTGTGTTAAAGAGGCATGTGTGTTTGTGTGAGTACATGCATAAAAGCTTAACACCAGACACCAGACTGACTAAAAGTCCCGAGGCCACTGAGCTGGTAGCGCTGCTGCTGCTGCTGCTCCACTGCTTCAGGAGCCAACATCTGCTGCTTTCAAGGAGGCACGTACTGTCGGCCTCTCACCCATTAGCATGGAGCCAGCAGAATGGAATGACCTATTTATTAGCCGTGTTCATATACACAATCTTAAAGTCCTTCCATTATTAGGTCATTATATAAATCTGGTGAACATTTAGTGAAGTTATATATTATTTATGGCAATTCAGTTATGGCAATTAAGTCTTTAAAAAGTTTGAATGTAAATGTGTGAACATACAGCTCTCTTCCCGCGCTTGAGGCAGGAGAGCAAAGTCTGTAACCAGAGTGAAATTTTCCCGTGAAGTGCCGTTTGCACAAATTTGAAAGCGCGTGGGTGTAAAGTTTCATTAAAGGAAAAGTCTGACATTTTGGAAAATACGTTCATTCGCTTTATTCCCAAGAGCTGGATGACTCATGTCTGCACAGTAAATATGAAGCTACCACCAGCAGTTGGTTAGCTAAGCTCAGCACAAAGACTAGCCCAGCTCTGTTGGAGGTAACAAGATCTACTTTGTCTACATCTCAGAGATTAACATATTTCCTAAATCCACCTTAGAGTGCTGGTTGCACCACTAAAGCTGGCTGTTTTCACTCGTTTTGCTCCTATTTTCAGTCTTTGTGCTAGGCCCAAACCAAAACATCAGAGCTGCATCATTCTTCTCATCCAACTTAAGAAAGTAAAGAAGGGCAATGCCCAAAATGTCTAACTATCCCATTAAGTATGTATATGTCTATATCTTGGAGACCATATAAATGACATGACTTGTGCTGTTGGGTGGAGCATTGACATGCTCTTTATGCAAAAATACTGTAAATTATAGTCTAGTGATTTATTTAATGAATCTTTATTGACAATTGAACCAAAGCCTACACTAAGTAGGGCAAATTCACCAGCTCAGATGGTGCTGCGCCCCAGTGGTCCCGACTGCTTCTCTTTGTCTGCCTGACCCCCAGGCTTTGTCCACTCCACGCCAACGAGACCAAGACAGACTGGTGTGGTGTTTAGTTCCACCACACTGACTGACTTGGCCCAGCACCTTCATACTCTGACCGACAGAAACAAACCAAGCAGGCTGGGAAAAGGAACTCGGGCTTTGCCGAAAACACAAACACATCCACTTAAACAGATGGCAGTCTCACTTTAGTTTTTCCGTGCTGTAAATGGACAGCAGCTTTGAAATGGACTTTTTTTAAATGAATAAAGCAAGTGAAAATGAACAAAAGAAATCATTTTTAAAAAAAGTTGCAGCCAGTGGCAGAATAGGAGTTTGACAGAAAACCGACAAAGCGAGATGAAGATGGAGAGAAAAGTCATTTTGTGTTTGAATGAGTCTGGTCTTTTGCCCCAGCAAATGTCACTGCAGTGACTGAAGACCCAATGTCCATTTCCATCACCAACCACTCTCTCTATCTCTCTCTCCCTTTCTCATTCTTTGTCATTGCCTTTTCCCTTTAAGTGCACTTTCGCCCACACCACTTGGAAATTGATTGAAACAAAATGTCACAATTATGCCCTGTAGCTCGCCGCTTCAATTATTCATCAATTAGGGGCTAGGCTCCTTTTTTTCTCTCCTCTGAGCTGATTTTTCATTCAGTTTGCTTGAGATGTATGGCTCCCCTGCTGTTAACCAGTCCAAAGTCATTAGTTTCTGGGTTTGCAATTAAACCTGATGCCTTATGCATGAGGCTCCGACTCAGTAGACACACGCAGAAGCGGCCGCAGCAGCTAGTGAACGAGCTAGCAAGCTCTGGAGGCGTGGATGGGAAATTAATTTGCTAGAAATGAAGTTCTCTCTCTCTCTCTCTCTCCCCCCACCCCCCCACCCTCACCTTCTCTATCTCTCTCTTGTCTGGCAGGTTGGAACAGATGCCACTGGCTGGAGATGGAGACAGAGATGGGGCAGCTATAGAGTCTTAGTACAGCTGAATGGCACAGACAGAGGAACAGGATCTCACTAGATTTACACAGTCAAAATATGTGTTGGACACATAGTTTAGTACATTTGTCGTTCAGCCATTACTTGAATGTTGATGTCACTGGGATTATACACTCAGTTAACATTTTATTAGGTACAGCTAATGAAGTCTAATACAACAGCCCTGCCCTAAATTCTGTCTCCTTGAAGGTTATGATGTTTAGTTTTTTGTTAACTGTATTGCATTAAACAGAAAGGTGTTTCCATTATTTAACCTTCCACAGTTGACATGCATGAGGTGGACAAAAAATAGAAACATGTAGTAGATTATAGTAGCATAGTAAAATATAGTTATAGTAAAATAAAAATATTTTTAAATCAAATTAAACTACAATGGTTGGGTCTCTATTCTGGCTTTATGTTAAAAAAAAAAAATTAAAAAAACAGCTACAGTTAATCCAGGTTTTCTCATATATTAACATACATATTTTGATTTCCGAAGGTTTTGGTTGGCACACAGCACAAATACATGCTATTAGTTAAATGTTATTATTAAATATTACAACAGGCTAGAAACTAGATGGACTATTTTCTATGTTCATTTAATGCCACCTAGTGACCACAGAGTCAAATGACACTAGTGTGATGTTTGAAGGACAAAAACCTCAAATACTGGAAATCACAGCACCATATCAGTGGAGGGAGAAGTATTCAATATAACTGTACAAGCAGCGTGAAAATACAGAAAAACATAATGTACCTAAAGTATCAAAGTATTAGACAGTTAATACTGATGCATCAATACATACTTAGAAATTCCTCTTGCAGCTGGTGGACCTGAACTACACACTATTATACAGTAAGGCTGGAAGTCACTGGTTTTATCTTTAACATGGTATTTTATGTATTATTTATCATTATATGTGTTTTGTGTCAACTCTTAATCTGTAAAGTAACTAGTAACTACATCTCTCAATAAATGTATTTGAGTAAAAAGTACAATATTTATCTCTAAAATGTAATATGGTATAAGTATAAAGTAGCATAAATATAAATAATGAAAATACCTATATATAGACTTGCATAAAAAAGCTGCCAGGAAATAATTGTTTTCATGAGGTCTACTGTTGGATATATTATCAGTGAATGAAATAATCCATCCATTATCTATACTTGCTTTATCCTGACACACAGGGTCGCATGGTGGGGGTGCTGGAGCCTGTCTCAGCTGTCATTGGGCGAGAGGCAGGGTACACCCTGGACTGGAACGCCAGTCAGTCACAGGGCTGAATGAAATAATTGATAGTACATTTTAATGAACTTGTATTTATTTTGTAGCAACACCGTAAAAAGAGTGTCCATCCGTATTAAAACACTTGTAGGAGCAAAGAAGGGCTCGCACTGGAATAGTGAGCGAACTCCTCATTTTCATGTCCTGTAACACACATAAACATGTTTCACACATTTAATGACATGAGCCACCACATATCCATCCTATCAGAGTGAAATATCACTGATGCAACTGTACATGCGTTACGGATCATACTGTTTCAGTCACAACACTCCGAAAATCTTTTCACACCTTCTTCAGACTGATAAAATGCACGCACTCCAGCCAGGTGGTGAGGAAGGGGCCCAGGCAGAGCGCACAACAGCTGCCACTGGCCAGCAGGGCAGTCAGGAAGGAATGGGTAGTGAGGGAGCGTCTTGTGGACCAAAGAGGACCTGTTCCTGTCCTCGCGCAAGACCAGTCTGGCAGCCAGTTCCTGAGACAAGTGAACAACGAGGGGCAGACACACTGCTGAATGAACACAAAGCCACACTGTGATATCTTACACAGCGGACGATAAATACGTCAAGGGTTTCGTGACACTTCACCTTTAATGAGAACACCTCCGCATCCTGCACTGACGGCATCGGCTCACAGCGCACGAACCTGTTGCCTTCACAGTGGAGCTCCTTCAGGGACAGCAGGTGAAACTGCGCAGAGCAACGTCCCGTGAGGTCGTGATTCAGCTGTGTGTTTAAATCTGAGCTGCAGAATCATACCGTACCTCCACAGGGAACATGGACAGCTTGTTCCCGGCCACGTCCAGGACTTGGAGCTTCGTCAGCGCCCTGATCCCCTGGGTGACACACAAGTACGAGGCAAGTGTCTGGTCATGTTGCTGTCGAACACGTCTACAGATCACACGAGCGGACACCCACCTCTGGCAGGCTGGTCAGCTTGTTTCTGGCCGCGTGCACCTTGGTCAGCTCATTACACCGGTACAGCTCCTGAGGCAGCCGAGACAAACTGTTGGAAGTCACGTTGATCTC
The DNA here is from genome assembly GCA_023238725.1 of Scortum barcoo. NCBI lineage: Eukaryota > Metazoa > Chordata > Actinopteri > Centrarchiformes > Terapontidae > Scortum > Scortum barcoo. Next base: position 11,517,019 of record CM041548.1, on the reverse strand, counting down.
AGACAAGCTGGTGAGATGGCCCAACTCGACGGGGAGCTCCTCCAGCTTATTATCGAGCACGCTGAGATGCCGAAGCTTCGTCAAACTGACGGGGAAAAACATCAAGAATACACTGTTGCCCGTAAAGGTTGGAATAAAATATTCTTTTACCTCTTGTCATAAAATGATTGTGAGATTTCTTCTTGATAGGTAAAGTGTATATCTTCTCAAAACTTTATTCATCAATCTCTTACACCTTAAAAAATATTTTATTCCAACTTTATGGGCAACAGTGTACATTAGACCATAGAAATAGACTGTTACAGGTTAATCAGTGAGAAGTAGAGTTAATTTACTCTTTTATGTACACATATTAAATCTTTAATGATGTACAGAGCCTATAATTGCAGGTCAGGAGACATAAATGTACCTTTTAATCTCAGGTGGGAGTCTCTGAATCTGGTTGTGGTTCAGGTTGAGCACCACGAGGTTGACTAAGCCACCTGTGCGACACAAACACGCTTCATTTCATCTTTGTGTTCCTCGACAAAACCCGCCGAGGTGCTAATCACGCAGAGCGCTGAGGACCCACCTATCGCTTCAGGTGGCAGCGCCGCAATTTGGTTGCCGAACAGATACAGTTTCTTCAAGGACTCCAGATGGCCCAGCACCGCGGGGAGCTCCTTCAAGGCATTATTCCCCAGATTCAGCTCAGCCAGCTTGCGGGCGACGCGTAAGGAGAAATATTTAATCACAAACCCGCGTGGTGCGTAAAAACATTTAGAAAAGGAGACGATCCGGCGCGCGCGGATGAGGAGGGGAAACTCACGTGTCGCAGGGAGAGCAGCGCGGCGGGCACGCGGCTGATGGAGTTGTTGTTGAGCACGAGCGCCGTGAGCCGCGTCAGCCCGCAGACGCACTCGGGGACCGAGTTTAGTTTCTTGGAGCTCAGATTTAAGGAGGTCCCTCCGCCGTATAAGACTCTGACCGCCGACTCCATCTGCGCGACCGACCCGCGTTCACTCAAGTTTCCATGGCGACAGGACGCTCGTTGACAGCGGGACGTGGTTTGGGGCGGTGGCGACATCTGGTGGCGACAGCGGAGTACAGCAGCGTCTCCGTGTAATACCTGCATCCTTTAATAATCAATACCTCTTTATAAAACTACAAGTATTAGCAGTTAAATGTACTTGTAATAGACTAAATTAACAAAAGGCTAATTTGGGAGTGAGTATTATTACTGAGGCATTAACATATAAGTGTTTTGATGTAGTTCACATACACTGTTGGGGAGTCTGTGATTTAATATTTATGTGTTTGTTTGTTTTTTTAACCCATTTCAACTGTTTTTAACCAGAACAGGAGGCAGAAGATACCTTCATATCTTTGCTCTTTGCTTGCTTTGCCAACTATATAACCCACAAGAAAAACATAAAAACTTCAGTATGGATAACAGACTTATTTTTTGCCTGTATGGAGTGTAGTATCAGTGATATCCATTATGATAAGATGTGCTTTCCAATCCTAACATATAACATGGAACATAACAAGTAACTATAGTTGTCAAATAAATGTAAATAAGTGCAAGGTACAATATTGCCCTCTGACATATAGAGGGGTCATGTCTAAAGAAACGTCATGACTGTGCTGAATTAAAATCTGAGACAGAAGTGTGCAGGTATTTCTTCATCTTTTTTTACAGAGAACTGTCTTTGAACACCTGCAAAGAATTAATGGATGTTGAAGTTAAAGAAATAAAATAAAATAATAAATAAAAAAATAATAAAAAACAAGGCAGTGACATACCTTATTAGTATTATATGTGTTTATGTAACACTGGTATGATTTACAAGGTCAACAATTCATTTCAAGAACACTGCAAAAGTTCAACAACCTGTTGACATTTGGTTGAAAGACATGCATGATCAACAGTTCTTGTATCCTCTCCTGCACATATTTGGATTTTAAAAAAAAGCACGTGTTAGGCCACTGCTTGTCAAAATGGGCTGCAGGGAACTCTGGGAGTCACTGGGATAGACCGAGATAGCCCAGTGTAAAATCATTAGCGCGTTCCTTTCTATGCTATTTTCCATTAGCACAATGATACTGTTTTCAGAAGTAATGGATAGACTTCACTCTCCCCGCTGATATCTTTTGACTTTTCTAAACAGAAAAGTACCATTAGGTGTTTAACCCATTCTGAAAACAGCAACATTCTCTGTTAACCTCAGATTAACAATGTCTTCAGTGAGAGGGGGAGGGGAGTCTCCCTCCAAATACGTTCGTATTCGGAGGCCCTTGGTGTGAGTGGTTCGAACACACTCTGCATTACACACACAGGTTTATTTCACACCAAGACTGAGCTGCCTCTCAGCTGTCCTCTGCGTTAGCTGGGTCCTTTAGCCGCTCCACAGAATTGTAGTGCTCTCCTAGTCCATAGGCGTGGCGCATGTAGCTGCAAACAATAAGAAAATGTGTTTAGAACTTCACAGAACTTCCCATTTAGTAAGGTTTATGTACAGAAAAGAGTCTGTCTGTCTGCTGCTGTTTTACTGTGCCGTGTGATAGCCATGTTGTTAATTATTGTTAATATTTACATACGTTTACATGAGGATCCAAACTTGTCAAATTATTTGCCTTATGAACAAGTACAGTATGTGTTTTGAATGTCCAAGTTGACACTGATCTTAACTGTAGCATCATGCTCTATGAAAGAAGGCTATTGTTATGGCTCCTATAAATGCTTATTTTACATAATCACAGATTATATTTAAACTTGCAAAATTGCTATAAATGGTTTCCCTCCATTGGTTTCAACTGCTGTAAATACAATTCTAATGTCTTAAATTTAAAGTTTTCTGCTTTATATATTACATTTTATTTTTCTACTAATGTAAGAATACATATTTTAACAATTATACTTACACAAGTGTGATGGGCTCACTATCAAACTCCTCCCCAATCTTTATAGTTGAGGAACTGGCCTGGATCACCTCTACTGGCAATTGCAGAACTTGGGTCAAAGCTCGCAGCTGTTTGGGAAAGCACATGAAGAAGAAAAGAATTACTGAAAAAGTTCAAGGAGCAGCAGCACAGTGTGAAAGAAAAACTTAAACAACTCACCTCAAGTTGTCCACCCCAAGCTGCAGTGTGCTCCACCTCACTGCAGTATTTCTCAAACTCATCTGGAAACACGTGCACAAACACAATGATTTTATGAAAATGTAATATGTTATATGGAATATCTGTGCCTACTATGTTTGGCCTTTCATATAGTGATACTTATGAAGGGTTGTTACAACATCATAGTGTCACCTGTTGTGTACATGTCACCAGTGTCTGGGTTGGTGAGGAAAGGCATGAAGTCATCAGCATGGCTTCTCATGTGCTCAGCAGTTCGGGACCGCAGTTCTTTAACACTCATGACTGACCCAGGCTAGAATAAAACAGAACAGAATATAATATGAGTTCTCTGTGTATAAACTTCAGTAACAATATATGGACAAAGTCTTATAGCAGCTCTAGTTAGTGCAGTGGCAAGGAACGTAGACGATTTACTTCTGCTCGTCATATTTCTGATTAGGTATTCAAACTACAACAATATGTACCTTTGATCGCTGTGCCAGCTGATCTTCTACGGCGCGGTACATGCAGTGGCCATCAGAGGAAATCTCCTTGATCTGAAGCTGCTGCTGGGCGAGCTTCTGAGCTAACATCAAACCCTCCTGGTGCCTCACACCCTGCAGGTTTTCCACCTCGGCCTCTGCTATCCTGCTCTCCCTCTCCTTCTCCTGGGTAGCCTTCTTGTCCTGGACAGATTCATTTTAAATAAAATGTAATTAATTAGTACCATGACTGAAACAAAAAAGGAAAACAATCAAAGATGGTTGATTAAGCTTCCAACTGTAAATGACATGTCAGGGAATAACCAATAATCATAGATTGCAGAATGATAGATTATTAGCCTGAAGTGAGCTTCTTCCATTGTTCACTCACTACGTCGATATATTGCTGGGGGCAATAACAAACAGCGTTTAAAATTTAAGGTGAAGCCTGTATCTCACCCTTCTCTTCTGGGCCTTGGTTACACGTTGCTGTTTGACCTCTGTTTGTTCTCCACCTTCCATCATCATGGTCTCCACTCCATTTATCACCTCCTCCACCTTGTAAGATTGAATGAGGGGAGCTCTGGTTATGTTGCAAATGAGCATTTATTCAATAAACAGACTCCATGTGAGCGTGAATAATGAGATTCAAATGTGAAAATCGGCATTCTGTGCACATTTTGCTCCACTTTGCTCAGTACACATTTGATTCTTTTACAATATACCTCCAACTAATCAAATAACACTGCACATTTTCAATACATCAGTGTGTCAAAGTCGAAATGATACACGTGTTAACAATAAGATGATGCACTGATTATGTTGAAAAGGTTAACATTTTTTTAAGGCAGCCATGTGTTGTCAAGTGTCAAATCCTAATGCACAGCTATGACATTCACCTTTGTGTTAAGTGTAGATTTCAGCTGCCTGATTTCCTCCTCATGCTTCTGGCTGAGGTCTGCCTCTAGCTTGGCGATCTCCTCCGTCAGCTGTTTCCTCTTTTTCTTGTCATTTTTGGGGACGGCATTTTTCATGCTCTGGATTTTAGCTGGAAATGAAGCACAAGAATAGACTGTGTGACAAAACAATACTTGAATAAAGCCTGCAAGAACCACACCTACTGTATAAAGGATATAGCTCTGATATAGTGCTGGATGCTGCTTAGGAAAGGTGATAAAAATAAAAATCATGGTGACAAATATGAGGAGGAATGTATGCGCAGATTGTGTTATTTCACATTAGTGTTAGTTAATCAGTTAGATGACATTAAATGAACTTGAATTAACCATATGTAACTGAGAACCCAAATCTGTCATGTATTTTGTCTTTAACAGTGAATAAAAAACATTTTAACATCAGGGATCATATTATGACTATAATAAGAAGAAGCTTGCAAGTTTCAACCCAAAGAGGTCTGGGCGGAGAATAATTTTCTGTATGAATTTCACAACTAAAACCGCAGTCCTTATGATCTAATAGTAAAAAACACAATGCACAAATGGACTGGAAGAAACGGTAACATTATTGCTGATGTTAAACTACATTTTGCTCAGAATTGTCTCCTGTGAAAATGACACCTCGTGGCTTGCTAGACTGAGCTGATTTACAATAATTAAAACAACACGAGGGATGCAAAAAAAAATGACTGAAAAGGTTAAACTAACTAACAAGAAGGAGTTCAGAGCAGCTATAGTCAGGTACCCTGCATGTCTTTCTTTTCCTTGCGGTGCTGCTTTGCCAGCTGCTCCTCTGGTGTCTCCACTGTCTCCTCCTCCATGACCGGACGTTTGTTCAATGGGAGTCTGACAGCCGTGAGACGGGCGACGCGATGTGGTGTCACTGTTATAAAATATGGCCTAATGCTGACAAGAGATAAAAATATATATTCCACAATAAATAAAATGTGCTGATATGGCCTTATCCGGAAGAGACGGGGCAGCGGGGCGGAGCTTTGTTCTTCTTCGCCGGGGTGAACTCCCGCAGTCATTTCTGTATACTGCCACCTCTCGGCCTATTTTTATACTACAGCCCCGTCATAGCGGACAGCTGTGATATCAGAATCGTATTCATTGACCAACTTAGTGGACAAACACACAAGGACTTAAAGTTTCTCCCAGTGCACTTACACAGAACAATTTACAAAACGTTTATGTAAACATCTGTTACAAAATGTCCTCTTCTTTGTACAAACATTTATGCAAATATTACATCATTCCTCCCTCCAGTGTTCTAAGTATTGGTTCCCCCTTGGTTCTGATCACCCCAATAAATCTCATGATCAGTCAAAGGGTTTGTTCATCACACAGCTGAGTTTCTGAAAGATCTTGGTCTTGTTTTAATGTGATAAATACCTTCTACCTTCTTTAGTTTCTGACATCAATATATTGATGACATCAAAAATATAATGTATACCTTAACCTCTTCAAACCTTCAAAAACTGATCAAATGAAACAGTTTCAAAAGGGGGAAAAATCATTTGTTGATCTTCTGCAACTCATGTCCACAATAAATATATACTTAGTGTGATGGGGGTCAAAAAACAAAATGGGTCACAAACCAGTAAGGTTGTTGCCTAAAAATCAGTTGAATGGTTATTTTTAAAAGCAGTTATAAAACTTGCTTAATCTAAACACAAATATTGATCTTAGTTTACAGATACATTACACAGTGTTCTCTTGTCTCCTAACTGCTACAGTTTTGCTCCTTTTTGAACAAATGACATAGATTCTTGTACCAATACTGTATTTATAAATGTGGCTATTAAACCATTATTAAAATATGCAATATATTTAAAACATTATGTGAATATTAGACAAATTGTAATGTATATATACAAAGCAAGTCAATAATTAAAAAAAAAATGTATGTAAAAATTTTATGTAACAGTATTATTGCACCAATAATTACCATCAAATTCTGTTCTTATTGTTAGTTAATTGGCTTTGTTTTCTAGTTTGTTTGTTTTTCTTACAGAGAAAACCATTTATAAACACAAAACAAGTGCAGAAGAGAACACATAATAAAAATAAACAAGAATATATTATTTTTAATGCTGGAGGGGATAAAGACTTTTATTGAGATCTATATAAACACTTTTAATATTGTACATACTGTTATATTTTTAATTTCCTTTTGTTCTTAAGAGTGCTAAACCAAAAAAAAAATGTTTAAAGGTCAGCTACTTTTTGCTTAAAGCAAAAAAGCATGGTTTCTCACCTGTGATGATGATTATGAATATGGAATTTGGCCATATAATAATAATATCAATCACATATAAGTACATGTTTCTCTGTGTATAGTTTTAGATGGATCTGTTGTTATTAACAGAATTAATGGAAAAACTCAATTTGCCTATGGGAGTGAATATTAGAAATAACAAGGGGAATTGTGCAATATTAACCCGTGGCTGAGATTTAAATAGCATACAGACTCCGGAGGGTATTGCACCAAAACAATTTGCATAATCCCCAGGTGTTACAGGGATATTATATTCTGACAGAAAGTCTTCATAAGTAAGTAAGACCTTTTCTATAAAATTTACCAACACAATATTACTGTGAAACCAATATCCCACAAGGAGAGGTTTGTGTTTATATAAAATGTACTTGTTATCCTATATAAAGTAGTTATGAGGTGAAAAATTGTGTATGTGGCTGAGAGACCATGACAAGGGAGCCTGGTAATGAAAAGCAAACATTTTACATGAATTTTGACAATATTACAGTTACAAACAAGAAAGATGTTAAAGCCATTCAGCTTAGATAATATATGAATATATGGATAGGTATTAACATTCCACACCGATGTGGCTGAGAGGCTGATTTGTGAAGGGGCAGACCACTGCCTTTATATATCTTTATATACTGTCTATCTTTATATACAATCTATGGGGCAGACCATTGACTTTATATATCATTATATGCAGTATATCCTTATATACAGTCTACGATGCAGACCTTTAACTTTATATATCTTTAGTCTATCTTTTAATACAGTCTATAAGTTAGACCTTTGACTTTATATATCTTTAGTCTATCTTTATATACAGTTTATAAGTTAGACTTTGACTTTATTCGTCTTTATATACAGCCTGTCCTCAGTCATTGAGCAGACGTGCTGTGTGACGTGGCACGGGGGGCGGAAGAGCTTGTTTGTGTTTTGGTTCTGAGGGGAAGTTGCGAGAAGAAAGAAAGGAGGAGACGTGACGGGATTGTTGAAATTATCTTCTCGGTCCCCCCCTCCCTCCCACAACACCGCCTCGACACAGTGCCCCGGGTCCCCTTCGTATCGCACTCCAGCGGCGGTGTCCAGAGTTGAAAACGTCGTCCGGCTCTCAGGTAGCGAACGTGAATCGACAAGTTGTGTTTTCCAGCTGTCATCTACCGTTAGCGGCTAGCTAACGTCGGGGATGTTTGATAGCAGAGGAGATGGAGGAAAAACAGGCCGTTGTCACTCCTTATGGGGTCCGGTCGCCCCCTCTCTCTGTCGGCGTGGTGTCGTTAGCCCAGTGTCCGGCACAGGGAGCTGTGTGACGGGCTCATGGTTGACTTTGTAGGAGCAAGCAGCAGCGATGGGTGGATGGAAAGCTAACATTGCTAACAAGCTAACGTTGTTAACTGAGGGATACTCCCCATTAAATAACACCACCATACCAGCACAACAACACAGTTTGAAAACAGTAATGTTGGGATACGATTACGGGCGTATTTACCCCTCCTACTTCTCTTTTATTTTATGTAGCGGGTTGTTTTTATGCGTTTCTTGAGGCTAACGTTGCTGACCAGTTGGGAAGCTAAGGCTGGCTAACCTGGAGTGAGCTAACTAGCCAGACAACAAAAACAATTAGGAAAATGGCGTCCCCTCTAAAAAAAATCAAAACAGATACATGGTTACAGCTAACATGAGCGACTGTGTTTACAGTCAACTAAAGACAGGCCGATTCAGGGCATGTTGCGAGTGTTACAGTGAGCAGCCTGTGTTCACAGTCCCTGTCAGGAGGAAACGCAGTTACTGTTTTGTTTCTTTCCTGGCTGTTTCTCGTGTCCCTTGCTTGCCCGCGTTTCAAAGATTTCTTGTCAAAGCTTCTTGGTTCAGTATAAAGTATAAACCTATCCGCCTCTCTAACGGCCTCACTAGCTACCTCTATGTGTTTGTCTCAAAGCGTTTTCATTGAAAAGGACAGCGTTCGTCACGTTTCCTGGATATCAGAGATATCATATCATATCATCAGAGATTAATTTGGCAGGTGTTTGAGTAAATTTGGGGGGTAGAACCCTCTCTTATTTTGTCATTTATTCAGATGAGTGTTTACAGGTTGTGAATATATTGCAGAAACTAGCAGCAGTTGTCTTATTTCAAGGCTCTTTCAATCTGTGATGATACTGATTGTTCTCTTAAATTGCGATTGAGAGATTATACATAACCCATTAATGCTTTGACAGTCATGAAGCCAGCACTGGACAGACAGACACAACACCACAGGTGCTTAGACCTGTGTTTGCTTTAATACTGCACAAAAGTGACTAGCCTATATAACATTTAACTAACTATAACACATGCCCATGTAATACAATTGCAGCCTTGAGAAAAAGAGGCCATGACAACATAGACTGGGGGCTTAAACTCCACTTTAGAGGCCATCATCACCTCTCAGAGAACAATGTCAACAAAAATTTGACTCATGTATTTTCCATTAGAAGTTTTTTTTGCAGCACCGTTGTACTTTACCACATACGAGGGAAAATGTGAGTATGATAAGGTGTCCGTATTTTTGTCAGTAGGCATAATGTTTGTCCCCTTGTTAAAGAAGTTGGTGGGGGGGTACACAGTGAACATCGTCAACGTCATTTTTGCGGTCAGTGATAAATTTCCCCGAATCATGCTCAGGACAAATTCTGCCTGCAAAATCGGACACAGGCTGCAACTACCTCCTGACAACAGTCATCTGTTGTAAACAAATTAGTCAGCAGTCCAGTTCTAAATAAGTTACTCAGAAATGCATGAATGCATGGCATGTATCCATGCAGAGGTTCTTGCAGTCATAACATGCTCGAGTAGGTGTGTGGGTGGATGAAACTCTTGTGAAAACTCTGGTAAGGCTTCCTTTGCTTGCTGTCACAGTGTGTTTGTGGTGGGCTTTCTTAGCCTCTTTCATAATGTAATTCATAAAGACACTGTTGGCAAGACGTGCCTACTTGTGTTTGATTACACAATTGTCTTTTAATGCTTTCAACGTGGAGTTCAGAGGCTGTATTGAAATGACTTGAACATCGATTTAATGTATAATTTGAATATAAACAAATGCATTACTGTCAAAGGTGTATTTCATAAGTGAACACATGTTGTTCCTTTTGCTATGGCAAAAGCTAACTGAAGGAGTGTTAAACTGCCGTGTCGTTGTTGTCTAAGTCCTGTAAAAGCCTGTCATTTATTTGAAATAGCCTCTGCAAAACCTGTGAAGTGCATGACGTTAAGAAGTGTGACACTACTGGGCTGACGCTTGAATTTGACATGTGAAAGTATGGGTGTGAAATGCATTACTTTCTGTACACTGACTCTGGTTTGAGTGGACTTGATTGGCATTGTCAGTGAGGACAGGTGAGGCCTGACAAGACTATCAGAATGTATTAACAACAGAATACAGTGTCTCAATCACCAGTGAAGGTTCTCTGTAATGTCGTTTGTTATTTAGATAAATACATATAATAGAAAATCTAAATAAAAGACTTTAATTGATAAATGCTGAACTGATTTATAATAAAAAGGTGAATAAAATAGAGCTCCATTAGTTTTATCAATGTAGTTAATGGTCAAGATCCAGTTTGTATTATTGGAATGATTTTCTTACACAGCTGTACTTTATGTTAGAGAATCTTCAGATTTTGTTGCATAATCAACAACCCTTCTAAATAGGTGACTAACACTTGGTCTCCATATTAGTCAAATTACGTATTTAATCAGAGTAATTATTCTACTCTTGTTCTGTCTTTTTGTAGTTTGCATTCTGCTCTCCAGTCTTCAGAATTCTGGAAATACACATATCACATACTTATTAAGACTAGCCAATAAAAAGATAAAGGCGTAGACAGGTTTTTTTGCATGGTTAAAATAACTTAGTCTGCACCCTGATCACACAGAAGTAGATCAGGTCTTGCTACTTTTGACTTTATTGCCTCCCTGCCGGCGATAGTGCATTATGTTTTTGGGTTGTCCGTATGTCCGTACATCTCAATCCCAAGAACGCCTTGAGGGAAAATCTGGCACAACTTGCGGATGAATTTGGTGGTCAAAGTGTCCTGTGAGCTTATAAAAAATACTTTTGGCCATAACTCAGGAAGAAGAAGAACTCCTTATGCCAATTATTACAAAATATTACACAAATTACCAAGAGGATAAAATGATGAAGTGATTACATTTTCTACACTAAAGCCCAACTTCACAGTGACATAATAATATCCTTATTATGTGACATGTTAATTTATTTGGATGGCAAGGTACTTGTATGAGTCCATTTTCTTCATTCCCTCTCCCTGGATGACAAACACAACAGGGGACCTCCTGTTCCTCTGGTGGTCCACCTCAGTGGCTGCTAATATTGAACTTAAGGTGATTGTCGTTGCAATGCATGACAAAGTTCTCCATCAGTCCTCTGTAGTCCTCTATAAAAATAATCTCTAAATGAAGGCAACATGTTTCTCACTAGGAATTATTTACTGGATTCATACATGTTGATATAGTGATAACTTTAATTTTGCTATAGAAAAACACATAATACTCTTTTATTATATTCCTTTATTAAATATATCTGAGTATGAGTCTCGAAAGATTTTGACTGAGGCATACAGCCAGGGCGCGGTTGTTGTAGTTTTAGTTAATTCTTATTTATTTTGTACATCTAAGATTTGGACAAACCATATCCTATATCTCTATTTACTTAAATTTTACCTGTTGTTTAACATCTTCTCAAGCTGTTCATATAAAATTATTACTGTCAGCAGGTTTTATTTTTCCACTTCACGCACAGTTATACTGTAATTCTCTCACAAGAGTTTCATCGGAAACCAAACATTTTGTTCTATTTTGAGCCATGTAAAGTCCCTGATTACATCAAAACAAAAAAAAGCACTTTATTTGAGGAACGCCTGATAACTCTAAAACAAAATATCAGCCACTTACACTGTTACTGTCAGTATTTTGATATCACACTTGGATTTTAGAAGATATGTTTTGTTCATACATTCAGCACTCTTTCATAGTCAGTAAACTTAATGTCTTGTCTTTCCTGTTGCAACAGAAGTCCTGATAGTGAGGTTTGGCACACAGGACACCGAGGGATCTGAGTAGGTCATGGCCAATCGGGGAGGAGCTACGAGACCCAATGGACCCAATGCAGGGAACAAGATCTGTCAGTTCAAGCTGGTGCTGTTGGGCGAGTCGGCCGTCGGGAAGTCCAGCTTAGTGCTCCGTTTCGTCAAGGGTCAGTTCCATGAATTCCAGGAGAGCACAATAGGAGGTGAGCTTCATATCAACAGACCAGTCTGTTTCTCATGCTGTCAGGTGGTTGGAGATCAAACTGTTATATTTTTTTTCTGCATTTTTCCAATTTGGCTTTTGTTAAAGTTGTTTATTTGAGATTCAGGCCGATCAGGCAAAGTGGGTCCTTTTAAAATAAAAGTATTTTGCTGAATTTTTATTTTGCAGTCAGTCTCATTTCCACATTTATAACATCAAACTGGAATTGAGTTAGAAAATTATAAACTTCACAAACATCTTTTCCACTTATGCTGAATGGTAATTCCACAATGTGAGCTACAGTTAATTTCACAGAATTAAAAAAAATGTTGTGGTTGATTGTTTTGGTGCAGATATTGATTATCTAATGCTGACTCACCCCTCACCTTATCCTTTCCTTTCAGCTGCCTTTCTCACCCAGACAGTGTGTCTAGATGACACAACAGTGAAGTTTGAGATCTGGGACACTGCAGGTCAGGAGCGATACCACAGCTTGGCACCCATGTATTACAGAGGAGCACAGGCCGCTATCGTGGTCTACGACATCACGAATGAGGCACGTTCATCCAAGACAAAAGTTATTCATACAATTGATGATACTTGTCATTTTTCTTTTTTATTTTTTATTGTATTTTTTACCTCCTATTTTATTATAGTTTTTGCATTTTTACTGAAACTTGCATGCCCTTATGTTTCCACCTTTCAAGCTGCTTGGAACTGTGAATTTCTCTTGAGATTAATTATCTATCTATCTATCTATCTATCTATCTATTCATATCTATCTATCTATCTATCTAGTCCTCCACATGCAGTCACATTACATCAGCAGTGTACTGTAATAAGTGTACTGTTATTACAGTGTACTGTAATAAGTTAAGCAGTACAGCTGGTGACTTATGGAAATCTTGACATGTGGTACTATTATTTTGTCTATTTGCAGGAGTCCTTTGCACGGGCAAAGAACTGGGTGAAGGAGCTTCAAAGACAAGCTAGTCCCAATATAGTCATTGCTCTGTCGGGCAACAAGGCTGACCTAGCCAACAAGAGAGCTGTCGACTTCCAGGTCGAACTTCCTTGTTTTTGCATACTTCTAGAATACTCAATCCTGATTTTAACAGACATCACTATGGTTTTGTCTGATTATATCTAGATCGTACATTACAAGTGACTGCAGTCACATCTAGTTGTCTTTTTTTCCCTAAATGCATGTGTGAGAACTTCACTGAAATTTTATGGTGTTTCTTTTGTGTTGGCAGGACGCTCAGTCCTACGCAGACGACAACAGCTTACTTTTCATGGAGACGTCCGCCAAGACATCTATGAATGTGAATGAGATATTTATGGCTATTGGTGGGTAATTCTTTACACTTTATTCTTAGATTTTGCCAGTGCATTTGTAAATGGGTAATCAGAGCCAAACTGATTAACCTTATTGGTATTTGTATACATAATTCTATACTGGAAGTTGATTATTTCATTTGTAACTTCTTTCTCTGCAAGTGAAAAGTTGCAGCTTCTTTTGTTGTTGTTGAGTTTGGTTTGCTTTTCCCCTTCAGCAAAGAGATTGCCGAAGAGTGAGGCTCCAGCTGCGGGGGCCAACAGCGGGCGGAACCGGGGAGTGGACCTGACAGAAGCTGCCCAGCCAGCCAAGGCTCCGTGCTGCAGTAACTAACGTGAAGAATGCCCCTCCCCCCAACAAACCTGTATAGCAGTAACTAATGTGGCCGATGCCCCAAATGCCACCGCAGTTACTAATGCAATGTGTTGTACTCTTATCTCCAACTCTGATTTGCAAAAACAAGAAAAGATGCACCCCCTTCACACTTTTCGCAGTAACTAAGTCAATGCCATTACACTGATCTCTCCACGTGGCTCTGCCTGTTTTCCTCCACCATGATTCTGCTGCTACTTGGTTAAGACTCCTAACCATCCTTTCCTACTCTCTGCCATCCAGTTTGTTACATTCGTACTGATAGATTAATGATCGCAGACATTAGAGATGTTAGTACACCCTGCCCTCCATCATCTTCCTTCCAACATGTAGATATGAGTTTCATTTAGAGGAAGTGGTCACTTCCCTTTTCTGGGACAGCTTAAGACTTTACTACTGCATTTCTAATACCAGTCTTGTTTTTGTTCATTTTTTGATAATTTTGTAAAATTTGCTTTGAATAGTCAAAAATAATGGATGCACACACGTGTATACTTACATGGCCTAAAATATAAAAACAAAAAAACTGTGGTTCACCTTTTGTCTGTAGTAGTACAGAAAAAAATGTCTTATGAAGAGGAGTGTTTGCTTTCGAATTTGAGAAAGAGGAAAGGTGGGGGGGGGGGCAGAGGGAGAGAGAGCAAGAGAGGAACCCTGAGCTCCACACACCTCTCTTTTCAATGGGACCCTTTTATCTGAAAGATTAAAAACGTTTGTGAACTGTAGTCCTTTTAGATTCTCTCTCTGTCGCTCTCATCCTGACCATGCGATCCATGTCCTCTCTCCCACTAAACTCAAAGTAGCACTAGTGTACATTCTTCCACTCTCAGGCTCCACTCTGGGGTCATGCCTGCTTCTAGCTGTCCCTAGTGGCATTGTGCAATGTTTCACAGTATTTACTCTGTGACTTCAGTGTCTGCAAGGACCAGTGCAGCACAGCAAACCTCCCACCCCCCGATCCACCCAGCTTTCTCCACAACAAAGCGCAGGGGCAGTGCACATCAGTGCCCCCCCTCCCCCCCCGATGCAGTGTCCTTTCATAAATTTTCTGTAGACCATCCCCTTGTTGGGTCTCTTGGTTTCTGTCTTTGGATGATTTAGTTTATGCAGATTACCTTTTTCATTTTGTTAATGTTGCTGGACCGCTGCCGGGTGTGCAACTGGTAAAAAGTGAAGGGTGATGGTAGCAAGTTGGGAGTTGCAATATGTAAGGCTGCTGATAATTACTTGTCATCCTCTCTCGATTAAGGAAGTGCTTTAGACACAGTCTTGTGTCAGCGTGTACAAACTGGGCCCGGGCTGGCTGGCTGATGACAGATTTCATCCATAGACTCACTCACACATGCCCATTTATTTGTGTGTGTACGTGTGTTTGAATACACATTTGCACATGAACACACATCACAGCGACTTCTTCCTTCTGAACCCTGTTATACCTAAACATCATTGTACATTAGCACTTCACACATACACAGACTGTTACACCTCTCCCTCACTAATGTCAAGCACACACTTTTTTTCCCCCACACACACCCTGCCTCACCATACATTGTTACATACAATGACACACACACATATACACATCCAGCACATCTGGTCAATAACTTTTTACAGGTCTGTCTTACTCATGCCTTGCACTAATGATGCTCATGAATATATCTTGTCATAATTACAGCCAGTGTGATATAAATATAAATATATATATATATATAAATATATATATATATATTAAAAAAATCTATAAATATATAAATAATATACTGTAAATAGGGTGTTGCAGTGTAGCCTACCTTTTTTTTCGATTTACAGGACTAATGCTTGCTAGGGAATTGTCTAGATAATCATCAAAAGAACTGTACAGTTAGCAGAAAAAAACAGCTACAATCTGGGTTTGGAGTTTTGTTGCTGTTCCTTTTTTTCACACAAATGGTTAAATTATAATCAATGGTGGTCTTTATAAATGTATGTAGTGTTATTAACAAAAAAAAAGAAATTGCATTTATTTAGTCGTCTGTCTTGTACCTTCTCAAAAGAAAAAAATAATATCCAAACATTTTGGTTATATTTTTTAATATTATCTCTTTCTTGCATTTCACTAATTCTGTTTTTAGTGTTATCAGGCTGCGATGCCTTGTCCAGTTCTCCTCCCTGTAAGTAGCCCTGGACTTCCAGAGATGCTGGTTGTAAAATCTCCAGAGGAGTCTGACACAATTAAAAAAAACAGTCTGATTAACCAACAGTCTGCCCTCCATAACACCTAACAGTAACCTTGTGAAGATATTGTAGGAACAGTGTAACAACTATCAGCTGGCACGATGATGATTGATGAATAAATGAATTAACACATAAGGATGTAAATTGTATGTTTTGGGGTTTTTTTTTTTTTTTTTGGTTTGTTTTTTTGCCGTGAACACTTAATTGCAGCCGAAAACATTTAAATGCAAGCATTTTACAGTACTGTTATGTAATGACCAAATAAATACTGAAATAAATTTGATCATTTATTATTGTAATCAGGCTGTGTGTACGTGTGTGAGTGTGGATTTTATGGCCTTTGTCTACCACAGATGGATATTTTGATTATAGGTTACAACTACCAATCTTACTCTCCTCCACCCTTATTTCTCTTAATGTGTCATTGAATTGATGAAAAAGATTTTTTGGTTGTTTTTTTTTTTTGGACATTTGACCTTTAACCTGACCATTCCTCTGTCATTTCTAAATTGGATTAGCTGCATGTGTTCTTTTCTTATATGTTTATAACAAATTGCTATCTAATGAGACAAAAAATGTTTCTTTATGTTGTGTGACATTTATTTTGGTATAGTCAACACTAAATTTGGTTATTAATATTAATTCCTGTATTTCCCTTGTGTTGCATGAATTGATCACGTCTCACCAGACGTTGTGTGCTCAGACATGGCTCACACACATCTTTTTTCCCCCCTCCCCTTACATTTGACCTTGAAACTTTGCTACAAATGGTTGCATTTTGTGACCTCCTGTCTGAATCGGAGTGGAATCGGCCTATCCCAGCCGAGTCCCCTAGCGGAGGAAAATGGGCCTACAGTGAGAAACTGAAAATAAGGATGAGCGCCATGTCTGATCCTCCGCTTGTGGAATAGAGAGGACGGCAGAGCGCATATTTCCCGGGGCCGGGGGGGTCCCGTCGGGCTTCGGTGGTGTGAATCATGGCCGACAGCGCGGGGATTCAGCAAGGCTCGCCTGCCATCGGGGCGGCGGGCTTGGTGCCGGCCGCTCCCGGAGCCGGGGGGACGGAGGGCTCCGGCGCCGCTGGAGGATCCGCACGTATCGCCGTGAAGAAGGCGCAACTCCGCTCCTCGCCTCGGCCCAAGAAGCTGGAAAAACTGGGAGTGTATTCGTCCTGCAAAGTATGCCATATTATATGTGCACGTAGCTGACTTAGTCAGCAGCACCGATCATTGATTCGCGGGGCTTTTCCTCAGCTTGGCTGCAATACTTTACAAAATGCAAGCGCAGCAAAGGAAGCCATTGCCGCACTTCATTTTTTCTGTCTTTCTTTCTTTTTTTTTGCATGCACGAAGCAAATATTGAAAACGATATGAGTGATCTGCTTAGAGAGGCGTTTTTGTGACTGCAGGGCTGATGATCGGGGGGCCTTTCCAGCTGCAGGCTGTTAGTACAGCGTTGCTCTCCGTCTTCTAGGTGGGGGGTTGGTCAACGTAAACATTGGCTCGGCGCTGCGACTTGGGAGTATCTGGCTGTGTGCAGAGGGGCTGCATCCCTGCGTGTGTGTGTGTGTGTGTGTGTGACGCTCTGCACAGGAAACGTCGCCGTCTGTCAGCGCACCGTGCTCCATCGAGAGCATTTTTATTGGGTTTATGCAGTGAATCATCCGCAGAGAGGGACGGGGTCTTTGTTTTGACAGGGTGACAGCTGCTGGCGGGGGCGGAGTTTGTTGTTGTTTCCGTGCGCATGCTCAGTGCGGCGCCTCCAGCTGACGGTGACAGGCCTCCCTGCCTCCACCTCCCTCTTTAGGCTGTACATTAATACATTGCTGGTCAGATGTCGGCGCCTGTGGTGTGCTGTTTGCTTTCCAGGCACTGATGTGATCGAATAGCAAATATGGCGTGCGAGTGACTGATAACAGCAGCTCCACCTGTCTGCCATCCAGGTTTGTTCTTCCTTTAAGGATCGACGCAACACACACAGCACAGCGGTTTGTCACAACTCACTGTGACAATTAAGTATGAATCTTGCAAGTAAAAGAGTAAAAGAAAAAGCAAGGGTGCAGCAGTCTCTAATAACATAGATTAACCTTCATCTTCTAGGCTGGACTGTAGACTCAGTCAAGGGCCCAGTTGGAGACCAAGTCTGGTCCTGCCAAAGTCTCTGCACCTTACTCTTTTTCTCAAAATCTTTTGCTCAAAAAGGTTTAAAACCTTCTCTGAGGAAAATGCAAAGTCAAAATAAGCACTGGAGTCCAGCAAAGTTGAGTCCAGAGAGCTTTATTCTTCAACACAGGAGTATAAAGCCCTGAGCTGTCCTGCAGAACAACTGAACTCTGACCTCCTGTGCATCAGGTTTTATATTGTGAGTTGTAGGTGTGTTTTAAACTAAGGAGCATGTCTTGCCGTGCCCCTTTCTCTCATTTTTCATGTTCTGGGAGTGGTTTTTATTGGTGTCTGGAATTACCCTTTTTTGCATAAGGCCAATTTTAATGGAGTCTGAATTACCTCATGGGAGGCTTGAGGCCTCCATTTTGTTTCAAGCATACGCAAGTTTTGTATTTAATGGAGTCAGAATTTCTATTGGTTGTTTTTTTTAAAAAACAAGCTCAAATTGTTCCCTGTTGTCATTATAACTTTTCCCTTAAGACATCAACCTTAAAACATTACCACATGACAATTGCTTTGGTGCTTACAGGTGCTTTCCTCTGCTCTGGTCTTTCTTTGTATAATCAATCATTAAGGGTTTAACATAGATCAATGTTAAAAGTAATCTTAATGAGGCCTAGTAAGTAAATAGCGGCCTTACAAAATCTACACACACATATACATAGGGGTTTGACACCACACATTCACACAATGTTTTTTTTGTCCTAGGCTGAAGGAGCCTGCAAGTGTAATGGCTGGAAAAGTCAGAACCCCCCTCCCACACCCCCGCGAACTGACCAGCAGTCCAACACCGTCAACCTGCAGGAGCCCTGCCGGAGCTGCTCTCACACCTTGGGTACGTCAGCAGGTGTAGGTGAAGCTGGTAATGATGCTAAATGTATTGATGAATGAAGATATGATACGGTAACGACAGGAGATCTGCCCTCTGCGTCACAAACATTTCGTTCTCATCTTTTCAGGTGATCACGTGACCCATTTGGAGAACGTCTCCGAGGAGGAGATGAACAGACTTCTAGGCATTGTCCTGGATGTGGAGTATCTCTACACGTGTGTCCATAAAGAGGAGGATGCTGACACGAAACAGGTCTACTTCTCCCTCTTCAAAGTGAGCATCTGCTTTTACGTTCAACGTGTACAAACGTAGGGATTTACAACCGGCATTGTGTACAAGTGAACACACCCCCTGCTCTGCTTATTTTCCAGCTGCTGAGGAAGTCCATCTTACAAATGGGTAAACCGATGTTGGAAGCACAGGAGAGTCCTCCATTTGAAAAACCCAGCATCGAGCAGGTCTGCAGCTGCCACACAAAAGCAACACAATTCAATCGCAAATGACTGTTTTATGATGATGGAAGTGTCCACGATCCCTTTTATTTGTTTTCTCTTTCTCCCAAACAGGGGGTGAACAATTTTGTGCAGTACAAATTCAGCCACCTGCCATCCAAGGAACGTCAGACCATTATGGAGCTGGCCAAGATGTTTCTCAACCAGATAAACTACTGGCAGCTGGAGACGCCCTCCCAGAGGCGCCAGAGGGTTCCCAATGATGATGCAGCTGGATACAAAGCCAACTACACCAGGTAACAACACCGCCAGATGTTCTGCCAGATATTCTGCTAACGTACGTTGCACCTGTCCGCAGTCGCAGTGTTTAAACTCACAGTTGTTCCTGTGCTGCAGGTGGCTCTGCTACTGCAACGTGCCTCAGTTCTGCGACAGTCTGCCCCGGTACGAGACCACTCAGATCTTCGGCCGGACACTGCTGCGCTCAGTGTTCACTGTGATGAGGAAACAACTGCTTGAGCAGGCCAGACAGGAAAAGGACAAGCTGCCGCCTGAGAAACGCACACTAATCCTCACACACTTTCCCAAGTATGAAAAAGGAACACACAGAAAATATTCAGACTAACATATAATCGACACTCACACACTACACATGCATGCACAGGAGCCACATGTGCGTGCTTGATAATCTTTGTTTTTAAAATTGTAAAGTTGTGGTTGTTGTGTTATTTGGCTCAGGTTCTTGTCTATGTTGGAGGAGGAGGTATACAGCCATAGCTCTCCCATCTGGAGCCAAGACTTCTTGGCAGGATCGTCAGGAGGGCAGATTCCTATTCACACAGGTAACACACACCTTCACGGGCTTAACAGAAGCACACGCCCTTATGGACACACCCTCCCAGCTGACTCCTGATTTTGCAGCGGTTTTTAGACACTTTAAGAAATATCACTCGTGACTTATGATGAAATAAAAACATGGTCCCACAGTATTAATGTCCCCTCTGTTGCTCTGTAGTTATCAGTGCGCCCCCCGTTTCCAGACCGTTGTACTACAGCACCAGCCCCGTGTCAGTGGACCCGGCCACCTGCGGCAGTGTCAGCCCTGCCAGGAAAACAGCTTCTGCACTGGAGCCAAACCCAGGTATTAAAGTCAAACCTGTAATTACTCATCAGGTTACAATGATACCACGCTATTACGTAACATCTCACATCAGACAGCGAGCACACAGCACAGGGGTAAAGTTAGTGTTGTGTCTTACATTTAAAGCATGCTCATGTCTTACTGTGGCATTCACAGCTGATCCTCAGTGACTAACAAAGATTCATCAACTGCATCTGGCTACTTTAAGTCAATCTGTTTTTCATGGAGAGCATGTTTTGAAATTGAATGTCCAGAAAGTGCAACTAATCTCCATTTTCCATTTCCTCAAAAACAAATTTGAATTTCGGCCTTAAAAGAAACAGAAGTGAAATACACCTCTGAACTGTTCCTGACATACCGAAAGTAAGTATGTTTTGCCAGCCCAAAATTGGAGATGGAGCCATCAGTAAGCTGACCTTAAGTGCTGGGTGGCTTCTTGTTTGGGTTTAGATACACTGCTGAACTGGTGACAAGGTGTCTTCCTCTGTGTGCGTTCATCACAGGCGGAGAAAAGCGCAAACCCTCGGAGCCTCTCCCCCACGAAGAAAACAAGAGACCCAGGGTGGTGGGTGACATCCCCATGGACCTCATCAATGAAGTCATGGCGACGATCACCGATCCGGCCGCCATTCCTGAGGTATTGAGTATCATTTGTTTGGATCCCCGTCAGTGTGAAGCAGAAATACAATAAGCTTTGTTCCATTGATTTACAGTTAGAGAAACATTACAGATTTTTTACCTCAGACAGATTTTTATTTAAATGTAGTGCTTCTTTTAAACAGTGATTTTAATATGATTAAAATTGTTTCGTTCATTTTTTTCATTGTTTTTGAGAAAGTCATATAAAGTTTATGGAAAAATAAATCATTTTAATAATTTGACAAGAAATGTAGTAAACGGAAGACAAAATATTAACAAGGCATTTAACAAGGAAGGCCACTGTAAAACTATTTTTCCAATAGTGATAGTGTTGATGGGTACAAAGGTGATCATCATTTTTTATACCTTCCTTCCCGTGCAGACCAGCCTGCTGTCAGCTCACTCCGCGCGCGATGAGGCGGCCCGTCTGGAGGAGCGCAGGGGGGTGATTGAGTTCCACGTTATCGGTAACTCCCTGAACCAGAAGCCCAACAAGAGGATCTTAATGTGGCTCGTCGGCCTCCAGAACGTGTTCTCTCACCAGCTGCCCCGCATGCCCAAGGAGTACATCACACGGCTGGTCTTTGATCCGTGAGCAGCACCGTACTGCATCATCACTCAAAGCATTCAAGGGTATAGTGGAGGTACAGTCTGACTGTAATTTTACTTTTTTTTTAACAGGAAACACAAGACGCTGTCGCTGATCAAAGACGGCCGCGTGATCGGAGGGATCTGCTTTCGGATGTTTCCGTCGCAGGGCTTCACGGAGATCGTTTTTTGCGCCGTCACCTCCAACGAGCAGGTCAAGGTGAGAGCACTTCTGTCTGTGAGCTTGGCGTGTTCACACCACCTGATTGGTCAGCTCTGACCTTTTGCCTTTACTCGCCTGTGTGGTTGCAGGGTTATGGGACTCATTTAATGAACCACCTGAAGGAGTATCACATAAAGCATGAAATCCTCAACTTCCTCACCTACGCTGACGAGTACGCCATCGGCTACTTCAAGAAACAGGTAACATGGACTGCAAATCAATGGTAGTAACATTATGGTGCAGTATTCTTTCTCTCCCTTCTCTCCTGAACCTCTTCACCGCGTTTACATAAAAACCTTTGGCTGACCTGCAAAAACAAAACACCTTCGATTAAACAAGTGAAAGAAATCTATCATTTGAATTTAGATGATTTTACTTATTTCCGGTGCCAATGCATTTGAACTGGTCTTTTTACTTTTACTACCTTTTACCTTGTCTTGAAAGTCTCGTAATGAAAATAAATGAGATGAGATGGGCTCATTTTTGTCGTAGTTCCGTGGCCTTGTAAATACAGCTCAGAGAAAACAGAAATCTCCCCCCACTCAGGGTTTCTCAAAGGACATCAAGGTTCCCAAGGCCAAATATGTGGGCTACATAAAGGACTACGAGGGTGCCACGCTCATGGGCTGTGAGCTGAACCCCAGCATTCCCTACACTGAGTTTTCTGTCATTATCAAGAAGCAGAAAGAGGTGTGTGTGTGTGTTTGTGTATTGTTTGCATTTAAATCAGTTCAGTATTTACATTTGATTGCTTCCCTTACTGTGTATATCTCACCATCCATTCACTTCAGTCCATCCTGATTTGTCTCCCTCAGATCATCAAGAAGCTGATAGAGAGGAAGCAGGCTCAGATCCGAAAAGTCTATCCAGGGCTTTCCTGTTTTAAGGAAGGTGTTCGGCAGATTCCCATTGAGAGCATTCCTGGCATACGTACGTTACTTACACTGTTGACGTAACAATATGCCTCTCTTACAGTGCCTCACATTTATATTGATCGTTAATTATTTGTATGATATCTGAGATTAATTTTAGTTTCTGTGTATCAACAGGTGAAACTGGCTGGAAGCCTGTGGGTAAAGGGTAAGTGTGACTTTACTGCACACGCTTTTCAGTTTTCATTCACCCAAGTTCACCTATTGCTGGCTTATGTAACCACGTCCCCATGATAGGAGGATGCAGGATTTCTAGTATAAAACAGAGGCATGCGTTTGAGCCAGCATTGATACAAACTTGATAAACTGCCAGTTACAGGAA
This sequence comes from Scortum barcoo, assembly GCA_023238725.1. NCBI lineage: Eukaryota > Metazoa > Chordata > Actinopteri > Centrarchiformes > Terapontidae > Scortum > Scortum barcoo. The sequence goes on along the minus strand of CM041548.1, from coordinate 11,493,705 downwards.
GAGAAAATCAGTCAAGTAAACACTGTCATCTCAGCTCACGCATATGTTCCTCACCCCTGCCGATTCTGTGTTGTCTGTTTTATTACTGAACTTTAGGAAGGAACTGAAGGACCCTGATCAGCTGTACAGCACCCTGAAGACCATCCTCCAGCACGTGAAGGTGAGAGACAGACACACACAGGCACATTCAGAGTACTTTTAACACACGCACACTTTATTCTTACCCAACCAGTCTTCATGTCTTAGAGTCACCAGAACGCCTGGCCTTTCATGGAGCCAGTGAAGAAAACAGAGGCACCCGGGTACTACCAAGTCATCCGCTTCCCCATGGGTATGTAAACAGTGTACAGGACGCTGGTTATCCGACAGGGGAGCAATTAAAAATGAATCACACTTTCCAATAAGCAGACTTAATTACTTACAATAATGAGAGTAAGGAAGTGATGAGGATGAGGTCCAAGGACACATCAGCAGTAAAGATGAACACCATCTATTTACCAGGCTCCAGTTCTTTCAGAAGAAATCTTTTATTTTGATTTTTTTTAATTGAGCAGTTACAGTGCAGAGCTTTTGGAATAAATACCCCAAACAGCTCATTTAGCACATTACATTGCTTTTTTTCATAACTGCAATCCAAGTGGTATCCATTAAGAAAGAAGTGTGTGCTTTGTGCTTAAAGAAAAGAGCTCCGGGTTTGATCGCGTACATATTCAACCACTGACAGTGTGTCCAATAGTCCGAAAGCTGTATAAATGATAGAGTTCACTTTTTTTCCTCCTGCTTGCAGACCTCAAGACGATGAGTGAGCGTCTGAAGAGCCGGTACTACACGACACGCAAGTTGTTCATGGCTGACATGCAGCGCATCTTCACCAACTGTCGCGAATACAACCCCCCAGAGAGCGAGTACTACAAGTGCGCCAACTTACTGGAGAAGTTCTTCTACACCAAGATCAAAGAAGCAGGTCTCATCGAGAAGTAGCTGAGAGGGGGAAGAAGAAATTTCTCCTCACCGCAACAAAGGATGAGACAGCCCTCAAACCTTAGATAGTTGGGTTGTGGTTGTGTTATGGGTGATGCGAAAGACAGCTAGAAGTTTAGAGTAGGACTACTGATTCTGGAGCAGTTACATTTCAGAAAGACATCTCTTGATGTAAGAGGTGCGAACGGGCGTCAGATCAGCACTCTTTTAATGTCTGATGCATGCTGGCCCAGATCCCGAATCAGTAGCTTAAACTGACATTCACACTGAAAGATAGGCCGCAGGGGAAGGCCTCAGTCGAAGGCCTGAGAGACTGTTGCTGACATCAGGCAAAAGAAGCGTTATGTCTTCACATTTCATCACACATCCCAGAGTCCCGCAGAAAAACAGGACGGCGGAAGGTGTCACAGTAATGCATATTAAACAGGGCAGAAAGCTTCCATTGTTATTTTTGTGTTGAACAAGGCAGCGCAGAATGACAGCTGATTGGAGATTCACCGTACACCTTACTTTGTCTCCCTCCCCCCTCTTTCTTCTCATCTGCTTTCATCCCCTGCCTTTTTCGAAGTGTTTGCCTCGCCCTCACGGTTGACTCAGGTGGAGCTGTCGTGAGCAGTAACCACGTCTTGCAGCGTATTAAGTCATTACTCGAGTGTTACCCGTGAGAAGCGTGACCGAGTGTGTTCCCTGTTAGCGTGCACGGCGTTAATGAGGTCAAAGTTTGTCTGTGATGAGTTCATCCTGCCAAAAGAGGAATACGTACTTTAAATTTGTACAGATTTGAATTATTTTAAAGCACTTATACCCACTGTATATTTTAAATGTGTACATAACATATATTTTCTGTTTCAGAACTAAAAAAATCTTTTTTTTCGCATAGGGCAGTTTGACTATCGAAATGCACTTTTATTTTTCCAAGTATTAGTTAACATAAATAAGAGCGTCTTTTTTCATTTTACATATTAATTACCGCTGTTGACTAAGGACTAATTCAATCATCTAGAGTTTATTCTTATTTATGTGCTGTAATTTAAAAGAATTATGCTAAAGACAAGGTCTTAATTTATTCTTTCTTATTTTTGTCCTGCAGATGGAGATTGATAACTTTATACTTTGGAGATAAACAAAAAGATTGTGCAATACTATGTAGTTTTGCTGTTTTGTAAAAAAGGTGTTTGTACTTTTCAAACTTTAGGAAAAAAAACATTTTGTAATATATCTGGAAAAATGATTTCATGCTCTTTGTACAATTGGTTTTAATGACATAGCATTAGCCTATTTTATAGACTGAATAAAACAAAATGAGGCTAATTTAGTGTCTGTAGTTTTTTCCAACTCAAGGACATCAAAGATGTTTTTAGTTTTCACCTTAATCATTGTTTTTCAGTCACAAACATGACAGCTGCAGCTGTTTGTGTCTTTTATGGAGCCTATGGATCTGCCTCTATGGATGAGTCTATTTTTACTCTTAAGTCTTTTTTCTGCATTGATTCATGTTCAAAATATTTTTAATGAACTATATAAGACTGACCTTGACAGGAAGGCCATGATGCAAATTGAGTTCCCTCTCCACCTTGTGTTCAGATGTTCACTCATTGAAGCTCATTGTCATTCTACCACAGATGTTACTATAACCACATAAGAAGCAATAAAGGAATTAATAAAATAACATTTATTGTCACATCGCACACCAGAAGATACAACGTAGAATTTATTAGATGAGAATAAAATGTACTTTAGGATCTCACAATAAAAACACAAATGAAAAAAGATGACACAGAATATGAAAATATGGCCACCTTTAAAAAAAACAAAAAAAACAGCCATTAATACATTTACATAGATAATGAGGAGAACTGGAAGAGAGAGGGGAGAAAGGCTAAATCTCTGCAAAATAAACAGCAAAGTCACAAAAATAACATCTAAAACTGATCACAGCTGTTCTTCATCAAATAAAGAAAATACAATCTTGAGAGTTGGAAACAAAATGATCACCTGTCAAGGAATCAAAGATATCACATTAAAACTGACAATGGCAACCAAAAGTCAAGAGTTCAAAGAGGACAAACAAGGTAGCTGCCTTCAGCGACATCCAACAAATGACTCATTGTATTTCTCAAATGGCTGCTGGCTGCTCATTGAATTCCTTGATTTCTGCACAGACTTCCTGCTGGCCTTCTGCTTGAAAATAGGAGAGCGGAGGAACTGCAAGTCTGTGAACTTGTCTCCACGCCGAAGTTTCCTGTCAAGATGAGAATGCGATTGTTGAGCATTCAGACAGTAATAAAAAGGGCATATGTTAAATAACTTAAAACAGTAGCAGCATTGTGAACTTACGCATTTAGCGTGGGCTCTTTGTAGTCCACTGCCATGGTGCAGCGCCGCTTGCGAGCAGGAACAGGGGTGGAGCATCGCGCGTCAGAGGGGCGCGAGCCACCACAGGAGAACTTGCGATAGGCTGCAGGGGACATATTGGTCACATCACACAGACTCAAGCCCCGCCCCGCTGTCCTTACACCAAGCCCACCTGTAGAAATGTGAAAAAAGATGTGATCCAAAAGCAAGAAAGAGGGAAACAGAAGTCGTGTGTCATCATTCTAAAATGCTGAGTGCAATGAAGCCGAAAGAAAGAAGTGACAATACAGAGAAAATGTGATCAAAGCCTCCCAGGTGATCACTGATGTTGTGCCGGAACTCTTGTATTTTAGCAGTCAAACTGTGAGATTTTATTTTAACAAGCAGTTTTGGAAAGTCACAAATAAACCTACGTTTCTTGCATGTCTTGACCCTGTGGGGTGTTTGGTGCGGTAAAAGAGGAGGTGCTTCAGAAGAGGAATCTCCAAAATTGGACAAGACGCTGTCTATTCTCATCATCTCGGCTTCTACCAGAGGGCTGACAGCAGGCAAACAATCCTTCTCAATAGCCCCCCCGCCAGACTCTGAAAAACCAGGACAAACAAAACACATAACCATCTTCGAATCACCATTTACCTTTACTGAAAACACCCTAAAAATGATCCTAAAGAATTAACCATGATGTCTTTCATACAGGTTAGAGAAAATTATTTCACAAGATGCAGTTTGTTGCAACAGGACCATGATATATCTATCGCTTTGCAAAGGCCTATGTTTATGTCCTATGGTTTTAAGAATGGTAAGTATTAATATTTTCATTATACGGTTTTGACTTATAGGAAAATTAACATCCTATGAAAAGAAGTGCATTCATCCGTAGTTCAAAGAAGGAAACTGCATTATGGATAATGGTGTGATAAAGTAGACCAAGTTGTTAATAAAGGAAAATGTTCTTTATTACTGCTGCATAAATACTCAGACATGATGCAGGCACAGTATGAATGCTCATCAGCATAATGTTTTTTCCAGTCTCCTCTGTGATACTGGAACCTGAGCACTACAACACTGTTAAAAAAGAGACACAAAGTTCTTGAACATTTACTCACCTAGGTGATTTTCCTGTCCCAGCCTCTCTGGGTCAGGGCTGTTAGGGAAGCTAAAGTCAGGGGAGTGATGTAGAGGAGCTTTTTCCCTTTCAGGCTCTGCAGCTTTCGGATTTGACTCCTCATCTCTAAAGACTATAAAACAATTAAAGAAATTTTTTAAAAAATGTAAAAAATTTTTTTTGAAAGTTTAATTATAACCATTTCAACTCTAATAAAGAGAATGACAAGAAATGTAACATTGAGTTGAAGTTAAGAACTAAAAGCTCACCAGAGATCTCCTGTTTTGGAGGGATGTTTTCTTTCCGTCTGACAACTTTAGAGGGCCGGCCTCTACGAGTGGTGATCACTTTGGTCTTTTCAGGGGAATTGTGTCTCCGCCTGGTCTTCCGAGGGACATAAAGACTGTCCTCTGACTCGGAAGACAGTGATGATGAGCTGCAGTCAGCCTGTTTGGAAACCACAGGCGATGCTTCACTTTGAGCTTGTCCGCTTTTCTCTTCGCTGATGGGGGTGGCTGGTTGATTGTCCTCTGCTTTGGCCCTGAATGGTGTGACGTGAACCGTCTCTTCACAGTCAAAGTCAAAGGTGTCATTAAATCCCAGCGAGGTGTTGAGCTTATTCCCCTGCGATGGAGGGGCCGTTTTGGCCCGTGTGGCTGACCTGTCCCGACTCTTGGAGCGGGCTCTGGGTTTTGGATTTTCCCATGGTTTCTTTAATGGGGCGCGCTCTGGTTTCCGGCCCCTCTCTGGTTTCCGTGCAGCCGGTTCTGGTTTGGTACGGGGCTGCTGCTGGGCTTGTTTCCTGCTGGGCCGCTGCAGGTTGGCTTTTTTGGGTCGTTCAGGTTCAGGAGTAGTAGAATGCTGAAAACTCCTCAGTGTCAACGGGATCAGCCAAATCTGGTTCTGCTCCTTGCTGTGGTGGATTTGGATTTCTGTCACTGTCATCCAAAATAGGACTTGCTATTAAAGGTCCCAGGCAAGCGACAGGGTCCCCCTCACCAAATGACCCCCTTTCTCGGACACGCTCAGATCTCCTCCTGCTTTTTCCATCTGCGTGGCGTCGCCTCACACCCACTGTAGATGGCAACGTAACCTGCTTGTCACACTCAGATTTTGCATTCTTTTCAGGGGGCTGGGGGTCTGTGAAAAAGAGGATGCAAAAGCTAACATTATCATGAGACAAGCACACAACAGCTGCCATGTAACAGTGCAGGCCAAAACAATTTTTTTTCTGTGGATCAGTCTAAAACTATATCTTGATAGAATGCTTATCAACAAGTTAAATTAATCAACAGAACAGTATGAAACTAATCAGCTGACAGTAACTATCAATATCCTTAATATCGACTTGAGATATTAGTGTAAGTGTATACCTGCACAAATCGGTGAGGCTTTGCACACAGTGGGCTCATCAAGATTCTGGCTGGTCCGCTTTCTGCTGTGAATTGAGATATAATTGATTCATAACACTTGGGATGAAGGATGTAAAAACATTTTATGTGGTGATTTTGATTTTATGTGGTTACCTTGCTGAATCCACATGGTGTCGGAGTCCCACAGTGGTGTTTGAAGGTTTGGTCTAAACCGACACACAAAGAAAATTTATATTTTTTCTCTACAATGTTCACATTGGTCAGGATCAGTTAAACAACAAACAAAGGGCAGACCACAGGTGTAATAGGACTACCTGTGAAGAACTCAACACCAGAGCTTCCTGCTCTTTGAGCTTCTTCTTGAGCAAGAGCAGGTGAAGAAACAGGGCCTGCTGCTCCCTCTTCAGCTGCAGAATCACTGCATTGGCCTGCCTCGTTTTTTCCTTCTCAGCCTGCAGAGCAACGGCCAGCGCCTTGTTGTTTTGCTGGACACCCTTCAGGATGGTGTGGGTTGAGTTAGTCCCTGCAAGGAAAACATGATGAGTATTGTTTTTCATCATTCATCACATCAAATGCACATCTGTCCATCCATGTCATTAATGCCAAACCCACACAAGCAATGTGTTACATTAACACACATCTTTCGGATTACATTACTTTGCACATTGCAAATAGTCTTTAAACTTAATACTCTGAACTTTTGCACATTCATATTGCACACTTTATCTTTATTTTATATTTCTAACGCTACTGTCTATTTTATAGTTGAATACTTTTGACTTGAAATACTTGCTTTCATACTTATATTTTTCTATTTCTTTACAATATATTCCTTGGATGCGAGAACCTTCCTGACAATAAACCTCATTCTTATGTTTTGGTAACTATAAATACATCCCTCAAGTCTAGATTATACTTGTAATTTGATTCAAGTCAGGATAAATGTGTGGGATGTCTTGAACAGATGAAACTGTGGTTGTTTGCTTCGTCTCCTCACCACTGCTCTTGTGTATCATCCTGGACCGTCCTCTGGGAGCTGACGCGTTGGCCAGTCGTTTGTTCCTTTTCTCCTTCATCCTCTCCTTGATGTCCTCCAGACTCTGCTGGAAGGACTTCTTCTGGACCCGTTCTTTCACCATGGCTCAGAATATCTGCAAAGTTTTTTTTTTTTTTTTACATTACTCAACTTATCAAGAGCATGACTTAATGATAAAACCTAAGAAACACTAATCAAACAAGCTAACGTGCTACCTAGCTTAGCCCGCTGGTTGACGTTAGCCAGTCCAACGGGCTACCTTCAGCAGTTGCAGTGGAAATTTTAACTCACCAACATATATACAAGACCAAGCTGTTTCTTCTGTGAATTATCGCTTCGATGAAACGTGTTAGAGACTCCAGTTATGCAGACAAATCCTCCATATTTTAATCGCAGCTTCTTCGACGTCCCTCTGCGTGTTGACGTTCGAATTTCGAGCCGCGGCTGTTGATTGGTGAGAATCCGAGGCGACGTCACTTCCTTCGTGTGGCCGGCCGCTAGATGGCGCTGACGCACAGCAGAAAAACAAAACACCGCTCACAGAGGAGATTTAAATGAGTCAGTATTCATTATTCGTGTTGCATATTCTGATTCTTTGAGACCAAACAGTGGAGCACCACACAGCACAGTAGAGCAAATATATAATTATAATTCTTGGCGTTTTAATAACCTCTTTTCACCTTTCTTTTTCCCATGTCTGCCTGTTAGTCTGTGGGAAACAAACAAAGCGAAGTGGAGAATATGTGCCACTGGGAAATGGAGGTGTTATAAATGTCTTTGAAAATGGAAATTAGATGAATGCTCATCAAGGGTCAGGCTCATTCAAACCCTCCAGAATGACTAATTGAGTATTTATAATTGACTGCTGGAGATAAGAGCTCGAGCGGTGCTCTGTAAAGTGTGGTGCCGCGTGTGGATGGAGCTGATAATTGTATTAATCTAAAAGCCCACTGACAGGCAGTGTTTGAGTTATATTCCTAGAGGTTTTTCTGAAGCTCCTCTTGGCTCTTTCAAAACTGGATTACACCTTAAAAGGCAAGCCAATTACCAGATGAATGCATGTTTTAATTTCAGCCAGTGTAAGACCATGCTCCACTGTCCAGCCTCCTGTCTTGTTTTTTTTGTACATGAGGCCTGTGTATGCCTTCATGCCCTTTCCTAGCCTTCACAGGTTTTGCTCTATAAATGTTCTGTAAATACTGGATTACATTGAATACCTCGTCATGATCTCATTTGCTTTCCCAACTCACAGTCACACAGGCATGTCTTACTTGGCAGCGTGCGGGGGAGAAACTTGCACCTTTGCCGCATGGCGCTGCAGCTGCTGTGTAACATCCAGTTGGACCCTCTCGCAGTGAGGATCTGAGAAAACGTCCCCTGACAGCCAACTGAATGGCATATTGAGGCTACAGGAGGCGTTTGGTAAAGCTGGGGGTGTTGTCAGTGTCACCCACTGAAAACAAAAGACCTCAGTGGGGCGTCTCAGCTGTGAAACAGGCCTGCGCTTTCGGGCGAGACCATTGAGTCGAGCATACTGGCGGCTTCTGATTTAGCTGACTTTTCTCACAAATATTTTGGCTGTCTGTATGTTCTCAGTGGGATTATTTCCATATTGCGTATGCAAGGATGTGTAGCTGTTAAGCTTTATTACAAACAAAATAAATCTAATTTTATTACAGTTGAAATTCCCCCTTAAACTTGTTTTTTTTAACAGGCGTGAACTTTTAGAATGAGTTAGGGATCCGATTAAGTGTTGTAGGTATTAGTGCTCTCACACCAAGTGAGCCATACAGACCTGTAATGACTCACTGTTTTAATAATAAGATCACTTCTGTTTACCTAAAAGGTGTATTATTCTTGCTAAAAGCAAGTAAATGTTACAGCTGTTACCTTAAAGTAGGGGAAATAGTGAGTGGTGCACTCTATGTGTGAGAGAGGGTTTTTTTTAGTCTCACTCCTGTACTGAAAGAATAAAAAAAAGAGAGAGAGTGAGAGAGAAGGAGGGAGTGAAACAGAAAGACAGCCAGAGGGACTCTACAGGTTTTTTAGCTCAGCTTGCTTTAATGGACAAATCTGTCACACAGTCATTTCATGCCACCCCTGACTATCAATGTGTCAGATGCCCAGAGAAGAGCTTATTATCACATGTACAGGAAAAGGACAGAATAGGAGGGATAGATTAAAAAAGATGGAGGGAGAAATAAGGGCACATGTAGATACAAAGCACCGATGACTATGAGCATCAACACAGATGAGCATGTTGCCTTTTTTAGTGCAACAGCAGCTAGTAGAAGTGTATTTATCTACTGACACGATACACTGATATCATTATGGAGATCATAAATGGATCTCTGTCCAGTCCGAGCTCCAGCTCACCCATGGCTGTCCAGACAGTCTGACTGGCCAATGAAAAGATCTTCTGCTTTTCTACCAGATGAAAAGTATTAGCTCTAATCTGTGCAGCCGCCTCAGCTGTGGCCAGGAATACACAGCTCTGCTTTTTAATATGGAAAATGTGCGTATGGTGCCATACTCCCAATTTATGGTAATGAAATCATAACACACGTTGTGTAATCAACCCCCAAATACAACCTTTAAGAGAGAAACAGCTTGGGATATCAGATTATGACTTTTATGGATCTTAGATTGATGGGAAACTGTAGGACAGATAACCAGGTGACCACCTACATCTTTATAATGCTTTCTTTGTTTAGTATAGTTTATCTGACATTACAAGAAGAGAAACATCAAAGCACACATTTCTATGAAAAATGTCATAGATAACGCATAAAGTCCAAGACTAATTTCCATTGTTATCTTTAATGCAAAGATAGTCCAATACCATGATATGACAAAATATTTTTTACAACACAGATGATCTGAAAAATACAGTTTTAACAAACGTGACAAGCTTCTTCAAAGTTTCCTGAATTTTACATTGCAGCAATTATACTATTATTTTATTTTATTGTGTGACACTACAGAAACTAAAAGAACAGGTGCCCACATTTGTTTCAAACAATCAGGCAATAAGTGTAAGATCTAAGAGTCTGTCATTTAAATAATGTCTATTTAGAGGAGATAACTGGGAACAACTGGAACAGGTCATTATGTATTTCGACATTCCAGAGCTGGAACTTGACATATTTCTCCCCCTGTGAGTGTGGGGAAGGCAAATGTCTGACTCCAACTCAAAGTGAAGGAGCACTCCTTTACCATCACATCCCTTAGAAACCAGGCAACAGCAGCAGACACACAATCAGCTCTCCGTGGGGTGCAGCTTGGTCATTATGCCTTACAGCCTGCTCTTGAACACCCTGCTGAGCTATTTACTTCACAGCCAACATCCCATCCGTTTACTGATCTGTTGCTCCATGCCATACCGCTGCACTGCCTCGGCGGGACCGGAAAGCCTCGCAGGGACTAAACAAACCCTTTCTGCTGCTGCAGGAGCAGCTATTTAGGAGAGAACTGGAATTGACGGCTGTGTCTGAACTCTCAACTTTTGCTCCCCAGGCAACCATGGAAGAGTGCTGACCCAGACAGATGGTGCTTGTGCCACACCTCCCCTCTGCCCACTCACCTTTGGTCTGCCCACTAGAGCCAGAGGAACACAGCTCCCAGAGACAGCTTTCACAGGTCTTGTTGTGTAGCAGCGCCAACCTTTAGATGTGTAAAAAACAGACCAGGTTTAAGATGGGCGTTGCTATCTGTCTGTCTGTGATGAGGTGTCTGGATGGGTGAATCATAGTGGGGCTGATGGCCTACAAACTAAGAACTTTTAATCAGTAGCTTATTTTTCAGTAAGATCCCTATAATTAAATGTCTGTAAATAAAGTCTCTGGCTTACCTGTTGAAGGAATGGTTTGAGATTTTGGGAAATATACTTAGTCGCTTTCTTGCTGTCAAATTGTGATTTTTACATGGATCGTGTGGATCTTTGTACAGTGCAAGGCTAGGTGTTTCTCTCTATTTCCCGTCTTGATGCTAAGCTAAACTAACTGGCTACTGGCTCCAGCTCATTATACAGATGAGAGAGTGGTGGAAAGTCTTGTTGAACTATTTTTTTAACCCTCTCTCTTTTCTCCCTTCTTAAAAGAAACAATAGTATTTTAGTAATACATTTCATTCTTCTCAGTTTGTAGGCTTATTTCCATTTGACTTAATATTCTTTATTTATGCAACATTTGAATGCAGACCTTGTAAAGTACTAAAAAGTACACTAAGAAAGTGTTGGGTTGAAAATGCAGATTGCAGTTGTATTTTAAGTTTTATCCTCCTGTTGACTTTAATAAAATCCTTTTTTTCCTTCCCTCATTTCTGTTGCTCGTATTCTTATTTCAGTCATCCATTACCCACTTTTTTTTATGATTTGAATTAAAGCGCACTGTGCAGAAGTCAAAATGCTGCATCCACATGCTAAGAGCTTATTATAGTCTTTCTGCACGAACAGCAAGCAAAGCTGCCCTCAAATGGCATGCACAGCTCTGCCTTGTATCTTTGTACTCTCTCCAGGTAGCAGAGAATGAAAAATCCCCCGGATGCCAAGTAAGGCTTTTTGTGTTGCTGACATATGTTTATGTGTGCGTGTGCGCGGGCCTGCCGTGAGTGAGTGAGAGAGACAGAAAGGCGGTGGAGAGACCAGCCGTGAACGTATTGTGAGATAACGAAAGAAAGATGACAAAAAGTGAGGTAGAGAAGACAGTGAAGGCTGGCAAGGGAGGGAGTCGGGGAGTCAGGGGGCCAGAGGAGGCCTGGATTCCGAAAGTCTGTGGAGAACTGAGCATCCCACACACAGATGTTCACAATCATCACCCCAGATAATTAATAATAATAATGACTGCTGTGACAACTGGGGGAACCGGGAGGCAATGATTGATTGGATTATAATTCTCTGAATTGGCCCATAGAACTATTTGCTTTAGAGCAGCAGGGGGAAGCAGGGGCAAAAAGTATCCAATTAATTAATCCAGTTTGGTGTCAGCTGGATGATGAAAGACCAAAATAAGAAGATAGTCTGAGAAGTCATAGAAAGTTAAAAAGCAGCAGTCATGCAGCCCCTAACCTGACGGAGTTAAGATACTGACCCTTGAGAAAGGTTAAAATAACCATCGTTCACATCAGCCTCAAATTTCATCAGTGACTGCACAAGTTAAGTCACAGTTAGAATAGTTTACAGTAAAAAAACACAAGAAATATTTAAAAAAAAATCAGACAAATCTTAAAGCCTGCTTGAGGTATATCTACAGTCAACCATTAACTTTCTACAGATCCTCCGATCAGTGCCTGTAGTGAATCAGCAGTGCGAACTCTCTACCTGAAGGTTTCCAAAATTAACTTCCTTTACAACAGAATCTCACCAAAACGGGGTGCACGTCGCTTGAGGCTGCAGTGTAGTAAACCTCATCAGCAAGACAGACAATAAAGTCAGAAAGAACATTCCTGCTGTGATTTATCTCAAAGAATGAAGCTGGAGGGGATGCACGGATTAGGGAGGGGGGCAAAGGTTTATTTGTACTCTTAGGTTAGTTGGAAAAAAAGTCTTCAAAGTCTTCTGAAGCTAAGGAAAGGCCATAGCCTTTTCATTTGGTCTTTTAGGGAAATACCGGAGCACAGACCAAGGAAAGATTTTGTTTTTGCCTGCTGCTAAGTAGCGAAGGAGGATGAAATGGGCTTAGGTCAGTGTCTGAATGCAGAGAGTTATGGGTTCAGGAGGAGCCGATGCCTGACTGCATCTCGGCCCGTCTTCATGTCTGGCAGCCTCTGGGTGAACACGTACACAAGGAGCTGAAGAGACTGACATAGATGTTTGCTACAGCTCATGCCTGTTATTTAATGTCTGCTGAAAAAAAAGAAAATGTATCTGAGAAAACACCATGTTACATTGAAAGGATATTGCTCTTATTTATTGAATAAAATGAACGCCTTAGGGTATTGAATTTGTCTTAGGAGTCATTTTCACCAATGAGCCGAGGAAGATTTATACTCAGATAGGTAATGAGTATCCACAGCTATTGTTTATTGGAAAATAATAAACATCTTCAGTCAAGCATGCTCTGATTAGCATTCATACTTTAATGCATATCTGCACACACAAACACACACAATTCATAGTCATCATGGAAGTTTTGCCATGATGCATCTTTCTTATATCAATGCTGATTTAACTTGTCCATTTTAAGAGGGACGTTCTTGATTGTCGTTTAGATCTGCATCTATAAAATGTGTTGATGATTGGAGGAAAGAAGCAGCAGTGCAGCAAACATGTTGTAAAAAGCTGTACCTCTGTGATGGCTATACCTGCTTATGCACACACACACACACTCGCACACGCGCAGATGTCAGAAAACGTGTCTGTTTTCACTCATTTGCCGCTTTGTACCCAATCTGCCTCATGGTTTTGGCCCAAGCAAACAGTCTTCTGTGCTAGTCCATGACACCCACAACCTATGTTGTTATGTGGAGTACAGTACAGTCTTAGATCACATCTTGTTCAGGTCTCGGGTCTACTTTTAGCTGTAGTTCAGAGCCAATTGAGACGTCGACAGGGTCAGTAGGGGGAAAACAGAACCGGCGTGTGTGCTGAGCAGATGGGTCCGGGGGCCGGATGAAGCAGCGTCTGGGGTAGAGGCTGAGTCTGAAACAGGGCGGGGCTGGAGTTTGAAGCGGGGCGGAGAGGGAAGGACGGCAGTGTTGCCATGGCAGCGGCAACGGAGAGCTGACGCTGCAGGAGACACGAGGCCAGAGGTTTGCTCAGGTCCTGGTTCTTCCGTAGAGCCAGGCGAACCTGAAGAGGAAACAAACAAACATGGCAATCAAGTTTTTGTTTTTTTTTCTCAAAAGGAAATTGGGCAATTTTAAGGAGGAAACCAGAGAAGCATAGGAGATAATGTCATCATAAATCTTCTCCCCTTTCTCGTGTAATCAACTTTTTTGTCCCTCTCACAACATAAAAAACAATTCAGATACAAGATTCTTCAACCCATATCGCTAACTGTTTGTCTCAGTGGAAGCAGGGAGTGGAGCTTCCTGGCGAAGGCCCTGGAGAATCAACTCGTGTACACAAACAAGCTGATGAGGGATGAAAGTAAATGAAGCAACAGCAGAGTACTCACTGCCTGGAAACTCTGATGACGCTGGGTGGGAGTGTAGGGGCTGAACTTGGGCTTGGCCGGTTTACCTGCTGCTCTGTCCTTGTGTCTCCTGCTGCTGATGTGCTGCGGTGGAGGAGAGAAACAGTCTGATAAACCAACAAAAAAACAAATAAAGCCGGGCAGCAGCGCGGAGACGGAGAGAGGACAAAGAGAGGAAGCATCAGTGGCCTTTGCTTGTGAATTTGAATAATCAGTGAGGAGAGAGGAAATGAAAGCAAGCCTCATCAAAGCGCCTCTTTTGGCGATTCAGACACAAGGTTGATATTTTGCGGGCTCCGACTTTGTGATTCAAAATATGCATGAGGGGCGGGTTTGCAAGTCTTTTCGGTTTGACTGACAACCACAAACAGATGGCTACAGCCAGTGAGGCAACACAATCAGCGGTGAACTGCTAAATATTCATGAGCACCTGGCCAAAGTTAACTTTTTAACAGTCTGCCACGAGGACCGGCGCTGTGCATTCACATCACGAACAGAGCTGCTAACATCGTGCTCAGATGCTCACCGAAATAGATGAGGCTTAGTAGCTTTGTGCTCATTATCTTGAGGGATCTGTGATTTTAACTCACCTGCAGCGACAGGTGTGAGATGTTCACACTGTGATTTGGGATAAAATATGTGTCCTCCTGAACTGGCTTTTTCTGTGCTGAGTGACGGATGGATGGAGCGGCGACAGCTCTGGTGACGCCTTCGACCAGCGGCTCAACTGCTTGAGTGGAAAATCTGCGTGACAGCTGACCTTTTCCCAGCTTTACATTAATAAGAGGAACTAAGCAGGAAGAAGCGTGGTGAGGCAGTTTCATCGTGCCACCTAGCCACAGTTCAATCTGCCCGAGCATCGTAGCAATTGTAGGTAGTTAGTGTTTTTTATTTTGTCGTGCATATACACATTGATTTATAAAACACAAAAAACTGTGAAAGTGCATCTACCTCATATTTCCTGCTACTTTATATTTCTACTCCACTATATTTCAGAGGTATGTATTATATTTTTTATTGTACTATATTTCTCTGACAGCTGTAGTTATTAGTTACTGTGTAGATTAAGATTTTATGTTAACAAAAGCTTTTAAATTATAACACACTCACCCTCCTCTTTTTGTCTTTTAACCTTTTACAAAAAAAAACATGTCTGGTTGGGACCCCCTGTCATGTTTGTTATAAGTTCCAGTAGGGAGCGAATTCCCCTCTAAACCTCTCACATGGTTTCATTTAAATGGCCGTCCGAGGCCCAAAGATGTAATATTATCCAGTAAGAAAAGATTAGAGGAAAGTCCAAAGAATAAATAAGAATTTGTGTTGCAGAACTTTGTTTCTCTTTTGTCGTCGGCCATTAATCATTTCTCAGTCCCTCAGATTAATCTTGGATTCCTTTGGGAGGGGGCCTGACCCGGAGTCCATCAGTAACAAATGAGACAATTTTCTGCAGTATGAGTATTTTTATTTTTAATATTTTAAGCGCCTTTAGCTGATAATACTTCTTTTACTCCATTTTTAAATATTTTTAAACTGTTGCATTGATACTTTTGGTTCTTAAAGGGTAAAGAATGTCCTATTTTGTACCACTGAAAAAATACTGTTGCAATTACGTAACAATGCAAATAAAGAATTTTATGTTCCACCCTAAGCTCTAAAAGCAAAATCTACCACAAATAAAGTCTTCTGAATAAAACACAGACTAACAAACATTGAAGATATTTAAATAAAAAGTGTGATCCTTAAAACACAGCCTTTACATACATGTAATTGGACCTGAGTGTAACAGCGCACATCATGCACAGATCTCTTGGTTCAGTTTTGCTTGGCTCTGTGCTGTGGCTGCTTTTCATGAGAACACGTTTGCAATGTGGGTTATGCCGAACATAAACAGACCTGTTTTCTTATAAATAAGGAATGACTTGTACAGAGATTTGAAAAATAAAAAATAAATGAATATCACAAAAATGGAGATTTGAACTTAACAGTGCAGCGACGTCCATGCAAAATATCCCAGGATTTTGCAGTGAGCCGCTGTTCACACATATTCACAAGTCTGTTCCACAGCAGGATCATCTATAATCACCTGACATTTGGATGTTCCCGTCCCACCATCATCTCCATTGATGCCTAAAACCTGTCTAAACTTAACTCTGCGATGGACTCTGTTTCTCTGTTAAGACCTGAGACATTTTCAAACACAAACCTGTTTGAGCTGAGTCTCGGAGTTGACGTGCACATCGCAGATCTCACAGTGGAAAGTTTTGTTCTGGAGTCCGGTCGATGACTCTGACGGCGCGGCCAGCTTGGCCTTGACACCCGTCCTCGGGAAAGACTTGATGGCTCCATCGCCGCTCCTTGCCTCTAGCATGGTCTTGTGCTTTGTGCCTGAGCAGATGCAAAAGTGGCGTCAGCAGAGTGTCACATCGAAAACATAACACAAGCAGGCTCACCCTGGGGACACCTTTGGTCTCTCACCGCTGTTGTGGGCCTGCAGCTGGGAGGCCGAGTTGACGGCCACCTTGCAGAGGGAGCAGTACAGAAGACGTATGGCTTTCTCTTCTTCTGTCTCGCCCTCTGGAGCTGCCTCCACCTCTCCGTCTCTTTGTGCCTCTTTCTCTTGTGTCCTCGGGCCGGGCGAAAGGGATGGGTCAGAGGGGGCTTTCACGGCTTCAGAAGTGCTGCTGCTCAACGGTGTCGCCTCGGAGGTCGGGCTCAGGGCTGAGGGTTCTGAAGAAGTAGAAAGACGGCACGTTGATAAAATGTGACAAGCTAAAGCATGGTAAGAAAGAAAACAAGAGAGATGGTGACAGAGAAATTCCTGAACTTTCACTACTTACAACAACAAGCACCAATAACAATAACAAGCTCTGAGGCAGAGATAAAAACTCACCAGGCTACAGGTGATTATGAGCTTTATCAGCCTCTCTAATCGCACTAATAATCAATGATTTCCCCATGGATCCGCCTCACAGCACTTAAACGAACAGTTTTGTATAGACATGATTTGGCTGTATTATCTTTTGTGAGGCTGACTTGAAGAGGTTCCCCCGGAGGAGCGGGTGCTGATTTAAGGATTCACTCTTTGCTAATAACAATGATTAGCTCTGCCTAGCTGAGTGGGTGTCTGTTTGTTACCATTGATTCCCCACTCTTAGAGGCCAACGAGGCTGTTTGCAGAAGTAATCTTCAGAGAGCTCTCCTGCCGTCTCATCTACTTTGCCGCGACTAAATCCAAACTGGAAATGATCACTTGTTCCTTCCTCTCTTGCAAACAAACTCTCATATTGGCGATGTCAAGTGCAATTCTTCAATCGGTTTGCTCTTTAGCTTGCAGCAGAATGTATTATTTTCGTTCCTTGCCACCCACACACATGCACATCAGGACTGGCATGTATATACACGTGTCGTTGAGCAGCCGATGCTTTGACACCTCCACACAAACGTTAACGTATTTTCAAACACACACGTACTGCGGGTGCTTGCACAAACACACACACGCTCTACAGATCATATTCAAAGCGTTTTTCCGATGTGTTTTTGCTCTTAGGAGGCCGCTGAGGAGGTCAGTAAATGTAGACATGAAGAAGGAAGATAATGCTCAACCTTTAATCTCCTCGCTGCGAAACCCGACGCAGCAGGAGGTTTATCACATCAAAGAGTTAAAGTCGTGACTGGGAAAAGAGGGTTTGAGACGAACATTCATATATCTGATGCTGTCGTACATTTGATGTTTGCGCACACACACAAATACACACACACGCAGACGGGGGAAGTATGCATGCCTGCAGAGACACACACCTCCTGATGTGGTGTCAGAGCTGGAGGGCTGTGAGCAGGGAGATGGGAGGATTTGCGATGTAGTTTCCTTGGCGACCGGTTCAGAGGTCCTGATCTTTGAATCTGGGGCGTCCAGAGCTTTCAGCCTTTTTGCGTGTTTGGTGCCGCTATAATGGGAAGAAGCCTGAGCCTGTGTACACAGTGGCAAACAAGATGGTATGAACTAACTGGACACAATTATTTACTTAGGCGAACATGACAATGCTTTTTTTCCAAGCCACAATACAGGAGTTGAATGGGAAGACTGAGTATGCCATATTGATTGACAGAAGTTTTAACATACAGATGAACATCAGACAACAAGTAAATCATAGTTTGTAATGTTCCTGATGGAAATGACTGCAGTAAAATTGCCTTTATTTTGCACTGATATACTGTTTTTCAAGTATTTGTCTGATGATGATTCTTTTACACATTATAGTTCAGTTCAGCACAAAATAGTGTTTGTTTATGAGCTATTCTTCAATAAGCACAATAAAAAAACTCTACAAAGGTTAAATGTAGGAGGTGTGCACATTTCGATCAATCATTAAATCCTCAGAACAGTCAGAACCAGTATAACAGTCAAATAACAAGGGCAGGTCTCCTCAGCAGCTCAACTGTCATGTAAGGGTGTGTGTGAGAAATAAAAGCACCCTGAAAGAAAAACAATTCAAAGTGCGTGTTTCCCACAGGACAACGCCCACCTCAGAGTTGAACCTTAGTCGACAGACGCCGCAGGAACTGGCCTTCCTCTTCAGCGGCGAGATTAGCCCGAAGCCTGGGCCAACCAGAGCCTTATGGACGTGATCCATCTGCAACAAAGGAGAGGCATGTCCTTAAGGTCACAACCAGTTTATTGTTGTGACAGACAAGACTGAGTAGGTAGTGAAAGTGATCACCTGAGGTGTAAATGACATGCTGTCTGCAAGCTCATATGGCCCTCTCAAAGAGAACCACAGATTTATAATATCTCAGGTTAGAGGCGGGGGTTGTAAAGAGGAGCGGGAGAGTGGTTTGTCTGGCACGCAGCCATGCATGAACAACAGCACATACATGTGACGCATACACATGTTCGCACATCATTCACAAGACAGCAGGACTACGTAGAGAGTGTGTAATGACATGCCCTGCACCCAAGAGAGGCTAAAACTAGACTAACCACAACAGTTTTAAAATGACACTCCACATGCAATCTTTTTAACGTGAAACACCCTTGCATGTTTGAAAGGTGGCTGTTAAAGGCAGAACAGATGCTGTGGCCAGCAGCATTAACAGCAATTTATTCTAATCTATCTAATATACCAAAATGTTAGCATAAACGTACCAAACCACTTTTGCAGCATAATCCACTTCCTACATCAGTATGCTATTACATATAGTATTTTTGAAAAAGATACGGCTAAATTCACCCACATCTGTTCCATCAGTCAGAATCCTGGTTCTCTAATTGACTTGCCTGATTCTGTACTTCCTTAACAAAATGCAGCATTATAGAGCAGCAGTAGCAATCGAAAAGCTGCTAAAGCCAGTGCTCTGATTATTTCATTTTCCACACAAAAACATTTAAATATGTGAATCCAGTGTGACCACCATGAATCCCATCTGACCACAGCCTCCCCTTTCCACAACGGAGCTAACAATAAACCTTTACAGCCACCTTCCAAACCTACCTATGCGGTGGGGGTGGGGTGGGGGGAGACAAGATCCCACTGATGGTCTTCCCACAAGGACAATTAGAAATGAAGGGTTTAGAAACATTTCTTGCAAGGCTTCATTCACTTTTAAAATAATGAATTTTATCAATCAGAGGTACAAAATCATGTGTTGTGTTGTCCTGTAACATGAACACACAAAGAACAACCAAATGTGGAGAAAATGATGGACCGTTCACCCCCCCAGGAATAGGCTTCTTTATGAGTGTAAGAAGCAGGCAGTAAACCTCCCTGTGTCTTTGCATGTGTGCTTCTGCGTGCACACTAACTATACCGGTATCTGACCACACAGCGCTGTGCACCTCTGGACATTACCTACTGGAATGTTTAATGAGCACATATACCCAGAGCAATAAAACCCAACTGGCCTTTGTGGAGCAAAACAAACCTATTACCTGCGATGAAATGTAGAGAGCCATATAACCAGCCACAACCAGGGAGGCTTTATGGAAATCTGGCTGGAGGTAATGTAAAACTTTATGCATCATTATGGGGTCGGCCAACAAGTCCTGTGAGCCGGGAGAACATATACAGCGGCGCACTAGAGATTTTGCTTGTTTTTTTTCTGTGCCAAAGATGGAGTCTTTGCTCTTCTAATGTTACAAACACAACAGAATCTGTAAATGTGGGTGTGTGCATGTGTGTGTGTGCGCTTCCCTTTCTTTGATCATCACTCAAGGCGGCTGCACTGGAATGCATCTCTGCAGTCATTGGGTCTCTTATCTCTCCCTGTTTCCCTGCAGCTGTTTGTGTATATAAAAACAAATATACTTCTGGCGTGCCTCATATTCAGAATGCAAATCAATTATAAAAATGAAGGAATCATTAATAAAAGTCTGCAGTAAATATACTGTGAAGGGCTAAGTGTATAATGTAGTGCATCAATAACAACTTGGCCACATCAGTGTTAAACATTTATGAGAATGTGAGCGTAGTTTTATGCTTCTCTGAACAAGAGTGAACATTTTAACGTTGGTAAAAAGCCCGTCTCCCCCCCCTCCTCCCTTCCTCCTCGGCCCCCTGAGGCTCCAGCATCACCATCTGACCTTCCATCACACATTCCTCATTTCACCCCTCCATCTGCTCCCCTCTGAACTCACAGCCTCTCCCTTCGTCTCCGTCTGA
The DNA here is from genome assembly GCA_023238725.1 of Scortum barcoo. Lineage (NCBI taxonomy): Eukaryota > Metazoa > Chordata > Actinopteri > Centrarchiformes > Terapontidae > Scortum > Scortum barcoo. Next base: position 11,473,066 of record CM041548.1, on the reverse strand, counting down.
TCAAAGTCACCTTCCTGACTCCCGGTGGACTCACTCTCTTACCCTTCACTCCCACTCCACACACCGGGGTGGACTAGCACCTGTGGCAAAGTCATTTCGCCCTTCTTACTCACTGCCTCTTCTTTCTGTCTCCTGTACACACACACACACACACACACTCACACTCTCACACACTACATCACCTGCTGAATCAAACCTGTCTCCTCTGCTTCGTCTTATGCTGCTTAATGTGATGCTGGAAACAATAAAAGCTGTAAACTGACTGGGCGAAATAAATGACACGGCCAACACATAGCTTCAGTATTAATCAGAGCTTTCCCTCTCACCTCCTCACACACAGCGGTGGTGGCGTGTCAGACTTGCTCGGCTCCATGGAGTGAGTTATGGCTGAAACATATGGCCAAGTGAAGTAAAGCAGACTTTTACCTGGAGCGCAGCCTCACAGCCTCAACATTTATAATGATGAATGTTCCTGGATTTACATTGTGTACGAGTCTGACAGCTATGTGTGAGCTCATGACGTCAAGCGCCTAAAAAATTGGGAGGAGGGTTATGATGAATTAGCGGCTGCTTTTGGCAATCTTTTGTCATCTAAATTGTTATTTGCTTGGAAACAAAAGCGCTATTTGGTTTCCATTTAAAAAAAAAAAAAAAAAAAAAAAAGCAGCTCTGTCAAACTCCAAGCAAGACTGGCCAGCAAAGTCCCAGTTTGCTGGCTCCCAACAAACATCCGCACACATGCATGCAACCCTGTAGCCATGACAACCCACATGTGGGCACCAAACAAACTCCAGTGCAGCGTTTTTTTACAGAGGCCAACACGCACAGCATCCACATTCACGAGAAAATGCAGGCTTGCACACACACACACAAAACACCCCAGACATAAACACACACATTAAAGGAGAAAAGGCTCAGCTGTGTGTCCACTTGGTGAACACCCACAGGTTCAAATCCAAGACGGGAGAAGGTTCCCTTTGTACTCTCTTTGGTGAGCCGTCCAGTTTTCAGACAAAATATACGTGAGGCAAAACTTCAATTTTTTTGTTTTTGTTTGTGTGTTTGTGTGTTCTTCGTTATTCTGATCTCAAAGGGGTCACAGCAGAGCTGAAAAGATTAGCTGATTAATCAATTAGTTGGTGAAGATTAACTAGAAACTATTAAGATAATTGATTATTTTCTTTCTTTAATGTGGGGATATACTACTTTTCTTTGTCCTGTATTACAGTAAACTAAATATTTTGGGTTTTGGACTGTTGGTATGTTTACCAAAACATTGAATAAGTTGTGTTGAGTTCTGGGAAAACTCATAGTGTAATATAATAAGTTATATATGGTAGACATTTTATAGACTAAATTAATTATTTGGGGAAATAGTCACCAGATTAAATGAGAACAAAAGAAGTCTACAGAGTTGGCAGAAGGGGCTTTTAATTTGCATTTTTATTCCAGGCATGTAGCCAATGTTCCTTCACTGTATAGAAAAAGAGTTAAAAGCCATAAATTACACACACAGCCCAGTGGCAGGAATTGTAAAGGTCAGTGACTTTTTACGCAGCTGACAATATCCCTGCAGCTGCAGAGTGAGAGAAGTGTTGGAAATGGAATAAAATGAAAGAAAGCAGGGAGTTATAAATAGGTAAAGGGGGATGTGACTCAGCACGGAGAGGTTGATGTGAGATATTTGAAGACATTTTTTCAACCTGTGGTAAATTATATGTGAGAGAGATTTCTGACATGAGGGTGAAGGTCATCTGGCACAAGGAAGCCAAAAGAAATCAAAGTTAAGAAATTTGACCAAAGATGGTAACTTGTGATACTGATTTTGATTGGAGAAGGGGAAAAGTAAAAGAAAAAAAAGGGGGGGATGGAGAGATGAGGAGTTGAAAACTCTGCAAGCAGGAAAAAGTGCACGAGTGGGTGAGGGATGGGGAAAATGACAGCAGGAGACAAAGTGGAAAATACAAGAGAGGAGAGCTGAAGTGAAGAGAGTGATGGAGCAAGAGCAGTGCAGGAGAGTGGAAGAGATGGATGAGAGGGCTGGAGAGAGGAGGAGAGGAGGTGAAATGCAGGGGGGCAAGACCTGATTTCTCCTCAGGTGGCAGAATGGCTTTTTGACAAAGACGGAGAGGTTACACACACAATCATACACACACTCTCACAGATAATACATTTACTTCACTGCACACTAAAAGTTCAGCAAATGCAGATAAACACTCAATTTGTCTCTCCACATCTCTCTTCCGCACATCTAACAGCACATCAGAGTTCAGAGATGAGACAAAATAAAGAGAGGGGAGGAATAAAAGCAAAATTGTCTATTTTGCTTCAGAGAGGGTATTTGGCCAGACTCAGTGAATGGCTCGTAAATGTAGGATTGCAGCCTCTTACTCGATTTGAAGTTTAGGTTTTTGTAATGGGTATTGGTATCAGCGAAAGTGCGAGGACAAACAGAACACATAATGTTTTCTTGCCGTTGTGTGCTCGAAAGAAATATACAAAAAGAGACACTTCTAGTGCAGAGGTGTCAGCGTCTGTTTGTCAGTGCTGACAGCGAACACATCTCAATTCTGCAGCTCAGCTACATTACTCATGCTATATGGCAGGAAAAATTACTTCATACAACATACAGCCAGGACTACATTAAGACATACAGCATGAGTCCCGCGTAAACCAGACATCAGCCCTAAGCCCTGCCTGACACATCCACTCTCCTCAGGGCTTGGACTCTGCCAGCTTTCTCCACCTTCACCCCTCACAAACACCCGGGCAGACGGCTCTAAGAAAAGGCGCGTGTGGAATACCAAGGAAGCAGCTCCACACCCCAGGTTGTGTGGAAATGTCACAGCTCTCCGCATCAGAGGTGGTATATTTGGAAAGGTGTGGGCAGCTCGCTCATGCATCTGTGTATTGAAAAATAACTCCACGCGGGCAGACTATTCCATGAAATAAACTCCTCCACTTGCAGCAGAGACACAGCATGATAAGGTGAGCGTGATTTGGGGAGCGTGGTTGCCGTGGTGACTGACAGTACTCACGTCAGTGAATCCAGGCAGCAGGTGGAAGGGGAGGAGGGGCTTCGCGTCTGGGGACGGCTGAGTCCTGCCCAGCGTGGGCCGGGCCAGCGGCGGAAGAGCACTGTGGCACACATTACCTAGGAGACAGCACAGCGGGGCGGAGACAGGTAGATAGATGAACATTTGGAGGAATGAGTCAATAGAGATGAGGTGATTCCTGCTGGAAATAATAACATGATGATGAAAGCTAACACAGCAGAGAGAACTAGATGAATGTGCTCAACATTTTTGTGCTCAGAAACCTGCCTGATTGTACTGTTTGTTTAAGATTGTCAGAGCAAAGTGTTGAGAGTCAGCTCCTTCAGTTTTTTCCTCTCTTATTTGAATTGTATTTGAATTGTAATTATGTAGGATGCTTTTTATCCATTTGTCAGTTTTTAGTTGTGTCAGGAACTTAGTCAGGCAAGTATACAGTCCTATTGTTAAATGCTAGTGTTGATTAATGTGATTTGATCCTTGTAAGTAAACTAATGATGTAGTCTTGTATTGACAAAACATTCTGCAGCCAGTTGGAAAACTCCTCACTGGAAAAAAAAAGGAAAAAAAAAAAGTTTGATCTGAGTCATATTGGCAGTGACTGAAATAAGTTAAAGGTTCACACAGAACCTGTGTCCACGTTTATACATTTACTCAGTACTGTAAAACACAACTCTGAGATACTCGAGTGTTTCCATTGTGTCCTATTTGTGTACTGTATCCCAACTTCACCACACTATACACAATATTCTTTGCTGATTCAGATGTTTCATACAAAACACATGACCATTTTGTAAAAGATGTTACAGTGTTATAGATAAAAACATCAATCAGAAATAGCACTCTGATAATATAATAAATACAATAATAGGACACTTTGCTTTTCATACATCATTACATTTTGATGATAATAATTCTGTACATTTATCAGAATAAAGTATGCTTCTTCCACCAGTGATGATAATTGCATCAATGTGTATAATCACGCCGCATATTTATTCTTCCACCAGCTTGTTCAGATTTCTGAAATTAGAATTCACTGGGGCTTAAACTAATGATCGTTTCCATTATTGATTAATATTTTTTGTGTATAAAGCGTCAAAATGTACAAAATAGTGGGAAAATATTCCTGTTTCCATGTGAGGTCATTAAATGTCTTGATTAGTCACAAAACCCAATGTTGCAGAGGTCTCAGAAAACCTGATTAATTTTCTTGCGATCAACTATGTGACGTCAACATCATGTTCACTGAGTGAGTAATGTGAAGGCATATAACACTTGACATGGATGCAAGTGTCAGATTTCTTTACATATACAGCACGGGGGGAAGAGCACTGAAGGTTAATCAGATATTCTACTCAAAGAACTATAGACACAGGTATGGGCAGTCACATGTACCACAAAACACATTATTTTACCACAATCACACACGCACACATATTTCTGGTTGAAACAGGCCATTAGTAAAAGTGCTGTGTGATAAGTGTCTTGTTTGTGTTCCCGAGTCCTGATTATGGAGGCTTGTTTTCTAGTTTGCATGTTCTCTCAGCTTGATTACAGTTTGATTCAGGACCAGCCCGCATGTGTAATCATCATAATCAAAATAGCAACACACCCATCCGCTCTGCCATTAGTCTGATTGCCTTTAACTGGCTAAAGTCATGTGTACATGTGTGTGCCCACACGTGATGTTGTGTGTGTTAGATCTGAGTATTTACTTTGTATTTTTTTTGGGTGCAAATATGTATTATAGTTTTTCAGCTGGTTACAAACATTTCACAACACTGAGTTCACTTCTTCAAAACTCTTCACACGGGCAGCACAACAGAAGTCAGTGTGGACTAAACTGTGGATCACACTTCATTGCTTTCATACAAAACACATTCACTGACCGTGTTTCAAATTTCTGTGTCACTCAACAAGACCACTCTTGGTGTTTAAGCTGTATTTTACACAGGTTTACATACGACTGTAAAAACTGTTCAACATAACACAAAGTTCCTGAAATTAGTCTGCAGTCTGCTACATGCTGCTACATCTACATCTAAAAAATATGGACCAACCACAGCTGATTCTCATTTCAGCACAGCACATACCCAGGTGATGATGTTTTTCAATTTCATGCCATGTATAGACTGTAACAGGGAAAATGTCAGGAATGAGTCTCTACTGGACCCAGCCAGACACAGACAGACTCCACAGAGGGTCCTCGGCCCCACAGAGGAATCATTTTCCTAATTTCTGGCTGCCATTTGCGCCATCAGACGTCCCCTGTTGGACTCAACGAATGCTGGATGTCTGGACACATATGCGAGAGTCTGCCAGGGACGGCTCGGACATGAAACAAGATTCTTTCCCTCGCAAGAGAGGAGAGGAGGTGTGAAGGAGAAGGAGAATTTGTGTCCAGATGCAGAAGACATGGTTGACTAGCATTGCTATACGTCTCTATATCTGTGGCTATCCCACACGTGTTAATAGTGAATCTTTGTTCAGTTTGTTTTGTATCACATCACCTGAATTATTTAAGCCTACATATGCATATGACTGCATTTGTGATTCATTTCTTGAACAAATACAAAAAGGTGGCACAGTGAGAGGAGCCATTGTTCTTTTTCTTATAAATGACTTTTTGTTTATGCAAAACTGAAATAGAAGCTATTTCAAAGACATAAGTAAGACATATTGTAATGTCACCATGCAGGTGGCAGTGTTATTTTAGGTCAAACTATTACTGATGTGACACATGCTGTGTTCTGGTTCAAGAGATGATCCTGACTTGTGTGCCGAGTGTGTTTGCTGCAGTGGTGCATTTTGGATGTAAGATTATCTGTTGTTCTGGTAAAGAGAACCACGTAAAGAGTTTTTTAAAAAAGGGGAACTCAGTCTAGAGAAATGGTCGGAAGCAGTTTAAAAAACAGGAAATTCTACAGCAGGGTAAACTTAATGATCTTATACACAACTTGGACAAAACTGAAAAGAGAAACTCATCTTAAGCATACAGGATTAAACACGTTTTACTCAGCGTGCTGTCAATAATGCCTCAAGTTTTAGATGATTGTGCCCTCCCTGTCTGTCTGCCTCATCTGTTTGTCCTTTCTCTGCGCAGACCTTTTTTTACGCCCTTACCTCCACAAATCGATAGTGGGTTAGCTGAAGAAGACACACGGGGCTCCATTTCCAGGCGGGATGCAGGCTGGGACCAGAATATTTTATTTTACGTGAACTGTGTGAGAGATGGAGGCTGTGACATTCGTGGCCAATCGCGTTCACCTGCATCGTCTTTGAACGCGGGACATGACACACTGACAGTTTGGGGATCATCCTCCTTATGATCTATACAAGGAGGAAGCTGTCTCCACGGTGCCACATTCAACACTGAAGTAGAAATGACTGAGTTTCATTCAGTTAGATTTGAGTGTTTCCGCAGGCTGGACTGATTGCTCGCAAACTGGGGACTATTTATTTCCACAAACCTGGCAATGCTCCACAATTAAATTAGCATTATTAAATGAGCAGTCTTTTTTTTTTGTTTCTGGGGACACCACTATATTATTCAATCTGAACCATCTCTATCACATCCCATGTTGTTGATCACAGCCACACCTCTACCTGTATTTTAATTAAGAGCTCATTAAACTCATTAAAGAGAGACTGTTACCCCGGTGTTTCGGATGGAGGGGAGGGGGGTGTAATTAAACATGTGATGTGCACATAAGGACTGAGGGTTTTTTTCGCAACAGTCTGGTGCTTGTTGTGCAAAATGTAAGCAGCGGCTCCGGTGCGTAATTGTGGCTCCACAGCGCGCAACATCACCACAGTTTAGAGGCTGCAGGTGGAACAGATACCTGCAGGGTATAGATGACATAATCTCGGTAACCTGCCCTTTTCCTACCTGATATTAATGCAATCATCACAATACAGTTTAAAGTGTGTGCGGTCTTTGAGGATAGTGATGAAGAAGTGTGCACAAAGAAGCGATGGGCTTTACGTGGTTTTGGAGAGAGTTTCACAACGTCATATAAAGTGGCCAAATATTATGCTAAACGAGTTCGCTTTGACCTGCTCAGACAGGCAGCACCAGGCGGTGAGAAACACTTCGCGCCTGTTTGGCATCGACACACCCTCCTCCCTCCTCACACACCCTGTGCGCCCTGAGATGTCCGGTGCGCGGCTGCGTTACGCACCGTGCACTGGCACCAAAACAGAGCAACGAGATTCGGTATCAACAGAGTAAAAAACATATAAAAAAAGCATCGGATTTACAGGATACAAATCCAGCAGGTATGGTTGAAAACACCTGAATAAACTCTGCATAACCTGTTGTGCAGATGGATGCAGAGATAAGCTGCAGCCTCTCTTTCACTACAGGGACGCTGTTTCCATAAAGCGCCCTTTGCCGTTAAGACACGTCTTTGAGGTCAGTTAACACTCAGGAACAGCTCTGAACTTCTTAGCTGAGGTCAAAGTCACAACAGGATGCAGAAAACCAAACGTGCGTGTGGGTTTTTATCTTTCGCACTTAACATACATACATGACCACAGACCGACGCATCTGCAGGCGCTTGAACGGGCGCTTAAAGTGACTTTGGCCAGAGACTCCATCCAAATAAAAGATCAGATACCACAGTTCCCACCGTGTTTCATTGTGGCCGACAGGGTGTGCTGCAGCTCGCTCACACCCCCGGTGCCATGTTCATGCGCTACAGTGGGAAATAACTTTAAAGGATTTATGAGATACAAGACCACGTGCGGGAGAGGACACACTCAAACACACACACACACACACACACATCGACCTGAAACGTTAAGACACGTCTTTGAGAAGCCTAAAATGCGATTAGTCGTCATTACATTTATTTTCCATAAGTTGCATAAGACTTGTATAATACAAAATAACACACTCATTTGCATTTTTATAGTTTATGAACATGCAAGTCATTTAAACAATTAGCGCATGCCTATACTGTATACATAATATAATAATCCATAGCAATGTAAGCCTTCTTTTTTTAGATATTTTATATTTGTATGATATCTGACTTTGAATCCTTCGCCCTGTGCGCTGCTGTTTGTCATAAGGGTCATTGGAGCCACTCAAAGAGGAGCTCTGAACTAAAACACACACACACACACACACACACAGAGAGAGATCATGATCCAGGCTTTAAATTGTGAAGGATGCACTGAGCAGCCTCCGTCTCCTCCGCGGAGCAGGTGACTGACTTGACGGAGCGCGCATCCATTTCAACACAGCAACAAGTGACTCCTCCGCCAAGATCCCCGGCAGCAGCAAAGAAAACTCCCGGGAGATTAAAAGCACAAGGCAACACTTACGTACCAAAATACATGGCGGCACCGAGCAGTATCCGGTAGTTCAGTCGGAGACTAAAGTATCGCTCGTCTCCGGGCGGAGACGAGGCTTTCTGCGTCTTCTCCTCCGCGGTCCGCCTCTCCTCTCTATCTCTCTCCTGCGGCGCCGATGCTGCTCCTTCCCATCTGGATTCCCTCCTCCTCCCAACTACCCGCCCCTCCTCCTCCTCCTCTTCCTCCTCCTCGTCTCCTCACGACTCGTGCACAAGTCTGCCCCTGTATCTACATCTCCCACAAATCTGCTTTTAATTCGGTAAATAGACGGAAATGACCCCTGATGGGTGCGCAGTGCCACCCTGGATTAGTGCAACCTTCAGTGCCAAAGTACACAGAGCACAGACACTGTGTAGGCATACCAGAGAGGAGGGAATCTCCTCTTTAACAAACTTACTCATTCAGCTTTCCATGCAATATTTAAAAAAACGGGGGGAATGGAGGGGAAATCCTTTCCCTCCAGGCCACAGCCTGACTCCTGTCTGCAGGTTTCCCTCTGAGGGGGCGGGGCTGCTGTGTTTGGAAGGAGCCCTGTGTTCCTCTTACATGCCTCTGTAAATGGTTTCCCATCCTCACTTTCCTCTCGGGCCCAAGGTATTTTTAGATGCATCCCGGAGCTTTCACTGTGTAAAGAAGGAACTATACACACGGCAAACACACACACACACACACACAACACAGTCGAGAGCTGAAAACATCACACACTGTCACACATTTCTGCAGGTTTACGTGCGTGCACTCGCTCACATTGAAAATCAACTCTCGTGTGTTAATGCCTGCCTCTCAGTCTCGCACAAACAGTGTGTGTGGAGAGCGTAGATGAGCCGTATCTCTTTGCTCTGACCTTGGTTCAACTTTTCTTGTATTCAAGCCCAAGCATGCCCCCCCCCTCCTCCTGTGTCAGGAAAGTGGACAACAACATGTGTTTTCCCACAGTCCACAGCTCTGGGGAGATTAAGCTCAGGAAGGCCGTCAGTTCAGCAACTGCTGTCCTTAAAGACTCACACACACACTGCCTCAGCATTTTAATCAGTAGTGCACATAAAATGGGGACTTATTTGTGATCAGAGACTGTGGCCCTCACTACAAGGACCCATGCAACAAAACAAACAACAGAAAACGTCTGGTCTGCAGAAAGGCCCCGCCGAGGGCCCAGACGGTGAGATGATAGCGAGAATCAAAATGCACCTAAAAGAAAGGTCTTCAAAGATCTCCATGCTCGGGGCAGGTCTCCTGTGCCAAGCCATTTCATCTGGGGTGAACTGAGTCTCCATCCACGAGCCGCATGGAACAAAAGCTGAGGAGGAGAAAAATACACACATGGAAATATCGACTCATAATCTCAATTTAACGCCCCTTTTGTCGCTTACTGTACTGCCAGACATTTTTTTGTTTTCCTCTGAAAAGGAGCAGAGCACTTGCTTGGGCTGGGTGGTATTATTGCCTCTTTATTCTCCCCCTCTCCCTCGCTCTCCCTTGGAAGGAGCAGCTGAAAAGTTTGTCTCCTTTTCCCCAAGCTCAAGAGTTGAGCCAAGGCGAGAAGCCACCACAGAAGGAGTGGCTTGAAACTGATGTTCTGATGAGCAAAACGCCGGATCGTCTGTCAAAAAAAACATCTGGGTCAGTGGATTTGTGGTCAGTGCGTCCAAGTAGAAACCAGGCCCGAGCCGCGTGTCCTGACTGTGGATAAAAGACTTTATTACGCTGATGTGACTGGAAAAGTTGCCATTCTCTGACTGAAACACGACCCGCCTCCTCCTGCTCCCCACATGTCATCACTTAAGCATAACTCGGCGGAAAGCTCACCTGTCACACTGGAGATAATATGTTAATGACAATCTTATTTTACACCCTTTCTCCCTCTCGGGTTTCCCAAATAATAGCTCGCTGCATCGCTTTACACCTGCAGCCGTTTGGCATCGCAGGACTCGCTGACAAACACCACGGCTGTCATGGCAACTGAAGTATGTAATATTATGGTTAGTGAACCGATGCTGATGCTCCCTGGACTCCGTTCGTTGCTGGCAACCTGTTTAATTGCGACGCCGGAAAGGAATCTCGTGACCCCGGCTGGGCCTCGAACACGGACGGCCAAGCACAACAGCCTCGGTTGTGAAATTAGAGGCTTTTAAGGAAGTTAATTGTCTTGAGCATATGGGGAGGTGATGCAGCTAAACACAGGGCAGCACACAGACATACACACACAGCGATGGAAACAGGTTTTTTAAATTTTTTTATTTATTTTCATAACAAGCCGAGCTGAGACTAAACAGCTCAAGTCTTCAAGTGCACCGTGAGCATTTTCTCTGCAATCACCTCCTGGCGATAATCCACCTCTCTCAGCTCCTCCTCAGCTCTCCCTCCACTGCGCATTTTTGGGGGAGTCTGAGCACACAGCCACCCATCAGCTCACCTCTCCCTTTGATTGGTCGCCATAACAACATCACCATGGTAATCAGCATGCATTGACTTTTATTCTATTTCTGTGTTGATGTCAGCTGACGTGGGAAATCTCAAATTTGGTGTGCTCCGCTGACACGGGCTGACAGGCGCAGGGTGGCGGAGGGATGCGGGCTGCCACACACTCCTGTGTTTGGACTTTGGTTTTGTATTTGTACGGCTGAACGCACGGCACAGATACAGGCATGCGGGCATGCATGCACACACAAACACATGCACAATTGCACACACCCACACACAAGGCACATCACCCAATTTGACACAATGGTAACAAATCTGGCTGTCAGTGACAGTGACCTCTCTATTCAAACATAATCTTACAATACACCCCACATATGATTCCTGTTCCAACGTATACTGTGTATCTCCAAATGCGGTAGGCGTTATTGGTTGAGAAAATGTCCCTTTATATAAACAACCACTCAAAAACCGTTGGATTATCTGAAAATGTCCCTGTCACAAAGATGCAGACAATGATGTTTTCATTAGCTCATGAAAAAACAGCATTCAGGAGATACATGTTTTTTACAGGACAGACATGTAATAATATGCAAAAATACCACAAATGACCCCTTAATGTGAGTGTTTGTGTCTGGGTCTGAAGGGTCAAGTCAAGTTCGCACAGAGAGAAACAGATAAATAAAAGTCAGGAGAGCGCGGATGTTTTTGTGTGTACGTGGACGGAAGTTTGCAGGGTCTTATGTCAGACGCCGGTAATCAAACATTTAAACAAGCAAACAAACACAGGAAGACGAAATAAACCGTGGAAACAGCTCTGTAAAGCCGAGATCGGAAAATGTGAGGGATCAGAGAGGGGGGGAGGAGAAACAAGCCTACAGAAATGATGGATTCCATAAGTACGGGTTTTAGAAAAGAGCCATTCTCCGTGGGGTCAAAGGTCACAATTATACCCCCACAGATGTGATGGTGCAACTTCAAAATTCTTGGCGGATAAAATTGCTCACAAAGCGCTGGTGGAAGCGCTGGTCTCATAAATGGGAGATAAACAGATCTATGTTGGGGTCAGAGGTATCACACCACTCATCACTCGAGCGTATACGAGTCCTGCTCTCAGACACACTTTTTTTACAAGCTACACATGTCTAGTAGCGTGCAGGTAATAGCCACCACATGTATGTGCTAAATTCAAGTTTTTCCAACCACAGCATGACGCTTTACCTTTGAGGCGGGGTCAGAGAGTAGTCTGAGTGCACATCCAGGAGGAATTTTCAAGACACTGTGAAGCGGTAAAAGAAACTGTCCTCATTTTAAGAGAGAAGAGAGAGCTTGTAATTTTTTTAATATAATTTCATGATTTTTGCAAACACAACCCTTACCTCTAGGCTCAGGACAGAGGGAGATTTACAGATATCATGACCAAGCTTTCAACCTGCACAGCCTGCTCAGCCTGTGTGGATTATTACACCAGATGCTTTTACTCAGTCCATAAAATATCCTCATTCACAGGAAATAATTAAACATTTACTGCCCGGTGCAGAGCCTTCGCTATCATATTTTCATAAGAGAAACTTAATAAAAGCATTTGTGGTCATTTCACTGAGGCAAAATGATCTCTGGTAGAGAAATCTTGCTTGGGGACACCACACGCACACATGCACAAACACACACGCATCCACACACACCACTGTAAAGACTCCCTATGCACATCTGTGAGCCAGAGATATCTGTCCAGAATGTCATTAACTACCACTGCTGTAGATTTATATTCTCTCAGTCGTACCATATGAGCCTGACCAATTACATCTATAGTCTGGAGATCATCTGCATACACACACACACACACACACACACAGACAAAAAACCATTACATCTGTGATTTCACTTAGTATTTGTGGTAAAAGTGTAAATCAATTCCCTACTTCACGGGCACCCTGATTAGCTTGTCAAGAGGGCATCAGAGGTAGCTGCCATGGCGACAACGCAGCAGCACCACATGAGCTTAATATCACAATCATTAATGGAATGAACAGTGGGATGAGATGGTAGTGGGCGCCGTATTAGTATTATTAGTAGGTGCCGGAGTTAATAAGAAAGTGAGAGGAATACTAAATGCAATGCACTAAACAGTATGGGCAATTTAAGTTCAACTTCCAGCACCAGCACTGCCATCTACAGGCCAAGAAGGGGAAGAGCACCAACTCATTTTAGTGAAGCAGGGTTCCCAGCTGTTTCTGGGCCCTTACTATGAAGTAACGTCTACTAACTGGGAAGTTTGATCAAAGATCTGTTTTATCTGAAGAGGTAAGACTATGCTCTATTTCACAAGAAAAAAAGAAAGGAAAAGAAAAAAGCATATAACTATTTTCTTATTTTACACATCAGTGATCATTTTACAACCCTTGTGGGTGTAACGATCAAAGGAGAACCACTGCTGTATACTGTCTGACTCTATATGGCATAATAAAATATGTAAAACATTTCTTTTAAATGGAGGAATTTATTTTGATACTGTACTTGACCACAATGTTGAGCTACTTTACTTCAAAGATATTCAATTATACTTCTACTCAAGTTCAGTTCAGGGCGAAATACTTTATTTTTTTCTTCCACTAAATTTGTTTGGCATCTCAAGCTGCTGGTTATTTTGCAGATCCAGATTTAGATACAAATCATTAACAAAGAAAATATTATGCATTTGTATAGATCAAACAACATAGTAGCATATGAATCAACTCAATGTTACTTCATCTTGACCAGCTTCAGCATTAGAGGCTGCTAACGTGTTAATCTAGTAATATACTGTAATAAAATAGTATAATACTCTTAATAAGTGTTGATAATTTAACTTATAATTTAACTATATTTTTCTTAAAAAAGAAAAAGAAGAAAGAAAAAAAACTTGTTTACTTAAATAAAATTTTCAGGACTTTTACTGGTAACACAGCAGTGTAGTGCTCCGTGTAGTTTACATTCGTCTCTCCCATTTCCACCTCTAGTTGAGATTTGTGTATCTAATGCAGATAATGAATATATATCTTTGTGAAGTAATTGCATGCAGACAGAAATAATATAAATAATTTATTCCAAGTTAGTCCCAGTGCATTCCTTTTTGAAAACAATACATCTTTACGCCTCTTTAAAAACATTAAAAGAAGATCAAGAAAAAACGGATATGTATAGTAAAAACTGCCCATTAACCACCACAAGAAATATAGATTTTCTCAATATTGTTTTAACGTATTGTTTCTGAGTTATTTACTGTACAGCTTTTTTATTTAAAGAGGTTTGCACATTGACGTGAAGTGTCAAGCAGGCTCCACGCTCTTCCAACTGAGTGCGAATGATGTCATGTTAAAGCTTCAGTGTGGACAGAGCTCATCGTCGGCAGTCTGTTAGGAGTTCTTGCAGCAGCTTCGCCGCTCCTCGTGTGCCTCGCTGGTGGGTCCGATGGGGCTGGACAGGGTGACGGCACTGATGGAGCCGCGGGTCACTTCTCTGCTGGCCACCTTCTTATGGATCGCTGGGGTGGGGGGCAAGGAAGACGTGTCAGGCAGGTAAGTCAAAAGGACAGAGCTGAACTGAGTGTGCTTGTTTGGAATGAGCTCCGCTACCTGTGAGGACTTCATTGAAAGCAGCTTCAACGTTGGTGGAGTCCAATGCCGATGTCTCCATAAACATGAGGCCTCTCTTCTCTGTTTTGGAGAGCAAGGAAGATGACATACAACATGTACAATAATGAGTATTAGATACACTTTTTATGAGCACAACTCTATAACGTGGGGACATCATGACTGGAAAAAAAAAACAACTTAACCGACCAGCAAAGTCCCTGGCCTCCTCTGTGGGCACGGTCTTAAGGCTCTCCAGGTCTCTTTTGTTCCCCACCAGCATGACCACGATATGAGGGTCCGCGTGGTCGTACAGCTCCTTCAGCCACCGCTCTGCACTCTCATAGGTCAGGTGCTTGCTAATGTCGTAGACCAACAGCGCTCCAACTGCTCCCCTGTAATACCTGAGTCCACCAGATGAAAGACACATATGTGGGTTGGATCAACCATTCAAACTGGAAGCTGTTAATGTTGCAATGTGTGTGAAGGAGGTGTGCTAATTGCATGTGTTGAAATCAGTTTTCAGTGTTTTGTCTGTGTGTGCACCCACGCTGAGGTGATGGCCCTGTAGCGCTCCAGGCCGGCTGTGTCCCAGATCTGGGCTTTGACGGTGTAGTTGTCCAGCTGAACGGTCCGTGTACTGAACTCGACGCCGATGGTGGTGCGACTGTCGTGATTGAACTCATTCTTGGTGAAGCGGGATAGGAGGTTGCTCTTTCCCACGCCCGACTCTCCTATCAAAACCACTGAAACGGGAGAAGCCAAAATGTTTTCATTATAAATATCTGGTTACCATATTCAGGCTTTTTAATACGCATTTTAAATCCCAAATTAGGACTGTCAGTTGGTCAAAGCTTTAACTTTGTGGGCTGAATCTGATATCCTTTACCTCCCCTAACACGTGCAGACTTTTTGTCACCCTCACGAGACACCAGACACAGTGACATCACACAAACATGGCACATCTACCCCGTCGCTGACTTAACTTTGGAATGAATGGAATGGAAAATCATAGGCTTCAATCATAGGTTTATTTCAAAGAGGGGGAACTAAGCAAACAAACCATACAGCTGTCTCTTAATGAAGCAGGGAATGTAAGATCATGCTGTATTTTTCTTCAACAGGTCAAAGGTCAAACGCTTTACAGCCAAATGAACAGGAGCCTGTCACTTCCTGCTTTACTTTCCTCCATCTCTTGCTGGAAAACTGGAGCAGGCAGTTGCACCGCACAGCTTCAATGCCTTGAGAAGTAACACACACTAAATATATTTAACCTCTTCTTACACAATCACAGCTCAAGTAAACAAGACTGACTCACCTTTGAAGACAAAATTGTACGACTCGCACTGTACGTCAGACCCCATGCTGCACTCATTGGAGAGGTGTTCCTGTTACACTTGGTAAATATCCTGAAGCCACTTTAAATAGTTTCCAAAACAGGGAAGAGTAAAAAAAGAGAAAATTATAGAAAGAATAGCTTCCTCACTCCTCTCTTCAGCGTTGAGAGAGAGGGAGTAAGGTGAAAACGGAGAAGAGAAAGAGAACAGGTTCAGCTGCACCCACCCGCTTCCTTCTTTATCTGTGGATAGGGGTAACTCCTGATTGAGGGCAGGCAGGCAGGCAGGGCAGAAGTCCTGTAGCTTGCCGATCCCGCATCAGCTGACACCTAAGGGAGGGCTGGTGGGGGGAGGAGAGCAGGTGGAACAGGTAGAACGACCGGCAGGTAGTCATTGAGAACAAACTCCACCCTCTCCTATGCTCTCCTTTCATTCAGCGACTCGGTTCATTTGTGTGACAACAGACCTCACCTAACAGGTGGATCTGTCCAGCAGATCATGACGCCATTTTGACGCCACTGTGATTTGGCCCAGTCTCATGTTCCCTTTTTTTTTTTTTTTTAATATACAGTATACATGACATGTAATCATTTTTCTACTTTCTGAATCACGGCAAAAACATTTATATGCATACACTACAACTATAACAGGCAAATTCAGCGTTGGGGGGTCACAGGGTAATATTAATGGTTGTAGTTACATTGATTTATTCATCCTGTGACAATATTGTTTTATGACAAATTGGATAACACTGTATTTTACAGTCCCATACATAATTACCTAATCATTTTCAAGAATGTTTCCTGGAAAGTATAAAATTGGTCACAAATAATAGTGAAGAGGTTTTCAGTTTTCATTTTTCTGCAACATTGTCTATGTCTATTTTATATTTAATACCAATTTACAACCTTTACAAAAAAAATGTATGAATTTTTAGGAAATATGTATCTGTAAGATTAAGTGTCACTCATAATTGCACCTCATGCTCCTAACACACTTTCAACATGACCTTTTGTTCCCCAAAAACAGATACTTTAATCTTACATTTTAACATGCAACCATTTCATATTAAAACAACAGGCAGAGCATAAATATCATTACTTGATATGAACTCCCAGGCCAGGATGTTTTCTTAAAGGTTACAGACGTGTTGCACACTCCCATCTGCACCGTCACAAGGCTGTAAACAACTGACACAGGGCGTAGACTGTTTTTGACCATGTTTTATTTTTTTTAGTACAGTACTGTTAAAAGTTAGTTCCAACATGTTCAATTGGGAGATGGATTTTTTTTTTCAGCTGAGGTCAACAGACAAAGCAAAGCTATAGAAGCAGTTGCCAAGGTTACCACAACTACAATGCTGAGATTTTCAAAAGAGGAAAAAAAAAAAAAAAAGACGACAACCTAGAACTTGATTTCAGAAATGTATGGTGCCACCATATCAGAATTGTTTTCAAAGCCTTTCCATTATTTTTTTTTTCACTCACTTGATTTCCACGATTATTTTCTGTGAGACAAATCATAATTATCTCTAGGTACTAACTGCACCTCAAATAAAGAAAAAAAAATAAAATAAAAGAATCAGATTAAAATGAAAGGAAAGCTTGTTTGTTTCATTCATATTCATCTCGACAGCGTCCTCTGCTTTGGAGCTGCTACAATGTGATATTTGATGATGGTTTCAGTTCTGGGTGATGCTGTGTGGAATTTATTGGGGGTTTCTAATTAACCCACTGACGAAGGGTGTGGGGTGGGCTGAGGGTGTAATTTTGCTGACGATGCTCATATAGGGCAGGGAAGGACAGAAGGCACAGCAGTGGTGCCTCAGAGGGAGAAGACACTGTGCACCCGTGAGTGGGCACTGTTATCTGGAATGACAAATTACAAGTTTATGGAAGTGTGGAGGGCGTCATTTTGTTAAGCGCTTGCAATAAATAGTGAAAGTTGTTGGGCAAAAACAGCTATTTATGTAGAATGTCGAGAACAGAGAGAGAGGGAGGACTGAGGTTGGGTGTCTGAATGGACAAGATACCTTCCTGCTTTTTGCTCAGGATTACTGTCTTTATACAAGGAAATTTGAATGTATTGATTCGCTAGGTTTATGGTAACAAACAGCCTTACATGGCCCTGTATGAAACAGAGGCGACAGCCAATCACAGAACGTGGGTTTAATCTGTATTATGCAAATAATAATTTATCTGCAACACTCGACTCCTGTTTTACGTGAAGAAAACAATGAATGAAGAAATGGTTGGGAATCCCTTTTCAGGAGAGATTTTCGCTCCTTTTCTCTGCACCAGAACACCCCTTAAGGTGAGAGTGGTTCAGTCCGGCACTACAGCAGCACTCTGAGACAGAGATCTGGATGGGTGACGCCAAAAAGAGAAAGTATGGGGATTTGGGAATGATGTGAGAGCAGATGATGAATGAGGGTCTTACAGATCCTGCCCAAGTTTCTTCTGTAAAGTTTAGGACAATACACGTAAATTTCTCTTGGTTCTCTGTAGATGCTGGGTGTGTTGTATGAGTCAGGTATGTAATGTTTGCGTGTGTCTGTGTGTCAGTGTGTACTGTATGTCTTTACGAGGGCTGTGAGCCCAGCAGTCTCTCAATAGCGGCGTTGATGTCTCCTCCAGTAGCGATGAGGGCCTGCAGGTTGGCCTCGCGGTTGATGAAACCCATGGCGCTCAGCTGGTCCAGCTGGGACTGGAACCGCACCTCTGGGGTCTGGGTCTACAAGGGGGAAATTAATAGAACTATTAAAAAACATACAGGTGTGAGGGATGTGAAATCAGTCCATGTGTGTTATGTGTGTACCGTTGCACTTCCTCCTCCACCTCCTCCAGCAAACATCTGGAGCATCTGTTGCATCAGCTGCTGCTGAGCGGCATTCGTTCCCGCACTGCTGGGTGAGGAGGCCGGGTTCTCTGTGGGCATGCCCCCTCCTGTGGGTATGCCAGGTACTCCACCTGTCGGTATGCCGGGGACGCCACCTGTGGGTATGCCGGGGACTCCACCAGACATCAAACTAGGCCAAAAGAAAAAACAGAAGCGTTGTGGAAGTAACATCTACAAAAAAAAAAAAAAAAACACAATGTGTGTGTATCTGTTTGTGAGAGCATACCTGGGCATGAGGCCAGGCGCTTCTGTCTGCAGTGTCTGTAGACCCTGTTGGATCTGCATCAGCGCTTGCATTGCCCGGGGATTGGTCATCACAGACAGAGCCTCTGGGTTCTGCATCTGCAGCGAAAGAGAGAGTGATGCAATGAACTGACCAATTTGTCAACCACACAGCAGCTTGTTCACTGTAAATTAACTTAAGAACGTTCTGAAAAAATGACTAAAGCCTTGTCAAAAAAAATCTAAACTGGTAGCGAAAAATGTATATCAGATCCTTAATAATCTGGGAGTAAAGAATGTTCAGCATGTGCAGATGAATATCTGTGCCAAGTTTCACAATACCCGCTCAAGTCTTGTTACCATATATTGCCCCCTATGGGCCAATCAGTATGTTCCTTTGTTATTCCACTACAAGTATATGTGTGTCTTCTCGGGAAAGAAAAAATTAAAAACTCAGGACTGACTTATCAAACTGAAATGTGTGTGGTACCTGCTGCAGAAAGATGGGCAACTGAGATCTGAACTGTTCCTGCAGCTGTGGGTTTCCAGCAAACAAGGGGTTATTCATCAAAACCTGGTACCGAAAAAGAAGAGAAAGACATTCAATTCACATATGGCCATGCTGCATACTAATTAAAGTTTATTTATATATGTATATATGTGTGTGTGTGTGTGTATATATATATATATATATATATATATATATATATATATATATATATATATATACACATATACACATATATATATATACATATATATATATACATATATATATATACACATATATATATACACATATATATATATACACATATATATATATATATATATATATATATATATATATATATATATATATATATATATATATATATATATATATACACACATATATATATATATATATATATATATATATATATATATACACACACACACACACATATAGTACACACACACATATAGTATTTCATATATATATATATATGTACTTTAGCATCCTACCACAGATTACAAACAAATATTGAAAAGTCCACTGTAAGGTTGTTCGGGTTTGCCGCACAGTCAGCACTGTTTATCAGAACTAAATAAGTCAGAGCTGTGTTATTTATTCTTTCTTGCAATTTGCTGCAAATGCAAGTGAACTTAGGAGACAATCTCCTTTTTTGAGCGTGCACTAAATAGCGTGGCTTATTGGCCTAATGCACAACAGGCCTTCCTAGATCCCACTATTTATAATTCATTACAAACTGCAGAGCTAAATATAATCAACCCATTCCATATGTGGTACACAATCTGAACAAGAGAGATCTAAAGCAACCTTTGAGTCTAAATAACCAGGATTTGCGCTGTAATGGGTGTTCTGTGTGGTGTGTGTGTTTGCCTGCACACGTCTTTGTATCATACCTGGGAGGCCAACTCTGGGTTTTGAGACAGTGACTGCATCATACTGCGCATGTAGGGAGCAGAGAGCATGTTCTGCATCAGCTGAGGGTTTTCCGAGATCTGCTGCAGTAGACTCTGCATGCCTGGGCTGTTGAACATCCCTGTAATGGAATTAAACAAAAAGAGCTTATTTATGGATATGTGCATACAGGCAC
The DNA here is from genome assembly GCA_023238725.1 of Scortum barcoo. Classification (NCBI taxonomy): domain Eukaryota; kingdom Metazoa; phylum Chordata; class Actinopteri; order Centrarchiformes; family Terapontidae; genus Scortum; species Scortum barcoo. The sequence continues at coordinate 11,452,559 of CM041548.1, read as the reverse complement.
GCAGATGTACTGACAATCATAGCCTGCTGTCTTACCATTGCCCAGGCTGCCAGGATTGACGCCCAGAGGGTTGGACACACTGGGGTTGGTGCCCCCAGTGCTGCTAGTGCTTCCTGTGGTGCCTCCTCCGCTCTCAGTGGGGTTAGAAGAATTTGGTGGCCCCCACGGATTGGGCAGAGGCTCTCGGTTCTCTGTCCGTGACGGCTGGACACCAGACTCAGAGTTCCCACCTAGAGCCGAGAATGGGTTGCTACCAAACTACAGGGAGAGAGATTAGAAAAGTGAAAACACATTAAATCTAAATGTAGTCAGATGTGCAATGCTGGCAAGTTTATAGAGTGAGTGAAAACAAATTCTAAAGAGGAAACACAAAGCACAAACAAAAAAGGATGTGATCTGTAAACATCTCTCCTACATACCTGTTCCCTGGCAGCACTGAACATGGGTTCCTGGATGTCTGTGTACATTCGCCGCAAGGCATTGTAACCTCCTGGGATGCTCTCCAAGTTGCTCAGAGCGCGGTCCTGGTTCCGCATCATTTCCTGCATCATGGCTGGGTTCCTGGCCAGCTCCATGGTCTGGGAGGTGAGATAAAAAAAGGTGAGGAGGTTATTATAAACAGAGCTATTATAATCCTAACTCAACAGACCATAATGCAGTGGGAACTGACTGCAGTCACACTGGCGCTAAATGTCCAAGTGCCATTCATCCATTTCCTTTACCTGTCTCATGAGCTCGGGGTTGTTGAGCATGTGGGAGATCTCAGGGTTGCGTTCCATCAGCTGTTGCATCTGAGGGTTGGCCATGATCATCTGTCTCATCAGGTCCGGGTTGGACATCATGTTCTGCACCAGCGGGTTCTCCATGATCTGAGAGAGCATCTCTGGATTGGACATGAGCTGCCTCTGCATCTGCTGCTGCAGTTCCATGAAGTTGGCTGAGCCCATGCCCAGTCCCGCCAGACCAGCCAGGTCACCAAAGCCAGCTGAGGGAGGATACATGGGTGGGTGATGGTTACGCACAATATCTCTAATAAAGGGCATCTGAATGTGAGTAGTTACACGCAGGTGGACTCACTCAGTATGTTGGGCGTCTGTGTGGGTGGCGGGGCAGTGCCAGTAGAGCCTGCTGTGGAGGAGGGGTTGGTACCTGGACTAGAGGTGGAGGTATTGCCTGCTTGACTGGAGGCTGAGCTAGAGGCCGAGGTGCTACCGCCATCTCCTGCCCTGTGGGGGGGGGGATTTATTTAAGTATATGAGCAATTCAGTAATTACACAAGCTGATAGTGTGTCTGGACTTTTTACATAAATTCAGTAAATTCCACAACAAGATTGTATTTCAAGACAGCTGAATCCTTCCTATAAGCCTGCTACAAAATGACCTGTTGAACCAACATGCTTTGTATAGTTGCCTTACTTGTGTGCTGTCTTTATGACTAGGTGAACTGTCAGGCCATCCTTGATGCCGTGCTGGCTGAGGCTGTCGCCATCCTTCAAAATCTTCCCTGCAAAAATCAGAACCAACTGGTCCTGTTTGGCTTTGAACCGCCTCGAGATCTCTTCTTTAAACTGGAAGACAGCAACAGATAAAGGCGGGTTACAAAGGAAATGGAACAACGGGGGGGCGGGGGTGAGAAAGAAACAGGAAATGAAAAGGATAGTATTAATATTCTGTGTTTCTGTGCTGTTGCAACCTTAACGCCTTAAATTCCAATTTCCAAGAAAGTCCTCTGTACTTATCCTATTAGCGGAGGCCTAAACACTACAAATCTGCCAATTCACTGTTACTCTTTGACTGTTATGTGAAGCATTGTGCCCACAGAAAACAGTCTCATCCTGAAAGAAGCTGCTGTCTTGTCACATGTTTCATTTTCACTGTAAATAAGAGGCATCTCATCTATACACTGCACTCCAGTCAGTTACTAGAGGTGCCAATATGGTTGCACAGTAACATTTTTGACAAATACACAGGATATGAATTTTGATAACAAACAGGTGACACAGAGTGACACAAATGATCCCTGTCACGCAAGATGTAATAAAAACATAATGTCATTTACATCCGTTGGTCATCTGGTTCACAATGAGATGAGAACGCTTCTTCTGCATGAAATATGTGAACCACCAACACAAGGCAGATTAAAAGAAGAATATCATTCAAAGAGCCGATGAAATGCACACAATGTTCTTATTTTTATTTTAGTTGATGCTGGTTAGGGTTTTTACATTATTTTCCTTTTATTGCTATTTATTTAACTGTTTTTGCATTTTGTTTTTGCATGCTTTTTATTTTACTTCCTCTTTTGTGCACAAAAAACATTTTACTTAATCTTTGTTTTTATCTGTTCTGTTTCATCTTACTTACTCTATTACTTTTTTGCGATTTTAAACAGCTGTTTTTAAGACAGTTTTATTGACACCACTTCTGATAGCTGATGGGGACCAAAGTAAGGAACAGAGAACAAAGAGTGTTGTTATTCTCAGTAAGAGTTGGTGTATCAGCTATGACAGTGTCACACCACTGTCTCAGAAAAATGCAAAACCCCCTCTTTATGCATTCTCAGTCCACATGTGGATAAAGATGACAACACAGTCTGAGGTCAGAGATGTAAGTCCAGTGTTTGAACATGACATACAGAAAAAAAACACTTGAGACAAACGCGAGGGAGCTCGATCAGAGGGCAGACAAAGCTACAGATCCTGAGATGACACCCTGGCTTCATGTGTTGCATTGTGACTTCACTACAACACGTCGCCTAGCCACCAGCAGAGCAGAGATTACAGTCTATTCCCTGGAAAGCTGAATGACTCAGTGGTGGCAGCGGGGAGAATGTTCTGGAGAGATAACAAGCTTTCGCTTCTATTTTAAATAAAACAAACTACTACGATTAAACGGGAAATGAAAGCGTTTCAACTCCTCCAAATAAAACCCACTTCCCCGGCTCCACTGGGCCGCGGTTGCTGGTCGCAGCGGGCACAGCGTGAGAGCACAGCCCCGTCAGCTGACACTTGTTTGGGCTTCACAGCTAGCCACCGTTAGCTTGGCTTAGCTAGCTGACCGGCTAACTGTTATCTCGTTAGCCGGGTCCGGAGTTAACGTGGTTCTATCTCTCTGCCGGGTGTCAATATTGTTATTATGACAGATCAGCTGTCGACACAAGCTGTAATACTCCCACCTCACGCTGCCGCCTCGATTTCACGCACTCTTGGTTAGCCGGTGAGACAAATGCTAACGCGGCTAACTAGCCTGCTAGCTGAAGTTGTGGGCATGACGTTAGAGCAGCAACCCGCTCCCAACACACCTGAGTGACAGAGGCATCTTCTGCGATGGCGATTTCTTCTTTGTCTTTCGGGGTTTTTACAGTGACCTTGATAATAGTTCCCTCCGCTTCCTCAGGTTTATTATTATTGTTGTTATTACCAGGATCTGCGGCGCCTTGGTCAGCCATCTTTACTCCGCCGATGGAACAGCTCGGCTCTGGCGTCAGCTTCCGGGTCATAAGAGGTCAAACCTCTTTCCAGAACAGACACGAGGAGCCTCTGTGTGCTCCATATACCTCAAAGACTGTATATAAAGAGTATTTTATACAATCAGTGTTTTTATACATCCTCTGTCTGCTCCATAGACTGTATATAAAGAGGATTTTATACAATTAGTGTTTTTATACAGTCTCCTTCTGCTCCACAGACTGTATATGAATTATATAGGGGTTGGTGATTATAATGTGTCTTTCACATGTGAAGTACTGCTACAGGCGTATGTATCTCTAAGGATGGTGAAATAAAAGGCAGTTGATGATCAGACTCAACAGATGTGTGTGTGTCAGGATTTTTTATAGTTTGCAGTTAACATCGCAATTAATAAGACAAAGACAAAATGAAGTGAACAAATGAAGTAATTAAGAATTAAGTAAGTATGAAATCATTACTTAATCCATTAGTCAGTCATCAGAAAAATCATTTCTGACAAATCTGATTTATAATCATTTACACTATATACGGGTATAATGTGTCCTTCTATATGTATATGCGTATTTATAACACAATTTAACATATATAAAGTATATGTTTTTAAGCCTTGAGATTCTTGGTCTATTTAGGGTTGTGTGTGAACATTTTTTATTTTGCCTTTAAAAAATGCTTACGATGTCAGTGTTTGGCAACTCTTTTTTTTTAGCACAACAAAAATTTGTTTGCACTCGGTTAATGTATTACACTGGTTGTGGGTGCTGTATGTCTATTACAATTGTCTGTACATTTGACTATTGAGTTAAATGCTCTTATAAATTTTCTATTTTATTCTATTTTTATTCCTCTTATATACTATATGATTTATCTTTCTCTTCATCTTTTTTCCTTTGTAATCATATTTAACACTTAACAATGAAAAGTGCTTAATGTTTTATTACCAGTTTCTCAAATATGAGGATTTGTTTTTCCACATATTAAATGATTGTAAATGAAACATCTTTGGATTATTGATTGTACCAAACAAGACAAATGAAGTCAAAACCTTGTTACAAACAATTTTCAGAACCTATTGACATTTAATAGGCTAAAAGACTAATTGATCAAAAGTGTAACTGAAAGATTCATGGACAATGAAAATAATAATGCATTGCATCCTCAAAGTGAAGTGAAATATCACAGATTACAAATTTGCCTCAAGGAGCTTTAGAATCTGTACAGCATATGAAACCCTCTTTCTGTAGTAAATTCAGAGAAGGAGAAAAACCCAAAACAACAGAATTAAGATCAGGAGATACAAATGAAAAGATATAAAAGAAAAGTACTGTACCTTTGCAACAATTTTTTTGCTGAATATACCAAATTCAATACTCATAGTGTAGCAAAATAGTCCCTGTCAGTATTTTATTTTAAATCTGATGTTTCTGGATAAATATTACTGCTGCTTTAATGTGTATGTTGCATTTTACTGCTGTAGATGTGAGCTCATTTTAACTACTTAATATATACCGTTGGGTAGTTTAATCTACAGCAATGCATCATGGTCTATACACATATAAACCTTATCATTCAGGTTATCAGAGAATTCAAAATCACCAAATTTGGAGATACATAGTGATCTTAAAAGTAGCTAAAAACACAAGAAGTACAATAATTGCCCCTGAGATGTGGTGAATTAGAAGTATATAATTGCATAAAATGGAAATACTAAACACTATGTAAGGTGCAACTGCTGGCAGGCCTGCTGCTGTCCTCATGCATATGCCCAAATATATGCTGAAAAACATAATATTTAGTAATCTCTCACATTACTCATGGACCTCTTTCAAATACAAGACTGGAAAAGTTCACTTTCTGTAATTGCCTCTTAAAAAGTGTGTGTGTGTGTGTGTGTGTGCTTGAGAGAGAAAGTAAGCGTCCTTATGTATTGTGAGTTACAGTAGTTATTATTACATTAGTTACATTAATTAGAATGATAAATATTTATCTCAATAAAGTCTGTAAGGTAAAGCTCAGGATATTAAAAACTATATTTGATCTATACGACAGCCCTATAGAAGAGGGAGAGACACTGCCTGTATAGAGCGCTCCCTCTATATGTGTCTCTCCACACCGCCACAGTGTGACAGCACTGAAAGAAAACTGTGTGTTTCAGCATGTCGCATTGACACAGACAGTCCTGCATACCTATGCATATCCCCAGTTCTAGAGCACGGCATTTACAAACAAACAAAACCTAAAAAAAAGAAGCAGGGACCACCACCCCTTTTCCAAGGCCCCATAAACCCCACACAGACACACACACACACAGACACACACACACATACACACTCTAATGTACAGGGTCACATGCACCGTGGCCCCTACGGTGTCTCATTCAAGTGGACCCCACACAGGGAGACTGATTGCTGCAAAGGATTTTGCTTTCATCAACAGAAAAAACGAGGGCAAAACTTTTGTGGTTGTAGTATTGTCTGTGATTCTCTCTCTTTCCTCCCAAGTGAGCAACAACTCTCCCTCTCTCTCTCTCTCTCTCTCTTGCCCTCCACCCGTTTCTATCTTTACCTCAGAAAGGTGGGCAGCAGAGAGGGTGCATTTCTAGAAACAAGGTAAGGGATCAAATTTCAGGGTGGTTTTTATTGTGTGTGTATCCTAGAGGAATACATTTTCATTTATGATGACTATCATTGAAGAGAGGCCGGCAGAATCAGATAAAACCTCATTACTGCTGAACAAGCACTGGTGTGACATGAGGATTGGGAAGGGAAACGGCAACAAAGTGCAACATTATAGCTTTTATTCCAGTTTTGCTTTGCACCTGTTCAACTAATAGTGATGTTTCCACTGAAGAAGAGGTAAATATGTTTTATAAAATATTTGTAGGAATAGAGTATTTTTCTTACAAATCAAGTAGTTAAAGCAGAAATGCTTGTTATGTTTTAATACAGTAATATTTTAGTTTTGGATGTCATTTTTTCTTTATTGTGGCATTATGATCCACTAACATCATATGCCGTGTTTGAACAAAAGTCAAAGTAGATAATTAAGTAATTAATATGGCTGATTAGATTTCACCATCACAATCCATTTTTATGGATCTTTTGTGATGTGATGGCAGAATTGATATAAATATGTTATTATTAGTATTAATACACTATTAAAGATACCTAATGTTTTGTCATTTTACACAAATACTATAGTGGCATATCAGGAACATATTTTAATTCATACAGTGTCTTTATTTTGGCATATATATTATCAACCTCTCAAGTTGTAGTTTTAGAGACAGTGTGTGTGTGTGTGTGTGTGTGTGTGTGTGTGTAATGTGTATAATGTGACTCAATGCACTGTAAGTCTAGGGGTGATCGTGTGTATGTAGTACACAAATAGTTAAACACAATCTTACAGAACCGCTGTGTCCTTAACTTCCATGATTTTTCCTCGTTATATTGCAGTTGTTCTGCAGCGGCCCCGTTATCTCAGCTCAAGATGTACAGCTTCATGGGAGGGGGTCTGTTCTGTGCTATTGTCGGTAACATCCTGTTGGTGGTCTCCACCGCAACTGACTACTGGATGCAGTACCGTCTCTCCGGGAACTATGCTCACCAGGGTCTGTGGAGGTACTGCATGTCCAACAAGTGCTACATGCAGACTGACAGCATAGGTAAGACACTCAGGAGGTCTTTCAAACCTGTGGGGCAGCCAAGATAAGAGATTGTGTGTCCATCAGTGAGGAATAGGTAACTTTACGTTCATATGGTTTTTGTGACACTGTTGTGTGATTGCAGAAGCTCTGGTTGGACAGTGATGCGGCTGTGAGAAAGACATTTAATCTATAGTTTCTCTCCTATTTGAGCTCCAGCTGCTGGATGAGACATACATTCCCTTAAAAGTGTCGGAAATGTTATGTGACTTAACTTGATAAACTCATATCTGGAGAGGAAGTAAAATACTCTAAAAGATGGAAATTACTAAAACACTTCTCATTAGCTGCAGTGAAAATACTGCTCCAGATTTCTTGTCATTATTGATTAAATGATCTCTTTGTAGAAGACATTTATAAGGATGATACATATCTGATGATTTCTTCCTGTTTCCTTCCAGCTTATTGGAATGCCACCAGGGCTTTCATGATCCTTTCAGGGATGTCGTGCTTTGCAGGCATAATCGCTGGCATCATGTCCTTCGCTCACTTCTCCTCCTTTGAAAGGTTCAACCGCTCCTTTGCTGCAGGAATCATGTTTTTCGTCTCCAGTGAGTTGTTTCTACTGAATTAACACACACACACACACACACACACACACAACACTTACTTTAACTAACATGCAAATGTACCCTCCTATCCCCCTCATAGCTTTCTTTGTTCTGCTGGGTATGGCCATTTACACTGGAGTGACAGTAAACTTCCTGGGCAGGCGCTTCGGTGACTGGCGCTTCTCCTGGTCCTACATACTGGGCTGGGTGGCCATGCTCATGACCTTCTTTGCAGGTGAGAAAAGACAGAGGCTGGGGATCGACATTTGTCCACACACAGACCCCATTATTCTTCAAACTTGTCACAGAACATAAGTATATTTTTTATCATATATATTTCCAGGGTTCAGGTTAAAATTAAGTTAATGTAATCGCACAAAAACTGACTTTAAAACTAATTTGATATCAAAATCACTCTAGGAAACAAAACCCTCTTCAGAGTAAGGTGGTTTAAGTGATATTAATATACCTATTGAAGACAACTTTTATCATGCATACTGCATATCACAAAACACATTGTCTCTGTTTGTTGCAGGTATTTTCTACATATGTGCCTACAGAATGTGTGAATGCAGGAGAGGAACTGGCCCACGCTAGAGGGAGACAAACAGTCTGTTTAAAATGAAAAAAGAGGACACTTTCAATTGAGGACAACCAGAAGGCAGCCTTGACTGATCTACTGAAGAGATGACGTCTGATGCTGTTCTTGGAGGCCTCAGATAGTCTACAGAAGGATGTTTTCTAAAACATCATGATGATGGCACAGAGGAAAAGGAAACATAATAAAAACAACATCATGTGTCTAACTATTTCAATTGGATATTGGTATTATTTCACTTCAAATCAGATAATTTAAAAAGTAATTTGGTACATTCAATAAAGATGGTCCTCAAACGTTAATGAGATTTTTGCAGCTGTATTGGGAGACCACCAGAAGATGGCAGCACTAAAGCACTTTACTAAAAGTGCTAAATCAGAGCGCTTCGATTTGATGAAATATCTCAAATATCTGTTAAGACTGCAGACTGTGGGAACACACTGATCATTTATGTACAGTCATGATGCTGTAACTCTTTATACTGGAGCAACTCTGGCAAACAGAGACAATATTTCCCTTCAGGAAATGCTTTATACCACAGACTCAAATATACTGTGTGAAGGTATATAATGTGGACATATTAATCTGCACAGGCTAGAACAATACATCAAAGTTATACAGTACATATGTTTGCTCAGGATTTCCCCTGAAGCTATTTGATTTGGTCCTGTGCCAGTGCTTCTGACAAGGATTCCCCCAAACTGAAAGTGCAATGTAAAGCCTTTATTAGGTTGTTGTTCATGGGAAAATGCTTTCCCTCTGGCAGCCACCATGATCTTCCACAACATGTTTGTTGACGTCCTCTGAGTGCTCTCAAGTACAGACAGCACATGGAAAAGCGGTGGGAGGCTGTTTGTGTTTGCATTTGTCTGCAGGACAGGCAAGGCAGAACCTGAGAAGAAGCCCATGTTCCTGGACCGGGGAGTGCAGACCAGGGTGGGGTCTCCAGCCACTGATTGTTCCACTGCCTCTGTCTTTAATAATCACTTTCTCCCGTTTCTTGGGACTCGTCCATTCCTCGCCATCAGGTGGGAGGAGCAGTAGCCTCTGAGGTAATGAATGCTGTGGCTACTTGGTGACGCAGAAACAATGAGAGAAATGTAAACAGTCACTGGACAGATCCCTTGATCCAAGTTTCCATACTTGGTGTCTGCGGCTGCTATGAAGAGATAAGCCCTGTAATCATGTGTGCTTTTCTCCAGGTGATTCCAGGCTCCAAGGCCAGATCATCGCAGAATGTGTAATATGATCAGTAATATTTGTTAAATGCAGAATCATGATGGATGGTTTTACAGCACCAAGGATGTAAAAAATTGGAGCAAGGAAGGTGGTGATATTTTCATTCAATTCACTTGTGAGCAATTATCATAATATTTTTTCACACCATGAATAGTTTGTATGGGTGTGTTTTTGAGAAGAATTATTGTAAGAAACTAAAAAGAATTAATAGTTTCCAGGTCAAGGTTCTGGTCCTTTCTTCAGCTCAGAAAATTAAATTGCTAAAAAGTCCTCAGAAGTATTTAATAACATTTTAAGCCCTAAAATATTATTTTCCCAAAATAAAGGAAGCAAATAGCCAGTCGAGTATTTTAATTGCAATGTGTTTCACAACAAAACATGACTGAATTTACACAACAAAACATAATTTTCTTGGCATTAATGACAGGAGGGTAAATATCCTGCTGTACATGTGCATTGTTAACTCTACTTTATTGTGGGCAGGCTTGTTTGCATTAGAAAGTACAACGATCCCCTCTCAGCAGCAGGACTCTCGACGATAAATCGAGAAAACAGCTCATGTGTTATCAGCAGAAACCGGCCAGACTGAATATGCTTTAAGTTAAAGTGTAACTTAAAGTGGGCAATGCATATTTTGAGTTCTTATTAAAAAAGTTTCACAGTCCAGCAGTTCGATGCAGGAATGCAAGGTTAAGGTCAACTCCAAGGCGCCGACAGCCAGTACGTTCACTCATCTATTAACGTGTTGGTTGAACGTGGTGTCTGTCTGAGAACACCTGGTAGTTTTCACTGACAGAGCCAGTTGATATATTTGACAATTGGCTCAATATGGCAAATTTTACAGACCTGCAATTTCTCTCACTTCAAACAGGAGGGTGTCCTCTCTCCAGGTTACAACGTTGCCCCTCTCTCTGAGGCAGATGTTCATCCAGGTGTTCATGTGGGACAGGGAGCCACAGTCACGCTAAGCATGCAAACACATTTATACACCAAAACAAATTTAATGACAGTGATTTGATTAAATTGTTTTTGTTAAAGTAATGTGCTGAGCATGAAGATTACACATTAATTAAATTTATTAATCAAAGAAAGAAATTTAGCTGAAAGGAGAAGAGACACCCTGTGTGCAGTTTCTGTGTATTTATGTCTATGAGTGAATTATTGTGTTACAAACTGTACAGCCATGTTTAATTCATATAAGACAGATTGAGAGTGCTCTGTATACATTTAAAATGTACAAAAAATCCATCAACACTCACAACTTTCACGATCAGATCTTTCAAACTTGTCCAAAGTCATAAATCACTGAAAAAACATTTATTATGTAATACTGGAAAAATGACAGTAAATAGTTAAACAGTCCATCTTTTCTAGGTTTTTGAGATAAAGTTAGCAAGTTTAAACACATCCAAATCAAACTATAAGCATTTTAGTTAGTTTTCAGTCATATGTCACCAGAATTTTGTTTACCCATTTCATGAGAAATTCATATTCTTAGATCATCAAAGTGTGTACAGTACAGAAGAAAGAGGGACTCACTTTCCACTTATCCCAAATCACACATCTCAGACAAACTATTTCTCTCATGAATATTTTTGAATCTGCTATAAAGACAGAAAATCTGCTGAGAAAGAAAAAATTTGCAGCTGTGCAACTAAAGATCTTTGACCTCTAGTTGTGATGTGTTAGGTCCCTTGTTTTTAATTAATATTATATTTGTATATGTTTATGATTGACTACGCATACTCTGGCCTGGTCCCCCAGTGGCTAATGGTCCGAGTTATTGCTGTCAGTGATGGAAGAGTACGCTGACTCAGCAGGACCTTATAAAAACTGTCCTCATCCCACCCGGCCTCGTCCCATGGAGCTTCCCCCTGAACACTCTGCACCCAGTCCCTCCCATTGTGGCTCGCTGATCCCTAACGTTCCTAAAAATCACACACCTTCTCTACCAACTAACCTACACACATGCACACTATATAAGGCTTTATTTTCCAGATCGGATCACCTTGTTTCAGTGCCTCAGTGCTTGATAACCACAAAAAGATGAGACTGTGTGGTTTTGGAAAGACTTTATTGTGCAGCACAAGTGAACACTAATGTGGTATTGCAAATTAGTGTACACAATACAAGAGACAGAGAGATAATAAAACATTGCACTGGAAAACAAAGAATAAAAGTATATAATTTACACATCTTGTTATAAATAAAGTCTACACATCAGTGAATATGAAGTGGTTCATTTTACATAAAATACACAACTTCTGAGTGGATGTCTGCTGCAGCTCCTGGGTGGGGAGGAGGGGGGTTGTGCAGTTGTGTAGTTGGAGAAAACTCTTGCTGAAAGCATGATGATTGATTTCTATGGATATGTGGGTTTTGCAGAGATTCTGTAGTTATATAGCTATCCGACCTGAATCTTTACCTAAAAATAATCATCACGTGTTCCCCCGTGAATATTTCCTCTTCTCTATATATTCGGTGTCATATACTGTGTATCTTTAAGGTCTGAGCTAACAATAAGCCTGGGTGACCTTTAAGCCAATATACTGTAAACAAACTAAATGGACAATGACAGTAAGATATCTCTGCTCAGTGGAAACTAAATACTTTTTTCTTCATCTGCTTTTCTCACCAGTTCATACTGTCTGTAACCTATTTGTAACACAAATCCAGAACTCAGGGACAGGGATGTTGTGAAATATCCTGTGTACACTGATGTCAAAAGCTTCCCAGCTTCACTGGTGAAAATAGGCATAAATTGTGATCAAACAAATATTTCAGTGAGGGCTATAACACCATAACTGAAACCAATCTTGCAACTGAAATTTTGTCCATTGATCTTTTTCTGTTTTCTAAAGCAGCTATAGCAACGTGCCTAATATGAAAATATCATAAAAGAGGGATTGTCTTCTTTCTGCTTACAAAAAATGAATCGCTCTTTTCAGTTTCACATTGTCCTTGGTGTCAATTATTGTAAACCTGTTGTGGATCTCGTGCTGGATGGGCTGCTCTTCATCCTCGCCTGCCCTCACTCACACAAAGAATCAGTACATTGCATGGGTAACATGCAGTAACGGCATAACATAACATAACAGTAACATCTATCTACAGCCGCTCCACCACATTGACCATTGCCTGTCCATCCAGACATTTCTCTGTGCTTTTATATCTATCTGCCTATCGATGCCTGAAGAAGACGATACGGGGGACCTTAAAGATCACAAGACATGATGATATAGAAAAATAAAAGCCCTTTGAAGCTACAGATGAAGCACACCGGGATGTAATTTAAAGTAAGTGGTAATAATACACCTTTGCTTTTCAAGTGAGGCTGTGCACCAAAAGGATGTGAAAATCCCTCAATCAGCCTGCAACCAGTTAGATAAAAACATCTTAAAGAGCTGTGGTGCTGTGGCGAAGGAAGGCACGCGGCTGATAAGTTGAAGCATGTTCAGTTCTCAAGCAGCAAACAATAAAAATGAGAGATAAAATATGAGAACACAAACCCAGGAAGCTCATCTGCAACCTGTGTTTCAGCATTAGTTAGAAGTGGCTTTACATGTTTATTAAATGAAACGCATCAAACTAAAGACTCTGCAGTCAAATACTGTAGCAGCAGTAGCACCCACCCCCACCTCATCCTCCTTGCTGTGGTCAAACAGTTACGACTATGTAGAAGCACAAGCAGAAAAGCAACTGAGTGACGAGTGTGTTATGAAAGTTACTACATACAGTACATCTTTAAACAAGTAGGAAAATAAAACTAAAAAAAAACAGTAACAGTGTAGGCCCCTACACAGAATGGAGCAAATTAAGACTACTATTATACAAAAACACTTTCTTTTGCAGTGGTCAGAACAACTCTGTTTCTTTAAGGCATTACAATCTTTTTAACCTCTTTACACATCAGTGTTTGATTTTCTTTTTTTTTTAATGAGACGGTAGGGGTCAAGAATGGCAGGATGGCTTTCATTTATATGTTTCTTATTATTCATGGTGAGTTTTTCCATCTTATGTGACTGATAATAATTTATTTCACCTACAGCCAAAAGCAAATGATACATGTTATATGTTATCTACTGACACTATCCCTCCCGGTAAAAAGGGATAAAAATGAGCTTGTTTCATTATTAAATAGCTTTAAAATATCCAATGGTACTGGGAGAACCATTTTTAGTTGCTGGTCATGGTCAGTGGCTGCGTAAATCCTCCTGAAATCCCAAATCAAGGGTTTTTGTCATCTTATATTCCACACCGACTCTCCTACTGTTTATTTAGATAGGTTTTTACTGGAATGTGTGAGAAACTCTACCTCCTGCAGCCACTGAATCTATAAGTGTCCTCTCTAAAACTGAACTGTGTGTCTGTATAGCTGACAGGTAAATGTCAGTAAGGTCATCTATGATATATTATCACATTACACAGTTGGGCTCTCTGAAAAGGGTCTGATGTCTGATAATATGGCTCTCAGATTTCCTCTTTTCCACGCTGTCCCTGTGAAACTGGGTCTGTCTCGACTATAGATTTAGAGCTAGCAATGACTAAAGGTTGAGGTTGACAAAAAAGCACGGAGAAGAATAAAAAAAGATCAAATTGATCTGAATTGATCCTTCTGTCATCACCCAACTTTGACATGAACATGTTTCACCAGATATTATGCTGAGGATCCTGGGCAGTGTGGTCTTTGGATCAGTAGGTACCTGAGGTGCTTTAGCTTAGCTTTTCTATGCTTTTTGGTGCCATAAACCTTGAACTACATGGAGTGTGGGGAGGGACGGGGGAGAAGAGGGGCTGTATTGATTCCCAGGGTAAGGTAAAGTATAAAAAGAGGGTTCTGTGGGTGATTGATGGCTAAGGGGATGTGCTGAAGTTCTGAGACTCTTGCGTCTGTTGTTCTCCTCTGCTGTAAAAACCAGCAAATTGTGAGAATAAAAACAAAGGTCTCGCGCAGGATTTTATAATCAGTTGTGTCTCTAGATATGTCGGCGATGATGGTGGTGATGATGGTTGTGCATGTCCTCCATTGTGATCCTGCCCCACACACCAATCACAAATGTTTCAATCTCACACTCATTTTCCCCGCGAGCGATGCGGAAGTAGCCGTTCTCTCCCCAGTTCTTTCCCCAGGAGTTGGCAGCGATCTGAAAAATTAGGATTTGGATTTCAATTTGACAAAACTGAGCTGAGAACACTGTCAAACACAAATGTCTATTTTATTCATTAGTAAAAAGTACAATATTTGAGCCAATTAAGAGCTAATTTTGCTGAAAAAGAACGTACCCAATATTTTTTTGATGTCCCGTCAAAGTTTCTTTCCTCTCCCCACCTGATGCACAAAGCAGAGATGACTGTTAGTCAAAAAGCATTCAGGTGAAGAGTCAAACAAAAGGACAACAAAAATATCCTTAAATAAAGATGTCAGATCAGCTGTGTCAGAGTTTCCCTGCTATTTTTAAAATGTGAACGCTTTCCAACAAACATGTCTGATGTACTTCTCAAGAATGTGTTCACTTAGGACACGCTTGGCACACTTGATGAAGAAAAGCAGGAAGAAGTATAAGTAGTGTTCGAGTGGGGTTTAAAAAAAAATCTTTCATCTTGTTAACAACATCCTGCGCACAGTACAGAGTATTTATGGCTGGCACCACCTTGTTGCACTCCTACATCACTCCAATCCGAAGACCACACAATTTCCCTTTTCCTCTCCCGTTTCCATACTCCAGACATGAAGCAGGAAGAAGAGGGTAGATTACGAGGAAGTGAACGCCACCTCAGCCGAGTCAGTGTAAGGACAGCAGATAACAAAACTAACGTCTGAAAAACACACAAATATACATGTGCGTATCTGAAACTTAGAGGCCTATCTTTACCCTTCTCCCCCTCCGTCGGCTTTGTTCTCAGGAAACCTTGGCAAAGGCCCACAAATTCTCATCATGCCTTGCACTTTGGTCTTAGCTTAACTACTGCTAACTTTTTTTAGACGCCCACCGTTTCTGCTCGTCATGATCAAAACATTCTCCCAAAGCCAATTCCCATCCTGTTTTTGCACTCCAGGCCGTTCGTTTCCCAACAGACTCCCGTTGCCCAATCGCTTGTTATCTTTTACAGGGGCAAAGGAATGCTGGGAAATAGAGTGGCTCGTCTCACACTCTGCCAACTCAGTGTCCTGCCACCACAACATTGGCTGATAGTGCCAGCCTTCTCTCAGCGAGTGACTTTATGAGCGCAGTGTTTCCCTGACTAGAGTCAGACGACACATTGACCGGGAGCAGACACATTAAAAACCAGCTGTGTAAACAACATATGCCATGCAATCTATGACAGACTGGAGAGATGGGAGCTGTGAGCAAGGGCACATACACACCTGCATATGTGTGTGTGTGTGTGTGTGTGTGTGTGTGTGTGTGTGTGTGTGTGTGTGTGTGTATGTGTGTGATTCCATATGCATGCCTGCCTGCCTGCATATTTATTGGTATGGACAGAGCCAGACAGAATCGGACCACTGCAGATCTCTTATCAGGCCTCCAATCAACTCACTTGCTCACTCGGGGACAATGATGGGCATACCGCTGTGCCCATGTGCCCCGCCCTTCCCCAACGCCCCTCAGCCCACCCCTGACCTCTTCTCCGAGGATTGATCCCTCTCTCTGTCCGGGGCAGTGAGGATCAGCAGCCCAGACAATCCCCTTTCCACCACAGTGGACCTCAATGGTCTTTCCACAAACTTTCCCAGGCAATAGGCTTAAAGGGATGCATCGCTATGGGATTTGGCCTATATAAACACACTGATGCCTGTGGCTGGCAGGTTGGAGCAAAACGCCATGCCCACCCCGTCCTCTTTTCACTCTATCCATCCCTAAACCTGTGTCGCTGGTACATCCACATCCACTCGCCCAGTGAGCGGCGAGGACTCACTGCATCAGTGGAAGGGTGGCATTCAGGGGAGCTGGTCATCCTCATCCTCAGCACGCCTTGCATTCCTCAACAGTTTATTGACCAACTGAGACTGCGGAGATGTAATTACAGTCCGCAAAGTGTGATCCTGACATGCATGGCCGCACAGTGAACAAATATGCGCATCAGGAGTTTTCTAAGAACATTTCTCAGAGTAGCGCATGCTTATCAAGTGTGTGATTTAAACAAGCTAAGTACAGGTTGGAGGCTGAGGGCTTCATCGTACACACGCCTATACATGCCATCCAATGTCATAAAATGAGACGTCATAAAAGATACAACCACACAAAAAGGGACATGAAAAGCTGCTGGCATATGGGTTGTGTTTTGTCTTCAGCAGCCAATCAGATAAAAGAAGAGAGACATCATTTATCATAATACTGAGGTCCCATGTCTGGAGCGTTTTCTTTTTTTTTTTTTTTAAACTGATGTTCAAATCAGGGGCAAGCTCAGACACTTGTCAAATGCGCACAAACACACATTCCTTAGCCCCCATTATAGACCCATTATGAAGTAGCTGCTCATTTCTTAAATTTGGAAAGTAAGACTAGTCAGCAACGTAACATTGTCACGACAGACACACTTCAAAACCAGCTGGATGACTCACAGAGAAGAGCCATGTCAAATATCGTCAAGTTCTGTTTTCTCTTTACAGGTCAAAACCTCTCCTGGCCTCTGGCTGCTCTCCAAATAACTCATAAAAGACAGCAGCAAACAGGTATCTGTCTCTCAAGAGGATTTTGGCTTGGTCATGGAAAGGAATAAAAAAGAGAGGAAGTGGTCAGTGAGTCAGACGGCCCAGCTGAGGAGTGATGATGGAGGCGCCACAAAGTGAGAAGAGATGTGGCAGGAAGGCGAAGTGGACAGGGGAATAACGAGAGACAGAGGGTGGGGGCAGGTGATCCAGGTGTGTCGGCCGTCGTCTACCCACCTGCATATTTGTGGTTGCCGTCGCTGGAGAAGGAAAGGGGGAGGAGGAGGGCCTCGTCTGGGCCAGACAGAGGAGTGGTGCTAAGGTGTGTCTAAACAGACTGGGAGGGAGGCTTGTTCACACGTGCACTCTGTGGCTGTGTGCAAACACACGTGCAGGTGAGGCTTTAAACCAAGCCTGATACCAGCAGCCACTCGATTTAAACATGATTCATACCCAATAAACACCTTTTTCTGAAATGGCATCTGTTCAAAATGTAGCAATGGTGAAACCAGACTCATGAGGACTAGGATTGGGAGGAGCCCAGACTCCAGATGCTGTGTAACATGGCATGTGGCTTTCCTGTCAATAACAACTGAACAAAAGCTTTAAACGTCTAAAGGTGTTTATATTGAATCTAATCAGATGTACAGGGAGCAAAACCTCTGCCTAGGGCCATGCTCTGCCTAACAGGTTGTTTATTCACAACACAAGGGGAGACAGGGCTCAATATGAAAAGTTTTGCACCATTAATGGTAACTTACCCAGTGATCCTGACAGAGTGTGTGCCATGTTTGCGGTACTGTGTCGGCTTGGTGAAGCTGACGTCAGTGTGTTTGTAGATCCCACTCTTATAGACAAAGAAGTCCTCGTGGACCTCCATAATAGCTGTGAGAACAAACAAGCAGGAAGAATTAGCAAGCGGATATAACACACATGTGCCCAGATACACACACACACATACAACCTGTTATAACTTTCATAAAGGCTGCTGAATCAATTATGGAAGAGAGATAAAAATCTTATTCAAACAGTGATTAATCTAAAAGTAATTATCTAATTTCACCAAACAAATTCCCATTCCCCCCCTGAGTCACACACACCCAGACATCAGACAGGGTGTGTGTGTGTGTGTGTGTGTGTGTGTGTGTGTGTGTGTGTGTGAGAGAGAGAGAGAGAGAGAGAGAGAGAGAGAGAGAGAGAGAGAGAGAGAGAGAGAGAGAGAGAGCTCAGCTGTGAGCTTCTTTTGACTTTCCTATTCCAGCTCAATGGGAATAACTCTTTCTGATGTACAGCTGAGAAATTCCCTCAATGGGGTTTACCTGCACTAAACTCAGTGTAGCTGAGAGCACCCCCTTATCAACAACTCACAATCACACAATGTGTGAGTACACACACACACACACACACACACACCTCTATGCCTTTGTGTCAGAAAGAAACTCAAAGGGAAAAAGGAAGCTTGAAGTAAAGCCAATAAGATTTCAAACAATGAAACAAGAGGCTAGCCCAGGCACATAGAGAATCACACACACACACACACACATACACACACACACAGACACACACACACACACACACACACACACACACAAATACACACACACACACACACACACTCGTGACTCCTCTATTCAAGTGTACTGACAGTGACAATGGTCCAGATGGGCACCAGACAGTGAGGCGGGCTTGTAAAGGAAGGGCAGTTCAGCCACACTGACATGAAGGCCCATCATTTTTGACCAGATGACTGGGGTCACAGTTGAAACCCAGGGCAAAACCATCATCATGACATCATCCCGGGTTGGATATCCAATACGAGGCTTCAAGGTGCATGTGTTTGGATTTACGTGTCCCCTGGGAGTGTGGTTTTGATTTTTAAACAGTAACACTGGAGCAAAAATTGACACCCAAACATCTTTTGCAAATGTCACGTTACCTTGCACAGGGCCGTTATCCATAATCTCCTTCATGATCTCCTTTTCCTGAGAGAGATGACAGAAGGAACAATTTACAGAAAAGATCATTACATCTCAATGAAATGGAGAGGATGAAAACAACCCCCCTTGATGTTAAAAGTCAGATAACAAGATTGAGTCCAGCAGGGCCCCCTGGCCTTAATGCCTGGCTTATTGACTTCACAGGCCATCGGGAGACAGAAACAACAGGCTGTAATGATTTTGAGAGACATTAGCTGTCATTTAGCACTGATTGATGCTGGGCGATAAAACCACATGTTGGCTGCTGCTCAGTGGCTAGCTTTGAATTGGAGGAGATACACGGAGCTGCATGCAGAGAGGGGATGTTACATGATACTGTGTGCAAAGAGCAGAGGCGCTTTCTACATGAAGTGGACTTTAGATCATCCAGCTTTTAAACTGTGAAATAAACCCAACTCACAGCAACTTGGTAATTGTGCTTTAATATCGACCAAGTAGAGCTCATAATTTAATTATTTTCTTTTTACTTATCATTAACCTGGAAAATACCTTATACATTAATACTAATGTCACTCACAGTACAGCACAGTTGTTTCTCTGTTTCTCATATTGACTGAGAGTAGTTTACTCAGCTCACTATTAGGGCTTATTATGAATAGATGAAATGTACAAAGAGTTGAGTAATTTGAAATTATAAGGTAAACACAGAAATCTTATTTCAGATACACCTGACTCGAAATTATGATGATTATGATTATATCCAAGGTGCAGCCTGTAATTTGATTTCATTCACTTACTGGCTTATATATCCAGTATAATCCAACAAACCAATCAAACTATAATCAGAAATACTAATTCTGTATCATATTTCAGTCAACCTTCTCAATCCTGAATCCAACTGCCTGGACCAGGAAAGCTGGCAAACACACAAGTAAAAAGTACAACTTCTAGCCCCTCATTGAGGAATGGAGTGCTGTTGAGCGCCTAATCCTGTGAATTCCCATGTTCATTCACAACGGAGTCAAGTATGCATGAGGACTAGTGCAAAAACACATACTGTAATAAACATGTGAGTGAGATTATAGTCTACTGCAGCACGAGGAAGCCCCAAAAATGTACAGAAACCTTATGAAACCTGCATGTTTACTGGAGACTTAGGAACATGTTGTGCTGGTGGGGTGCTTAACTGATGTAGAAAAGGTCTATGTGAGCGTGTTATTTTTGTATCGCTGTGTACGCATGAGTTGTTTTGTGCTGCTCACATTGGATGAGAGCCTGTAGGGCGGCGTGGACTGGTAGATGTCGTTCTGGTAGTTGTGTGCATTAGGGCAGCGCTGTGTGGCCTGCCTCTTTCCCCGGCCAACCGAACGACTCTGCATCATGCAGCGGCCCACCTCAGCCGGTGTTTGCTGCGGGGGTCTGTATGGATAGCAGTCTTCTGTCACCACTCTGCGGGAGAAAAGCAGAGATGGAAATATGTGTCAAATCTTTAGTATGTCCTCACCAAATTGTTATCAAAACCTGTATATATTTGTTTCTGGTCTTTACCCTCTGCGGCGGAGGTACCACCAGGCTCCATCGATGTGTCCCCCTGCACAGCCTCCCTGGTTGCGTGTGTCACAGGAAATAAGATTTTGGGGGGACAGCTGTGGAGTCATGTGACCCATTGACTGGATGGAGATTCTGTCTGATGCCACAGCTGGCGAAAAGAAAAGGCAAAATTTGATTGAAAAAAATAATCTTTCTTGATAACTTAAATCAAATCAAATCAAATCTTTCATGCCACATGCCATCTCACTGTACAATAACAGCTAATACTCTGGTCATAACACACAGTCTATATGCACTTTATAGGTTTTTTTAATACACACTGTTCACTTGTAGCATATCTGTTCACTGCACCTTATATTTATTTATTTTGCACTACAAACAGTACTGCTATTTATACATGTCCTATACATTTTGTTATTGCATTTTATATTGTGTGGAAGATGTCTAGGTTTTTCTTCTTTCTTTTTTCTTTTTATCTCTTTGTATTGTTATTGTGTAATGCTGCTGCTACACGGTAATTTCCCAGCTTTGGGATTAATAAAGTATATCTATCTATCTATCTATCTATCTATCTATCTATCTATCTATCTATCTATCTATCTATCTATCTATCTATCTATCTATCTATCTATCTATCTATCTATCTATCTATCTATCTATCTATCTATCTAACTATTTCATGTTTCTATGTTCTGTATATTTAAATTATGTGATGTCAATGTCAGTTAATCATCAGGAGGACCAAATCCTTTGTAGGTGCCCAGATAACAAATATCTGCACAGAAAGACATTGTCATGTCATTATAAAGACACTGGGAACAGCACTGTAAGTGTTTGGGTATTCTTTGAATCAGTGTCTCCTATTCTTGTCATAAGGGTCACAAGTTTTTATTCCTCTGTTTTCTCTCTGTCCATTACATCTCACAGTAATAATCCATATTTCCCTGTGCTTTCTCCATTTCTTCTATTCCTGCCCTACCTGCAGTTGAGAAAGCCCAGGAGGCAGCGCAGTTGCCCTGGTCCAGCGGTTCATGAATCTTTCCCGGCCACTTCTCCGCTGAGTTGAAGTAGAGTGGCAGACGGTCCTTCTGAGGGTCCATGTTCATCTGACGGAGAAGGAAAGAGTGATGAAAAGACAGAGAGACAGTTATTATAGGCCTGCATCACTCAAGTCAACATAGCTCAATCACTGCTGTGACAGAACAACCCTTATAATGAAGACAGAAATGTTTTCTAGTAAAAATGACTATTATCACAGGTGACAGCTCTGAAACAAGGATTTAGAGTGAAATAGAGGCAGCAACAGAAGCGCCGATGTAAAGCTGCAGCAGGGGTTGAATGAGGTGTAGGATATCGCAGGAGTGACTGTTTGCCCACAACAGGGCACAAACTAACAGCTGCAATTAAAATACTTGTGGACGGCTTTGTACAACAAGTTTGGATCACAGGCAGATTACATAAGTCTGCTAATCAACCCTCTGGCAGAAGGGACTTATTCACAGGCGATTAGGACCCATTTGGCCCGGTGTCAATCTCTGATGCTGTAGAAAAGACAGGAATCTTTGATCCCGGTCCTCTCTGTGAAACCATGAGGCCGTTTGCTTACATCAGTATAGACCCGTATCATTTAAACCAGCTGAACTCCCAGCTTTCATGCAAGCAATCATCTCTGTTTAAAAGCATCGATGTGACTGTGATGAAAAATCCAAATGAAGATGATAATTCTGTGATAGAGTGCAAATATTTTCCCGATGGCACATATTCACTGGCAGGTGCTTCTCAGATGCCAAACATACTCGGTCTATCACCCTCCAGGCCGGATGATCTCCTAATCTCCCAGTTATGTGTGATATCAGGGAACACACCTCTGTACAACTGTCCTCTCTCTCTCTCTCTCTCTCTCTCTCTCTCACACACACACACACACACACACACACACACATAGTCTGGCTGCCTTCACTACATTCCTTTGATTAATAGTGAGGCATTCAGAGTGCAAACGGCTAGCTGATGCATAACTAAGGAATGTGCTGCTGGTCAGAGTGTTGTAACTGTGGAGCAAATTCATTCATGAATTCACAGCTTTCCATCCCTTACACAGGGGTCTGCAGACAGACAGGAGAGAGATTTATGAATGGGCTGTGCTCTGGTTCCTGGCACAGGTAGGGACATGCTGACAGAGGAAGAAGGAGGTGGAGTTGCGAGGTTTTTTGGTTTTTTGGGTGAAAGAAGTCATGGAATGGCTAGCATAATTAATTGGAAAACATTTTAATCAGCGCTCTCTTGTTGCAAACTCACAGGAGTATACAGGAGTGTTTAAAGAGGTGAAGAGCCTCAACGCAACTGTGACATTTCACCTTTTCGCTGCATTCTCACCTGTCAATAAAACTTCAAGCCCTCCTCAACAAAATCACACAGTGATTCAAGTGCCTTCAGGTGTGAGGCACCTGAAGGGTAACCATTAGTTTCTGACTGACACACAGAACATATTTCTGTATTTCTGTAAAATCTAAAAACTAGTATTTTGATGGTCATCTTTTTGAGACTAAAATTTAAAGCCAGATAAAAGATGAACCATCATTCCTTAAAATAACTCAATGTACAGTACCTAAAACTTAAGATGGTTTACATGTTTTAAGTGAAAAAAGAAAAAGAATATAAATCCTATTTCTATGTAATATTTTGTCTTACTATTTGCTTTTCTAAACAGTTGCTAGAATTTACTAAAAGTAATGAGATTTAATCTTTGTAAGGCAAGTAGAGAATTAACATTTTAATCTTTTCTGTTACCTTGTTAACTTCACTGAGCCACTGTGTTTGGTCAGACATTGCAAATTTACTCAATAAAAAAAACTAAACACATTTTTGGGGGAAATGGACATTATATAAAAAGGCACAGATTAAATCAGGAGTGTTTACACTTGTTATCATGCAGCTATGAAAAAATTATGTCATACGTCTTCAGTGGGAACAACAAATGCGATATATGTGACACTGTGTGATTTTAAGGGGAAACCCAGGGTTTAAGAGGTTAAAGCCACTAACAACAAGTAACATGATATCCCTTCAATCCCTGTATAGAAATGTGTTCTCTCTTGCCACCTTTTAAAAACAAGGTCAGAGGTCAAAGATCAGAAACAAAACGGTAGCACTAGGGGTAGCATGACTTGCAAAGAGTACCAACAATAAAGTTTGTACCTGTACCTTTGGGAACTTGAGCACCCACTTATTTCTCTTTCAACTTAGTCCTAATTACCCCAAAGATAACTGTCACAGATGGGGTATCCTCTGTACCTGGATCTCATTCATGTTCATAATAGTCCTGGAGGGTCTCAGTGTGCCCAGGCGAAACCGGATGCCCTCATCCAGAGTCATGCCATAGAGCTGACTGTAGTTAGTGGCCTTCCACCTGAAGGACGACACAGGAGGAGAAAACAACAGACAAGGAGATGTGTTTGTAAAATCACCCGTCAAACATCACCAGGTATGTGTTTTGTTTTTTTTTTTGTGGGTTTTTTACCCATAGTTTCCTCTGTTGATGGCGTGGATCATGTCAGGCTCCATCAGACAGGCGTTCTGTTCACACTCCCAGCGGCCTGTGGTCCCACATGTACTGCAGAGGAGAGGCAGAAAGAAAGGGCAAAGAGATGAGAACTTTAAAAGACATCAGCGGCTGTAATTGCACCCAATTATGCATTAATCTATTGCATTTCTGCTATGTCAACAGGTAAACAAGTACCATCGGAGACCTGAAATATGCAGGGGCTCAGTGGAATTTCCAAATAAGAAATTAACTGAGAAATGAATGTCAGGAAAAGACTGAAAAAAGAGCGAATGAGGGGTTGAGAAATGAGGGAGAGGTTAAAGAAGACATTTAGCCTTTTAAGGATGCAGAGCACAGAACCATTTTTAGTCCAAAGGAAGCAGAGAGACTGAAGATGTCAAGAAGATGACAGAAGCGATAAGAGAAGAGGATATTAATGACGACAATAATGTTTACTTTGGGGATGCTCAAAAATAACTTGCACTGTGATGACTCACTGTAAAAGGAGTGTGTGTGTCTGTGTGTATGTATCTGGAGTACACATTAATACAACAACATAAAGCATAATAAAAAAAGGAAGGATGGAAATGCTTCAGTGAATTGTACCAGACACAAAGCTTGCTCACACAGATGAGTCATTGTTACTGATAAGCACAATTCACCTTCCACTGACACTCCAAAGTAAATGATTAAATCATTTTGCTGCAGCAAGACATACAGTTACAGTTTTACCCCTAAACTTGCTTATGAATTGCTTAAAACTATAAATTTCCCTAACTCTAACCCATATATTTCTGAAAAGGAGCACCAAAACTTATGCCTGCCCTTTATAAGCTTTATATTATCTTTCCAGGATGGTGTCTTTATGCGTGACTTAAAACTATAAAACTCTTGGAGGGTTTATTCTGGAGACATTCTGCTGCTAGTTGGACATTTTGAAAAATGTGCTTTCTTGCCAAGAGTTAGATAAGAAGATTGAAACCCTGAAATACTGAACAATACAAATGAGGCTACCGGTGTTTGTTTACTCTGAATAAAAAATAAATTGCAAACAGTTCTCAAGTTAATTCAGTAATTTTCTTTATTCCTACTGGGTGATTTTAAAGCTTTATTTATGTTTTCTTGGTTTCTCTTTTGCCTGTAAATATTTTTGTTCTCAGGTTCCTCTCAATAAAACTACCTGGTTAAATAAAGTTGCTAAGTCACTAAAATTTACTTTGTGTGCAACAACTACAAGGTCAGCGGCTGTTTCTGGGAGTTTCATAATAAATGAGTGCGTCACAAAGACGAATGAGGGGTGTTGTCTGCACAAGCATGTATAGATTTCCACCATAAAGTCTATTGTACATTGGACGTCATGTTTACTGAAAGGGAGACATGCCCAAGAGGATCTTTAAACACCAGCACACAATGATGAAGAGGCCAAATTCCCCTTTCTTTATAATAAAGAGAGTTTATCACCTCTCAAACTGCACTCCTCCCTGCAGGGTTTCTGAGACACAAATACAAACCCACACACATATAAACGCGCGCACACACTGGCAGCGTTCGGACCAAAGGGTGTCAGCTCAGCCTCCCACAGAGCACCGTCTGGTGGCTCCAATTGGATGTAAGAGACAATGACCTTCTGACCAATGACCTCCAGCAGGAACACATAAATGTAGCTCAGTACCAGTGGGTACCAAAA
The DNA here is from genome assembly GCA_023238725.1 of Scortum barcoo. Lineage (NCBI taxonomy): Eukaryota > Metazoa > Chordata > Actinopteri > Centrarchiformes > Terapontidae > Scortum > Scortum barcoo. The sequence continues at coordinate 11,426,631 of CM041548.1, read as the reverse complement.
ACAGCAATAAATTTACACAGAAATAGTGCTCTACACACACACACACTCAGGGACAGAAATAATGACAGACTCGTGAAGACAGAGGGACAGAGTGTGACTGAAAATGAAATATGAGGGCTGTTAGGACAGTGGGAGGCCATATTTCACATTCTTCGCCACACTCTCCATTAGAGAGAGACAGCCTCTTCTGCGCACACACACTTGCGTACATACAGATACACACATCTAGGTGACATGAGGCGCACTGTCTCAGAGTATACCAGGCTCTGTTCCCACTGATCCAGCCAAAATCAGCAGGCCTTGTTTGTGTGTGCTCAAATATGATGTATCTATGCAATCTGAGAAACTCCACAAAACAACTCAGGACGCCCAGACTGGCACTGGCCGTTGTCCAATCTGGAGCAGGAGTAGACGAACCAGAGCGACTGCCAAATCAAAGCAGAGATAGTCGAGCCGTGTGCGATTGGCGGAGCGAGCGGGAGGCGCAGCATTTCAGATCACTTGTAGCAGATAAAAGAGTTATCAGGATGCCAACAACTCAGGAGGGAAAAGGCCTCAGCTGGAGATCCCATTCACACAGCAAAAGACTGCCACACACACCATGGCGCATCTTCATCACAATCTGAGTTATTTCAAGCTCTGACGGCACAGTTTTTACTGACTGTATCTGTGATCTTTGGCTTCCTATTTTGGTCAAGTCAGTGCTTAGTCAAGACATGTAGGAGGTTAGATAAGAATGCGCAGGGGCCCGGCCACTGCTAATGAGCGCCTTTGGAGGGAAAAGAGGGAGAGCTGCCTGTCGACTCTAAGCGGAAGCCGTGTCCTCCACCCTGCAGCCCTGATTCTGAGAGTTGGGAGGACGCACATTTGGGAAATTAATAAGTGGAGCTAGTGGGAGTAGGAAATGGGAGTGTGTGCGTCCCACTGTGCCAAAGTTGCAGTGCAATTTTTCAAGCATCCATGTGTATTGCCTTGACAAGAACGTGTGAAGGTGCACAGGCATAAGACCCCTTTTGTTTGGAGGTTAAAGGGGGAGTTAGCACTTAAATGGTGTTTTGTGGTGACCCGTAACACTGGAGGCTATTTTTACCACGCAGCTTGTGTTTGCTCAACCTCCACATGCCTTCCCTCAAGAAGAGATGCCAGCCCCGCCGTTTATCAACTTCTACCCTTGCCTTACACTATCTACTCACCCATCAGACCCTTGAGGTCAAACCTAATTGAGCTGCCTTGATAAAAGCCATACTTCAAGGCTATCACACTGTGAAGGCTTAAATGAGATTATGTGGAGATCAGCGGGGTCAGCTTGGTTTGGGTTAGACGTGTCATAACAAACAGCCACAGAGTGTTCTTGCTGCATGAAAATAAATATCATACGGATGCACAAATGGGTGTTAAATCAACATTTGTGTGCAATTTCACACGCCTACACACGCCTACTGGGTCTTTGAGGAACGTCAAATGACACAGATATGAGAAACCACAGCGAAGGACAGGTGAGGCATTCCTTCTTCCCGAATTCACTCACTTGACTTCCTCTGTCTCCTTCCTGTAGCCTCTCAAGAACTGCTTTACCTTTCCTTGACTGCCGTGTATATCATGCAGAAAAATGACAATGGCCAAGTGGACCAAGTGTTACCCTCAGGATGTGAAAGGCCACGGAGATAAAAGACACTGAGAGACGCAGTGTCACTGAAAGATCATCTAAAATACTGTATATAGAAACTCTCAACTTCATGTCAGGTTCTGTCCATCTGAATGGGAAACAGAAATGCAGAAAGTACAATATCCTGCCTCAATTATGTGCATTAGAAGAGAGTGGATTTTTATTTACATGACAGTAAGAGCGCCCTGGGCAGTTCAGAAGCTCAACAGGACATCTGTTTCAGTTATGATTATGTTGGTCATGTTGCTCAGTAGGGGTTATGAAATACACTGTTGGAGAGGGTGGCACACACAGTAAAGCTACAGATGGGACAAATTACCACGAGGCCTGTTTTGATTCATCCTCAGTTATGCAGTTAATGTTTCTCTTGTTACAGACTGCCAAGCTGTTCCTCACTTCATTACAGATCACAGCAGATGAGTAGTGAGTTTGAAAACAAGACTAAGAGTCTACAGTCATGCTACAAGCAGGTGTTTAGCAGGCATAAGGGTTATAATGTTCACCATCTTATTTTAGCGTGTTAGACACAAAGCACTGTTGGAGACGTCATTCGTTTTGAAGGTATGTACATATAAACCAACTTGACAAATTGAAATGTTGACCTGATGAAGACGCTAGATAAAAAATTAAGATCAACAAAATTGATCAGAATTGATCCCTAAATCCCTCTGATTCTCCTGTTCCTCCTGTTTTTCCATGTCTGTCTCATCTCTCTAAGTAAAGGCCTTTTTCACAGCACAAATTTTGATTTGCTGTAATAGGAAAAGCACTAGGCTTACTAATAACATAAACAATGGTCCTGTTATTTCAAGTGTCCTAGTGAGACTCAACAATATGACAGTGAGCCAGAAGCACAATACCAGGACACTAAAAATGAAGCAGCTTCAGAATGGAGTTCAGCCATTGTTCATTTTATGATTTACACATGTGCTTTTCCTGTTGTGACACGTCAAAATATTGCAAGAAAACATTTATGTTGACAGGGTTTGTGTGAATGTGTGTGTGAAGATCATGTCATCAACTGAAAATATGGATATGGAAACTGATTACTCCATAACGTCACCAGTGGTTTTATTATTAGAAACACATGCGGTGCACACACATGTTTTGCAAACACAATTTAATTATAATTCCTGTACAGATCCCAGAAGGTTTAAGAACACCAAGTACTGTTCTATTCTTTGGAGAAATGTGATGTGCAAGACATCTACATTTTTTTCATTTATTGTAATGGCACCTCCATAAAAACATCTTGGACTTGAATATTTCACTCAGTCTAAGAATTTATTGGCTGATGTGAAGTAGATAGTAGATGTAGAGCAAATAAATGAGGTGAGGGGTGGGAATGTTTTTTTAAACTTTAGGAGAGTTAAAGGGAAGATTTCAAGGAAAGCACAGGATTTACAAAGGTTAGAAGAGAAATAGAGGAAGAAAGAGGGCTTTACATACCATAAATTGCAGTTCTCTTTGTATGTTTGCCCCGTAAAGAACCTGTTTCCATTTCTTTCGCAGGTGCCTGAGAGGAGACAAAGAGGGGCAACTTCATATATCTGGGTTTGATGTGGATAAACAACAAAGATCCTACCACTAATCTCAAAGAGAGCCATGCACAGCCTAAAAATACAGAAACAGAGATGCAGACAAATACAAATACAGCACTCACACTTAATATATAACAATCACACCGGCCAAATTCCTTCACTTGCAACCACAATAAAGATTGTTAACAGTAACTCCCCCCGGTGTGTGTGAAGTGTGTGTGGGTGTACACACAGAATATGTGAGGTCTAAGGAGCTCTGAGCTCCAGTAATCCAGTGTAGGAATGCGGCGTTAGCTTCTTTCCTGCCTTCCCAGGGTTCCTGGGCCTTCGTCATGCTTTAACCAGCTTACGCTCCACCTCCAGTGAGACTGAGATGAAGGACCGCAAAAGCAGCCTGTCCATTACATCCATAAGTAACTGCCAAAAACACCCAGAGCTGCAATGGTGAGACGAAGGCCACTCAACACAGACCACTAAAGAATATTTAGCAGCATTAGCATTGCTTTTGAATTAATTTTACCCATTGCACTTGAAGTTTGGGCCCTGCTTTCTTCAGATTGTGAAAACGATACTGACTTAGTGACAGATTCACAGTGAGGTTTATCTGCAGTCTAATTTACAGTGAGAGGTGCTGTCAGTGTGAATTTCATGTGGAATTCAGGGCATGAGCTGAATTTACAGTGTTTCCTGGCCTCTGGTGTAAGAAGCAGAGCTGACTGTGTGATTTATGACTGAGGCCCTCCGATACACATCTTTACCTCTCACAGCTGTCACACCCAGTCTATCACAAGTCAATTATTTTCTTCTGTGAGCAAGCATTTTAAAAATATACTGACCTTGACGATATAATGAGAGAAGTCCAGCTGAATAACACACTGAATATTGAGTTATGGACCATGATAATGTGAGACCGCATGGCATCAATAAGAAAAAAGACTTAATCTGTCACCCGCCTCCTTTTGAAATGCCACAGCTTTCCTCCAGGCTGCATGACCATGTGGTCATAAATGTGTGTGTATGTGGGCACTCTTAAATACGCGTCCCACATTGTGACCCCCCTTCCTTGTCTTCCAGGGAAACACATACCTGCAAACCCCTCCACCCCCAGTTCTGCGCCCGCTGTCTGTCTCACCTTCCCTCCCTCCACATAGCCAACATTCTTTCTCCTGACCTCTATTCATCCCTCCATCTACCCCTCCACCCCGCCTCTGTCTGAGTTAATAAGAAGCCTACTGTTCCCCACTCTGTTCTCAGGTAGGCCTCTTATGTCGCTGGCACATTTTACACATCTGCCTTGAGAGAATGGTACTATAACTGTGTGGGGAGTCCAAATGGAGTCAAATAATTAGATAGTTGCACAAAATTAGCGGAGACTTATCTCCTTACAGACTGTATGAAAATTATCAGGAGTGGACTGAAGGAATGGGAGTCCTACATTTTTGGGAGAGCAGGAAAGAATCTTTTATTTTTGTTACATTTTTATTATATTTCAGTCTTCAGATTTATTAATAAAAAACAAAGGGTGTTCATTTGCTCCAAGGGTCATAAAGGTATGTTTGGCCCTGTCCCCGTGTCAGGACTGAGTCTTTACTCACTAGAATCAAACGCTACATAGTAGGACCCGCCTGGGCCTGATAGTGGCAGTATTTTCACCACTATCTTGCTGCAAAACAGTATTTTGAGAAATTTGGACAGATTCAGCACTTCTACACACTCCAGTTGTTTTTGTACAGCCCCTTATCTTGTGAGTTTAATAACAGCAGGTATGTAATTGTAATTCATTTGCAGGCGTCATGCTGCTTTGCACTGTGATCCAGCGCAGAATCTGTCAGTGGGGTTTTGTGCTGCTCTCTGGCTGAGCTTGAATAACTTTGACAGGCCCACACACACTCCTGAAAAACTCACCAATGCACACACAAATACATTGATGCATTCACTTGTAAAATCTTACTTACCAATAAAAGGAGGCTGCACGCCTAGACAATGACCCCAGAAGTCAGGGCAGCAGTCGGAGACCGTGCGGTTGCAGAACAAGTCGCAGTAGCAGATGGTGTCCAGGTAGGGAACTGTGCACAGGTCGTCTCTGCCGGGGCAGCAGCCTCCTCTCCTCTGGCAGTAGGAGCCAAATGGGTCCCTGATGCCGCCAACATGAAGAGGACTGGCAAGCTCCCTCTTGGTCCTTCTAGACAGGATCCTGTCTGCAGTGCTCTCTCCCACCACCAGGAACAGCACCACCACAGCCAAAAGGAGAAGCTTCATGATAAATCTGTGTAAAGGAAGGGGATAGAATATACGATGTTTAGGTAAAGATGATAATTCAACTATCTCTATAATTCTTATACTTGCAATGGACACTTGATGATGAAATGGAAAAATGTAAAAAGTTGGCTTGCTTTCCCCAACAAGAGACACACTCCAAACACTTCACACTTCACAGGAAGAGAGGTGAGTAGCATAATTGGGGTATGAAAGCTGCCAACACACTGTCCATCTCCCGCCGTGTAACGCACATACACACTGACGCATATGCACTCAGTAGCACACACAGATACAAAAGATACATTTAAACAGAGCTGGAATCAACTGATACAAATAGCAACCCACATGATCCTTCGAGATCATCTACTTGTGTTTTTTTCAATTTTCCTTTCGAGCAGCCAAGACAAACAGCAGCTAAATATGAATATGCACGCAGCAAGAAAGTGATGGAAAACAAGTATGCAATGTTAGAAACGCAGAGGTCTTTAAACACACTGAGTGTTGTGGTGTCACTTCATGTCACAGGGTGAAAGGTTCTTTAGCTACCTTGTTTTTACTCTCAGACCTCCATGTGAGCACTGATTTTCTTGGACTCAATGTGTATGTGACTCCCACATTTTTACTGTATTTTTCCTTTATAACTGCTGGTATTTAGTTGCTCTTACACTGTTATTATTTTCATTATTGCAGCATGGTTTGGACTGCAGTCGCATCACAGCTGCACTTTAATCACCCTGTAATTAAATATTTTACTTTATCTAAGAGGGATTTGACAGTGCAGTTATTAGTGTAAGGGATGTATGTGGGAGGGGACATTATCATCCGTGATTAGCATGCTATCGCAGACACAGAAATAAAGTCATGTCCTGCTATCAGCGCTAATCTGTCACACTTGAGGAAATTGTCTGAGTGAACAGGCACAGACCATGTCCAGCATTAAAGGACCTCAGAGACGACAAGGTTTATATAAATTCCATGCTGGGGCATGGTAATAGTGGAAAACCACACACACACACACACATGCTCACATCAATCAACAATCAAAAATAGTGTTTTGCAACAAGACAAGACAAGATATGAAGGCACAATCAAGGTAATTAGCACTTTGTGTGAGTAAAATAAAAAAATAAAAGTGTTGACGGCGTTTAAAAAAAGCAACATATGAATCATTTTGCACACCGCTATTAAGGGAGCCTTCCAACATTTGTGTCAGCTGGTGGCTGACTTTAGACTGTAGACTGTGATCAGATGTTTTTAGCAGTGAACAGGGCGCAGTCAATTTCTACGTGGCCACACTGTTACAGGTCCTCCACTGATTATAATTGTCACATTGTGTGTGTGTGTGTGTGCTTGTGTGTGTGTGCGTGTGTGAGTGTGTGTGTGCATTTATCTCAGGTTCCTGGATGGGTGAGTCTATGTGAGGCCGGACAAAGAGGTTGGCCTGCGTGCTTGCGTAAATAGCATCCTTAATTATCCAATCAGATCTCACAGCACAATGGACACTCCACACATAAAGCAGGGCTCCGGAAAAGATCTTTGCTGTGCTATTTTCTGCATGACTGTGCCTTTAGCTGAAACACACACACACATACACACCCACAAGCATATGGCAGCATGGGATGGGCAGGTCTCCTCCTTTACACAAGTGTTTTGTTGTGGCAGACTCTGAGCAGCAGTGCAATAAAACACCCACCAGTCTGCTCAATGAGCTGCTGAGGCCTTCAGGTCAAACTGTCAGTGTAAAAAAAACACAAGTGCTGCTGGCTGCTGGCAGTGCCCTAATCAATAACTTCCCTTTGCAAAGCAACTATTGTAGAGCAACTTAAACCGAAGAAAATCTTCAAGTAACTTCAATATAGGAAACTTGAAGAACTTACTCGTGTTTGGTGCAATTTTCAGTCTAGTGGAACAATGATGATTATTTTAGTCCATGTCTGTGAAAAACAATCCAATAAAGCTCAATATTTTAAATATATAAACAAAATATGTGATGTCAAGCAATAATTAGTAGAGCTTTTGGTAAATAATACAATGATGTCTGAGCGCCTGAACGTCTTACAAAACAAGGTTTTTACAGAGTCTCACAGAAGCTGCCATATGGCTCACCAGTGCTCCAGACAGCTGTAGCCAAGATACTGATCCCACACTGCAGTAACAGGACAGATGAACCCTTAGTACACAGGCCAACCACACACACACACACACATACACAGATATACATGATGTACATAAACATTTCACAGTAGAAGAACTGCAGTGTCACCTTCAGCACCGCTCAGCTTCACCTGCTTGATCTCAGTAACCTGATCTATGAAGTTTTTATGCATTTTTTCAATGCTGTGGGCAACAGAAACATAAAACACTGCATTGGTGTAGAGGCAGAAATATCAGAGACAGATGTCTAAAAATCAAAAGTAATAGGTGTGTTATTTTGTTATTTGGGCTAACCAAACCTTTAATGTCCCCTGCTCACATGTCCTTCAACCCAACTCCTTCACTTTCCTTCAAACAGCTGCACCGCCCACCAGTTAATTCAGGCATCTTGGCTCAGTGTATCTGTATAAAAGCCCTTTCAGCTCTGTTTCCCTCTGTGTCCTCAACGATTATCTGTCAAGCTCTATTTTTAAAACACCCACCAGCTCAAGGTAATGGACAACAGAGAACATTTATAGCACGTGCAGGTGTCTAATGAGGTCTGAACCACAACAGGTGAGTGATGGGATAACCGGTCTTGGTGTATTATCAGACTCATTGTGAATTTTTAAAAAAAATAGGAACAGCTAGAAACTCACTGGACTCAATGAACTCTTGAAAAAAAGTTTCCCTCTCATATTCTTGATCTGATTGATAACATCTTCAATACTCATAATATGTCATTATTGCGTGCAATCTCACACCCAGAAGGTAAATATGTCGTAACCATAAAAACTTGACTTACTTACTTGACTTACTTAGTTCTGTGCTTTTGCTAATTAAAGGAAAGTGAAGAGGGAATCAATTGTAATCTCAGAAAAATAATAATTAGCAAACATATAAATCAAAAGAGTTCAAGAGTTTCCATAAATCAGAACGTTATTTTGGGTAGCATGAGATCAGTGTAAACCAGGCTGCACCTGCCTGGCATAAAAGAGGGCTGCTGCTGTTGAAAAGTGAAAAAAGCAAAAAAAGCTGCTTTTACCTTGAGCTGGAGAGACAAATCCTGGTTTTGTATGCCGTTCAAAAGAAACGCAGAGCCTCGCTGGTGTGTTGCCCAGGAAGTCCTTCGCAGGTAGAGAGGCGTTTGGGTAAAAGGTCAGTCCCTCTTTCTTCTGTTCTTCACTCTCTCTCACAGGATCTGCTCTGTCAGACTCTGTCTTCTCTATATACAGGCAGTCAGCAAAGGCTAACCACTCCCCTCCACTGACCCCCCCTTCACTCTCTGCCTTGTCCCTTGCTTCACTGCCTCCTGCTCAAATCTCCCTCCCTCTCTCTCTCACACACACACACTTCTTTCAATGTGACTCCCACAGGTTTGCTATCTACTTCATGCCTTTCCTGCCCTTATCAGACAGGAGCCTCCAGCCTGAAAGTGAAATGGTTTGCACTCAGATGCATCTCCATTTGCTCTGATGCCTCTTCTGCTATTTTCTTTCCACTGTCACTTTCACTAATAGTGCCCCCACCTACCCCACTATCTTTCCCCTGCAGGGTCAAATCTGCTTGTCTCTCTGCAGCAGGCAGACAGCGGTGAGCATTACTGCCCTCCTGTCCACCATCTAGTGGTCATGGGTTGCATATGTTTGCCTCAGGCAGCCAGGAAATTATGGGATAGCCCGTGGAAGACCTCCCAGCTTCTAGAAACTCACAAACTAGCCTCTGGAGGTGAAGTTTTGGCAGGTGTTTCAGGGAGGCCAAATAATCTTGAGTGTACAAAATATTATTGATGTTTTCTTTCAGTGTGATCCACGTGTCCATTACCTCACTTCTGTCTGTATTTTGTAACATCTCCTTCTTTCCAGCCTTTTATCTAGATTTGCCAAGTCAGTAAATGTCAAGGTCATTTGTTATTTTGTATCCATGTACATATGATTCATATGAATTACATTAGATGCAAAATTTAAGACATAAAAACAAAATGTCAGTAATTTCCTCTGTTATATTGTTCAAAGTTGATTTTCACTTTGATAAGAACGCTAAATTTGTGTTTAGGGAGACCGACATGGTGGTCTCGGAAGACGCAGCTGTGCTAGAGACCCCCCCTTTGGGTTGATCAATAAGCTAAATGCTGAATCAGTGGGGGTGGGTGGGGCTCCCCAAAAATCCTTCTGGGACAAAAGGCGACATTTCTCAGACAAAGGTCATTAAATGTCACTTTGTTTAATGTGTTCAGCATAAATAGCACTTGTAGAACATTTACAGAAAAGGCGTAGTGTCCTCTAACAGGTCTTGCTATGCTATGATTGATCATCTATCAGTATCAACTAACACTCATAACAAGTGACCGAACAGTTTCCATATTCCCAGATTTGAAAATTCTGACACACTGTGGAATAGGCAAATAAATAAATGCAAGTTAGACAGTTTCAAGCATCCGTTGTGGCTGGCAAAATCTGCTGTAAAGTTTTTCGGTGGCATTGTTGGGCTGACTTCTCAGATTGCTGTTCTTGCTGTTGCAAAAATGGATGAACCAATACGCCTGCTCAAAGTTCTTATATTTGAAATTATTTGAAATTTTTATACACTGGCAATTATTTCAACATCTCAAACTCTATTTTGGTTAGCGAATCAAAAAGATTCACTATAAGCTCACACAACGCTAACAGAAAGCTAACACCACAAAGACTGTTTAATTAGAAAGCGTTCAGAGACACACACCTCTGCTCATTACTTAGATAGAGCATACTGCCATACTGACAACATCATCGACAACAACAACATCTCCTTTTTGTAACTTTACCAGATTTCTCAAAGACACATGACTTGGCTGTAAATGTGAATTACTGTTTCATTCAAGCTGTCAAGAAGAGCAAACACAGGAGGGGGAGTTACACATCATTTTAAAAGTAAAGACAAACATTTGGTTTAACAGGGATTAAGTGAATATACTATGAAATATAAGATGAATAACCATTTTATATTACATGCAGTATTTTGAAGGATGTCCAATTTATATGAAATACTTGGATATGAGACAATCTGCTTTTTTATGCAATTCTTTAAAAACTGATTTTGATCTTAAGTTGGCGCTTGGTATCTTCTAAAAGCTTGGTAGGAGCATCACTACATGCTGTAGTCTCTTATCCAGCCTAAATAAAAGATCTGTGAGATTCAAAACATTGTCTCCAACCTACCCGACAGAAATGAAAAGCTCTCAGACTCTTTCTTTCAGTAATGTGTGCAAAGATGATGTGTGCAGGTTCACTTTTCATACAACTCTGTAATTATGTCTTTAACACCTCATACCTCCTGAAGAGAGACGCTCTAAGCTGTGTTTACAGTGTTTTATTGTCCCCACCTTCTCAATCATTATTGCAGGTTTTACTGTACATGTTGTTTACCTTCCAGTGAAGACTGACTCAGTTGTACTAACATGTAAAGAATGCTATTTTGCACAACTGCTGGCAAAAAGTGAGTCAGAAGCGTATGGCGGTGATGATGCATTGACAGTAAATGGACACAAGTTTGATTGTTTGTCATCTGTAGGAGAAGGTGTGTGTGTGTGTGTGTGGAGGACCCTTAGTTAAGCCTCCTCCCTCAATAGACCCCTGAATCAGAGGAGGAAGTCTCCAGACGGGGGAAAGTGCGTGTGATTCATTTCCAGTTCATCAGCGAAGACAAAGAGAGTGAATCACCTCGAAATATGTTTCACAAGATCTGTAGGCGGTGTGTTGCAAGACTCATGTATGGGTGTACATTTGATATGTACACTACGTAGGCCTGCAGTGACTCAGGCCTCAGTGAGCCCTCCAGATGTTTAAGCGTGACACTTAATTTTTCAGGGCAGCAGAAGAAAAAAGGAACCAGATATCACATCAGCAGTGCTTCTGTTTGTGAGGTCATTTCCCCGAAAATAGACTCAACTGTGGAGGCTGAGGACACACATGGCAACAATGGAGCCTATACATACACAAATTAGCCTCAGCTGGCGCAATCTGGGGAGAAGCAACACATACACACAGTCACATGCACACAAAAAGACAGTTGTGTGCACTTACATATGTGTATGTGTTTATATCGGTGGACTTGAAATGTGTTTACTAAGGAACTACAGAAAAAATAATGTAGCACTGAAATTGGTTTTGACAGACACATGACGTGGATCGGAAACACACACATACACACACACACAGCCATCCTGAGGAACAATCCCTCTCTTTCTCCCGATCGTTGCGTCATAGTCCTCCCATGATGCTACGTTGAGTGGCCGGGAATCCCAGCTGCACTGTGTCGGGGTGGAGGCCTGCTCTCCCGACCCCGTGGAGGAGTGGATCCATTGCCGTGTCTCGGGTGCATTTCCTTTTCCTGGAACATGCAGCATGAGCACAGGCTGATAGTAAACAACAATGAACATGCTGGCAGCGCACACGTGGACGGAGTGCACCAACAATGTTTCTGGATGCTTCTAAGGCAGTTTACAGCAGGTGTGTGGAAAAACACACGTTAGTGTTGATGAGAAGCACAGACATCTGGAAGAATGTGATTGTACTGTTTGTCCTCATTTCTGCAGCTGGAGCTGTGGCACTCGACAGTTTTGTTTTTGAGAGCACTTTTGTTTGGAGGCTACACACTTCAAACAAAACAACCTCTCACCCCAGCAACTCAATGAAGTGGAATATGAGATACATCTATTCCTGTTCCCTTTCCCTCTATAATCGTCTTATTCAGGTCAGTTTCAGGCTCAAATCCCTTCTCATTCTGAGTCCCACAGTCAGTGTCGCAAGAACAAGGATGAAGAATTTTTTTTTTTTTCTGTGACTGCATGGATGTGAAAATCCTTATGAGGCAGAAGTTTGCAGATTTGAAACTAAAGAATGGAAAGTGCATGTTAGGCCAGTTCCTGAAAATGACTGACAGAGCTAAAGGGTAAACGAGATGTTAAATGAGTTAAATGTAATAAAGTCAACATGTTGTGTCTTGTTCTTTAAGCCACATTTGACTTTTTCATGATTTAACTAAGACCAGCATCTTTCCTTAAAGTTAACCAAGCGCTAGCCCAGTGTTTTTAATCATGTACTGGTCACTATGCATGGATATTGCATTGCATACAGTGGGGAAAATGAGAGATGACTGAACATTTAGCAGATTTTTTCTGTCTTGGCAGATGCATTCATTAAAGCCTTTTAGTCATAAAGTTGATGTAAAATATAGTAACAACCAGTAATATTGATACTATATAATTTATTACATTTTGCAAATACACAGTTTCCATCAAAAACATTCCCCTTCATGAGACGGAAAAATAGAATAAGCACATATTGCAGGATGTAACTTGCTGTAAAGGTCAGCCTGTCTGTCACCTCTGCACCCTCACATGTCTCTCACATCAGTATTGATTGTCAAACCACAGACTTGCAGACTGATTATTGCTGACTGAGAAGTGACAAATCTTGAATCATTCAGTCTCTGGAAGAACTGAGTTGCTAAAAATTTTCTAAACTTCATTAATGTCAGCAAAATTAAGTACAAGTCTTACTTGGAAAAATAAACTCACCACGTGTGCAAGTCTGAGTCATGTTCATCATGTTATAAAATACAGGCGTAAGAATAAATATTTCTGTTATGCTGACTAACATCACTAATGATACCAATGTTTAGTATTAAATCTAAGTTGAGATCATGATCAGACAGTAATGTTGTCACCTTGTTATAAAACTATAAAGTGTTATACACAGCACCATGCCAGGTTTTTCATAAAAACACAAAAAACCTCAGTATGTTATGACTTATTTTAAAACACAGGAAAGCACTCACACACACACACACACATTAGGTAAATCATGTCTTCTTTATCGTTAGTCAGCTCTGGAAAAAATACATTTAAACACATTCTAAAAGATCCTTGTCAATATTTTATTACTTTAAAATTAAACTATACACTATCTTCAGTGCCAAAGATTACACATCATGCCTGGTGTCTAATTAAGTAAAGACCTCCAACCTGTTTATTCCAAGCAGAAGTTACTGTGTGGCATGCCATGACTTGTTGCTCTTGATTCTTTTGTATTTTTCAGCTGCACTTACACATCTCTGGTTCATAACGTGTTTCCAACTCACAGGCTGAAATATTACAGATTTGTTCATCCCCACATGTCTGATGTCTCAACAGTGAAAATTTATTAAAAGACTAATTTGAGGAAAAGATTATTTGACTTCCAAAGGGAGGAAATGTAACATTGGAACATGAATGAAACACTTGTATAAGGATGTGGCCAGATTTAAGATATGTGTGTCTGCTAAGACAAGGGAGGCAAAGCACCTAATAGATTTTTTCTTTAATACACACCTTCTCCCTCGCCTATGATGTCATCTCTTCACTTTAAAGAAAAAGAGGAGGCATCAGGTGCTCCATCCCCCATCTCCTCCTCAAAAACCCAGGCCCTCCATCCATCCATCCCTCCATCCCCACAGGGACTGACCCAGCCGTAGTGGTCTTAACACCCTCGCTCAATACCTGTCACCCTGCACTCATCCATCCAGCCATCCATTCACTGAAGGTACTGATCTCTCCTAATGGAGCACAATACATCCACCAATCCTGTTTCATGGATCTCTTAAGGCCTTTATTGTCATGCCAGCATTTAAAACAGCAAAAAATCAATTAATATCAATTGAAGCACATTTTTTCTGTGTTGGGGTCAAATTTGACTGATCACAAGCCATCTTCCTGTGAAAAGTGAAGGCTGAAGGCTAATGTAGCTTTTAAGCACTGTTGCTTCATCACTTTTATTTTACCACTGAAATCATTTCTGTGTCTCAATTCAGATACAATTCAGATACTCATCCATCCAGCCATCCATTCACTGAAGGTACTGATCTCTCCTAATGGAGCACAATACATCCACCAATCCTGTTTCATGGATCTCTTAAGGCCTTTATTGTCATGCCAGCATTTAAAACAGCAAAAAATCAATTAATATCAATTGAAGCACATTTTTTCTGTGTTGGGGTCAAATTTGACTGATCACAAGCCATCTTCCTGTGAAAAGTGAAGGCTGAAGGCTAATGTAGCTTTTAAGCACTGTTGCTTCATCACTTTTATTTTACCACTGAAATCATTTCTGTGTCTCAATTCAGATACTTTTGTTAGTACACGTCCATGTAGTACACCGTATGCACTATGCATGCATTTACTAGAACACTGTGTAACTTTTGACAGTGTTTTCTTAAATGAACACAGTCATCATGCAGCACATGTTCTTTCTTTTTCTTCTTCTGCTTTTATCGGTGAATTGCAACCAGGCAGAGCATTGTCGGCAACATTTGGCCACTGTTTTCGTCCGCCAAAATATGGCTTGTTTGCTTACTTGACTTAATTTATATTTTAGTGTAAATAAATTAAAATGAACTTACCTGTGTGTGGCGGTTACTGTAGCTGCTGCAGCTTCCTCAGCCACAATTTTCATAGGTTGGTGGTCCCTCAGTGGTCAAGTGTATAGCATTGAGTATTTTATATATATACATACATACATACATACATACATACATACATACATATATATATATATATATACTGTACTGCATTTTGCCATAAATGATGGTGTGAGCACATTTAATTTGCACTCAAAATAGCAAGTGTAAGTACAGCAGTATGCAAATTGAGACACTGAGATTGTCCCATTAGCAAATGATGCAAAATTACTCCCTGTATAATATACACTTAATAATTCATTTCCTTAATATACTACGTTATTATATTATATGTATTAGTGACTAGTGATTAGTGTATTAGGAGTGTCATCACAAACAGATGTAGTTTGCATCTGTAAAATAAAACGTCTCATTTTGGGCTTATCAGCAGAACTACTGGAGTCATATTGGACACAGACACTGTTAACTAGCTTAGGGAGATTTTTTCTATTTTTGATTTGATTTTATTATCAAAGCATGGAGCTTGGAGATTTTGTACTATAGTTTGCTCATGCTAGTGTCTAATAGTGCACTTTTCACAAATATACACACTTCATAAATATACACTTTTTAGCGATACTGTACAATTAATTGATAAGCAGCATGACTCATTGCAGCATGACTCTTACGCAGCTTGACTTCTTCTAAAGCATCTTTTCCACAAATAAAGTGGAAATAGGTTGGGCCCTGAGGAAGAGTTTTTGTTTTATTTGGAGCAGGCTGGAGTACAGAGGGCCAGTGGTGAGGCTCAGGGGGCGGAAGCATCAGCGGCGTTCCTCACCTCTCCTGTGTTTATCATCTGTTTATCCTGTCCAACTGTTACACAAGCGATCCACTGATCGCAACGGGGATTCGAGACTGAAGAAACATCTAGATTTCGAATTTGGTCTCTTTATTTATACTTTAAATTTTTTTGAGTGTTATTTTAGGCCAATATTAGACATTTTCTGGTAATTTCATCTCTTTGCATTTGCTTTGTCTTGTCATAATGAAAGGTTAGAGCGAATGGAGAGATCTGAGTCCAATTAAACGAGAGGGACACGGCAACCACTGTCTACCACTCCTCTGTTTTTGAGTTCTTTGTAATTTATTCTCTGACTGTGGTTTGTGTTCACAGACAATGGGGCTGTTGAGGGTCTCACTGGCAACAGGAAGTGTGCGTTAAGTGAGCATACAAACACAGACATGGCTGAGGGTGCATGTGTTTGTCCCTGCGTTATGTTTCAGGGCAGGAGGCGGCGGGCAGGTGGCTGTATGGGCACTTGTTGTTTGTAGGCCAGGCTCACAGGAGCAAGATTGTCTCCGTCGGAGGCGACAACAGGCAGGCAAAGACTTGAAATTCCTGGACGGATGCCGGAACGCCGAGCACCATGTTCCATTTCAGGCAGTCGTACGCGGGCTGTTGCCACGGAGACCCGGACAGAAATGGGCTCAACAGAAATGTGGAAAAGCAGGACGAGGAGAGTGTTTGGGTTGTCTCATGAATGTCAAGAGACAGAGAGAGTCATCGACTTGGAGCCCAAATGAGTTGCTAATATGAATTGCACTTAAATGGACTCTATTAATAGTCTCATGTTAACAAACTGGAGCACTTTATCATCCATCCCTGCATCAGGGACCAGTCATATTGCATTTTGCTTCTCATCTGGAACAACCTGCAGTTCAGGACTGGGACAAATCAACAACCTGTATAATTAATGGACTATCGTCCTCTTATTGGTCCTCAAGCACAACATCTTCACTCATGTGCAGTACAGATTTACAAATTTTTGATTGTATTTTTAAAAATACAATAAAAAAAAGATTCTTAACTTGAATTACATGTTTTTTTCACTTCACTTTACTTTTTAATATGACTGTCATGCACCAAAATATGAAGGCAATGAAAACCTACTTGGCAATGAATACATATACAATGTATTATATAATATATGGCAATAACTATGTGGACACCCCAGTGTAATCTAGTATGCGTAAATAAAACTGAAGTTCCTTAGGTGATTTGCAGATGGTTTCCCACTTATGCTGCTTCCTTCTAAGAAATTATGGCACAGTTGTTCATCATCACCCAAACATCACACATTTCTTTTTAACTGTAAATCTCCTCAGAGCAGAAACCATGGTGTTCATGGACAAAACACAGTGGAAGCAAACACACAGTGCTTTGTTATGGTCTCAGTAGTCGCCGATAATTTTGCAGCATTACAAAGTTGTAAGATGTCTATGACAAACAGAAGTTGCTGTTGTTGAATTAGATTTCATCAGAGACAATAAAAGATAAATAATAAATAATAAAAGTACCAGTTGGAAAACATATATATTTGTTGTTTGTTTCTTTATGTTTTTATTGCATTTGTGAGAACAGACCAGTGCAAAAAAAAAAGCTATTATTCATCAGTCACTATTTGTAATGGTACTGACCTCTGAAACTTCTTTGTCTGTAAGCCATAACACTAATCCACTAATAAACATAAAGACCATCAACACTGATCCCTCCTGACCATTACAGTCTGATGACAGCACCTGTTATCCATCAGTGCATTTTAGGTTCAAGAGGCACAGCCTGGTGTGGAGACACAGAGCTGCAGATAATATCACACACACACACATTTAAGGAAAACCACATCAGTAACAGTCTTATCTTCAGACTCTTTCTACCTGTGGGCCTTTCCCTTCCCATCTCCACCTCCATCGCTTTTGTCTCTCTTACCCTTCACCCATATTCCTCCCCTTTTGGCGTGTCACTACATGGCTCCTCCAGGATTCCCTGAATATCTTAGATACACTATCACACAGTGTAAAGAAAATTAAAGGAAAATAAGAGGAAAGTGTGCTCAGAGGAAGACATAACAAGGTAGCTCTGATTTCTTATGTTCCCATTTCTCAATCCATCTGCTTCCTGTATTTTGCGAACATAACACATCTAAAATAAATCTAGGGGGTCACTAGATGATTATAGGGCTAAGACAGACAAATACACACATCCTCCACCGTCCAGTAATGTTGTAGAATCTTTGATAGTTTAACAACAAGTCTCTAATAAAGTCTGAGAAGAAAACTCCACACAATGTCCACACTATGGCATAACACCATAACATGTGATGATGCATGGTCATTGAGATATTCAAGGGGTCACGAGCCCAAAAATGTTTTGACCAGCCATATTTGCTCTCAGATAAATTAGTCTGTGCATTCTCATCAAAGCAATAACAATCGCTTTTCTAAACTAGGTAACAAAGTGTTCAACAACATCAACCTGCACATCATGGTCCACCCAGGGACAACAGATGAAGATGAATATATATCTATATCTGATGCAGTATGCACTGTATAGTTAAATAATACAGTAAAAAACTAAGTTAAAGTATCATATTTTACTGTGCTATGAAAATAATGTATCTCCAAGACTTTTCATGAGCAGAGTAACCCTGTCCAGCAATGTTGTTTTTTGATGGTTTATTTAGCATAACAAACAGAGTGTTTTCTCAGCCTATACAGCAACACTCAATCAGCTTATCTGAAAAAATAAAAATCTCCAAATCTGGAGATACATGGTTTTCACTGAACAGCAACACTATGCAAACTTTTCAATATTTTGATAAGGATTGTGATCATCAAGTAAAGCGTAAATACAATCCATGTTGAATGAACAGAGATAAAGCAGAGGTTGAATGTGTTTTTTCACACTCTGCTGCAGCGCCACAATGTGCAGTGCAAACATAGAAGCAGAGTAGAGTGACTGAGAATGACCAAACTCACTCTGGGACTCACAGGCTGCCCCGTCTGACCCTGGAAAGAATAAAAAGAGCACAGAAACAAAGTTCACTTTTGCCATGACATCATTAGGAAATATTTATAATAATAATAATATATAATTTTATAATATACTGATTCATCCATTATCAAAATATTCTAGCAGGATTTTTCCACTGTACTCCAAGTCTGGGCACAACTCCTTCCCTTGGTTCCTCTTTCTCAATAGCAGCATTAAAAATCTGTGTGTGTTTTTAAGTCAAACAAATGCTCATGCATCTTTATCTGTAAAAATGTCATTTCTTTGAAATCCTGCATTGTTGTCCTAATCTTAACTGATACTCAAACATCTATATGACAAATGTTACCTGTCTTTAATGTGTGAAGGAGTAAGAAAAAAAGAATTTTAGGGTTTGGGATATTTTAAGTAATGATTAAGCAAAAAAATAAGAAACCACAACAAATACTAACGGGTGACCCTGTGAAGATGATGATAGTAGTGAAGCTGATGACATGGTCTTCCTGGAGGCCTCTCTGGGTGTTGCGAACTGGAGCCATGTTAAGCATCTTAATTGTTTGACAGATGATCAGTTCAGTAGCACTTACCAACCAGGAGTCACCAGGTCAAGACTACTGAGTGCTCCACTGCCAGAGGGGTTGTTTTATTTGAATGTTCACTCAATCACTCGACTTGACTTTCTCTTTTCTCTTTCTGCCCTTCTGTCTATCTATCGTAGATAATCACCTGGAGATTAACATCTGTGACTAATCTCTCTGGCCCTGGTCTGAGTGGAGTGATGCAGAGATTGGAAAAGAGGTTTTACTCAAGTCACTTTCTTGAGCATTGCTGATAACAGCAAAGCTTTTCTGCATGTCTCTTCCTTTATTATCCTCTACATGTGGAAACAATTGGCGTTTTTTTTTTTTTTTTTTTTGGAAGTTTGCTTAATATGATGACCAGAGAGTTTGATTACGCAGGGAGTTTCAGGAGTATCTGAGCGCTTAAAAATTCATTAAAAGTTTTAATGAGAATTTAATCAGATATAGTGTGTAGTGAACGCTCAGGGTCAGTCGGGATTTTAGAAATACTGATCATGACTTCCCCAAACACAAACCTTCCCTCCTTAGAAAACTTTGACCTAATACCAGAAAGAAAGTGTTTAAATATTTGGGTTTTTTTCAATTCAGTTGTATTTATTAAATCATATGTTTGATTATAGTTTCTGTAAATGTTATTTCCCTGTATGAAGACTTAGGACTTCTTCTCACAGCCAGAAAGAATAAACTACACAAATTCTTCATTTGTTCCCTTTCTTGTCAGTGCAAAGGTTTTATATATATATATATATATATATATATATATATATATATATATATATATATATATATATATATATAAGTTTGAGAAATACAGAAAGGGGTCTGTAATCAGCTCCCAAAGGTCCCTGGATTCCTTGAAATAATACATGACAATATTCCTCTTTCTTTTCCATGCAGAATATTCAGACAGAAACTAGTGAAGGTTGCTCTTAAATCTGTTTAACTGACATGGAAACATCCAAACACACCTTACAAACTTTCCTCAGCTGTCACGTCTTCTCACCTGTGTCGCCTTCCTGCCAGCCAGGTTTCAGTTTTGATCCCTAGAGGTTTAATAAGCAGGAATCAAATTCAATTACCCTGTGACAATGAGAATAACACTTTTGTTTTAAAGACTTGACTCAATTATGTCAGGTTACACTCTGGCTGTACTGTGTCAAAACATCAATTGGGCACAATTTTCTCTCTCCTTCAGTCTCTTCTTTTGAGTGTAGCAGCTGGAGTATTTTGAGGAGGGTCTAATAATAAACTTATGGCTAATGGGTTTACTCAGTGTTTATTAGTCTTACATGATAATGTATTTCATAATAATAGTCATGCAGAAGAGAATCAGTGGTACATTTTAACACCTGCAACCTGCAACTTTGACCAATTTAAATAACAAGAAACAGCATCATTGACAATGATGGGATTTCCTAAAACCACTGTAATTACTGAAATGTTTATTCAAAAAAGGTCAAAGATAAAAATATACAGTTATATACTATATTTTCTAACGTTACAAAATGTTCTTCAGGAGAATCTGATCATATCATCGTCTTCTCACATTTTAATTCAAGGTCACTGTTGCTTCATCCGTGACTTCATTCATGCTCCTTGTCAGATTGTGAACACCAGATCTTTATCATGGTGATAAATCTGACTGTGCAAAGCACTTAAACCACATGTTTTCTGATCCTAAAGAAACAAACAAAATAACACAATGTGGTTACATTATCATGACTTCAAAGTGTCCCTGCGCCAGATATTCTCGCTTCTCCTCATGGGGAGCACCGGGGTCTGGGCATCCTATACTGGAATGTGGATCAAAAGGATACCACATCCTCCAACATCCAGGAATGTTGGGAATGAAATGAGCATTTGAGCCAGGAGGATGACAAAAAAATATTTGTAGGGATCTGTAGGGAGTTGCATGGACTAGTCTGGAAAAACAAATCCTGTGTAAGGCCATGTCCTTTAGATCTGAAATCAATCTATAAATGTAAGGTCGATGGTGAAAGAAGGGATCTTGCCCTTTTCGTTTCTGAGGCTCAGGTGGTCCTGCCAGATTGAACAAAGTTTACAAGGTTGATAACATTTAGTCATCTGAGACAAATGTAAAGCAAGGTCAGGATATCTAGAAACACACCTGTGCTCCCCCATAGAGCTGTACTGCGCACTGTTAGGAACAAAATGCAGCAATGCAGCATGTTTGGAGTCAACTTTAAAATAAGAAAAAAATAGAGCGGTGTGAGGAGGCAAGGCTAAGAAATTATTAATAATAAGACAAGTTCTTTCACAAAATCATCAGATCAAGGTCAATTTACACTTTTGACTATCACAGTTTCCTCAGTTGTGACTAAACTATTCAGACTTTTCTATAATCTGTTTTTTTTTTTCATGTCAGTGCTTTAGACTCTGTCACATAGTCCTCATCATCCAAAACAAGCACATAACATGAGATTGTTTTGTTAGCTGCTGATAAAGGATGAACTGCCAAATTCATTTTTCTTCATTTATGTGTCACATGTGATTTTACTTAGCAGGGCAGCTTATTGTCTTTTACAGGATCTCTGACACAAAATCCCTCCTGTAAAAAAAGGATCAGCAGGATCATGGTGGAGGCGGGGATGAGGTTGGAAGATGACTTAAAAATAAGAAACACAACGAGAAATGTGATATGACACAGTGCGGCCCTCTTCCAGGAAAAGGAGTGTGTCTCTAAAGCAGGGCAAGGTTGCTCTCTGCTGGCAGCGAGGACAAGCCGCCTGTCCTGTTGTAGGTAAACGTTTACTCACATGGAGGTAACTGAATACATTTATTAACACTTAGTAAAATAAAGAGACTTCTGGGGACAAAAATGTGTCACCAACTAAGCAAAAAATGAAAGAAAAGTCCAAATAAATTGATTATATTAATGCTAAAAATGGTCCAGCCAACCTTACCAGCGTTTGTTGTCATGGCAACGTGTACACGAATCGACAAGACCAACCACTCCATCGTCTTTCCGTGCAACCGGAACAAACAGCGCAGGTCAGACGCTGATTGGCTGTAAGTGAGAACACCTGCCGCTGATTGGCCCATAAACGCCTACAAACCTGGTGCTTGTTTCCGAACACGAGTGAGTCCTCGCTGTTTTGTTTTTTTTGCCCGCTAACAGCAACAACCATAAGAAGAGTAAACATGGCGGGAGAGAAATGCGAGTTTGAGCAAACTTTTTCCTTCACTCCTCTTCCCTCCAAGATGCCGCCCTTCCTGCAGGACAAAGACACTTTATCACTGTTAATGAAATGGTAAAAAAAATAAATAAATAAAGCTAAAAACTGCTGCAGATGAGCTTCTTCTTCTGTCAGAGCTCCTGTTAGCTGCTGTGTAGGCTGTATGGTCCTCTAATGGATGTGTGTGTGTGTGCATACACTTTCAGGTCCATGCTGGGTAGGATTTCAGCTCAGTCCTACTGCTTTGACCAGACCTTTTACCCATACAGCAGTGACAAGTTTGCACTGGTAAGAGCCACCATAGTCATTTAGGAAATTAGCAGAAATTACAGTATAACCTCAGGCTAATGTGACAGACTGTGGTTGTGACTGATGTGTTTTTATCTTTTGTCTTACACTTGGAAAAACAGATGTTTGCTTTGTGCTTCTGAGAAAGACAAAGCGTGTCAATCCCATTAAAAACAACACTCACTGATTGTCTGTTTTGATAAAGTGTCTTCATGAGCTCAGTCACATTTAAATGCTCATGATGTTCATCATGCATGTGGCAGTGTTTCTTCAGAGATCCCGATGTGGTATCCAGTCTGAGGAAGATCGAGGCCGGAGCCTGGGTGCCTCTCGGTATGTCATGCCCCCTAGATAGAAAGCCTTTCAGCGCAGATAGTAGGAAATTGATCTCATCTGACGGGCAATATTTGCAGTCAAACCTCTGGAATGTGTTTCAACATGTGTGTGTATTTTTTGGTTGTAGACAAGCCAGCGGTGCGTGTCGATGTGGAGCCTGTGCTGTGCACTAAAGTCTCCATGGAGCTGTTTGACCCAATTTACTCTTGTGGGATCCTGAGGCCCTCTGGACATGTAGTTAAATGCTTTCATGAGGTGTACCCCGACTATGATGAACTCAGACAGGTCAGTGTTCTCATCCACCTGTCTGCCTCTGTCTATTTTTTTCAGATTTCTTGACATATAGTCAGTCCAAAGCCTTCTCTGTTTCTCTTCCAGATGTTGCAAGATGAGGACTCTGAGCACTTTTACGTGGTTGGGAGAGAGGAGCGAGAGGAGTTTCTGTTTCGCCTCTTCAAGCACCTGTGTTTCGGAGGAGAGCTCTGTCAGTACGAAGACACCATTGATCCTTACATCAGCACCACAAAGCACATCTACAAAGACCTGATCAGGTGGGAAGAATCTGATCATATTTGTTGTCATGTTTAAATCCATACTGTCTAACAAAATAAACACTTTGAATATCATTCAGGTTTACCTACATCTTTTCTTATTATGAGAGACCTCATGGTCTAAGGATGACATTGTGTTTTTCTACTTTTTACCACAGTGTCCAGAAGGATCCAGAGACTAAGAAGATCAGTGTCGTCTCCACTGTCCTCAAAGTTTGTGCCTGTGTAAGCGACTGGCTGATTGTCTGTTTCTCCCAGTTTGCATGCATATTAGTGAAATTAATGTAAACATTTATGTATTGACATCTGTACTTTCATGGCCGTCCATCACACACGCAATTTTCACATTGTATTATTTTCCTCTGTAGGATGAGTCCGGGCAGTGTTACCCTGGAGGACGAGGAGAGGAGCAGACGTTTGCCTATTTGATTGTTGACCCCTTCAAGCGACATGTAACTTTGTTCAGCCACTGGTACGGTGTAGGAAACTTCACACTGTGATGGTGAAGAAGAAGAAGTGATCCTATGGTATTTCTCAGACTCCTGGTGGATGCGTGTACTGTATGTATAGCCACAAGTAGTTGCAAATTTCACAAAGGATTCCAAGTTTGAGTTACAAAAGAAAAGGAAAACCATGTTTTGTTTGTTGTTAAATTAAAAAGTAAATAAAATGTTTTGAAGCAGCCTTAAAAATGACTCTTTGCCTGCCTTTTTGGAACATGTTGAGCCTTTTGTTGGTTCTCCCATTAATAATTGAATCAGTTAACTTAAGCTAAATGTTAGTAAACTCAACAAAGCCTTTAAACTGGTGAAGAGTATGATTTTGATCCAGTTCTGTCTGAGTTTAGAAAAACATTTTTGAAGTGTGTGAGTGTGAGTGGTTTGTCTGTCTGTATCTATGTTGGCCCTGTGATTGAGTGGTGACCTGTCCAGGGTGTACCCCGCCTCTCACCCAATGCCAGCACCCTGCAACCCTCTGAAGTATAGATGATGGAAAGATCCTCTGCATTATTTTGCAAATATCAATTCCTGGAATGGAATTTTGCCACCCAGCATTCGAGGCATGTCACTTAATAATTGTCAAACATTGGTTGGAATACTGATTGGATTAGTTCAGACAAAAAGAAGGGACCAACATCAACATACAGTCCAAAGAGCTTTATTGAAACAAATAAATTAATAAGTTAGTCAAGTGAGCTAATTTTATCCTCAGCAGATACACATTTCGTATCTCTTTAAAAGATCAAATCGAGGTGTGCATTAGATTAGAAAATAAAATAAGCGCCATATTTAAATCGATTGGATTTGGAAGACTTCATTGGGTTACCATCTTATTATTGCTTTGATCAGTTTGTGTTTCACTTCAACAACAGTTCCAATACCTTAAGAGAGCAGTTAAAGGGCAACGAGCTGGAATGTAAAATGGCAGCAAGTCAGTGAATGATGGATGGTAGGGCTTCATGAAGAGGAACAGAGTGAAAAAGAGAAAAGAGAACGTGCAGATTGAGTCATGCATAGCATTCAGTCAGTTAGACAATCGGTTACTGTTTCTCATACTTGATTTTCTAGACTAGCGCCCCCTAGTGGCCTCAGAGGTAGTTGTGTGGAAGCCATATTTCTCTATGCGAC
Organism: Scortum barcoo; assembly: GCA_023238725.1. Classification (NCBI taxonomy): domain Eukaryota; kingdom Metazoa; phylum Chordata; class Actinopteri; order Centrarchiformes; family Terapontidae; genus Scortum; species Scortum barcoo. The sequence continues at coordinate 11,401,206 of CM041548.1, read as the reverse complement.
ATGCTCATGAAAGGACACATGCCTGCAGAGTTTCCTGTGACGATACAAATGTCCATGCCTCCAGCCTCCAGATCTGACTGGTTGTTAAAGTACAGAAAGAGGTGTTGATGCAAGGAGGTCTCTGTAGAGTTAACAGTGATATGCTAATCATACAGTAATTTTCTCAGAAAATATCAAAGGTTGCAGCACCCTAAACCCTAAAATTACATGTTCAGAGCAAGTTTGGTGGTATTTCTTCAGCTCAGATCAAGGTTTTGCAAAAAAAAAAAAAAAAAAGAATGGCTATCTTTATGTGAGAACCCCTGTGAAACGCTGTTCTCCTCAAAGCAGCGTTAATATTTAAGTTTGGGGCAGAAAGCCACACCCCATCAATTACAGAACGAGGACATAGAAGGCACAGGTCATTTCCTTTCATGTCTTGACTCAAGACTGTACAGGAGACATCCTTAAGTTTTTTTTCTTCTTCTAACACTGGGGCCACCACTAACAACAACATGCAATACAATGGTGTTGCATACATTTTCATGAAGCTTAACATTCCAGGTGACGATGAAGTGACAGCACTGTTAATGCACAGTCTAATAATGCCTCTGATAAGTAGGCATCTCTGCTATAATCTAGGCCAAAGAATAAAGCTACCTGGCATTTTTCTATGAAACAAACACAAAAACTGTAGGATGCCAACAGCAAGCTCTTGAGTGCCATTTTATTCCCAATGGCAGCGTGAGCATCAGATCACAAACAGATGGAACAATGAAGTACATTCACTGTTTGAAGTCTAAGCTCGGCTTGGATGGAAAAGTGGAGCACCTGAGTCAACTGGCTTGACCAGACCAAATGAATGAATCACTTGCAGGGACAGAGGAGCTGATTTCACTGGCCAAATACAGGAGGGTGGATGTTTTCTTAGTTGAAGCTGACAGCAATCATCTGATGACATTAAAAAAATATACATATGAGCTCTGCGAGTCGTGACCTGATCGGCTATGTGTAGTTACAGTTGTGTCATTCATGATTCGACTTGACAAAAATGCTACATTTATTTAAAGATTGTATCTAGCTTAATTAAATATATTAACTTAAAGTCCTACGTTCACTTTAACAACCAAAATCATAAAAAAAAAACATAGAAATTTGCCATTATAGGTTACACAAAATCGAGTGCATGAACATAATTACAGTAAAGAATTCAAAACAAAACGATAAACGTACAAGACAAAAACGTGTTATATTTATCAAGTGCCAAAGTATTTAAGTAAAGGAATTGCTTTCATAGTGTTTATTCGTGTGTGTGTATGTGTGTGTGTATTTATGTGTGTCTTTGAATGTGTGTGCATTTGTGCACTCTCCAGTTTTGTCCACAAGCACAGAGCATTTACTGTGCATCTAACATGTCCGAGAAAGAACCAGAAAGGACAGCGGAGAGGAAAAGTGGACTGGTAATGATGGTCAGTATCACCTGTGTGTGGCGATCAGAGCCCCACCCTGCACGCTGTCTGTTTGAAGTGAAGCTGTAAGGCTGGAACCATTTCCTACGACACGTGCATTCATGAGGATAATGGCCTGAAATTCATGCATTAGATGTGGACGCCTTACAGGTTGTCCATTGCTTAAACTGGCCGAAACGTCTCTCTACACGACCTCCACAGCGGCTGACGACGAGAGTACATAGCATCTGATGACTGTTAGAGTGAGAACTATCCTCCTGTAAGAAAGGTGGTGAAGTATTACTGCCTGACCTGAGGCTAGTCATGAGTGATGAGGAGCAGTGCAGAAAACGTGACATAAATGTCTAAATTCTGACAGAGGACCGATGAGGTTTTATCTACAGGGCTGGGCTGAGGAACATGCACGTCCAGAGGGATGGGCTGCAAGACAGAGAGGTTTAAAGGGCATTAGGGCATTTTAAAAACACCTAGTTAGGTTACTGAAATGAAACATTGCAAAGTAAAGTGATTTTGAACCTGTGAAAGGACATTTTGGCTCTTTTAAATCCTAAAATAAGTATGAATATTCCTTACTTGAATGCTGGCCAAACAGTTAATAACTTTTTTTTTTGCAGTTGGGCTTGTTGGAGACAGAACTTTGGAGAGAGGGAATGGAGATGAAAACAAACAACAATGTACAGTACATTAGTCACTCTGACACATTCTTCCAGCTCTGTTTTCGTGTGACAGGTTCGGGTGATTAAAGCAGGATTTACATTTAAAACTCCCTTGTTTGAGTGGGAAGGGGTGCTTTGGCGATTTGGCTGTCAGCCCAGTCTGTCCATCCATGTCCGAGGGAACAGATCATTTCTGCATTGACAGCTCTGTCAGTGCTCGTTCGTTTGCCTGGCGGTGTGAAGTGAAGAACTGTAATGTATCCTACGGTTCTGAAACAAATGAGTGGCATACATGGCACTTGCAGCACTGTCAACTGCGTCAACTGAGTCAACAAACTCTCAGTCAGCTGATTCAAGCAGCCAAGACACACAAAGAATATATGACGAGCGAGGAGATTTCACCAAAGATTTACAAAAATCCAACACTTAAAGTCAGATTATCTACAGACGACGCTTTAAAGTAGGCATAGATATATAGCACGAGGTGAGTGGGTGAAAGTGGTTCAGTAGTTAAGTCATAGTTGTTCACGTGTCCTCTCTTCGTCTCCATCCTCATGTTGTGGGCAGAGAGGCGTGTGCGGTGACCAGCTTTGGCTGAGGCTCCCTGTCGGGTGGAGCCATCTGGTGGCCTCTGTCTGTATCAGCTCTGGAAACAACATTCACTTCAGGAAAAAGAGGTGCAGGCGCAGATTTGAGATGGAGGGGGTAAAAAAGAAAAGAAAACAACAAACATCCCAGACAGATATGAAATGAAGTGAAGAGAAGACATTAAGGTTGGGCTGCCCGAAGTGAGGACTCAGCCGCGAGGAAGACATACTGTAAAGGGTTTGTGTCTGTGTTCAAACAGCCCCAAGACTGCTCAGCTCACTGTCATTCCAAGTTGCCGCTCTCAGACTGGGAGATGTTGAGCGTGTTGGCGGAGGGGAAGAGGTCTCTTTGGTCCGTGGGGCTGTGGTAGTCAGACGTCAGGTCGGGGTCCAAGAGGGAGGACAGGGTGAAGTGCGACGAGCCTTTCTTTAGGCACTGGGAGTAGAAGTTGAGCAGGAGGTCCAGCTTGTTCTCTATAGACTGTACCTGAACAAACACACACATAAACTGGAATGTGTTAAGCTTCTTTGGCGTACACTGTTCGATCGGCTGTCAAACAAATGCTACACAAATCCAGTTCTTCCTCTGTTACCTGTTTCTCCACCTTGACTACACGTCCCATCATGCTTAGCTCATCCAGTGGGTCCAGTTCTGGCGGCGTCTTTTCTCCCTTTTCAGGGCGTGCCTTCTTATCGGGCTGGACAGCTCCTCTCCCAATTATCTGGTCCACCCTTTTACACAAAAACAACAGATTATGATACATATGATGAAGAGTTAGACTTAGATGAAGGAGAGGTTTTTTTTTATTGATTTGGCATAAGATTAAAGGTCACTGGACATTTTTAGTATGCTTAGTCCCCTTATTGAGAGTTAGACAAGAATATTGATTGCACTCTCTTGTCTGTGAAGTCAAGTCTGTGAGCTTAGTACAAAGACTGGAAACAAGGGAAGCAGTTAATCTGGCTCTGTCCAAGAGCAACTAAATTGACTTACCAACACCTCTAAAGCTCACTAATTAAATTGTAATTAAATTTATAAAATCTTGTTTGTTTAATTGCTATACAATGAAGCAAAAAAAGCATTTCCTAATTTTAGGAAGGGGCGTATGAACCAGACTATCTATTGGCTTGACAACAAGTCTCAAAGAAGTTGTGTCATTTTCACATTCGTTTTTTGTACATACTAAACAAACAAGATAATATGTCTATTAGAGAGCTTTAGAGTTGCTTGTTGTTACTTTTGGACGAAGTCAGGCTGGCTGCTTCCTTTGTTTCCAGTCTTTATGCTAAGATAAGCTAATGGGTGGCCAATTTTTCATGGAAAATCAATAAGGTGAACTTACAGGCGTGAAAGTGATCAGTCTTCTCATCTAACCTAAAATGTCAAACCTTCCCTTAACAAGATCATTTAAAAGGAAGACAAGAAAGTGAACAAAAAACCGTATAAGAAGCAAAGAATATTTTTTAAAGAGGAAGTACAAAGAGTACATGCCCAAACACAAATATTTATAGATTTCTTTTCATTCAGCGCTGCAGCCTCTAAGCCACAGAGCAGCAGTGATTGTATGCATGAAACCTACCGCATCTGCAGGCTCTTGATGCGGCCCAGCATGTCCAGGTGTCCAGCAGAGTACTGCTCTATGACGTCCTTCACATCATATGGACGCAGCGTCTCCTTAAACTTCCTCTTGGCCACGAGGAACTTTAAGATCCTGCACAAATACAAAAAGAGTTTTAAAGAGCCTCACACCTCACATTCACATAGGACAGCTATCAAACCATCTGGGACTCACTGAGAATAATAAGATTAATTACAGTCAGAGTGACCTTATCATTCACAAACAGCCCCATAAAGACAGCAGAGCCTCCCCACCACACTAAACCATGTGGATATATTGTGGCGATGACAACATCTCCCAGGGACATTTGCTTATCAGTACTTGCTGTTTCAGCAATTAGCACAAATCCGCTAGTAATGGATACACACACACACACACACACACACACACCTCTATTAGAGCTTTCCCTTGTTTCTGGTCTTTTGTCAGTGTGACATGTTGTTGCCACTGTTAGACCACAGCTGCTCACACACTCCCAGTGCACATAGCTCATCATCACCACCCACATCCTGACGTGGGGGAATCACACCGAGGAATGTTGACCCAGCACTACTGCACACCAGCGAACACTTCCCTGACAGCATCCCCTGTCAGAGTTGGTCCGGCTTGACGTCACGCTGGAGGATGTGTGGCAAGGGAACGGAGGAAAGTTTACGCATGTGTGTGTATGTGTGTGTCTGGCTTTCTGTGTTGGGCAAGTTCAATTCCCTTCTTATCACTTGTGTGATAGGCAGCTCGGAGATGCTGGCTCCGCAGAAGGTCCCGAAACACCAAATGTAAGCGAGACAAAATGTACACACCCAAGCTGTCATCTCACCCTCTGATGGATTGCGCTAAAAGTCAAGATGTGGGCGATGGAGGGGTGAGAGGGAGAGTGGGAGGGCGAGAAAGGGTTTTTTTTTTTTTTTTTATGAGGGAATCCTATCTCGCACAAACAGACGCCTAAGTCCACTATAATACTCCCACTTGCCTTTACAGGAGGAAGAAAAGAAATCACATCAAAGCTCTGGGAAGTGGAAGATCAGAAACACTCAGCTGTTCTAAGGAAACACACATACACACGCACACACACGCGTGTGTGTATACAACCACACAAGCGTGCACAAAAAAACAAAAATGCCGCAAATGCATACATCTACACACACTCACGGTCAGAAGGATGTGCACACCAGCTCAACTACACATGCTACACAGGAGAAAGTGAAATCTGAACTTAGAGAGAGGGGTCAGTTTCTGAAATAACCAGTATAACCTTTGTCGAGGTCTGCAGCGTTTGCATTTACAGCACTCACATAGGGCACGCGGTTTTGTGGGGTGACCAGTGTTACAAAGAAGAATAGAAGGTGCGAGGGAAGGAGAAGAGGAGCGAGCAGAGGAGGAGGAGTGGTGGTCTACAGCTGGTGGCGTAGCAGCCGTCAGCGCACACTCCCCCCCCACACACACCCTCATGCAGCACTCTGTTTCTTGATGACTCCTGCGTTTGGGGTATTTTTGCAGGCAACCTTTTTTATTTTGCAGGTAGATGCAGATTTTTTTGCCAGGGTGGGTCTCAGGTGTGGGTAAAAGAAGGTTGGGGAAACGGGGGCGGGGGCTTTTGATTTGGATCCTCCAAGGGTTTCTCTAAAATGCTGACTCTCATTCTCAGTCGATGAAATGGCTTTCATAATACATGGTCAGGTCTGAGCGTAGCACCCACTCACCCCCCCACCCCAGCTGAAAACTTCCAGCCATGGTGCAACACTCACTGGCAGTGGTACAGTACAGCTGGCACGGCAAACTGAAAGATATTATACCTTCCTAATGTTAGGAAGTTGAGACGTAAAAACACAGCGATGATTGGAGGGACAGGAAGTGTCATTTTGTGCCCCAAAATGCTTGCATTGCTAGTCCATATATTTTTGCAATTCAGCAAAGGTGAGTCCCTGATACTCTCCGATGGCAAGGTTTTATCTGTGACTTAAAAATGACTGTTATGCTGACACGAATCCTAGGTGGGCCAACCAGGGTGAGCCACTGCAGAGGCAAGTCTGATTCTTGGCCCGATTAGACTACCTACCTGCTTAGTGAACAAAATCTCAAGCTACAGCATGTGCATTCAATCATTCTTTCGGGGAAATACACTGCGTAAACATTATACGAGTTTCTAAATATTACAGCTGAAACACTACAAAAACCGATGACGATGACTAAAGACGCAATGGTTATAAATAGGAAGCATGTCCAAACTATTTATTTAATAAAGTGGGAGCTTCATCCCAGACTGCAAAAGGTGCAGAAATGTTGTGTTTTGTGCATTATTGGATTTGTGCAATGTAAAGAGTCACAGTAGAAAGAGCACAGAAAGATAGCAGGCCTTGTTTTCCAATCCGCCTCACCTCTTCTTCATCTGCGCCTCTTGCTCCCTCTACCTTTCCCTCCGAACACAAACAGAACACTGTACGCATAAGCAGCCAGGCACTGACAAACCACATGCATCTCTCTAAATTGAAGTCTCAGCACTAAAGCCTGCTGCAAAATTCTGCGTTTCACAGACATCAATCTTGAACCTTGCTGCATGCGTGTGCATGTGTGTGTGTGTGTGTGTTAACATGGTGAAGCACCTGCTGTTTACACACCTGCACTATCTATAGGAACTCCCTCTCTTCTTGTCTGCAGCACAGAGCAGCTGAGGTCAGAGCGATCTGCTGAGTCGAGTGCAAACCCGAGGAGAGGTCATATAATACCCTATCAGTGGCACAACGATATCAAACAATAATATATCATCCTCCAAGAACAGAAATATATACCTGCTATATATCAACAAAGAAAGACCTTCAGTTAAAATAGGTCACCACGTAACGATGTACTTATCTTAACAGTCAAATTATCACAGTAATCATAGTCACAAGTGATAATTTAAAAATCACATTAAAGATGATAACAATGCAACAGCCAGCACAGTCCAGTAAAATACTGTTCCCAGAGGACAATAATAATTGAGGACATAACACAAATTTAAGCGCATAGGGTTCATACATAATTGTCAGTGTTCAGATGATATGAAAACAATCTAAGCACTACAGCATTCCTAACAATGAATGCTCTGACAAAAACAGGGTGGAACATAAAACCTAAACTTAAAGAATTTTAGAGAATAACAAATAAATGATTTTGGTGATGAAGTTTGAAAATTGTAAAAATGCACCTTCATTTGAAAGAATATGTGGCTTTTTTTTTAGGGACTCCAGTTTCTCTAAAACACTTATGAACTGTTTTGACTGCCTAGTTAAAATAGATTTATTATATTTGTATTTATTATATGTATAGATTTATTCTTTATTAGATGGTGACAGCGTAGATACAAACAGGAAAAGCATGGAGAGTGAGAAGGGGGTTTGATATATGACAAAGGTACCCAGGTGGAACCCGAAAAGACGACGATGTGATTATATGGCTTTCATCTTAACAGATGGGCTGCCAGGATGCCCAGCACACCGTTTCTGTCCAGGCACACACACGCTTCATTCAAGAGCTTGTAGTGTCACGCTACCACGAGTAACTCTGTGAGAGGAACAGCGCTGACATCAGGGACCAGAAACCAGAGCCGTTATAATCTGCCCCCATCAAATCCCTCTGGAGACCCGCCTGGCCCCAACACCAGATGTTTGCTAGCAGTTGTAGTTTTTTTTTCTGCCACCATCAGTGAAAAACACTACTACTACTACTACTACGAGTGTGTGTGTGTGTGTGTGTGTGTATGTGTGTGTGTGTGTGTGTATGTGTGTGTGTGTGTGTGTGTGTGTGTGAGGTGTGTTTTAAGGAGAGTTTGCGCACAAATGTGTCAAGATATTGCTGGTAACCCTATGAGACATCTTCACGTTTAAAAAACAGAAGGTTGTGTATTTTTGCATATTACACATCATGATAAATTACTAATTATTACAATCATGGTATAGATTTGCCAGCACAGCATTTCTTCACACACACACTACCCTTGGATTTTGAGTGTAAGTAGTTTACATGTGCAGTTTTTCTTCATGGCTGGAAGCTGAGGAAGGCCTGTTCATTCAGCCCAACATTACATCTAAACTTATAGTCGATGAATTACAGGAAGACATGACACAATGACAGTAATCAATAACATTATGAGCAAAGCTTTTAATCAACTGTTATTACAGTTGTCCTTGTCCTAACTGAACAATATCGTTTGCCTGTGCGCGGTTGTAATGTAATGTACTGTGATCCTACTTCTGTACGGTGTTTGTGAGTGTGTGTGTGTGTGATCTAATAGGCCACCTTATCACGCCACCGCACACATGAGCGGCCTGAATGAGCTGGGCTTCCTGAGCGACAAGGTCACACGAGGGAACTAACCCTGCCTGCAGGAGGGCTCAGTTACCTCTCCTAAGTGGATATTTCGACTCTGTCAGCTGAATCTGCACACACCAGCGCCTAAATGGAGGAGCAGCATGTTCAACCATTAATGCAGGCTGTAAATACCATGAGAAGGGCCGATAGTCTGACTACCCACGCGTAGGTTGTTCATCTGACCAAAGTGACCTTATTGTATTAATGACAAGAGGCTCCGGCTTGGGCCTTCAGTTTGTGATATGCTGTCAGGTGGAGCCTTGTCAGTATAAGACAAGAGGAAACAAGCTTTTATTACCAAAATCGTCCTTGGTTAAAGTTTTTTTTTTTTTTTAAGTTAAATTTTCACATTGAAATACAGTTGAACCCTTTAATAATATTCTCTGGTATATACTGATTTATAGTAGTAGATGTTAAAAGTTTATAAGATTTTTTGTAGTTTAAATGCAAGGGGCTTATTGTATTATTGTAGACCATTACAATTTAAAATAACTTATTTAAAACAATGTCTGTCAAAAAAAAAAAAAAAAAAAGAATCTATCTGATCATGTTTTTGTTTGTAAATAAAGCTCACCTGACAGCCCGTATGAGTGTCTTCACCGCCGGGATTACCTCCTCCATGGCCACATCACAATATGGTTTGTCTTCCACGTTGTCCTCCCCGACCCCCTCCACTGAGCAAAGACAGAGGGAGAGGCGTTATTATGCAGAAATCACCCTTGTGAATGTGAATGAAAGGTGTTTGGACGTGTGTGTGTGTGTGTGTGTGTGTGTACCATCGACAGGTGGACGTGGTTTGAGGCGGAGGGAGGTGCGGAATCGTGTGCGGTCATTGAAGCTCCAGCTCTTCTGGACCTTTCCCGGGCTTGTGGCCTCGGGGACGTTCTCCTGGCTGGGCGAGCGGCGGACGTTGGAGCCCGGGGGCAGCGGTGAAGCCTTGTTCCGAATGGGTTTGGGATGATCTGGAATTGTTCATCCTGATCCGATCCCGGAAGCCCATCTTACTGCTGACGGCGAGGATAAAAGAGTCAGACGTCTGTAGGCACAGCTTTCTTGTCGGATCATGACAGGCACCGTGTTTTTCTCAATGCTCACAATGTCCATGCTTTTGACCTTAATGGAAAACTAAGCTGTGTTATCCTGGGAGTTTAGGGAGGCAGCAGAAGGGCGGCCTGAGCTTGTTAGAAAAGAGTTTGTTAGTAATAGCGAATTAGCACAAAGAGTATGGCCTCTGACTTTTATAACAATCATCAAACAAACAGACAAAACAGGGACACAGAACAGACATTTACATTTAGTCTCAGCGAAGGACAGACTAGCTGACTTATCAAGAAGGCAGTTTTACCGGAGGGACCACTCAATAAAGGTGAAAAAACTGATTCTGCTCAGAGGATTTGCTTATTTGATGTGCCTATCATAGCACCTGATTCAGCAAAATGAGACTGAAACCTGATTCAAGACCTGCAGTAGTGCTGGGATGGAGGAAAATACTCCACCCACCTTCAGAATAAAGACACACTTCCTTAATCCCTTCATCGGAGTGAATAAGCATCAATATATCGGCTTCAAAGCGCAGCCGCACAAAAGGTGTCTCATTTAGCACTCTATACCACTTACCCCCAACCCCGACACAGGTCAGCCAGTATGTGAGGTCATCTATTTACAGGAGGAAAGCTATTTGGCGGCCATGCTCTCCAACAACATTGAGTCCTAACGCTGCTTTTATAGCATGCTCTTGAGACTACTCCTTCTCTGTAGCCACTTACATGTTACACACCGTCACGGATCCATAAGGCAATGCAAACGTCATGCATCACAGAGCAATTCCAGCCCAGCCGTTCACTCCCACATTTCTACGATGATATACTCTTTGTTGTGCGTGTGTTGTGGCCGGCCATTTAAATTAAAATTTAAATAGTTAAAGGACGTTAGTGGAAGCAGCGTTTCACAGGAGCAGGCTGAAACGCCTCAGGTAGACTGGAGGAAATGGGTGAAGATAGAGTGACAGACCTTCGCATGCTACTGGGAGAGGAAGCAAATGATTTGGATGCATACAGGACCGTAAACTTCACTGAATATTTGCAAAACATGGAAAGAATCGCATGCAAGCACAGACATTTTTGCACTTTAAAAGCCTTTTACAAATGCAGCACAAACACACTGATTTTGTACAAAGGTTATGGGACTAATCTGAAATAGGAAGGCATGCTGAATCATTTAAACCTTCTCTCCGAAGAAGATACTATGACTGAATCAAACAGCTGGACTGAAAATATAAAGCAAGTCAAGAGCGGGGCATTTCTTTTGACTTCAGCTCCAATTGTGGAAAAACGGTTGCTTCTAGTTTGAGTGAATGTTCAGAGATAAAATATTTGATGTTAGTTAAAAAGAAAATGTGTATTTCTGTCATATTGTCATAAACCATTGATGACTTCAGTTCATTTCCAACACATGGTTTATTATGACTTTCAAGCCAAATCAAGGTCAGCCAGAGTTTCTCCAGCACACAAGACCAAGCTGGAGAAACATTGTTTCAGGAATGCACAGCATTTCTTCACAGTGAAAGATTCACTCACACATTTGTGGACCAGAGTAAGTATTTTCTTTATAAGTGCCGAATATTAAAAATAAGACAAACATCATGGCATCTGCTACTGCAGGCACTTCTACTTTAGCTCATTCTTCTTTTTCTTTGATGCTTTAAAGATAACAAAACATTTAGCGGGCACCAGTCCACAAAGTTTTGAGTGTTTCAGGCAAGATGAGCAGGATGTGTGTGTTAGAGGCAGAGCAGGAGTGCTGTTATTGATTTGAGGTTTTAGCGTGCCCCGTGCACAGGCTTGTTGCCGTGGATACCTCTGCTTGCGGCCAGCGTGAATCCGGAAGAGACCTCGTTTTTTAGAAAGGAGCTGACTGAGGAGACACACAAGGCAGAGGGAGAGAGGGTGAGGGGGGGAGAGGAGTGGAAGACAGGAGGGAGGTGGAAGGGAGGGCTGAAGGAGGACGAGAAGTCCTGGGACATGACGTGGGTACATGTTAACCCACATGGGATAAAACATTGCAGCGGAGAAACCAGGGAAAGAGGGTGAGGAGGAGACATCTCTATAGTCCAAATAGCCCTTTCACCTCGTGATCTTGTTGCCTAAAACTGGAAAATATACCTCTGAGAGGCCGTTTTGGATTATGGAGACAGACTCGCACTCAGTGAGAAGTGAGGAGGTGTGCGTGAAGGGTCATGCAAATGGAGTAGGGTCATCTGAGTATATTCATCAAGACAGCCCATCAAACATCATGATGGACAGCAGCTCCTCAAATCGAAGACATTTCCAACTTTTATACTTCAGGTACACTAATGTACTTCTCTCATGTAAGCCATGCATATGTCTATTAGTCCCTTTGTTACCCTGGCTTTTGTTTAAGGTTTACATTAAATAAGTTATGAATCTAATGCAGAGAAGCCGCTATGAATACCCTTTAATCAACAAGCACAGCTCTTGACTTGAAGAACAAACCTGCATGGACCTTCTGCCTTCCTGAGAACAGATGAAGGATGGAGGATGGGTGGCATGGAAAAGATACGATGGAAATAAAGAGAAAGAAAGATGAAGACAGGAAGAGGTAACCAGTGAGTGAACAGCGGGAGGCGGTGGAGATGGCAAGAGTATGAGCTAAGCAGACAAAGATGCAGAGAAGCAAGGGGGCCTGCAACACAGTGGTCTCAGATCAGCGAAATTAGTGAAAGATTGTTAGGCACACAACACATCCATGCAGAAAGCTCCAGGAGCAGTCAGTTCTTGATTTTCTTTGTACACCTGTGGAGTGTATTGTCTTACAAGTCCCTGTAGTGACTGTGTTCGGGTGTCTGTGTGTGAGGTGTTGGTAGACTTTCGGCCACCTGTCTGGATGTACTGTGAAGCTGTGAGTAATGGCGGGGTGCATACCTGTCCCCCGACAAGTAGGGGGAGCTGTAGGGCCGCAGCCCAGACAGCAGCGTGTGGTAGGAGTTGTGGAGAACCTTCTTGTTGTTACGCTGTCGCTGGAGGTGACTGAACAGTAGCGTCAGTTCTCTGACACCCCACGTGCACAAATAAACACACACACAAAAAAAAACACATGACAAATGAACAAAACACAACAAAATATGAAAAACTCACAAAAAGGCCAAATCAATGGTCCAAACGCTCAAAAGAAGAGGGATACTTGAGAGTAATAAGATGATAGATTAAAAAAATTTGAATTTAAGATATTGCAAAGTGAAGGTTTTGACTTTCTATTAGTTTATTAGTCATAGTTTCTATTTCTAGTGTTTCTCATGTTCCCCTCCTTTTAAGCAAATAAAAATTAGTCAAATTAATTCATAAATGCAAAATATAAGAAACCACTGCGTAGAACAAAAGTAATGTAATTGGATAGTGGTGGTAGAAGCATTTGAAACATTTGGGTTTAATTAAGAACAATAATTTAAAAATGACAGAAACACCTTTTTATTCAAACCACCACTACAAAAATATAAGTGAAATGTTTTATGGAAAATATGTAACATTTGTGATATGAGCTGTGTTTTTTTTTCATAATAATATGAACATATGAGCAGGGACAAAACAAAATATTTCTAATTATTCTACACAGTTCTTTTTTGTTCAATTCAGTTTTACGATGCAACTCTCAAATCTCTGTCTGCATTTATTACAACACTCCAAACACTCCAGTCAACCACAGATTTCTGATGGTTGAATCCGCTCAGAGCTGAACGTGTCGACAGATCGGAGCTCCTACCTGAACGAAGGCAACATGCTGTCATAGAAGTACCATGTAGCTGTGAGATAGGAGTGTTTGGCATCTGTAGAGTAGAGACGCCATGCAGCCTGAAGAAAGACACAAACACAAAGTGAAAGTCGGCACCACACCTCGAGTGTGAGCTTATTAAACACCTTATAAAAACAGCCATTACCTGTATCAGGTTGGCAGCAGGCATCCTCCTCTTCTCAAAGTGCTTTTGCCGGTGCTGCTCCTGAACCTTCAAGGCAAAGCCTGACCCCAGAATTCCCTGAAGGGTCAAAGGTCAAATCAAAGGCAGGAGAAGGGTCGCTAAGTAAATATGTGAGTATATATATATATATACATAGGTGTCAATATATACAGTTATGGAAGACTTACAGCAGGCAGGGCGAAGAAGGAGACTCCCAGAAGAGCGAAGCCAGCAGCTAGGAGCCGTCCCTGCCAGGTACGAGGGGTCTTATCACCGTAGCCAATAGTGGTTAGAGTTATCTGGGTGGGTGAAAAATTATAGATGATCCAACAGACACAACATGATGGCAACAAGCAATTTGCATGTGCTGTAAATCTTAAAACCAAGCACATCAGATAAAGTTATGTATAGAGGACACACTAAACCCTATAAAATATTTTGTAAGAAACTAGATCTGATTCACGTCCGTCATTTCAAGTCTACAGGAATATTTTCTCACGTTATTTTCCAGGGTCAATTTTTCTAAAATCACTTTACTGTAATAGTTTACAATCTTACTGCTTGACTGTGACTTCTCGATGATTCTTTCGATATATAACTCTGAAGTACAACGTTATAAACGTTGTGTCTCAGGCTCAGGTATTTGTCATGTGTTCTTCTTTAATGCGATTTTTTTATTTTGATGCAGCAATTCCCATAAACCAAGACAATTTTCTCCTAAATCTCATATTCTGGTTTTCACTGCTGCCCAGAAAACAATCTTAAAGGGTGTGTCAACAATTTGAGTCCAGACCGGGGGACCTTTGATGCCCATGTTACCTGTCTCTGTCACCACTACCACTTACAAACAAAGTAAAAAATGTCTGAAAGAGAAACATGTGATCTACATTATTAAGGTTTGGTTATACTATTCCCAGAAGTATTATGCTTTATGTTGTTCTATCTTATGTGTTTATGTTTATAAGACTATTATAATGACAAAATTAAAAAGCTTCTTCAGCCTTCTTCAGGATCTTGTGTTCCTGTGCGCATTATGTAGTACTCACAGTCCCCCACCAGAGGGAGTCTGCATAGGTGTTGAAGTCTGAGTTGTTGTCTTTCTCTGCCAGGTACACGAGGAAGGAGGCAAAGATCAGCACCAGGAAACCGATGTACCAGGCTGTAATCAACTCCTGAGAGGGAGACAGAGGTGAGGTATCAATCACACCTGTCAGCAGCAGCAACAGCATCCTGACCATCATAATCCCTGCTGTCATTACCATATCACTATCATCACTATTAGCTAAATTCCCATCATCATCACATTTGGCTGCCACTTTGACTTGGCTGTACGTTTGTGCTTAGACAGCTGATGTATTGATTCATCATCATCACAAGCATCTATCTGCAGCTGAGCGGCGGGTGTCAGGTGTTTCGGTCAGCACAAAAACTATGAACTGATTGCCAAAAATAAGCAGCTAAAGGGGAGTTTGGTGTTTGAGGGCACAGAAAGTAATCAAGTAAACAGCTGGTCATTGGTCAACCACATATTCCTCACCATTGAGACTTATTAAGTTTTTCATCCCATTAGTTACCATCATGAACATCATCAAGCCTTTAAAAACTCACACTATTAGCCCTCAACCCCGTTCCAGCTCTTATAATGATCCATAATGCCATATGTGGTTACCATGCAGTAGCATACTTTTAATTTTCAACATCTGCACAACATGAATGTCTATAAATGTAATTCATTCTTAAATGTAAAGCAGGAGAAGTGAGTTTTTGTAGTAGGGCATGTGTAAAAAGAGGACTATATTTAGCGTCTGCACCTTGCTGTGAGCGTAAACCACTGAGCCCAGTAGTTTCCAGGTGCCTCCCCGTCGGTCCATACGAACCATTCGCAAGATCTGCAGGAAGCGCATGCTGCGCAGGGCTGACGTGGCGAAGATGTTGCCCTGCGTACCTGCTGCTATGACTGCCAATGATGCCACGAACACTATGAAGTCTGAAGAGAAGAAGAAAGGAAACACAGAGAGAGAAGAGATGAAGACAAGTCATCATGAGATGAAAGGATTTAACAGTTTTCTCATGAACATTCACAGGCTTTGTGGACTGTTTGTGGACTGTTCACATACACATCACACTGACCTATGACACAGAAGGGCTTCCTGGCAAATCTCAGCCGTCCCTGCCATCCACGATATATCTGCAGCAGCAGCCGGCCGCCCAGATCCTGATGAAGTACTCTAACCCAAACACCACAATCATCACAAACTCCTACACACACACACACACACACACACACACACACAAACAGATATTATCAGTGACATGCAGAAGTAAAATGAGTGTGGTGAGTGACCCAAGAAGTTTTTTTCTTTGTTTTTCTTTTTTTGTATCAATGTTTTGAACGACAGCTGTCCTAAACAAAACATCCAAGTAATTCATTTTATTTAAAGCAATATCTTTCCATTTAAGGACATCTTAATCTATTAAAACATACTCAAATTCAATACGTAACCAAAATATCCATTTGAGTTATTCTTATTCTGTACCATGGCAGCATAAAAATTTAAAAAGCACACAGTAAGTCATCTGTTGCCACATAACTGATGTGCATATTCTTCACATGGTTTTCATGCTCTATGATCTATTTATTAAACCTTTGCCATAACATCACTTTAGTTGACCAGCTGGTAAAATAAAGGTTGAAATGTTTTTTGTACTTTTTAATTTATTAAAGGTTAAAGATCAGATTAAAAGATAAAAAATGATATTATTATATATATATTTTTAATATATATATTTATTATATATATAGTTATATCAAAACAGTCCCAGCCTATTAACATGCGCTCGTCGTTTCTGGACGGTACAGACAGTTTAAGGTGCACTGAACCAGTCGGTTATTAGAGTGACTGGTCATGTAAGTAAAGTCCACTAATGGCTCATTGCCTGCCAGTAGCTGGGTGATTGATCGAAAATGCAAACAGAGGGGAATGTGAAAGTCAGGAGTCCGACCATTAAACAACACGTAAAGACGAGCAAGGTGGGAAGAGAGAGGGGAGGAGGGTGGAGAGAGGACGAGTCAGGTTCAGGAGGAGAAAGCGAGTGTCCATTACCTTTCACTCAAGCAGCTGGAGTACAGAGGAAGAGGGGAGATTATGGGATAGCTATTAGGATTAGAGGATCATGTCTGTGATTTCCTGCGCAGTCAACAACACCTGAATCCTCCCACCTGCTTACACGGCTGTCTGTGACTCCACCAGCAAACAAACCGACACGCGCACAAGCACATACGGACACAGAGCAGTAAGTGAGATCCTGTTTATAAAAGGACAGCGTATGAAAATGGATGCTGAAGTAGTCATGTGTGTGTTTGCGTGTGTGTGTGTGTGTGAAGGAGAGTGAGGGGAGGGCTCATACCAGGATGAAGAGGCCTTGGTTGGCAAACTTCTGGTGGTCGGGGATGGTGGAGAACACGGACAACACCAAGCAGCTGAACACCAGCAGGAAACTGAAAAACACGTAATCACACACACTGTTAACACATTTTTAAAACACACACAAACATCAGAAATAAGGGCACTCTTTGGGTGAGTCTCATTAATCCCTTCAGGGAAAAAAAAAGTGGACTAAATAAAACTCATTAAAATATGCTTTGTTTGCTCTCTGGGTGATTAACCAACAGAGAAACACACAGCTCCAAATAAGCAGGAAAAGTTGTTGATCAAGTCATGTTTGGTCAGTGGCACAAGAATCAGAGCAACATATCCCAGTTGTTTTATGTTAATGAATGTATGGTAAGTAAGAAAGTACAGTACTGATATACAGTCGTTATTATTTTCAACACACTCACACATTTACTGCTTTTGGTTTACTGCTAAATTTGTGTGCTGTTATTCAAATGATCTCATGTATGTAGGAATACACATACACTGGATGATAGGCAGCATCTATAGATGTGCTGACGTAATTTACTCTTGTTGGTGAAAATGCTACACATGTCTTTCTGTGGAAAAGTGTACTGTGCTGTAAGACCACTGGTATTACAGCACGTCTTTCAAAGGAGGACCCTGCAGCGCTGCTGGAAAAAAATACTGTCCCGCAGAAGTAATGGCCACTTCAGTTTGAGAACTACTCCAGAATAAAACACAACATAAATTCTTGTAAATTGTGTCTCATGTTCAAAAGCTCTCACGTTAGCGTAAACACTTCATTTTTCCATGACACCGGAGACGCGAGAGGTCACTAGACGATCTCAGTTGTTAAATCAGGTTCAATACAAGAGACAAGAGGACATAACTTCTGTTTAAAAAAAGCAGAAGTCCAATATCTTTTTAAATTTCCAAAGCTATTATCAAATATATTTCTAGTTCAAAGTACATTTCTCACATTATATTCATGATATGAATTCTTCTTTTAGAGGATAATAGAGTTCCCTCTTGGTCAAATCTTTTAAAGTGCAGGTTACAAAATTGCTTGTCAAATAGAAACTTTCCTTTCCTGTTAAAAATGTCCCAAACTGAGGATGATGCATTCACATTAACTTCAAATTAAAAACATTTATGTTTGAAATGGTGTGCTGCTGAAAAGAAAAATGTTGGCACTTACGTGGCAACCATCACACTGTGTCCCACTTAACCAGTGGAAAAAAGTTATTGTTAGATGTTGTTTCAGTGGAACTGTCGACAGCAAGATTAAAAGGAGCTACGGCATGACTAGACAGCAGGGAGGTTGATTTCAGATAAAGCAATAATGCCCATTTTTTATCAATATGTCACCCATATTCTTTCATGGAATTTTTTGTTTTTTTTCCCTCTTTTTTTTATAGTTTTATCACATCAGATTTTGTAATGTTGATGAGTTGTAGGCACTCCTGGGAAGGTGGGATTAACTCACTTACTAACTTTATGTAATGAGTCTTTTTAAGATCAAGAGGTATTTGAAAATAAAAATTAACCAGCAATCAAGCAACAATGTGAAACCAGCAATGTAGCAACAAAACAAGTGTTAAAAAAACAAGAGCCATAAAAAAAATCAGAAAATAAAGTTTTAAAATCCAAAACTTTTTAAATCTTCTAAAGTCAGAATTCAAGATTATCACAGTGGCTGATGAGGCAGCCAGAACCTCGGCTGGCCTCATCCATCAAAATCCTCGTGCATGACACCTTTTTTTTAGCACCTTAACAATATGTCTGTGTCTGCATAATTATTGCATGACAACATGGTAGGTAGAACAAGTAAGATCTGAGAGAGAAGTGAGAACACAGCCCTGCCTGCCCTCTGCGCCATGTGAATAGGAAACAGCACAGCAGGATTAGCCAGGTGGCAGCTGCCGGGCGAGCTGGTCTATGTAGATGTCAGCGCCCAAAGTTAGAGAACACTTGCTGGACAGTAAACCGGTTCTCATGGTCTCACACAATGGTGCCCTTTCTCCTCAATTAGTAATGCGATCAGCAAGTCTCTCACCGGGCTAATGTGTGTGAAATCAAATGCATTTTAAGCACTCACATTAAAAAACTGCTTTAAAAAATGGGTGTAAGTCAGATGATGAAGCAGCGGTGGGCAGCTGCTGCTGAGAAACAACCAAACACTGCATATAATCTATATAATTTTAGTTATTGATTCCACAGGTATAGTTCAATTAGAATAAATAACAAAAGAAATAAAAATAAGAAGAGAAACATGAAATTCACAAACCGAACAGTACATTCATGCTTGCTCAGCAGTAAATGATAGTAAAAACATATTTTCCTCTTGGACTAAAACTCTCTGTGTCCTAATGGGTTTGATATGTTAGGCTTGCATTAGGCGTACATCAGAAATCGTAGAAAACAACAGGAAGGAAGCATAAGAGAGATGCTGTGGGGGCAAAAAAACTCTACCAAACTACCCAACTATCATGCGAATATCTGATAAGAATCTACCAGTGTCACACTGTATATGAAAACGCTATTCCGGCATCACATGTGCAAGGACTCGATGTATAAGCAGCTTCTTCGACTGTTTTTGTTTCATGTGCCTGCCCGGCTGCTGTTTCCAGATGGTGAGATTCTACAAATGGAAAGACAAAGTAGATCTCAGACAGCTAGAAGGACACCGGACACCGAGCATGAATAAACAGACACCCCCAAATTACTACTGTATATTTCTCAGCCCAGTGATGCGTGCATGGCGGAGAGTTTGTGCTTCAGCCACGGCGGAGTTAGTTAGAAAAAAGGCGTCCAGATGACTCTCTCCAAACAATGCATTTTGGTCATTCATCAACTCAGTAATATGCTGACTAAACCGTCTGTCTTTTTCCCCTCAATTAACTCAAAGGGCTGTGTGTATTTCCATAAGGAGGAGATTAGTTGGGGGCAACATCTCAGGTGGTTTCTTTCATTGACTCGCGCTTTATGACAGGAAACAAGTTACAGCACAGATAGCCGGATCGACAGCTCGGCTTTTACAAAATGCAGACGCAACATTCCCGTAGAAACAGAAGTTATCAAAGCAACTCTGCATTTACCTGAATATAATACTACCCTATAATACCCTTACATACAGTAAGTCCAAAACACAGCAATGAGCCGCTGCCAAAACGGCTCACCATATCTGTTTATGCAGCCAGTTTGCGTAATCACAATGTAAAATTCTGCCAGCTGTCGTGTAACAAACCCCTCAAACCTCACCTCGTTCAGACCACAAGCCACAGACAGGGTTCAAAACAAACAACACGTGACTGAAAAAAGTCCTCCAACCGCTGGAGCAGACATGACAGCATCCTGTGTTGTACTGATGAGGATTAATAGCTGATGATGATTAATTTTAGCACTTAAGAATGAGGTTGGTGACATTCTATATTTTTATCATTGTAAATATAGTTATTTACCATCATCTCAATGATTCCATTATCATCTCCATCATTTCAAACGTGTGGTACTCAGTCCCAAGCCCATTGGCTGGTGCTGATGACATAAAGCTTTAAAAATATATCACTAGTATAATGTTTGACTTTTATTAGCCCTGCTAGTGATGTGGCTTTACATACAGTAGGTCCACATGTTTGGTTCAGACTACAATGTCTCAACAACTATTGAATGGATAGCCATGACATTCACAGTCCCCCGAGGATAAATCCCACTGACTTTGGCGATGCCTTCACTTGAGGCTAACATTTGTGACTGCCATGATATCTGTTACTCACATCCTTGTTGCTCTCGGGAGGAATTGTGATAACGTTGGTGCCCTGACTTTTGAAAACTTTACTTTCAGCTGTGTTTAGTGCTAAAGATGAAATTAGTAGCATGCTGACATATTAAACCAAGATGGTGAACATAGTAAACATTATACCTGTTAAACATCACCATGTTATTGTCATTGTGACAATGTTGGCATACTGATGTTGGCTCAAAGCTGCACCTCCAAACTTTAGACTTAGAAGTTTTGTTAGCAGTTTTTGTGGAGGCCCACGCAGGAATAAGCTATATCTTGCTATACAGAAAGTACCTGTCAATAGAATAAATTAATTTTTGGCTGGTTATTATATGGGATTTGTTAACAATAAGAGAAACTATAGAATATCAGCACTGTGTAATGAGGGATCCAGCTTCAGACTTTATAGCCACTATTAAAAAAAGATTACTGCTAATATCTGAAATCTTCTAAAAAATCTTCTAATCAGCAGTTTTGATTCATATTAACCCCTACTTTAGTGACTTTTACATAATTTATTAATAGATATCCACAAATTCTGTCCTCTTTGATCTCATCTTAAGTATTCAGCTAAATACCAGATGGAGTTGAGTGACCTGGGAACGCCCGCCAAGACGACGCCTCTGCTAATATCTGCTTTGTTGTCCCAAATGAATAAACAAATATATAAGTAAGCAAATACATTAATAAATAAACACATAAATAAATGAAACAGATGAGGAGACATTTTAGGCCATGCGTGATCTATGAGGAGAGGGAGTCACATTTCTGCTGAGGGCACAGCTTCACCACCGACAGCACCATCCCTCCCTCCTTTAAGGGAAATGTCAATTAAAAGCAAAGCATCAGTTGAAATCCACCAAATCAGCAGGGCTGGTCTCAAGAGGACATTGGGGGAAAAAATCTGCTCAGCCCTGAGTGCTTTACTGACATGCCTCAACAAAATATCCTCATATTGGAACATTTCAATAAAGACATCTGGAAAGGATTTAGAGAGGAAAGAGAGCAAATATCAAAATAAATCTTGTTCTCCTGGCCAAGATGATAAAAGAAATCAGTGAATATCTGTTTAGAGGTAATGATTCCTTTGCTCTGCTTATTCAACACAGGACTGTGTCTCATCTGCTACAACTAGCCTGGACATGTGACCCAACCAGGAGTGAGTAGAGGCTAAAGTGAAAGTGACTTACTCATTATATGCATTATAAATGGGCACGTTAATGTGTAGATGCACCACGTGGCATGTAGCGAGTCAAGAGGGCCGTCGTGATGCAGTGAATAAAATCATTTATGAAAGTCAGCTGCTCAGGAGGTTTACTGTAAGGCTGTCTGCATTACTAATTGCCCCAGAACTTTTAGAGAGAATAATGCCTGCTCTGCTATATACACACAATATCTGCCTTTCTCCAAAAGCTGCCCAAGTGTAATTTGTCTCGGGGACACTGTGGTGAATCGAGAAAAATGCAAGCACAGTGAGACATAAAGGGAAAGAAAGAAAGAGAGAGAGAAAGTCCACATAACTCTTTGCATGTTCAGCCATACGATTACAATACCGTTATTCATTCACATCTCTGGTACAGTATCTCTCCCCTGAAACTCTAACCGATCACTGTTACACACCACAAGCCTCTGTGTGAATAAAGTGCATACAACTTGGCCCACAGCCTGCAAAGCTCCAGAGGGCCATTGGGCTGCTGGTGGGGCAGACAACAAATAAATGTACAGCAGTCTACAAGGCAACCAGATTGCTTTTAATGGAAGCTAGGCAGGGTGCTTTTACTGCTGTTTTCCTGTAAGCATACATAAGTGAAAAGGGGAGATCACATTACTTTGGCTGGACTGTGAAAATATTTTAGTGAGATAAATAGGTACGCTAATAAACATATAAGACATTGTGTACTCCTCTGTTACGCAGTGTGTGTGCAATTCTATATGTGTTTATGAGGCTAGCACTATCTGCTGCGTGCCAGGCGAGTGAGAAGCAGAACTGGACTGTGAGAGAATGCACTTTTGATTCAATCACCTCGGGATGATAAAGCAGCTATCAGTTACACACAGCAGAGGAGGCGGAGGGAGAAGAGAGGGGCGACGAAGAAAGCTTGAGAGGGAGGACGCCGGAGGAGAAGATGATGGAAGAAAGATGCAAAGACAGATGGTTGAAGATTCAATGAGGAAGAAGGAGCGGCCTTTGAACGATGTAGTTAAAAGAAGTGAAAAGAAGTGCCGCTGAGGGTTGATGTTGGACATGTGAAGGCCAGGGCCACAGGGTCACTATACCTGTACATGTCGGTGAAAGTGCACGTGTGTGTGTGTGCATGTGCGTGTGTGTTTGCGGTAGGGTGCGCGCCAGCCAGCCCTGATCGATGAGGCTCTGACGACGACGGCTTTCAGGAATTGACCTGCAATCCATGCACACGGTCAGGGGAACAAACACACAAACAAAAGGGAGAACACACACACAGTCCAGCTATCGAACACACACTTGCAGAGACACCTTTCCCACAAGGGTACACACAGGTAAACATACAGACCTGTTTAAACAAACATATCGAAAAAAGCTAAATAAGAACATGAGATTTATTTATAGTGGAGGCTGTCGGACATGTATATATGTGTCAAATGTCACCTTGGAAATGTGGCACTTCACACCTATACTCACACCTCCCTATATAGTGCTCTCAGCAGCCAAGCTTTAACAAACAAGCAATAACGAGAGGAACTGTCCAGAGAGGAGTAAAGGGAGGGAGGAGGTGAGTTAGTGGAGAGAGTGAGATGGAGGAGTTAGAGTGTCGTGAGCAAGGAAAGAGACGGAAGGGAGGGAAAGGAGAAAGGTGGAAACAGTAGAAAGATATTAATAGATATTAATAGCATTTCTCTCTCCTTAAATAGAGACTGCAGGCAAAATGTGCGCAGGTAGGCTGCAGAGCACAGAACAGGCCGGTCTCCGGGCTGTTAGTTAGTTACCCCCTCCTCCTCCTCCTTCTTCTTCTTCTTCTTCTGGGACAGCAAACTTTTCAAGGCAGGAACAAAAAAAAAACACAAACAAATAAGAGATGAACAGTGCTTTTTCACAAGGAAAGAAGCTGACTGAGCGATTCAGAAGCTGTAGTACTGGCGCATGCCCCAGGAAGAGAGAAAAAGAAGGGGCGGGGGGAGAAAACCTGACATGAGAGTGTTGTGTAAAAACGAGAGGAATGTGTTTGTTTTCCTCAGAATGCCGCAACCTTCAGAAATATTACATGTCTAGATCAATTATTTACATAACTGAGAGAAACAGCGTCGTGTAATGAGTGTTTGTCACACTGCTAATAAAGATGCAACATTGGCACTTCCGGACACTCAGCGCGCGAATAATTTGCTTCACAGCGCACAGGCTCTTCACACACAGAAAGCGCCACACACTCTCCATTGGCAGTCTCGCACACACGTATTCACACACTCACCGAAGAGCCAGTGATTGCCATGCTGTTCCATTTTCTGTCCAGAGATGATGCATTTCAAACAGAGTGCCAATTAGACTGATACATTTTCCTTGCTGGAGAATGTCACTCCCACAGTTACAGCAGCCATGAAGGTTTCTGCCATCAACACACACACACACACACTGTGCCTGTACTGTCACGCAGCCAATGTTACACTACTTCATAATTAAGCCCTTTGTTCCCTGCTTTTGATTCATTGAAACTTTTCCCTTAGTTGCATAAAACGTCAGGTGGACAGAAGGTTTCTTCCTTTCACTGACTGTTTGTTCTTCTGGCTCTCTGTAACAGATTTGAAACCTTGCACACTGTGATACTAAAGTATCGCACACAGTGGACCAAGTGCTGCACAGTGAAGGTCTTGCAGTCTTGTGACCAGGTGTAAGCATTTCAGTGATTTATCATCTGTCTTCAGCCCATACAACCAAACATTTCAGTTTCAGTCATTTTCAAAGAATGGGGTTCAATTACACACAAAAAAGTCCACAAATTGCAAGTGACATTTCCAAGGACAATATTTTAAGGCTTTCTTTTGGATCTGGTTGTTTCCAGCATTCTCTAGTTGCAAGGCATTATTCCAAATGCAATCATTTTGGAATAATTAGACCACAAGTGGGACAGAAAACAATTCCTTCTCTTGGTTACGCTGTAATAAAAGAATCTAACTTAACAAGCAATTTTCTTAACTGCAGAGTGAGCCTTCAAGCATATTCTGGAAACAAGAGAGAAATAATTTAACTGCAGTCAATGCCTAGGCCAGGCTCAACTCCTAAACAACAATCAACTTATTCACCTTCAGAGGGAGAATAACAAAAAATAGTACAAGACATACATCTCAGTGCATTTCAATGGAAAACATAATCATGTGGGACAGTTGTCACCAGCTCCAGTCTACAAGCTTGACTTTTCTGCAACTGCTTATCAGGATCATGTTGGACAAGCCGATCCCATTATACACTGGGTAAAAAGGAGGGTACAAGTAAACCGGTGTCCAATCTACCTCAGTCACAAACCAGAATATGTAAAGGGGTCAGTTAGCTTCAAACAAAGTGCTTGTTATCTGGTTGAACAGCTGAAAACTTCTCCCCTCCATAGTCAGAATCACAAAGTCATAATGAGTGAAGCTGCATCCAGCAACTTTTGTAACTTTCTGAAATTGATAACCTCAAGTATACTGATTTAACATTTTAAAATTTAACACCCACTTTCTCTTTCTGCCTCATATACTCCATTTTGGTAAAACTCTGTAGAGTATCCCCGCATCAATATATCAGCTGGTTGATATTAGCAGATATATAATTATGGGTGTCTAAGTTGGCCAATGAGTACAAAGACAATTGCAGTACAGAAATACCAAACTAGGCTGAGGTCATTTAGGAACAGGGTCACCTTTACATCATAGTTTGTCCATCAGAGAGCACTGACAGGTGGATTTTTCAGCTGTATTGATGTCCTGCGCAAGTATCTTAGTTAGAGAAAAATTAAAAATCAAAGGGATCCATAACAAGATTGTTTGTTTATGTTATGTGTTCATATTTTTAAAGACTCTCTAATTGCCAATATATATATCAGATATCAGATATATGCTATCAGACATCGGATATTCTGCATACTTATATCTGCACTGTGAGTAATATAGAGCCTTCTTGTCATCACCAGGCCTTAGTCATTAAACAAATTGATTTATATTGATTGATTTATATAACAATATTATATTGTTTCTTGACACACAAACACTCCAATTTTGCATCTGTGCAGTTACATAAAATTCTCCTACAAACCATCCTGTGAGTTAGATTCATTTATTTTTATTGTCATGCCACTGCTTGCACACACAGTAAATAAATGCACATTACAGCGTATTCATTATAAGAAAGAGCGTATTTAACACTGGTGGCTTCCTCTTCCTTGGTGACATGACTGCACAAATATGAGGAACAGATGGTTAGAGCCTGAAGAAATATGTCCAGTGCGGTCACATGGTCACATATCTAACCAGCAAATGGAGCGAAATGAAAGTATAGCCACAGAGGAAGTATAAATTCATGATGTGAAAGAGGGTTCATGAGGGCTGGACAAGCCTGTGTGTGTGTGTATTGTCTAACGAGAGCTGGATTAATAGTAATTACACGCAGTTTCTTGGAAATTGGTGGTGCCTCGACCCATTGCGAATATCAGATGGATACAGTTTACGACATCAGGACAATTCAGTGTGAAATCGTCCACATAAATTATAGAAAATGTATGTGATTATGGAAAAAGAGGCAGAGAAAATGAAGCCGTGCGATTTATATGCACTATATTGACATCAGTTGTCCACTAAGCTGGAAGAAATGGTGGTCATCATGAAGACATAATCAGGCGTAAGCACCAACCCATGCACACACACACACCTCCCACTACAGCCTGACACACAGCTATCCAGAAGATGTGCTCCATTGTTTCTGATGCTTTTTTTTTGTTCCTGCTCTTTGCTGCTTATGGACTTGTTGTCAGTGAATTGTACTATACAATGCCTGAAGATGCGAGCAGGGTGGAGACGAAGTGCTGAGAGAGCTCTGACATTTAGCTGTGGTATTGTTAGCACCAGCTAACCAATTAGCACAGACCACACAGACCCTTTAGTAGGTGCACCAGTGTGCTTGGATAATGCTGACATTTTACCATTGAACCAGTGAGTGAGCTCAACCTTCACACAGCTTGGATCAGCAGGGCTGCAGGTTGAGGAAGGGTCTTTGTTGACACCTCATGGGAGGCAGAGAGAGTTCTTGGCACTTCTGAATATGTTTCTGTTTATATCAAAGTATTTTGTGCAGAAAAAAAATACTTCAGAGCTTCAACCAGAGGACATGGCAGGAAAAGTCAGGACCAAATCTTGTGAGTTGCCATAGCTTTATTAGAAGTGAAACCCCTCCATGATCCAAAACACACGTACACCCTCCACTCTGTTACCCCCCTCCATGACCAGGGCGATGGCTGAATTTCAGGCCAATCATCATTACTCTGTGACAGGTCTAACCTTGTTACCACGGCAGCGGGGATCTCCAGTGATGGATTACAGAGGGTCAGGGGCATCTCCCGAGGATTGAGAAACAACAAAAAGAAAGTGATGACTGTAACATTTGAACTCAGGGTAATGGGATTGGTCCAGCAGTTTGAAGCAAGGGGTTTGAGAAACTGTGCCGAGGTCACGCACAACCCCAGTGGTCAGCGGAGCTCGAGGAGGAGCTGACTGGATTTACAGAGAACACAATGGTTGCAGTAATGTTGAGGCCACTGTTACTAATCCTAAGGGTTGAGGGCATTTAAAGCACTGTGCAAAAATGATCCATGGTCCTACCTGAATAGTGTAGTGATGCAATGTGTTGAAACGTCACACATTTTGAGGTTATTCTCAAACGTCAATAGTATTTGAGACAGAGGACAATAAAGACTGATAATGGATTTTTAAGGGAGATGCCAATGTTTGTATTAATATTTAAGAGTTAAAAAGTATTTATTCCTTGTTCCACCCTTGACCACTCCTCAAGGCACCCACTTTGGGACCACTGTGAGTAAAGCTGAGAGAGGAAACAGGAAAAGGAAATGTTAGATGTGAGATGCACATGGTGCCAAACAAGTCTTCTTTTGAGTGAGTATCTGCCGATATATCAAACAGGCAGTTTATCATCAGTCAGTCAACATTTATTCAAGTGGACATCTTCAGTGATCTGTGCTTTCACCACAAACATTAACTATTAATACCTAAACAATCTGACTCTTTCCATTGTGTCCATTGGGAAAATACAAAATTTGAATGGCCTAAGGGGATTAATTGTAATTAACCATGCAAACATACAAAACAGCTAAATTAACACTGCAGCTCTTGATTTGTTCCAGAGAAATAAATAACATTTAATTCTTTGTTTTTATTTAACACTGAAGACATACAACAAATATCCCCACCGGAATTTCACTGAAGACATTTTAATATATATGTTTGTTTGCACAAGTCCCATCTTTGACTCTTTGTAGCCATTTGTTGTATTTTAGATGGTTTCCTCATGTGCTCTTATTGGATTGAACTACAAGGTCCCAACTACATGCACATCTTGTTTTGGGCTACAGTAAAATCAAACTTGTTTGGAAAGTGATGTAGAAAACTGATTGAGGCAGAATGAGCTGAGTTGTAGGTTTTTATCTCAGATCTAAGAAAGTTATCTGGATCAGGTAAATCATGGCAAAAATTTTGTAGTCTGAAGTGGCCCAGAGAAAACCAGCGAATATTCACATTAGAGAAGCTTGAGCCAAAGAATTTCTGCGTTTTCGATTAATCCCAAATATTGCTAACCAAAATTGTTGTCCACCAAGACGTAGTCACAAATCATTTTTCTATTTCTAAAATGTGGAATTGCTCCACTTTATTCATTTTTGAGGACATTACATATTGGATCAATTTCACACCCTGAATTCAAACACTAATGAAATGGTGATAGATAGATAGGGTGCACTGTGTTCTTTAACCTGCATTGTGCAAGTAGAGTCAAGACCGGTACTCTGTAAAAACACACATCTTTAGAAAACAGCAAAACATCTCGGCAGTACTACCACCGTGTTGTCAGTTGGCAACCAAGGCAGCGACCCTGTGACTCCACACGCTGGATTTCCCTCTTTGATGGTGATGCCTCAGCTGGTATGGGACAGATATGCAGTAGCTATAGGGGCAGTGACTGAGGACCCAGAGTCAGCCTCGCTATCTGTCCGTTAACATTATCTCTGCTGTGATTGAAGTCAAAGACTGGTACCCGGGTCACATCACATGGAGCGGCTGCACTGTGTTACTCCTCAGTCCAGTGCCAGTGCCGCTATCCGTCCCTGTCAGGCCAAATGTTTGCGTGTCTGTCTGCGTGTCTTTGTGTAACTGTCAGTGTCTTTATGTTATGTGTAATTTCGAGACAGAGTCCAGAGCTGCGTGAGAAAGGCTTACATCACCCTCCAGTAAAAAAAACACCACTACATTCCTGACAAACACTCCACACACACTTTGCCATTTTCAACAGGCATTTCCTGCAGCTGGACCTATAGCTACAAATGAAATATGTCAGCCAATACTGAGAATTTAATGTTTGTTTTTGTTTTTTCATGCCTAACAGATTGAGCAATATCACAATAAAAAAAAAGGGGGCAAAAGAGCAGAGCTAAGAGAGAGTGTACTTTTTGTAGGATAAAGGGTACTGCTCCTCATGTACTGCTGCATCCGCTTACAGAAAATGCAATGTTTTTATCAAATGGGCTGCTCAGCTACATCACCACGTAAGAACTGTTGACCCTTGTTCACTGAATATAACACAGGAAGTATGTTTTCAACACTTGGATGTAGTCCTATGTTTGCCAAAATTCTGGGTCATAAATATCTCATCTACGTGCAGTTAAGTGTTTTTTTTTTCCCCTCTGACACACATCTCCTTGCGGACTAACAAAAACATGAAGCAGGAGAAAGAGCATTCATTAAGTTTTTCACTTTCTCTTCTCATACCAAGTTCCTCCTCCACGCTTCTGGACTGGACACTCAGACATTTACCCCCCCCCCCCCATACACACACACACACACACACACACACACACCCACACTGCAGACGTCAACAGCTGCTTTAAGAATATTAGTATCACAACAAACTGATTATGTGGAGTTCATGACTGAATTACTAAGCGTGTTTATTCCCTCAAATTCTCTCCACATACTGTCCCTCCATTTTACCTCTCTTATACGCACTTTCCCATTTTCACCCTTACTCCTCTCCTTTCTCCTCCCCTTGTTTCCTCATTTCTTTAGTGTCGCTGAAGCAGAGCCAAGATCAGAATGGACCACTTGTGGGCCTCTTAGCCACACCCTCATCCCCTCTTTAACTCATTACAACCAATTATGTGACAGGCCAGCAAGGGGAAGGGTGGATGAGAGCAGAGAGATAATACTCTTCTGAATTATTCATCCCTCTGCTGAAATCTCAACCTACTGTTCTCTCACTGCCCGGACCTCTTAGGTCTTATTGTTTCTCTACTGTCCCTCCACTCTCTTGACTTGTCTCACTTTTAGACTATATCTACAGTGAAGCTGAGGGTGTACTTGAAACAAACTAGTCTTTTGACTAGAGACCAACCACGTTTAAAAGAAAAAAGTGTTTTCTGAATAGCTGCACTCGAAGGAGGCCGAAATCCAAATGCAAGGGTATGAAATTGCAAAGAGTTTTACACATGAAAAGTGAAGGAAGTAGGTTCCTGAGGAGAAAAAATTTGAGATTTAGAGAGAAGTTCCAATCCTGCTTCCTTTCTCCTGTTCATATACCTGCCCAGTCGTCGATTAAGTGAGCAGGTTAAATCGTTGGTTACAGAAAGTTACAAAGATTTTCAGTTGCAACTCCTTCCATTCCATCATCTGTGCAATAATAATCCGAAACCTAAGACAATTACATCTGGTAAATCATTTTCTCTTTGTTTTTGCCACCCTTACATATGAAGATAGCATTTATTCATAACAGAAAGTATCTTAAAAATATACAATAGAGTGGGTAAATCGAAAAACATCAGCTGTATGTTTCAGTGTGGACAAGAAAAAGTAAGCATTTGGAAAACAATTGATAACAACACGTCAGATGGAAAAAGTATTTACAGTTGCTCTAAACGGTCACACTCAGCCAGGCGTCATAGAGAGAGGCAGGTTTAAATATGGAGATAACGGTGCACAGTTTCTCCC
This sequence comes from Scortum barcoo, assembly GCA_023238725.1. NCBI lineage: Eukaryota > Metazoa > Chordata > Actinopteri > Centrarchiformes > Terapontidae > Scortum > Scortum barcoo. The sequence continues at coordinate 11,370,189 of CM041548.1, read as the reverse complement.
CTGGAAGGCATTCATTGTGCTTCATCCATCCGTACACGGAGAAGTAACCAGTCGTTCTGTGAAGTGGATGGGCTCGTTGCATTGTCGGTCTTCGGAAAATAACAAAAAACTGGTGGAGTCACACTAATCTCCGTCCTGTAAGCACTTTGTTTACCACATACTGACACCTTAAGCTGGCTAAATTTAAAACACGTTCTCACTGATTTGGCCTTCCATCCACCATAAGCACTTCGACAACCCCTCACATGAGTGGACAAAGTGTCCGACTATCAGTCAAGTTAGGAAGACAACCTATCACTGTTATCCCACTCTGCCATCAGTTATTTGTCATTAAGATGAATTTACGCTATTTTGTCAGATGATCACAAAACAGTGATTTGATCGAGGCCTCAGTGCAGCAGGAGGAATTACTCTTCCCTGGTAATTATGAGCCACAAAGTCCTGCTGGTTCAGTTGTCTGGCCAAAAAAAAAAAACACCCTGAAACATATGTAAATGAAAACATATTGAGTTTAGCTTTATGAAGACAAAACAACATATCAGATGGTCATGGAGAGCAAAAGGGGACCCTTCGGCTGTCTGACCTGTTTTATTTGTATTACTTCTTTGCTAAAAGTCCTCTTGGTCATAGTCTTTAGGTTAGCTGTGCACAGTTACATTAAGTATTTCTCACTGCTGTCCTTGTGTCTCACTGGCCTTGAATGAAGTGCAAGGCCAAAGAGACAGTGGTGTCCTCTGCTAAGGACGTCAAAGGACACCACAAGGTCTGGCTAGCTTGGGGCCAAAATGATTGATTGAGCACTGATAAGCTGTGAGACAGAGAGAGAGGGTGCTAAGAAGAGAAGAGAAAGTGAGAGAAGAGAGAGACGGAGCATAGATATAGTGCGGTAAAAGATGTATAGATAGGTGAAGAGAAAAGTGGGAATAGCCACAATGAGATAATGGCCATAATGAGAAAAAATAGTGGACAAGAGACAGAGAGAGGTGGCTGAATTATGTATTGGACAGACGCAGGGGACAGTGAGACGAGGAGAGCCAGAATGGAAAAGAGAGAGAGAGATGAGGTATCGTCTGTGAGGTCTCATCACACACTTGCTGACATTTCTTTAATCTCAGGGCCAAGAGAGGAGCAGAAGGCCCGCCGACACACACGCACATACACACTGATGCACAGGGAACATGGTTGCATATAGGGAGATTAAGACAGATTAAGCGTGTGTTTGTATGTGTGTGGAGAGGCGTCAGCGGATGCTTTTTGCAAAGGAAGTAAAAAAAAAAAAAAAAGTAAAAGCCAAGATAAACTACTGTGTGAAATCTTAACCTCCAAAAATGAGGACTGTTTGATGTGGCAGGTTTATGTTTGAATTTCAATTTGATGCATGTCTGTACTTTCCAGGAGAAAACATCGACTGAAAATCTCCTCATCATCAATAACCCTTATGATCTGTCTCTGTTGTGAAAAAGGGAGTGAATTAGTGTGATGTGAGGCCAGAGCAGCAACAGAAGCTGCTGCAGAGGACTCAGAAAACAGGAGGGGTGAGATGACTTTTAGACAAAATTTCTCCCCTTCCTCGTCTTTATAGTGAAGAGGGTATATAAATAAAATGAGAACTAATAAAAGTATAAAAAGACAGATAAACTAGCAGGAAACAGAAGGTGAGAAAAGAGAACCAGGCACAGCTCAGAGAAAGAGTTCAGATGAAAATAAGACGGAGATAAGAGAGGTGAGAAGCAGCTCACAGCAACAGGAACTGAAAAAGTAACCGTCACGTAGGAATAGAGGAAATGACACTTTGTTCAAGTGAAGGAATTGTGCAAATAAGGCATTTAGAGCAGGAGAACAGAGAACGCAGGAAAAAAAACAGTCTCACAAGAGTGGTGGGCAGCCTGCATAATTACAGCCCCATCGTTAACATTTGATTATTGTTTATGCTCATCCCACAGTGCCGGGCATTTACGTGCACACACCAACACACACACGCAATCGCCATAAAGCTACACATGCATGAATGCACACACATTTTGCAGATGTGTGAACGCCAATCAAGATCTTTTCTGACAGGATGCACACAAAGCCACATGAGGGATGACACACACAAACACACACACACACATACACACACACACTGCGAAGCGCTTTCTGCAGGCAAGGCAGACCTTATAAATACTGTCCCACATTGTGATTTTGTTTGAGCTCCGTCTCCATGGTGCTGCTTCCTCACATGTTTATAGCGACTGCCGTTATAAATTAAAATGATCTTAACAACACTTAAGATGGGCCTTGCATGCGGGTGCAGTCAGGCAGGGACAACAGGAGAAAGACACAGAGACCTGGGCTATCCCAGGATCTAGAGAGACGAGAGACAGACAACAAGCAGAGAGAGCAGGAAGAAGACTGGGAGTAAGACCGAGAGAGTGAGGTTTGCTCCAAACAGCAAGTAAGATGAAAAGCAGCTCTTGATGGAGGTAAAAAGGGGATATTTTAGCGGCAGGTGTGTGCCCCTAGAAACCATGCATACGCGCCAGGTATGCCTGCACAGTCACGCAGCCTCCTCATCGGGAAAACTAGACACCACAGCGCTCATGTGCCCATGGGTAAAGTTACGAGCACACACGAGCAAAGTTATGAGCACACACGGGGAACATGGTTGCATGTAGGGACAGATTAAGCGTGTGTTTGTATGTGTGTGGAGAGGCGTCAGCAGATGTGTTTTGCAAAATGAAGTAAAAAAAAAAAAAAAAAAAAGTAAACGCCAACGGATGGAGATTAAAATCTAATACCATGAAAACAACCAGCCAGAGAGACACAGTCAGATACTGAGAAGCTGTTTGAGGCTGGATGGAAACACATCAATGAGAAAAGTCTGATTCATGCACCAGAGGTGTGGGGTCTTCACTCAAATGAAATTCAATTTTCTTCAGCTTTTATATAGCTTTATGTAGCTTATATTGAATCATTTACAAATGTGCACATCTACTTTGTTGTCATATCTAAGAAGCTCAATGACCTGAGTTGACTTTAGAAATTTCCTCACTTACTGTAGTCAAATAAATTATTTAAAAAAATAACCAGCAGTACTACGTGATGTACACTACTACTGTCAGAGACTTTGCCACGATGTTAATCCAGAGGTGGCTCAGCATTTAACATCATTAGGCCTGTTGTTGCAAATCAGTGAGCAGGACTGATTTATGACAATATTGGATTTGAAACACATTGATTTGTCAGATTTTTTTATTTGCTGGATTAGCCAAAAACAGACCAACTCTTTCTCAATTGATTTTCCATAAAATGTACAATATCGCAATGTACATCCATCACCCACACCAGCCCTCATGTTGGAAAATTTTAATTCACATTAATACTTACTTGAACTTGATATTGTTTCTGGAAGCTTCTTTAAAACTGCCTTTTCCTGTAGCTTTTGATTAGATTTGAATTTCTATCTGTATCAGTAACAAAACTTGCCACCTTTCAATTCATCACCACTTGTCTTTTAATGCAGCAGCGCCACTGAGACGTAAAGCAGTGAATGAAATGGAACAGGGGTTTCCCACATTAGTATAAACTGACATGTTAATTTCTTATCAGTGCTTAGCCACAGAGTTAGTTTCCACATCATTCAGCATCTGCTGAGAATCGGCAGCATGCAGGTGCAACCACTCATCAGGGTCAGACCTTAAGTGTGCTGCTGAGAGATAATGGTGAGGCAAACGCTATTGATTTATTTTCTGCCTGTCTTATGGTCTCCGCAGCCGCCAGCGATGCTCAGACCATGCTTCCTAAGCACTCTTCATCTAGCTCCCGCCGAACACCTTGACGAAAACATGTGCCCTGTTCACCCCGTTCATTGATATTTTTTGTCATTGGACAGAAAAGTGAATCGAAAAGTGATCAAGGCTCAGCGAGCAACCGTTTGTGGAGAAAATCATTCGGACCTTGTGTGGAAACACAGTTACTGTACAGAAGGTGACAGTGTGCCCAAGCTGAGGACAGTTCTCTGCCTTTATATACAAACAAGATTTAACAGAGCCAGTCAAATGGCGCAGCAGTGGTTACAGAGGGTGACGCTGAAGAGCAACTTACCCATGGCTTGTGACACAATACATTTCCAGTTAAAAGACAGTCAGACTTTACTGGCAGGGCTGCCTGTCGTCACCAAAGTCCTAATTGTCCTGCTTCACCTAACTGCTGGGTTGCAGGGTCTTGGCAGTCCATTGTAACATTGATTTAAAGCAGGGCAGTGTGAGAACCAAAGCGGTGGCAGCACAGTAAAGTGTCTGAAGAGAAAGCTCCCAGAGCAGGCAGGCACAGAGGTGTTAGGTGAGGTTTTGCAGTGAAACTTAGGGAAAGCAATGTTGATCTGTCAAGACAAATCAGGTTTGAACGTGTGCAGTGAAATCTGGCCTAACGATGTCTCTCTCTTTTTTGTCATATTGCCATATGGTGCAAACATACAGATTAGGGAGAAGATTTTTCATCAGGGATGCATCAGGGAAGTAAAAGTGTAATGTAGCATTATCAACTTAAATGTGTTTCTTTTTTTATAGAAACTGTTTCGAAATTCTGCTCTAAATTATCAAATTAATGAGCATACTGACACGTGACGCTCGCTACTTAGTTTAGCCTTTCTTTTGTTTTAAACTGGCAGGTCAAAACAATATGAAGCCAAATTTCTACTTGTGCCCATTCGGTACAACCTTCTCAACTAGTAAAGAAGTTTTCTATTAAAACATTTCAGATTTCTACGGCAATGACCTTTTAACATTTCTGTAACTACTGCACAGAAACAAATTGTGCACATAAAAGGTGTTACAGCATGAATGTTTGTATTAGTTGTCAATTAGTGCCTTCACACTGAAGTTAGCCCACCTGCTCAGCATCACTGTATACACGGAAATGTGTCAGCAGCTAAAAGGAACACGTAGCTTGAACAATATAGTCTCCTGAGGGCTTGTGGGATACACTGGCAAAAATCCCAGGAAATTAACAACCCCCCACCCACAGCATGTTGTTTAAATGAATGACTGCTACAAGAAAATGACAAGACAATTTGTCAGTATTTGTGGCTCCTGTAGTACGTCTGCAGAGTCGCCACCTCTGCAGAAATGGCCGATGCTATATATTGCAGAGAGATAGAGAGATATAATAATAAGATACACGGTAGACGAGAGCAGGGAGACTGCCTCTAGATTTTCCTGGCTGTGAAAGCAGATCTGGAGTGTTTAGATGGCTTGACAAGTCAAAATAAACCCTTCGCATTTCCCTTTGACCCTCGCAGCCAAATGCCACAGTATTCCTGGCCCGCTTCAGCGACAGTAACATTACATAAACACAGATTACTGCAGATTAGGGGGTGTCTGATCACCTATCGACAGGAGAATCAAACAGAACCGTCGTGCATGGCCTCTGACTGTGTGTGTGTGTGTGTGCGTGCGTATGTCATGTATCCTGACTTTCACCTTCACCTCCTTTTTTTACATGTTCTGCACTGTCAAGTAAATACACAACAATAGTTTGCTTCCCAATCTCATGATAATGGTGTGTGTGTGTGGAGATGTGTTTGTTCATGTCCTCTTCCTGGGTGAAAGTGAGCAGAGACGATGGACATTGGGGGGGTGAGAGGGGAAACCTGATTCCCAGTCGGCCATCCCAGAACAGACAGTCCCCTCCCTGGGGAGACACATTTTGCCCCGAAAGGAGAAATTAATACAGCAACTAACCTCGACTCTCCTTTCTCTTCAACTCACTCCTGTTCTCCGCTCCCTACCTTTCCCTCCGTGCACACACAGATCTCTTATCCCACTATGAGCGCTTCCCTCCTTTGAAGGACAAAAAGACAATGAACATGACAAAAACAGGGATGTCTTCTTTACAATTTAATCTGATGTTTCTGGACACACAGTATGCACCTGACATATCCTCCAATCTTTTGAGTTTCCTTTTAGCTTTAAACCTCGACATTAACAGGCACCTGTCCTGCTTAAGTGCCCTTGTGCAAGATACTGGATCCCTACCAGCTCCAGGGGCCGCAGTTGTGGTAGGGGACAAGCGGAAAGAGAATTTTCCTACAGGGATCGATAAGGGTATCACATTATCATTGTTATCATTCATCCGTAGCAACCAAAATCAAGCTCCCCCCTTCGCTCCTTCCTCTTCCTCCTCCTCCTTCTTCTCCTCTGCCTCGGACTTTGGTGTTGTCAGGTAGCAAGCCACTCTATGGAAAAATAAAGCCACAGAAGGGGGAGGGAAGGCAAAACGGTCAAAGCAGTTGTTGCAGAATGTGATGGGCCGCCGAAAGAAATGACAGGACACATGACATGAGGCATCCAGGCGTGCTGTGACACACCCACACAGAGTCTGGGTGTAAAAGAGGAGAGGAGACATCAAGACATTCAGAAAGGTGATAAAACAGCTGCAGGATTACACAGAAGCACGTGTACTTCGTGTGATTAGTGTCAGTTAGTAAATATTTTCCCCAATGTCAAAGTCAAACTCTCTTTTTTTCTTTTTTATCGAGGCATTTCTTCTTCAGAGTCAGTATCTGACTTTTTAATTTTTAAACAAAAGAGAACAGCAATGAAGCTTTTCGTGTATCGTGGCTTTGCCCTTACAAATGTCCTTCATATATTGTATCATACCCTTGATGAACTTTTGTCCCCACAGGAAGGACAGCAGCACAAGATCGAGACTTCTTGACTCAAAAACGACCTTCTCTGTCTCCAAAACTGTGTCTTTAAAATCTCAAGAAAACAAATCAGCCAAAATCTTGTTCTCCGAGTTTCTGACCAATCCAGTTAGCCTGGCCTTAATCTCATTAGCAGCTCGACTGGATGCTGGTTCCTCCTTCACTAAAATCAAAGGAAATGCCTCAGATGCTCTATCAAAGAAGCATTACCGGGGGCTGCACTGTTGGTCCAACTCTACAGCAGAATCTAAATACAGAAGATCCTCTAAGGTTTCTGAGTAAATTTAAGAGCTCTCGAGGCACAAATTCATACCAATGTAGTTTAAAAATAAGATCAACGGGTTTAGGGTAATACCAACTTCTAAACATTAGCTGACTTGGTTTTATAAAGGTGTAAAAATTCTGCTTATTTTACTGATCAAAGACTAAAATGTAGTCAGCTCAAACTACAAAAGTATTCCAATTCATATCAACGAAGAAGAGAAAAAATATAAATTGTCATATTTGAGAGGCTGAAAAAAAGCAAATGTTTGGCATTTTTTGCTTAAAATACACAAAAAATGATTCATCAGTTATCAAAATATTAAACACAACTATATTTTGTGTTAATCAACACATCAGTTTAGCAACTTATCACTCGACTTACAAACTTGTATCTTGTGCATGTGAGCATTATTACTTATATATCTATTTTCATCCTTCGCATTTTTCACAAACTGCACAAACACTCTTCTGCACAAACACAGACCAGCCAATCAGGACAGAGAGGAAGAGAGGGGAAGAGATAGAGAGGCAGCAAGGAAGGGGAAGTCAATTAGACAGGGCAGTGCAGCAAATGAGAGATGATATTCCTACTCAGGAGGAAAGAAAAGGAGGGAATGACGGAGGGGAGAGAGAGTGACGGAAAGCAAAGGCATTTGGGCCACAAAGGATTTTTAATGGAGCAGAATTTACACAACCTGCTGAGGTGAACAGATAAAAAAAAACAGCAGCGGTAAATGAACAACAAGCATGCAATCTGCAGTCCTGAGTAGGTTAAAAACCATACACAAAGTGCAGAGTGGCTTTCTCCCTTCACTATTTTATGGTGCCACTTCCCTCTCCACGCCACCCGTCTTTCTCTCTTACTTAGTCATCAACTAAAACACTGACTAAAAATGCAAACAACAAAACAAAAAAGCTATTTTCTTACTCAGACCATTAATAATAAAAAAAAAAAAAAAAAAAAAGGTCCCAAGGATGCCGGAGGGAATGGTGGCGGCAATTTTAGTGGATTTTGTGTCGCGTGGTTGAAAAAGACGACCAGACTATTTCCATGACCCAGGTGAGAAAGTAGATTAGCTGGCTCGGACCGGGTTCAGAGGAAGAGAAAAACTGCAAGGATAGACAGATAGAGGGAACACATTCAATCAACAAGCCGTCCGAGCTAAATGAGTTTAATAATGTCAGAAAGGCAATTCACCTTTAATGAAAAGCTTGCAAGCGGCATTCTGTGTACAGCACTGTTAGCACAAAAGATGTGTGAGGAATTATCCACAGCCATAAATATATATATTTCTGAAAGCCTCTCGACCGAACCGTCAGTGGAGAGGTTATTGAGAGCATTAGGCTGCGAGTCCTGTTGTGGGTATCTCCCTACACATCTATAAATAATGTGGCTTTAGGCTCAAGTTTTCAAAAATAGACACCATCACTGATGCTTGTGCCATAAAAGGTTAAAGTGAAGGGATTCCCATGCACCATTGGCACCAAAGCGTTTATCTGGAAAACATGTGTCCAACATGATCCATGATGAAGTTTGCTTGTGAAGCTACAGTTTCAAATCAAAGAGAGGGGGAGAGAAAGAAACCAGCACCTGCTTCCCCATCAGACTAATACGTAGAATAATACATAATAAACAATGCATTATTAAAGGCTGCAACGGTCTTGCAAGCAAAGTGTTCTCTCATACGCTCAGTTATTGCAGAGGCAGGTGTATTGTTTAAGTCTGCATCCAAATGTGCAGCGTGCAGGACAGACATCTCGAAGAGGGACCGGTATTGAATAAAGCTGCGTGACTCACAGAAGAGAAATTTAATACAGAATGGCCAAAATCGAACCAGTAGAGGCCAAGATATCCCCGCTTTTAGTCATTAGTATGAATAAAGCTCTGCCGTCACTTGATCTTACTCATTCTATAATGCAACTCGATAATGTCTTTTCGTCAGATCCTTCCTCCCTGGTAAACTCCACACCTTCAGTTTGTGACGCAGGCCTCCAGGAGAACGCCCTCCCAAGAAAAACATTTCAGCAAACACCTCAAAACAACTACAGTTACATCCAAGTGACAAAAATACCTCAGGAGACTGTAAAACTTGTTATAGAGGGGTTAGGGTTAGGGGTGACAAAGTTTACGTAGGGGGTTGGTCGGGGTGAATGAACGGGTCAACAAAACATTGCCCTAATGCCTTAACCGTCGTGGGGTCATTTTTTTGTGAATAAACCCAAGCCAAACTATTTTTTAACTGTGATCTGTAACAATTTTGGGAGGACCTGACAAATGATGTCTTCCTGATAACCCTGATCATATCACGATGACATCAAGCTCGTCCACGGCAACAGAGGACATAATATGAGTGTTTTCACAGGCTGAGTAGGGATAAATCACGACCATGTGGCTGATTCAGAAGTGTTAAATTCATGGTGTTGATCTTTAATGTGAGCAAAGCCAACAGACGGACAGCTGCGTGATATTCTCAAGAACAAATCTGCTAAACTCTCAATTACCCAGGCGGGGTAAGTGCGGAGCTCCTCATAAAAGAACTACCTGTAAAGACATTTCTCTCGAACCCATGAGTACAGATGATACCGCTCAAGCTCAGGTCTAAAAACTCCACGTTATAATTTTGCTCCACGTCTCTGCCCCTCCTTTGTAAGACATCAATTATACATAACTGGTATATTTTCACCCTCCTTAGGGCCAATCAATCACTCCAGCTGGTCAGAGCTCGGTCTTGACTGCGTCCCCTGTCTGTCCACATGCGCCGTTACTGTATTTTCAGGATGGGGTCCAGGAGAAGGCTGCACAGAGCCGGAAGACGAACATGAAACCTGGAAGCCACGGCCGAGATTGAGGCATGACACAGCATCTTGGATTTCGACAGCACTGGTTGTAGAATGACCCAGTCTGATTTTAGATCGGAGTTCCACAGCCCCAAAGGACCTCCTGCCGGGATGAATTACTGTAGGCAAAGCGGGCGGCCTCGTCTGATGTCTATATGTGGCACTGCCTGTGGTGGAAATGCATAAGAGGTCAAAGGTGAGGGGAAACACTGAAATCGATCCCCCTGAAGGTTGCTGGTCATCTGCCAAACTCATAGGGCAGGTTTATGGAAGCTCTGCATGCATAAACATACACACACACGCTCACACAGATGACAGCATATATAGAGGAGCTGACGCGATTAGTTGATCGGTTGATTCGTTCAGTTTTGATAAATGAGTTATTCATTTAAGTCCAAGCATCATTCTCTGTTTAATATCAATACAAACTTAAAATCATTGTGTTTTGAACTGGTTCGTTCTACAATAAAAGATATCTGAAAAAGGTCACCCAGTCTACTTTCACATGTTTTATACAGTAAACAGTTCCTTAAAAAAACAATATAACACATTAATCCGTAATGAAAATCATCATCAATCATTGGCAGTCTCCTCAAACCACACACCAACGCTGTTTACACGTCAAGTACAATGAAATGAAGTATGTGTCTTAACGATTCAGATTCGTGGAAACCCGCACACTGTTGTTTGTACAAACTTTTAACAGACTTGACCAGCTCAGACAGCAGAGCATCCCTCCTGCTGACATTGTAGTTTTACTACAGGTGAGACAAAGAGAGGTGACAAAGAGGTCTTGAGCTTTTACGGTGAGTGAGCGTAGACACCATTACCAGACCAGCGGCACTTAGGATCTCAAACGCACCAGCTGAACCAGAACCTGCAGGAACCTGCAGCGTCGTCTGAGCAACGGGTGAGGTTGGTGAATAGAGGAATTCTTAGAAGCCGGACTTTTTTCACGGATCCACAAATGTTTCCGGGAACACTATTGTCCCTTTTAACAAGCACCTCTCCCTATTTTCTTGGCAGTGAAAACAAGACTTTCTTCCAAACCTTTTTTCATCCAACCAATGCCAGCTTTCTGAGCGGAGAGGAGAGGAGGAACTCAGTGCCAGCTCTGAATTGGCATACAGCTGTTACACTTGCAGGAGAGAGTGTCTGAAGAAGAGTCTCATCCACAGGAGGGCTGACATACAGATGTGAAGAAGTTTACAATAATGTAACCTGAGCCGTTAAGAAGGCAGGATGTTAACAGTTATCCAAGACCTTTATCTGAAGGCGCATCTTATGTGCAGCTGTGACAGCAACAAGGCGGGTGGAGGAGTGTGGTGGGACTTAAGTGGGTGCCTGTGGAGAGACATTACAGTGGAGAGCTACTTCGCCCTTTTTTTTCTATACCCACTCCACCACACACCTGCGAGGAGAGGCTGTCTAGAAGCAATGCATCTGTTACAGCGTCCCTCATTACAATACAGGGCTAATTAAAGGATCAAGGGAAGTTGGTGCAACGCCCTACACAGCAGTGTATGGCTCTATTTAATTACAATAGATCAACGCCGCCTTAATTGAGCTTGATTGCGCAGTGAATTTTCCCCACACATGGTACAGCTCTCAGCATGGAGAGCATTTCACATGTAATTAATCAAAATAAATGCACAGCTCAGGTTGATACACTATCATGGGAATGATGCACTCAGCATATGGGCACCCATCATACATCACGTCAAAGCGCAAGGACTTTCTTTTAAAAGCTTTGTAAGATTTTTAGTCTCAGATACAGTTTGCAAGCATAAAACAGGCCATCAAGGAGTCGCTCACTTCTAAAGTCAGTCCGGCTCCGTCTTTGTGGCCGTGGCATCTGAAACATGATCCGGGCACCTCAGAGTGCCTGCCCTGCCTTCGCTGACAGAGATATAACAACAATGGCAAAGCTGCCACCCAGTAATGTCAAGCAGAATGTCACCCGTAACTACCCTGCAAAGGCCATCGCTCTCAACAAGAAAAGGATCAGGGTGGAGGCGGCGCACAACATGTAGTCCTGTGCGTGCTGCAAAAACATGTCTCCAGTCCCACGGGGGGGTGGTTGAGAAGGAATGAGACAGGGGAAGTGAAAGAGGTAGAGGACAGAGTGGGACAATCTGTGCTCACCAGTGTGCCAACAGTACATGATGAGAACACGTATGGGAATCGTGGCTCTGCAGCGGGATTTCCCTCTGTTATAAACACATGATGGCATTGGCAGGGAGGCTGCTGCACTTGTCTAAACAATGACACGGAAAGCTCGGCCAGGTCCAAGGAGCTCCCACAGTTAATGCTCGGTCCACTATGTGCCAGACGCAGCTGGAGGACAGCTGCTGGAGCACAACTGTCCTGGGCTTCACTTAGAAAGCGGCTGAAATATACAGACACACTTAGGAAAGGGTAAATATTCACTGAGTGAACTTTGACTTTTAATGAGACGCTTAAGCCGACAAGTCAAGCCAAGCTGTCTGATTATTTTTTAGTTATCAGAGAGGTTGAATTCAAATCTGAAACATGGCCATTTCAACTAAATGACAATTTGTTTTGGACAAATTAGTGCTGTAATGTTTCACATATTAGTCCTGAGCTGTTCTGTCAGAGGGGAGCAGCCAACCCTACCAGTGAGCTCATACTTTTCCAGTGTTTACATGTTGTTTACATTATAGAGCATATGGCACAGGGGTACTTTAAAGCCCTGACAGAACACCATCAACAGTACAGTTGCTTTACTTTGAGCTCTGTGATTAGTGCATGTGTGTAATTGGTGAGATTATTCTTCATCTGGTTAAGAAGGTGTCATGTAGTTGGTTCAATTCACTTCTGCATTATTTAGTTCAGGTGTTGTTGTTTTTGGTGTTGTTTTTGACTTGCTGTCATTACAAACATTTACAGTGCATCTTCCACACCTGGCCATTATTTAAACTCAAGCAAAAAAAAGTAAGAAATAAAGAAACATACTGCAAAGTCGTTCATTTAAAGGCATGACTATCCGCAGGCATAAAAATATATTTATAAGAGGATTTAGATTTTTTTTTTATTCCAATTACCCCCTGTGGATTTGGACAAATTCAATCTAATATCCAAAGTCCTCCTGATGATTTAATCAGACGGAGACAGGGGGAAATTGAACAGAAGACCCCGTGTTGTGATGATGTATGGCATATGACCGCGCTAATTGCCGCATAAGCAACTCTGCCCGGTTAATTGGAAAATTCATCAAATGACTGGCTGGCTGTAAACCGATCAGAGCACATGACTGCGAACAAGTCTGCCGTGGCTTCGCTCACCAACTTTGTGAGACTTTTAAAAGTTGTTACTGGACAAGACGAGGCTGGAAGAAGTAACCAAATGTGGAGTTTAGAAACACACACACACACACACACACACACACAGAGATCAAAGATCAAACACTTACATGAACGCATGGTAGATGAATGCGCATCCTCTCGGTCTCTCCAGCACGTTGTACAGGCAGTTTTGCAACTTTCTGAAGCGTTTGCTGGAGGCGGACGAGTTGGCCCGGGGTCCGGGCGGGCCGGGCAGCGGGGTGCCCAGCAGCCCGGTGCGGTGGGACGGGTGTCCGCGCTCCGGGGTGGACGGCTCGCTCCTCTCCATGTGAACGGCGGTGAGAGCCACGAACTCGACCCGCCTGTCGTCGCTCGGGGCCGGGGGCACCAGCATCCGGATGCCGCCGTTGTTTGACGGGCTTCCTAACATGATCGGGCCCGGGTCTAAACTACGATCTGACGCTTTGTTCTCTCACTGGCTCGTCCTCGGGAGCGCAGCGCAAAGTTTGGGCCAAGTCATAGTCCGGTCTGTCTCGGCTTTAAAAAGTGGACTACAACTTAGTCTGCCGATCAAAACACGCGAGCAGATGTCATCCCTGCCGCGCTTCAGTCTCGGGTTGCTCGCTTCTGACTGCTGTGAAAGTTATCTGTAAATCAAGTCACCGCTAAAGAAAAGATGCACGGTAAAGGGACAAGTGCGCCGCGCCGAGCCGTGACCTTCAGAGATCATCGTTCAGATGTGGGCGCAGAGAAGTGGCTACACGTGCACCAAACTCCGAGAAAACAACCAATCTGAGCCGCTAACGACCTGCCATCACTTTGCAGACATGACCTGTCACCATAAAGACGCTTTGGACGCGCAGAAACAAGGCTGCGGAGGAGGCTCTCCAAAGCGACTACATCCGACCTGCGCGCTTTCGCCAACTTGATCTGTCCCTTTAGTTTTTAATTGGCAGAGCGAGTCTCGCCTGCACGGCAACATCAGCCCGCTCTCCCCTCCCCTGCGCGTCTCTCCGCTCCGGCAGGCGGGGCGGAGCGCGCACCGGTGAGAGGACCATCAGCGTGATGTCAAGAGGCGCAGCCGGCCGTGAACTCTGAAAAGTCTGCAGAAAGGCCAAAACAAAACGCCTCCCGATGCTTGCATCCGGTTTGTGAAGCGCTTACAGAGACGAAACCAGCCTCTGTCTCTGGTGAGTTTGGGGGGGGAGGGCTGCGCGCACTGCGAGCAATGATGGGAGGTTTCCGTGAGGCTCTGATAAGAAAAACTGTTTGTGCATTTGTGCCTTAATGCTGCCTGATGTATTATAATATGTATAAAATCGTTTTTAAGTATCCAAAGTGTCCCAGATACACTCTTTAAGCTTTCCAAAACACCTTTTAATGATCAGGGATTGAAAAAGTTTCCCTTGTGTCTCATTTTCAATGAAAATGTCACTTGTGCTTTTTATGGGTGGGGAGGAGGGGGGCTTCAATCCATGGCTACAAGCATTTGGGAACAGCAGAGACAGGTGCTGGGGGACACAGCGACACCGACCACAGCCTCCTCCTGGATGAACAGAGCTTTCTAAATCTATGACTGTGACACAAACACACACACACACTGTGGGGGGTGGGGTAGGGGGGGGCTTGTGGTTACAGCACAAATACTGGGGGTTATGGAGCACAGGGCCCTTTGGAGAGATCACCTGTTAGAGGGCCTCCAAGGAATGCATTGTGAGGTGGTCCCCAAACTCCCGATGGTCTCAGTGCATCATCCGAGCACCAAGAGTGACACCAGCGAGGCTAAAATAATTCAGAGTGATGTGTTCCTTTGAGGTAATACGTCTAAAACAGAAGCACCGGGTTAAATGTAAACCTGGAGGTGCTGGAGGTTAAATTCCTGAGGAGACAACGAAGTTTGGCCTCCTTAAACAAAGAACAACAAATCTGCTCTCCTTCATCGCTCACATCTCTGGGCCCCACTCGAATGAATCATTCCTCACTCACAACACAACTGGGAAATTTATTTTATTTGAAGGTTATACCCGGTTAAAAATGCACACTCAAAATGTAGCAGAGAAGCTGTCCATCGGACCACGGGCAAAAGCGTTAAGCGTGAAAGTGTTAACAACAGCAGCAGAGGCAGGTTACTTATGCAAACTATGTGTGTTCCCGTCCATCGTGGCAGCTGCAGTTTATGGAACATGCAGGTCTGTGTGATGGCGTGTGGGAATGCGGCTGGAGTTTCTCACAAGTCACAAATCTAGACATTATTCCCAGGGCCCAGTCCCATTACATAACTTAACATTGCTAATCCCTGACTCTTTACTTAGCATCACACATACAGACTGATGGACTGACTGACGCCTGCAGAATGGAGTGAACTGTTGACAGCTGTGTTTCTCACAGCAACGACTTAATACAGACCGGGGACTGGTTAACATGACCAATATTTAAGTCCAACACTTAAATATTCTTAAGTAACTAGATATTCATTTCTGGGGATATTTTTTTTTTTCAAATTAACAGCAATTATTTAGTTTGCGAGATAAGATAAATGTTGTTAATCTCACACAGGTGTCACATGTCAAAATGTCTGGCTGCAGTGAAAAATGTCCATCACTGTATCCCAGGGCCCAATTTAATTTGTTCAAATGTCTTGTTTTCTTATACCAACAGTCCAAAACCAGAAATGAATCTCAATTTACCATAAAATAAAACAGAAAAAAGCATGAGATCCACACATTTGAGAAGCTGGAAACATGCAAAGTTTGACATTTTTGTTTGAAACGATGAATCGATCCCCTAAATTGTTGCAGATGCAGGATATTTACATCAGTGACGCCAAACTGATCAATCTAATGATTGTTCCGGCTCATCAGACTTGACTACTACTGCAGGAAGCAGAGTATGCCAAAGTCCCAGATGCATGAACTTAAAGGGGTAATCCCTGATACAGAGGTTAACAAAAGTGTCGCTTCTTGACCTCTTGATTACTGCGCACATCTCTGATTCTTTTACACAATAAAAAAACATAGTTCAGTCTGATTATCAGGATATTATCAAACCAACACCAAACTTCAAATCACATTATTCAAACCACAATCAAAATGATTGTTGGTTGTGGTTCCAGACAACGACTGACTCCACCTCACTCGATATCTACTGCTGCTCAGAGGTTGTTCATTTCAGGAGCATTTAGAAATATCGGAGTAAAGCAGATTTACATTTTGGATTATGATCAGTTGAGAAGCAAACAAACTGCTGATATGTAATCTATAAACAAAACTCTCGACCTATGAGTGAATTCAGGCCCAGTTGAAAAAAAATGAGGGACTGGGCCTTTAAGTGAAGGTGTATATTTCTGCCTTCTTAGAATAGTAATGTAGATGTAAATGACAGAAAGATAAAGGACAGAAGATCTAATTTGGGAAGGAGGTCATCCAACAGTGGAGTCTTGTGGAGCCCAAGCACACCCTGATGAGGAGGAGGAGGCACTACATAAACATCAACACAACGGCATCCTGTACTGGGAATCTCCCACTACAACCTCTCTTTCTGTTAGCTTGGTTTCCTCTCCTCCTCTCCGTCTTTCAGCAGTCCAAACCAGGCCAAGGGTTGAGGGTGGGGGGGTGACGAAGTAAGAAGGTGTCAACGGACAGGCCGGCCCTGCTCGTACAGAGGCTAAACCACGCGCCCACCCCCAGCGCTGCTCTCATCCAGTAATCAACACTTTGAGTTGGGCTGAGTATCCGACGCGGCCTCTGGGATAAAGTCTGCCCCAGCCACCCCCCCCACCCCTACCCGTGACAACGCACAACAGCTGAGCAAGGTCAGACTGTAAAATCTGAATGTGGAACGGGCGGTAGGAAGCACAAGTGTACACAAGGAAGGGCTCGCACAGCCGTACACTCAGATTGTAATGTCTCGTCATGTCTGTTAAGTTTCCATGTCTGTCATGTTTCTGTTTCCTGTTCTGGCGTGTCTGTTTTATTTTGAAAGACTCGTGTCAGATCCCTTGACTTCGTGCCCTTGTGTGTTTCCGGCCTGTGTGTGATTGTCTGTCCCGCCCTGATTGTTTCCACCTGTTCCCCATGTGTATATATTGTCTGCGTTTCCCCTGTCTTGTTGCCAGATTGTAGCAAAACCTTGTGTGAGTTAATGTGTTCGTGATTCATGTGTTGTACGATTCAGCCATTTGTCACGCCAAGAACCAAGATTGCTTGGATTCACCTTGTAAGACTCTCTTTATTAAAACTTTTAAACTAGTACTACTGTCTTGTGTCCTGCATTTCGGGTCCACCTGCTCTGTAGCCAATCTGTAACACAGATTTGGGGTGAAAGTTGGGGATGACCCAGAAGCGGACAGCAGGGCCCCGCGTTAGGAGGCGGCTGTTCCCCCCTCACACGCCCACCATTCTCCCCTCTCTTTGTTTTTCCACTGCACTCCACACTCACAAGCATTTCGCTCACGCCCCGCAGAGCCCAGCTGAGCTCCGGGAGTCGACAGCCACTCAGGGAATCTATGGGAACTTAAAAATACTCACATCAGCAATTGTGCGCTACACATAGTACAGTGAAAGCTCGCTCCGTCCCACACCCCCACCAACCTTTTATTCTGTGCACTTCTGACGTTTCCTTACACCGCTTAATGGCTTTCCCAGACCACACTCTTGTTTTCCTTTATTTAATCTCATTCTCCTCTCCTCTTTTATCTGTTTCCTCCTCTTTAAACCAGTTTTTTTTTTCTAAATGGAAATGGAACCACAGGGGGAGAGAAGGAAGTGGGAGCAGATTAATTGTTGATATACTGTCTGTTGTGTTTGATTAATGTTGTTTGGTTGTATTCTCTGGAGAGATCAAGCGTGCTGTGTTTGAAGCAAGAACCTCTGCTGACGAGCACACTCCAATCATCATCCAGACGCAGTAAAAATGTCGACTAATGTGAGGGGTTTTTTTTCCTAAATGAATCAATATGACAATTTTCTATTCTCAAACATAAGTATCGTAAGTGTTAGTCACTGGATCCAGCCACTGAGTCAGGAAATGACAGCAGTTTGGGTAGAGACCTCGCTCAGTGGCCCATTCATGACCAGTCAAAAGCTTCTTTGTAGCTTACTACCACTCTTGGTGCTTTAAAAGCAGTGACTGACTGAGAACGCTCCTGCTCAGAGTGCAGCGTGTTACTGACGCACCATTCAGCGGGGTGGAGGGGACTGTGGATGCAGACACTACCTCACTTCGGTCAGGCAAAAGCAAACCTAACCCATGAAACTCAGAGCTCTAAAAAGGTTTTTGGAAACACACATTGAGTAGCAAAGTAGAAAGTGTTATAACTTGCCTGGTTTCAAAACACGGAGGTCAGATGACTCACTTTGGTCCCCGAGATTTAAAAGGTCAAGGTCTGCAGGCTCCTGTCTATTAAACGAGGCTACATAAGAAATCAAAATATGATCACTAGGACACATCAAACATCTCAGGTTTATCAGTGAAGTTTGGCATTGTTTGCCGAAGGAAAAGCCAAAATATTTCATGAGTATGAACAAGCTGCAACAACTACAGTTGAAGTTTTTCAGAGGGATTAACCTGGGGTGGTCTTTGCGTTTTGGGCACAATGTTTCTCAGTTGTTCTGTTTTAACCTGAATGATTTGGACGGTGATGAATTAAGAGGGCAATTATCGAACTGTTAGGCCCACTTTCAAGTCTCCATGTCAGCAGCAGAAGTGCTGATGAAAGTTGAAAGTGCTAAAATGATGAGAATGAGAATGAGAATGATGAAGAAGAATGATGAGAACAGAGTGTATGTTACTCAATGTGCAAAGAATATAGTTAGCTTCAGATTTAATGGAAATTAATTCAAACTCAAGCACTTTGTGCCTTTTGTCATAGGAACTGACAGTATCCTCATTCTGAATGAATACACAGACTTAATTTCTTTTTTAATACTAGGAACAAATCATGTAATTATCTCATAAACATAGTGTGTTTTTTTTTTTAAACTTCATTTAGCAATTTTTATCAACAGGCAAACAACATACAAACGGAGACACAAAAAGAAATGTATCCCCCCACCCCCCACCCCAAAGGCTCCCAAACAATAACGAAAACTAAACAAACAGAAAAATACAAAAACACATACAAACATAGTCAGACAGGAACCCCTCATCACATGCAGGGTGGACCGACATCCCGAGCATGCCACAAGCAGTTGCAACTATCCAATACAACCAGCGCCGAAGATGCGTCATTTAAAGGGAAAACCTTCTACAAATTCTATAAAGGGACTCCAGGTCAGGGTGAAGTTTCTGCATGGCTTTACATATCTTGTATCTCAGTTTCCCTAAAGGTACAAAAGATACCTTCTCAACCACTGCAGAAATGACGGGGTTGAATTTGATTTCCAATTAAAAAGTATAAGTCTGCGTGCCAGCAGGGAAGCAAATGCCAGAGCATTTGTTTGTAAATTTGAGACTTTGCAGCCTGGGGGTGGAACGCCAAAAATAGCTGTGTGATCGTCAGGTGCTATAGTCTGACCACAGATTTTGGAAAATACATTAAATATCTGTCTCTAATAGTCGTTGAGAGAGGTGCATGACCAGAACATGTGTCCTATTGTGGCGGGGACAACCAGGATCTGCAGTGGGAAAGAGTTTGGACAATTTATCCCTTGAATAGTGGGATAGTATACCATGGCGTATACACAATGATGAGGAATGAATACGTTCTAGACTACATTGCCACATATCTTAAGAAAGCTCAACCCAAACCGGTCCCAAATCTTTTTCCCATGCCATTTTGGTTTTATCCCATGATATTGGTTTCAAATCCCTTATCATATTGTAAATTACAGATACACGTTTCTTCTCATAAGGATCCAGTTCTAGAATTGCATCCAAATGATTCTTAGGTGGTATGAAAGGAAATGAGGGAAACTTTTCTCTGATAAAGCTACGTATCTGAAAAAGCCTCAAAATAATGCGATCTGGGTATATTGTGGGTCATTTTCAAGTGTTTCAAATGAGATAAACATGTTATCATAGTATAAATCGCAGAAGAATATCAACCCATTTCTGTGCCAATATTGAAATGCATTGTCGAACCCGAATGGAAGAAAGAAATGGTTATTTGCTACTGGGAAATACCTGCTATACTGCTTTAAATCAAAATATCTCCTAAACTGTAACCATATCCTAAGTGAGAAGTGGATACACTTGAATTTATTTCCCCTACATGGGTGCCGTTCTGTTGCTGACCCTGCACTCTGAGCTCCTCGTGAAGGGAGATAAGCGATAACAGAATTTCACTACATGGATCACTGAACTGCCACATTGTTCTTACACAACACTGAAATGACAGGACCTGGGAAAAGCTCACATTATGGTTTGACTGTGATTAAAAGAAACGCTCCCAACACCTCAGCAAGAGAGGAAGGAGGATCAAACACAAATCCCATCTAAGTGGATGTCCACTCCTGTTATGGGTTTATCCCAAACTTGGTGAGACCAACCGGTGCTGTGGCCCAATCACAAGGTCCAGACTGCGGCCAAGGCAGTCGGCCTCAGTTCATCTGACCAAGGTTGGCTTGATCTGACCACACGAACTGGCCAAGAAAAATACCACCAGACAATCCTTTTCATGCTTGACTTAAGCTCAAACATTCTCACAATCCTCGCTGCTCTTATTAGAAAGAGCCGAGCATGAGTCTGCACTCATTAATGCAGTTATTGTTCGGCGATTAAGTCGATTAAGAAAGGGCCCTCCGGTTTGACTAACGTTTACTTGTGGCTCTGACTACCGCGGCTTAACCAGACAACTGTGAAGTTAGCGGCCACTTTTAGGTGCATGTGCGGGGCGATTTATTTTCCACACAGCTGGAAACGAACGCACGCACTTCAAAGTAATACTTGCAACTTTTGAGCTTTGACTGTCACAATGTTGACACGATGTTGAATGTGAGAGCTTTTACTGGGTGTAAAGTGGGACATTATGAGCGCCCTGCATCTACTTCATTTTCTCTTCCACCATAATTACTTCTCTTCCTTTTAAGATTTAGGTCGGATAAGGAATGCAGTCTGATCTCGCTGAGCAGTCTCCAGCCAAATAACTCGTGACTCTATTGTTAACCGCTTGCCCGTTGTAGCACATGAAGCTTTTCCAGCACTCGAGGAGGGCGGCAGAAATAAGATTAGTGGTGTTCATATTGTCTGGTTTGGGTACAATGTTGGTAAATATTGGGTAGTTTGTCTATGTTCCTTAAACAATGCTCCTGGTAAAAAAGCGTTAACCTTTGTTAACAATAAATCAGGTGCCCTAATACAGCACATAAGCAGCACTGACAGTTTGTTAGATCAGTGCTGCCCCCCTACGGCCATTTGGGAAAACAGCAAGCCCCACACCAAAACACTTGCACCATTAAAAATCACACTTTTGAATATTTAAATAAATTTTGTCCTATTATAGGACTTCAACTTCACACCTATTAGATAAAAGTTAGTATAAAAGCAACAAAGGGGCTCTTGTGATCTTGTGGTCTACTTGGGAATACAGTAGGGAGGTGACTGAGTTGGTTCAAGTCTTATCTCTTGGTGTGTTGTTGCATTTCTCTCCTGTCCCTGTTTACAGTCCACACACTAGTAAGGTGCATAATTCACCCAAAATGAAACAATGACAACAAAGAGTAGCACCCAATGACACACACTCAACAAAATACTATGGAAACACGACTCTTAGACAAGTTATGGTTTTTATTTTTTTCTCACAAACAAAGTTTGTTTACAAAAAGGAACGTCAAAAATAAAATTGTACCTATCTATTGCATGTCATGCTGGCAATTTGAACTACATGCAAAAACAATAATAATAAGAACATTGATAATAATCATTACTGTACAAAAAATATGATGGGAAAGATATGAGGGCAAACATCTAAAAAAAAACAAAAACACTTGTATTGGGGAAAAAAAAAAAGAGTTCTATAAAAAAAGGGTGCTTTTTTTTTTTTTTTGCTCCAGACGGAGTCATGTGTTTTTACATGAGACTTAAACCAGGGCACAAGACTCCAAAACCACCCAGATAGAGAGGATTGTGTGAAACTAGAGTCAGAGAAGATATACCCCGCTCTAAAGACAGACGGGTGGAGATAGAGTGAATAAAAGAAACAAAATGAAAGAGTTAAGATGATAATGGCGTGTGTGCTTGACATAAAAGCACACACTCACACAAAATCACGGACACAGTTAACCTATACAGTTTTGGAGCCTTTACAACATAAAGTCATGCTTCATCGACAATGTGGAGAACAACACAAAAGAGAAACTACATGAAATCGTCATTGAACCTTACATCCTCTTCTCGAGATCCCTTAGATTGACTTGCTGTAAAAAGTGATATCTGAGGTATATGGCTTCATTTCATCCACCAACTACGCGAAAAACAATAAAGAGGGTATGATTCATGGGGTGAAGAATCCCATGGCTACCTTCAACCACAGACATGCCTGGAGCAGGTCATGTAGACAGAGGCCGACGCTCTTTAAATTTACTTCCAAATGGAGAGCAAAGAGGAAGGCGTCATAAATAAAGTACACACTTTTTTATGTTTCGAAAATATTTGAAGTTTGGACACGAGGACTAGAGTGGGCCTTTTGTCACTGAAAATGGCAGTGGATGCATATTATCTCTACAGTTGTGGGTGACAGCAGTAGAGGAAGTGTCTAAGCATGGGTGCAACTGAACATTTGATTGTGAGAGAGTCAATCAGTGTCCCTTTGTTTTTTGTTAATTTTTAAATCCAGTGTTCTATTTTTTTTTTTTTTTTTTTGAAAGAGCGCGTTGCAAGATTTCGGTCCCTCGTCTATATGGCTATATGAGCAGTGCTTAAAATTAAGGTTGTCAAGCCGTCCTCTGTCGAAGTCGGTGGCATCACATGGGCTGGTATGCTTGGGTTTTTTTGTGTGTGGAGAAAAGGTTTCCTGCTGGGGCTCAGTCGGTGCTGACCTGCGTGACCTGTGCGTCAGCTGTCTGGTTAGTGGACTGAATGAACATTGGTTGGGTCAGCTCCTGTCCTGCTGGCATTGTCACCTGCTGAATCTGATACAACTGCTGTAAAACAGAGAGACAGACAGGCTGAAGGTCTGCGTGCGTTTTAATTTTAATGGGATGACGTCCAAATACACGGTTTTATGTTTTGCATTTTTGTCTAATTCTTTATGAGACATTTTGTGTTTTCCATCTGATGTTATTTGTCTGTAACGTTTGACCTCAATGAAGCTTTAGTAATGCTAATAAGCCAGAAACAAGGACAGTGAGTCTGGTCTATTTAACAATAAAAATATACATAATTCAATATTTATTGTCTGTTTACATGTGAGATATACCAGATATATTCATTGCATTAGTTACCTGTCCATCAGTAAACTGGTTGAATTGCTGCTGTCCTTGCTGTACTTCTGTCTGCGTGATCTGAAAACAAAACAAGGTCAATTAAGTTAACAACTGAACAATGTAAATGCTTTCATTTCGGACAATTAGTTGTTGTCATCGTGAATACCTGCTGAGTGTTGGCAAGAGTCCTGAATTTGTCCTTGGACCACTTGCGCTCCGGACACAGGCTGGGCTAGACGGATGTATTGTAGCTGGCCCGTGTTAAGCTGCACCTACACTCAACCAACACAAGGGGGAGACAAAGTTTGGTTTAGAGCAAAGGTCATTGGTAAGCAGAGGTCACAGCCATTTTCCTACTTCGGACAACAGCAGCGGGAATCATTCATGTTCCCCTGGTGGATTGTTAACTTGTTTGCTTGATGATTCCTATCAAACAGTGAAGGATGGATAGTTCAATCAAATACCATGTTTATACAGGACTGTAACGACTCGCAGAAACCATTTTGTCTCTTGTAACCTGCGCCTATCCATTCCTCACCCTCGTTCAATTCCCTCTTTATTCTCTGCTTGAGCTTCTTTGCACCCATCATCCACTCCTGTCCTTGTTCCCATCGCCTTACTTTTTCCAGTTTGATGCCATTTCTTACCGGGATTTGTTGGATCTCTCCTGTATTGGTGATGATCTGCTGCATGACCTGCATGGTTTGGCCCTGAGCTTGAGCTGTCTGAGCTTGACCCTGGGCTGCCGCGGCTTGGACAATCTGCACCTGTTGGCCTTCGCTCACCTGCATGGCCACAGGCGCACTCTGATGGAAGAGGAAGAGGCGAGAGAACAAGAAAGATGAAAGCAGAAAGAGAGACAGACAGAAGGAGACAGAGACAGTAACACATTAGTTGATGAACAAGAGGACATGTGGTTTATAATTGACACAAAGCAAAGAACCAGGAAATCACTAACTTCCCTGCAGTAAGAACGGGCATCACAAAGTTTAAACATACATTTTAAAACTGTTAAAATATCATCAGGCAGCTACAAAAGATGGTGGGACGTGAGGTGACAACGCACTTTTCGACACCTCTCTGTCTCGTCTGTCTGTCACGCTATCTAGGAAAAGCCACCTGATCTCATGCTGCAGTCACCCCTACAGACATCAGTCATCTGAACAGGACAGCGCTTGCAGGCAGCAGTCATCCACAAGGCCCCTGTGCGTGTGGTCAGTCAACAGAGAAATGCATGTGTGCATGTGTGTTTACCGTGATGGGTGTGCCCTGTGATTGCACCTGCACCTGCTGTAACTGCTGCATGGTGGCACCTTGCAGCATCTGATTGGCCGACAGAATAGAATGAGAAAATGAGAGAAAGACACACAGTGAGAAAGCAGCAACTTAACACATGTATGTAAGCATGTGTGGAGTGTATGCGCAGAAAGCTTCAGTGTTAGAGCAGCAAATAGTGGCATATAAGCGGCAAATGATATTTAATGACATGTTTGTAAATGATAAAGAAGCTGAGGTGACGTGTAAGTGAAAAAAAAAATAATGGTGGAGTTTGGACAGGTTTTGAAAATGCATGTACATCACAGTGACATTTACATCACCTCAAGTAATGTCAACTGTGGTTTCATAAGTACTTAAGAGGGAGTTGGTGACCTGAGAGAAAAATGACAGAATCGGTACAACAGTGACAGCTAGTGACACTGAAGGCTCCGCACACGGACACACACATGCATAAATAAAGGGTATGAATTGCACTTTCTGTCCATCATCTTTTCCGATGCTAAATGTCACCGTCTTTTCTCTGTCTTCATTTCATTCTACAGCATTTCCTGTTATCACTCCATTGATCCAAATCTGTTGCACCAAACACGGCCTGTGCCTTATAGGTAGTCAGCTGTTTTACATCAGTAAACACTTGTGATGTGACTCATATACTAAAAAATTGTGCGAATAAGCTGTTCAACGACAATAATAGATACACTTCACATTCAATGCAAAACTGGGGGGAAAATAGGGGGAAAATTGTTCTGAGATGAAGCTTCAAAGATTTTATTTTATTTCTTTCATCTCAAAAGCATTTTTAAAAAACTAGACACCTTTTTCCTGGGAAGGCAAATTTAAAACATCCACTCATTCCCTCAAGGCCCACCTTTAAAGTGCTGCCTTGTAAATAGCCTACAATGGAGTATACGTAAGGTGAGTGTCACAAACTGTGACCTCCCCGCACTCAGCAGGGACTGCAGCAGTAGCACTACTAGTGAATCAGGCCAGGTCTAAATGAGTATGACAGCTCAGCTAAAGGCAGTCTGCTGAAGCAGCATGAAGCACCACAGCAGCCCAGAAGCACGGCTACATGACATGCAGAGACCAAGCTGGAGAGAGAATGCTTAGCAGCAAAAAGTAGCAGAACAAGATAATTAGAAAGAGACAATTGAGAAGTGTCCCTAAATATGCCTGTTTCTTATTTTACTGCCTGGTAAACACACGGTGATCCGCAGAGAGTACACACTTTCCCCAATACTCATTGTGTGTGAGTGAGTGAGTGTGTGTGAAACAGAAACAGTAAGTTTTTGAATGTGCATGCTAAGGACTGGGTTACATTTAAAAAGTTGGTGATTTGGATTGTTTCAGCTCATTTTTCTTGAACTAAATTTCATCCTTACAAAATTTGTGAGGATGGAGAATTATCAAAGGTTAGTAAAAATGTTTATGTATGTATGTTTGTTTGAGGACCATTTTTTTGTCTTTTTTGTGTAACTGTAACATTTCTGTTCATTTAAAGCATTCAGATCAGATCAAATGTCTCCTCTGCAGGGTTTCAGAGTGTGTAGTTATTTTGCGCTGGGTGTGTTCTGAGGTTCAGCTATTCCTGCTGGTGGGAGACTGGTCAGCTACTGAGTGTGAGCAAAGACTTACACCAGTAAAGCCAGGTGTGATAACCCGAGCAACAAGCCTTTCGCAGCGGGATTCCCAGGACTGGGTGGACTTAAGAATGTGATATTTAAACTACAAACACACACGCACACTCAAACACAATATCTTTTTCGTCAAGGCTTCATTTAGTGGTAATTTGTATTTCTGTGGGGGCAGTTAAGCCTCTCAGCTGTGGTCGGTAATTCACTTATGTCTCCGCAGTGTCCTTATTATGGCCTAAAATTCTCATACCCAGCTGTGGTTTCATTTTGTTGTTGCTCCTTTAAATCTTGGTGTGTGTCACTGGCACTCATGTGAAGTGCTTAGATGCAAATTCCTGTGAAAAGCTCTTCTAACAAAGGGGTTAGCAGTACCTGTCCTTGCTGTGGCTGCGTGATGATGATCTGTCCAGGCTGGATGGTTGTGGCTGTTTGTGCACCGGGCTGCTGGGCCTGTTGTGTGCCCTGCACCTGTACAGCTCCAGGCTGCTGGGCCAGAGTGAAGTAGTACTGCACCGGCTCTGCTGGAGCTACTGACTGACGCATCTCCTCCTGAAGATGACACACACACACACATTGAAGAAGGCCTATCAGTCCATTACATCTCCATGAATTATTTTTGCAGGTGTAACGGTAGAGGAGGCAAGTCTGATAAATAACTGATGGGATGTGGCTGGGGAGGAGTAATGTAATCTGGACATAAGATCCATTACAAGCAGCATACTGGTCAATACCATAGACTGCAGGCCTCGAAGGCATGCTAGGCTGAAGATGGTTACTTTTTAACTCAACCTTAAAAATGTACACAAAGGAACATTTATCACTCAGCTGTAATAAAGGTAAAGTAAAACTTATGTGGCAGTTATTGATTTATGGGGAGAAATGCTCTTCCTCTTCCGGGGTCAGTCACTAAAATGCTGTGTCAAAGTTTGTCCAGTTTACGTGGTACAGTTCAGCAGGTTAGATGCTTGCTGACATGCAAGTCTTGAACCCAACATTTACAATGAATGAAATAATCAGTCAACACTGACCTGTGTCATTCTGCTTCATAACCGACTAATGAGCGGCGCATCGTCTTGATGAGGTTTGTCCAGCACCAGAAGCGTAAACACCCCTCTCCCAGCTCCATGACAACACAGCTGAGAGTGTAGGATGTTTACATGCCTGGAGACAGTCTACTTGACAACGAATTTAAATATCTCACCATCTCATTCCATCTGGTATCCTACATTTGTATACAGCGCATCAACCTCCTGCTTGAGCAAAACTTCAATGTGACATGTTGTTTTCTGTGAGAAAAAGCACTTTTTTTAATCTTCATTTGTCCCTGGTTGAGGATGTGTTCAAATGCTTGATAAAGTTGTGCTTTTCTCCTGCTAATAGTAAAACCTAGTGTCATTGCTGGGGCTACTGTTGGCTGTCAGAGGCAATAAGATGCTGCAAACATCCGACTGAAAGCCCTCGCTGTCCAAACCCCAGCTTCCAGTCAAGGATGTTTACAGCACCTCCAGGTTGCCAACAATGGAAAAGCACGTGAAATGAAGATCAGGCCTTTTACTGTGTCGACTTTCACATACGAGACAATAATTTCACATAAAACTGAGAACACCCGCATTTTGTGCACTGTGAAGGTAACGAGACAATCCCGGTGCTTTCCTACCTGTCGTTTAGGTGGCTTCAGGTCGTCCCGAGGCACAATGTCAATCAGGAAGTCAAACTGGTCAAACTTTGTTATCGCCATGGCAATGTCGTTCCTCTGAAACCATAGCAGACACACAAAGGTCAGGGGATGAGGTCAGTCTTTAATTCTGCTAATTCAATATATGAAGTGACCTATATATATAATGCCTAAGGTCAACTCCACTACCATGGAATTAAAATCAAGTTCCCTGTAGTACTGTAACAGGCTGCTTTGATAACTGAGCTCAGAGGAAGAGATGATAAGTTTAGAGCCGAACTGATTAGTTGACAGAAAATATATCTGAAACTATTTTAATAATCAGTTAATCATTTGAGCTATTTTCGAGCCCGACCTGCCAAACATCTGCTTGTTCTACCTTCTCAGTTGTGAGGATTTGTTGGTTTTCTATATCTTCTATGATAATGAAGTTATTATTCAGGGGTTTTAGACAGCTGGTCGGTCAAAACACCTTCCATGTGTCAGACTGTGATCTGCAACTTTCTGACATTTCAAAAAGAAAACAGTAAAACTTGAGAAAATGACTGGCAGATTAAACAATAATGAAAATAATTATTAGATGCAGTGCAATAGTCACTAAAGGCTACTGGATTCATAGAAAACAATCACCCGTGCATCACAGTCATGAACCTGGGTGTATCTTATGAGTGGAAATGAACAGGAATGACGCTTTCCTGCCCTCATGAACACAGGCTGTGCTGCTATAGCCCTTCCTATAGCCACAGCAGTGCGCTGTCTCTGTGGAATTTTCCACAGGATATTGGCTGTCAGGACCCCCCATTGTGGCCCTCCCTGCACTAGAAGCTATTTATAGTAGCTTGATTAATATCTGGTAACACCAGGTCACATCTACACTTGTTCTATTGATGAGCGTTGCTATAGTGACCCCAACTGGCGTACCCTCTTCACAATAGGTATCAGGCTCTGAGTGTGTGTGTGTGTGTGTGTGTGTGAACATGTGGAAACGAAGGGTACTGTTTTCCTCACAATTACACACAAGAAAATCACACATTTGTGATGTTCAGCTGCCACATGTACCTGATGCATCATCATGGTGTAAAATGTAGTTAACATGTAAACCAGCACAGCTAATTAAGTTTCTATTTAAAGCATGCACTGTATTGTTGTAACAAAGGAGAGTTTCATGCTAAAAAAAGGACTCAAAGGGTGAAAGATGAGCAAAGTGAACACACTTCCAAAGTAGGTCTTCAGTTAAGGACTCCTCCAAGTCTAACTGCAATGAGAGCGATTACGTTTTTTTTCCCTCGTCTCTTTTTCTACCTGGGTTGGCAAACACACACATATCCATGGGCTGCTAATCTCTCTGAGGTATGTGAATGGATAAAGTAGACTTAAGGGCTTTCATGTTCTGCTCCCCAGTTTTCCCCTCTTGACAGCCAGGTGAGACAAGCTCTTGTCTGATTTTCCAAACTCTTCCCATCAGCGCCTCATGTTCTCTGCTCCTTTTTTCTCCATCTCACATCATTCCAGAGTCCATCTTATTCAACTTTGGGACAGCGGAGCAGGCAAAATGGCACCGGAGGGAAAAGTGGGTCAACGGCGCCCGTCTAAGCTTTGCTTTCAAAGTCAATGGAGGGAGAAAGGACTAAACAGAGGGATAGTCCTCAAGGGGATGCTGGTATGGGGCCTCTGCTTGTATACACTCAGACTTTCAGTGAAAAGAAAGCAACAAACCAAAAAGACATCCAAACAACACAAAGTTGTGGGAGAGGAGCTAAAAAGAAAAAGAGGGTAGAAATGTACAGAAGGAAGAGAGAGGAAGTGTACATATTAAAGCATCTTGATGTGACAAATAAATGGGGCAGGAAGAGAAAATTGACAGGTTAGTCGGTTCCCTCAACTGAAGCATGATCTCATCGAGATAAAAACATGTGTCTTGTGAGGATACGATATGAAGGCGTGAAAAAGGGATGACACATCGTTCACACTATGAGTGTGTCTGACCTGTAGCGTGCGCCTCTTGTTGTCCTCGGTGTGGATCCATGCTCGAAGGGTGAGCTCTGTGATGAAGATCTGAGCTGCCTTGGCAAACAGGACTGGAGCCTCAGCACTGATCATCTGTACAGAGGGGATGGAGTTACACCTGGTTAAATACACTCACAGACTATCAAACCTCAATCACATATCCGCTACAACGTAAATCACCCTGGACCCAAGTCACAGATGGCTGCGTAACATTCACAGGTGAAAATAAGCAATAAAAGCACTCATTTGGTTAAAAAGACTACATGATAATTAGTTTACATGCTAATGTGTGAGCCCAAATCTCCACTCAAACAGAATTGCATTGCTTAGCTGTTGTTATTATTCACAGACACACATTTCTATTTCTGTCATCACGGTCAAGAGTTACCTTCGAATCCTGTCATTAACAATGCCTCTTCAGCTGCAAAATCACTGGTCTGCAGGCCTCTAGTGGCAAAAGCTTCAAACTCCACTTCTTTATAATGTAGTGGCTCTGAGCTCTCAGACTAAGCCACGTGGTAATTAATGAAGTAAATGGGCATAAATGTAAAGCTTAAATGTGCATGACAGACTGTGATAACACCACACCACTCGCATGTACACATGTAGTGAAAGCTGCTGTGTCAGGGCTGACAGAAGGGTCCTGTCTTCAGATATGTTAGAGATCTCCTGATCTCTTTACCACTTTAAGCTGCTGCTTAACTAAGGGGATAGTGCTCTTGACACGACACATTCAAGCACCACATACACACACACACACACACACACACACTATAGAGGGCTTTCCATTAGAGGCTATGAACAGCCTGGGCAGATAATCTGGTGGAAAAATAATCACTTCTCCTTCAGCCTTAACTGTCAAGTTCAATGCAACTGACAAATGTTGGAGATGGGAAAGTTTCTTTGTATATAGCGTGAGGATGCATGGCCCTAAAAGTACAGTATGTCAATAAGCCCATCTCAGAGACTGGTATTGGTTTGATATGTAGATGTAATGAAGTGACTGTTAGCAGTTACAACAAGCTGAATAATATCCAGATTGTTCGTTACTTTACCCAGTTTCTGCAAACATGTTAGTTAACGTGTGTCTCTGCAATATGGAGCCGTCTTAAAGCCAACAGCAGCTCCGTAAAACTATTTCTTACGGATGCAATGCCAGTGCTTCACAAAGTGGTATTAACAGCTACTTGCTACACAATCGGCTTTGTAATTTCACTTAATGATGTTTGATTATTCCTGCATGCACACTGTTGATATGTTTGATGCACCCCCATTCGATATAAATAATGGACTTCTTATCAGCTGACACTGCTGAGAGTACAAGATAACAATTTCCCATTATAAAATAAGACCAACAGGCCGTTCACAGGCACTGAGCACAACGGGCCACAAACCAAGAACTTGGTAGAATACACACGGCAAATTAAAGAATGTTATCCACCAGGCTTTCATTCTTTAAAATGATCAGGATTGTGTCTAAAAGCTACTAAAAATTCACAGTACTGTCATATTCTTTTATGGTTTCAGTTAGATTTGTAGTGGATTTAATTTCTCGGTTTCATGAAAGGAGCTAGAACTATATGGTTCATTTTCAGAAATCCTGCCCTACTAATAATAATAAGTATTTTCTCCATTTATTTACGTTATTTATGCTGTGCCCTTACCTTGACATCCTCATCCAGCTTCATGATTTTCTTGATTCGAGCCAGAGGTAACTCCTGCACGCGGAAATCCTTCTGAGGATAACAGATGAGTGGTCAGTTAGAAGTACATGACAGAGCAGAGAAAGCTGTGCTTCCATGTGTGTATGTTTGAAACCATTTAAAAGCATTGAATCTTAGTGTTAATTAGTCTAGTATGAGTGTGTCTGTCTGTTTCAGTGGCCATAGCGTACCACAGTCAGGTTCCTGATCTCTTCCATGACACGAGGCCAGAAGGACTGCAGGGTCTGCTGGGCATCGCTGCCCCCGGCCCCAAACGCGTCTGCGGACATCCTCTACTAGGCTGCATCAAGAAATGACAGGGGAGGAGAGAGGTGGAAGCACAAGGTTAATTATTTGAAAATGCTAAAAACAAAGATGCGATGTGATGATTCAGACGCTCAAGGCAGGTCATTTATAAGAACACAGAATACAATGTCAGTCCAAAGCAGGCCTGTGCTGCCCAGAACTCTTCCTGTGTGTCAGAACCACATCACAGACTATAATTATAATACAGTGAAATCTAAAATAAGAGTCCTTACGGGCTTCTATTCTTGTTCTTGTTTATTCTTGTGATGGCCGACCACCAGACTTGCTGCACACTCCCTGATTATGAATGGCTTAAATCACCTTAGGCACACAGTGGCAGCTCATCTGCAAACACAAGCATGTCATGTGCAAGTCAGTCCCCGCTGGTGATCCCACGCACCAGGGACAATGCTGAAGATTTGGGAGGTGCATCGCACGTGTGTTTGTGCCATAGGCAAGAAATCTCCTGACAACGACTGCATTCCAGTTTGTTGACAGACGCACATTGTGAACACACGTGCCTTCAGATTAACCAAAAGTTTTAAAATGAAATGTACCAACTGAAACGCATGTGGACATAAAAGCCAGTGCTTCTACCAGGGGTCTGACGGTTTGAAAGAGGATCCAGCAGGTTACTATGGCATTCCAGGAATCTGGCGGAGGAATATTGGCCTGCCTGTCTGAGCATGCAAAGCTTGGAGTGTGTGGATCGCACTCTTTCACTCACTCCCTTTTCTCCCTACCTCCATGAAAAGATTTGGCAGAAGGGAGAAGAAAAAGAAACATGGAGGGTGGGAAAGACAAGAGATGAGTGTGTAGACCTACTCAAGAGAGACGGAGTGTGTTTGTGTGTGTTGTTGAGGGAGGGGTAGTGCCTTGTCCAGTTCAGCATTAATCCAGCGCTAAGACAAAGTGCCAAAAGCTTTAACAGGGGGAGGTAAGAGACAGACAGGGCCGCAGTCAGACTGCTGTGCAAACTAGCTATGTGGGTCAAACGAGACAGAAACGTAGAAAGAAAGAAAGAGAGAGATATGACAGAACAAAGAAAAAGAGTGTTAGGAGAAGGGAGGCTGGGCAGGGGGGGGGTCCTCTTTATCTTCTCTTTCTTTTCTTACTCTGGGCCAACAAGCATGAATGGCTCCAGCTCTGGTCCAGCTGACAGGCCAATACAAAACAAAAGGAAGCCTCTCACTCCATCACTCCGACTCCAACGTTTCATCTAGTGTCTCCCCTGTTACAGCGGTGTTGTAGGTAATCGTTTTGACTTCGGGGTCCACGTCTGGTCCTTTATTCAGACCACTTAAGTGCAGCTTTTAAACTGATAAATCACTAATTCAGAACACGGGCCCTTTAGCTGATTGATTTTTGACAGGAGAGATTGCTTCTCCAGCAGTTGTGGAAGTCACTGAATAATACAGAGAAGAAGCACTGCTGCATCCTCTTCTGTCATACAGTTTGCAACAGAGAGTAGCCTAAATCAATGAGACAGAATGGCAGCGGGGGGTTGGCTTTATATAAATCAATCAGGCCGCTTGTAGCTATGGCATGCCAGGCTAGTGATTGACCTTGACAATGTCTCCCCTTCTCTGTCTGACGCTCCAGTGTCCAGTTGCATTTCAAGGTTGACTGAAATTCTGCAGTCACAAGAACAATCCCAGCATTCCACGGGGCAGGAATGACTGATGGGAAGTGTAGTCCCCCCCCCCCCCGCCTGATGGGTGAACTGACCTCTGCCAGTTCTTTCCTGGCCTCGGTGCACTTTGCAGTACTGTGACCATGCAAATAGAGATGAGCAAAGTAAGAGTAACGAGAATCGTTTGTTTTCCCGGCTAAGGAGCATTTTAACACCCGTATCAGCACTTAATCTTGTGATCACTTTGAACAAGACAACCTTGTGTATCTGCATGTGTACCAGTGTCTGCCAGCTTGTGCATTTCTCTCCAACTGGTAGCCTGATAAGAAACAATAATAAGGTAATTCACTTAACAGCA
This sequence comes from Scortum barcoo, assembly GCA_023238725.1. Taxonomy (NCBI): domain Eukaryota; kingdom Metazoa; phylum Chordata; class Actinopteri; order Centrarchiformes; family Terapontidae; genus Scortum; species Scortum barcoo. Next base: position 11,336,139 of record CM041548.1, on the reverse strand, counting down.
TCATAGACAACCATCGGGCTAATTACCATGGTAACAACACTGCGGCCCAGAGGAAACAGGGGAGGATATAAGAGTTAAAATAGCGAATGATTCAATTGATAAAAAAGTACAGCACACAGGCCACCCCAGCTGCTTGCACTCTCACATATACCTCACTTCTCTTAAACTCCTGCCTTTTCTCTTAAACTGCTCAGAGCGAGAGAGAGCGGTAATTAAATCACACATACACCCCAACCCCCTCTCTCTGACCCCGTGACCTTCAATCAAAATACACAGCCACAAACTAACCACAGTAGCAGGAGGGGAGGGGGCAGAGGGGAAGTCAATATGTGAGAAGAAATGAGAAAGCAAATGTGGCAAAAAGCAGGCTGCAGTGTGAAAGGGGGGGGCAGAGAAACATACATGAGAGGGAGGGGTTAAGAATCAACATGCCCATGAGCGTTTCTCCACCGGCCAGAAGCCAGTGTGCTCTACCTACAGTACACCAATATTACCATATTTCCCAAGGCTTTGCATCAATGGAAAGTTTGCGTGGGAGCCCGCCGGTGTCTGTGCAGAACATGCTGACTTCGGCAACACCTTCTATGGTCTGGGTCTAGACAAGTCAAACAAACACTCTACAAATACTCTATAGCACAGAGAAAATCAATTTTGAAGCTCCCTGAAAGCTAATAAATGTCAGCGTTATAAAAGTTGTAAAAGGTCCGGAGGTTGACACAGGCAACTAGTAGACAAGCCAGTGTCAAGATGGCTTATTTTATCTGCAGTGATAAGCACTATTTGCTTTTGTATTTTGGGTCTAATCTATAGTCAGCTTTGAAGAACTACTTAAAAGGGAAATCTGTAAGAATTCATAAAAGCTTGTTAGTCCAGTTCACTCCTTAATACATGTGGTCAGTACTTGAAGTTGCTCTAAATAAAGTGTCTAGAACTGTTGTGAGTGTATTGTGCTTTCATGTGAGCTTGTTATTCCTGATAATACTCTGCATCATTCTGTTGTCTTGAACCTGACGAGCTAATCTCTGCTGTGTTGTTCTAAGCTGCTACAGTATGCTATATTAGGGAACATTGTGTGTGTGTTTTTTTTGTGCTATGCATCCCTCCTCTCCTCTTCCCTGCAGTTCTGTTGTCCTTCATTGGGTCATTGAGACAGAGAGATGTCGGTGTTGGGTTTCCTACCAACTCTGCTGTGTGTGTGTGTCTTTGAGGACAAATGTGATGTCTGCGCTTTGTCGACATTGTCCAACACAGCAACTTGCTCTTCCTCCTTTGGCGGCTCTAAATCTCTCTTCCTGTCTCTTCTCCAGTACTTCCCATCTCTCTCTTGTCACTCGGGGGTGTATGCTTCTCTCTTGCTCTGTCTTACTTACTTTCACCTGATCTCTCCCTGCAACCCACCCCTCTTCCAACTTCTCAGAGAAAGTCAATGCCGCTCTGCTTGCAGCAGCTGAATCAGCTGCTGCAAGCAGCTAATGTTGTTCTGCCAGCCCGGTCCTGCATCTCTCCTCTCTCTGACGTTCTCTCCGTCTCGTCTCGTCTTATCCCCCCCCTTCACTCGCTCACTGGCACGTCACATCAAGTGGCCACTCACAGCGGCAGCGGCAACTTGCTCCGCTGACATCACACCACTTTACATGAGGCTTCAATTCCTGTCCAAATAAACCTGATAGCAGCGCAGGCAGAAGACCGGAAAAAAACGACAAGATAGTATCACTTAGCCAATATATGCCAATTCATTTGCTCTTTAAGATTAATAAAAGAGTGAGAAAAGGGCAGAGTTTTAAGCGTCAAACTCTGCACCCTGGCAGAGTAAGCACAGATGAACAAATAAATTAATTGGTCTTTGGTTCAGGTGAAATGTTCTGCAGTTAATTGCCTCCTTAATGACCTGACGGTTGGTGTAAATTGAGCTTAATTTTGCTGAGTGCCGCTCATGGATAATGAGGAAAGGCAGCGTAGGACAACCTGAAGGCCTATTTGAGGCAGAGGAATGAGATGTTTCAGTATCACATTGAAGAATTGAAGCACATCTCATCCCAGACCCCCACCCCCCCTTGAAGCCAAGCTGACATGTCACATCGAAGCAGATGTGAACTGAGAGGGCCTGACCCACTCAGAAATAAAGGGGCACGAACTGTCCCGATTTAATGTGTAAATGTGTGGCAAGTGTTATAATCTCCAGTAGGTGTGAAAACTTAACCCTCAGTAACAGCGAAACTTTATCTCACAGCTCAGTGAAATTATCAGTGCAGCCCTTTACTTAATACATCTGGCTAATTTAATTTCTTTGTCAATCAAGACCACTACTTGAGGTTTTACAGTACTCTTCATAACTGCATATTACATAATTAGAATATAGTTCAGATTATTTCAGATTGTTTTAAAACTAACTTGGCCTTTCAATTCAATATATACAGTCAGCATATAATATATGACAAATGACTACAAAGAGGAGGAAATTAAAGAAAAATAGATCATTTCTTTCACTGATACTATGACCTTAAAGTAACCTTCCACTCCGTTGCTCTTCATGGTTAGAAACAGTTAAAACCTCAGCCTGCGCAAAGAGCAAACATGCACCCACATGGACTGGTTACCACTATGTTTCACTATAAATGATGAAATCAAGCGAAAGGCTTTTTTGTTTTTTAGTATGATATCATGTCAACGATGAGATGAGTGTTGCTACACTGACATGTCTTAATAAGAGGTGAATTTTCCACATGCTACTGTGTGAAACTATCAATGATGCAGAATGGGCAGTTCGGCAGGAAGGTCACAAATACATCTCTGTTTGCACAACATACAGTACCATAAACGGAGAGGTTAACATTTAATGTGTCAAGTTTTATTCTTATTTACTATACCTAAATACATAGAATAATTACAGCCTACGTGACATATGTCATAGTGACAACTGTTCATTTTTATACAATGGCCATAAATCTGAAAAGATGTATTTATGAATACTTGACTATTAAACGCACTCACCTTGATGAACCCAACCACAAATACAACATAGGAACACACTGGCAAGGTTACAGCATGCAGGGTAAATGATCTACTCAGGCAAAACAAAAAAAACAAGAAGTTCCCAGCTAGGAATTATAGATTAACTACTGGGACATGCACCGCGTTTTCACAGATGTTGGCGCAAATGTTTCGTGATTAAAAAAAAAAAAAAAAGAACAGGGTTATAATAACAGACATGCTCGCTGTGACCTGCAGTGCAACATCCCTTGGGCATAGCCACACTGAACCGGCCGATCTAACAGCCCTGCAAACTTTGCCCTTGGTTCTGCTTCAAGCCAACTCCAGGAAGTGCTAGTCACTGATCTCCCAAGGTCATTCAACAGAGGAGAGAGAGAAACCAGAGAGGGAGGAGGGAGAGAGGGAGAGAGAACGAGAAAGAGCGCAATGGAGAGATGAAAGAGAGAAGGGGAGGGAGAGGGGGAGGATAGAAAAGAAAAGGTTTTTCAACTTTCACTGCAGCACTTAAGTGACCCCAGTGGTTCTGGGGGGGGTAGTGTACTTTCTAAGAAGCTTTAGAAAAACATTGCATACTGTACATTCTAGCTATATCCTGTATCTCCCTTTGAGTTTCGCTTCCGCTGTGTCCTCTCATCTCCCTCTACATGTTTCCGTCTCATTGCTGACAGAGAGACTGCAGGAGCCAATCTCACATTCCTGTGACCTTCATCCAATGCTAGGCCCGGTCTCTAGCGTCAAAGTAGGCAGGGCTACAGCTACCTGCATATTGCATGCTGGAGCACAGCTGACTCCCCCTGGCTGCCCACACCATCTTTAGTGACAGTATACACATGTAAAAACACAGTGGGTGGGGTGGGGGAGGGGGCAAGGGCAAAAGAGTGAACGCTCAGCAGTAGTGGTCACCTTAGTGATAAGCTGAAAGGCCTACCCATGTCTAAGTGGCTTGCATGTTTCGTTTACTTTCTCCTTCTCCCGGTGTGCCTTTGGTACAGTATGGGGCACAAATGATATTCAAATCTCATGCAGACAGCAGCCAACCCTGGGATTTGGCAGCAAGGGCTTCAACTTAAGAGTTATTTTTAGTCTCCCTCTCTCAATCTCTCACACATTCTCTCTTTCTCTTCTCTCCCCTCTCTCTCTCTCTCTCTCTCTCACCCCTTTCCCTCTCTCTCTCTCTCTCTCTCCCCCCCCTTCCCCCAAACGGGACTTTGTTTTGTCAAAGGCACCAATGGAAACTTTCAATTAGGGAGCAAAAGGGGGGGAGAGAAAGGGAGTCACAGGCAAGGGAGAGAAGAGGCGCCCTCCAAAGATTCCATCAGAAGAGATCAGATCAAACTATTAGCCTCCTCTGCCCCTGAAGCTGACAGGCTGACAGTCCGTCCCATCTGGGCGTCTGGCACTGTCGGGGAGGGGGCCTGGGGGTTCCTGAGGTCACTGCAACCAGCTGCACCTCCACCCCTGGGGACCCCTGACACCAACAGTGACAGTAACACAGAGATATCCTCCTCGGAGTCCTCCATATACAACAAATCTCCTTTCAACATGGATGCCATCTTTGCCTCTCAGCTCTGCGTCACTGTCTGGCGCTAGCGCGTAAACAAGGACGTCCGGGTGGGAGGGGGGAAGGGGGTGGGGGTTGGGGGGTCTGGACTGGGACCATGAGCCACTGCAGCCCCTGGATATGGACACCGCCAAGACGGTGAAATGCACCTGAGCACAGCGGCTGGCAGACATGCACTTACATGCAGTCAATAGCAGGGCATTGAGTAAATGCTGGAGTGATTGTCTGTGTGCATGGTGGTCCAAAGTCACAACAAGTGACAGCCAAAGACAGATTTCGCTCTACATCATTGACTTTGAGGATGAAAAAATACAACAATCTTTTTTTTTCTTTTAACCACAGTTCATTCTGTAAAAGCATCAATGAACTGAAGTGACAACTGAAGGACATGGATGAGACACACACACACGCACAACTCCAATCTACCAAGGAGAGTACTACAGGACAGGAAAGGGAGGGGGGATTGAGGACGGCTGTAAAGGACAGATACTGTCTCATCACTGCAGAGCGTGATGGAGAGAGAAAGACACTGGAAAGTGAACGGGAGGGGAACAATTTATTCAGAAACTCGAAGCCTAACTAACTTGACAGGTCTTCTCTCTGTGCGCGTGTTTTCCGCGGTCAGACTTACCCCTGTGCCCTTCATGGTGAACGATCTGCCCTGTCGAATTGGAGCAGGGAGAAACAGACAGCCCCGTTTAAGTCTCCTTGAGAGCGGCGGCAGTGGCAGGAAGAAGAGGCACAGAGGTTGACAGAAAAACTCTCTCAAGCTCCTCCACTTCCTTCAGTCCCCTGATCGTATCAACAGACAAAAGGCACTCTGGCTCCACTGGACGGTTTTAAAAAAGCTCTCAGCCTGGACACACACACTGAAGAGCAAGGCCCCCCACCCCCTTACCCTTCTTCTACCCCTCCCCCCTTCTCTCTTCTACTCTCCCTTTACACATTGCCCTGTCTCCTTCAGCAGCCCCCCCAACGTCCTCCTCCTGGCTAAACATACAGCCCTGTCTCTCCTGTTCCTCTTCTGACCAAGTCCCCTCAACTCACTGACCTTCTCTCTTTCTCTGTTCTCTCTTTTTCACTTCTTTCCTCTCCCTCTCTCTCTCTCTCTCTCTCTCTAGCCGGTGACCCGAGCATTTGTCTTTCAGCTGACCCCTGGCCCGGCGCAGAGGAGGAGGGCGAGAGGGGATTGAGAGCCAGCACAGCAGCAGGCAACAGCGCAACAGCAGGCAAACAGTACAGGCGGCACTCCCGACTCAGAGACAAAAATCTCTAGCCTCCTTCCCCTTTAACATTCAAGAGTAATCAATCTAGCATGCTACATGATACTCAGACCCCGCCTCACACCCGCCTCACACACACCTCGCTCTTGCACTTGTGGCCAATGAGAACACAAGGTCCTCCTGCGCCATTGGATGCACCGCCCGCCAATCGGCTCTGACACGTCCCCCGCTCCTCCCCGTTCCTCCGCCCAACTCCCTTTTACCGACAGCCAACTTCCTGCTCTAAGTTACCTTGAGCTGCAGTATAGGGGTCAGGGAAAAGAAAAGAGGAAGAGAGAGTTAAGAGGAAAATAGGTGAGAAAGAGCAAATAAAGTTGCGGAAAGCTCTTCAGGGGTGTGTGTGAGGGCGCGCTGGCGGTGGCTTGCCTCGGCATTGTCTGTCCCCGGACGGTCCCCTGCCTCTCCTGCTGTCAGACGGATGAGAAAGGCTCCATGGGCTGCTCTCTGACAACTGCTCTCTGCTTATTTACAATGTCAAACTAAATGTCTCCCTCTGCCCCGCCCCCTCTCTGCTGCTACAGGCTGCCGGTGCGGTGATGCAGGCAGCCACGGCGGCCCTCACTGGCTGGAGCGAGTGTCAGGGTGGATGCCGCATGTTGCATCCACATGATTTAAAGTACAAAAGCATACTAGGCAGACTCGCTGTCTCATACGTGTGCACAGGTACACACACACGCACACGTTTTGTCCTTGCTTTCTCATTCATCCTTGCTCACAGTCACAGGTACACAACGCAAACATCTAGCCTCTAACCAGCCTATCTGTTATAATGAGATTCATTGTGCTGTTAATATTATGCTAGCCGAGGAGGGAAAAAAAAATAGTCTACTCGCATGGTCACTCATTATTCACTTTGAATATGAATTAGTTGAATTAGACTTTATTCAACAAATTCTAATGACTCACAAGGAACATTTAGTTATCTATATCTATATATATATATATCTATATGTAGATATATATATATATATAAATAAAAAAAACTCACCGAAAAAGAGTGCATTTCATTCTGATCCTATTTGTGGATAAACAAGACTTAAGAGATATGGGTGAAAGTCTATCAACAAAGACATTGTTGTCTTGACCCTTAAAAAAAAAAAAACGCTCACAGCAACTTCCACTATTAAAAACGTCATCAAAAAAGAACCACGTCAGCAATGTCATACAATGCCCTTCTTGTTATTCACCACTGGTTTAATGTGCATACTTTCTACACAGTAACCTTTACTTGAGATAACAAAAGCAAGATGATGCTACTGCTCATGTGCACAACTCATGGTGTTTAATGCACCGCAGACTACATCGGCTACTCCACATCTAATATGCAAACTAAAAGGCATGTAAAGCTCGGAGAATAAAGTGTCCAGAAGTGACAGAAACTGAATGTGTGAAATCTTGGCCGGAATAGCCATTAACTTGTGCAAAGGACAGTGGTGTGACCTAAAGCTTTACGGTGTATATTGCTGCAAATCCTGAACACAACAAGCTTAAGAGAGAGAAAGAGAGCAAACCTGCCATCAATGAAAAACCTGGAGGGGGAGGGGAACCGGAAGGATGGAGAAGGACAGAGAGGAGAGTTGTTACAGGATGGGAGGGGTAGAACAAGTGGAGAGGGCGAGAGAACGAGATAGAGACTCAAGAGAAACAAAGCTAAATGTTCCCTTTTCTATTTTGGTGAGGAGCATAGGGACTAGAGCAGGTACTACAGCCATCCAGTTAATGATTAGAGCAGAGCTGCACAAAGATTAATCTCTACAGTGTGGCTGCCATGCCTGAGCAGTCCTCTCTGTAGGTGTACTCTGGCTACCCAAAATGCCTCAGTAATGACACCTGGCAAGGTCACCGTACCAATGAGACCTTCCCATGACCTGTGCCGCCCGTAGCAGGGACATGTTTGCTCTCACTGACGCTATTTAGAGATAAACATGCACCAGCCAGACTATGGAGTTCCATAAACACACAACAACCCTCAGGTCAGCATTCACCCACAAACACAAGCACACCTGCACGAGTCAATGGTTAGCTTAGTAGCGACTTGCACACAGGTTACTCGCATTAAGTTTCCAAAGGTATGACTGACCAAAATCCAGTCATTTTAAATGACAGGGCACTTGAAATGTGCACAGAGAACAGTTAGGTAAGGACAGAGCATCAGTACATTTTTACTTGTTTAATAAGCTGAAAGAAAGGAAGGAGACCACATTACATACTATGTCTCCACTGCCAGCAATGAACCTTTACAAATCCTATATTCACTGAGGAGAGAGGTGATATTGCTTTCTTTACATCAATATCATTTATGATTTAACCCAACAAGCTCAGCCACTGTTCTATTTTGATATTTTGGCTAAATTTAAAGTAATCTCTTTATTGTTTAAGCGTTATATACAACTAGGAACGTACATTAGGTTTTATCCAGAGCAGGTGTGTTGCACACACTGACCTGAGTGAGAAAACAAAGACACACTTTGATATTTGCACACTGATAGCACAATACCACGCATCGGGAGCAGGGAAACTGCTGTTTAACGCGTTAGCCTCTAATGAGATGTTGCACTTTAACTAGGTCGCCCACTGTATACATTATAAGCCAGTTAGCATGAACAAAGCGGCCAGCTGAGAAAAACCGAAACCAGTGCCACATCCCGGGGAAGAGTTTAATTATCGGTGATGCTGAGGTCGATGAAATAAACCGGTGTATAAAAATAAAACGGTGTATAAAAATAAAACGTGGTGCTAAATTGTGACAAATCGTCTGCTTAAACACCGGGAGGCTTGAGCCTTAAACACACGCAGTCACGGCAGTGGCGGTCAGTGTTGATGTTAGTGAAGTTAATGTTGGCTCGCTGGGAGATGAACGCCGGCATTTTTATTTTACTCGCCGCCGGTCAACGAGTCGAGCCATCGGATGAAAGTTTGTGAAGCTTTCCGAGGCGAGGAAGACGCAGTCTAACCAATAAAGACAACGTTTGGATCTGTCCTTCAGACCAATCAAACCTCGGACTAGATTCCACCAATCAAGGTTTTTAGGGCTAAGCTCGTTCTGCAACCGGCGCCATTCGGGCTCCGGCAGCAACGGCCAATCCGCCCGATGGACGTTAAGCCCCAGAGCCAAAATGGCGGAAGAAGAACAACAGCTTCCTGACCGCCCGTGATCCCTCCAGCGGGCCACCAATAAGCGCCTCAGAGAGCGGGGAGGGAAATGGCGCCGATGTTCATCTTCCAAAACAATCGTCTATTGGTCAAGAACAGCAAATGAAAAAGAAGCTAAATAATTGCCCCCGCTTCCACCAGCCGTAGGCTGCTTTCTTGTAAACGTTCAACACGCACACGGATTTTTGGTTTCTTACTCACTTTGTTTTTACGGGTTCGAGGTGAAGTCCGGCTCAGCGTATTATTTATTTTATTTAGCTAGCAAGGGGAAACAAGATGGCTGCTGCTCGAACCGGAAAGAGTCGACTGCACGAACGCGATGACGTCGATGTTACGTTCCCCGAGCAACGGCACCAGTCTTCAATTAATTCATAAAATTAATGAGCTATGAGATCATATAAGTCCACAGTATTATTAATCACAAAACTACAATCCGAGTTTTAATGCGGCAGCTCAAAGATATATACATCTTTATCTTATAATACTGCATAACAGAGATGCAGCAAAATAATGAAAGCGGCTGCTAATACCAACAATAATAACACAACAATAATAATAATAATAATAGACTCTTAAATTGGACCACGTCAGCAGCATTTTAAAAAAAAATGAATTTGAGAAGATTAAAGGTGTTGCACAGTTAAAAGATTAATATGGCAAAATCAATGAAAATGTTGCCATTCTGGCAATAATGGAAATACAAAGAATTAAATGACATGAGTTGCAGTAAACAAAAGGTTTAATGTTTACATACACAGATGTGAACATTTTCAGTTTGGGCAAATTATTCACAATTATTCACAAATTTCTAAAGCAAATAACCTAAAAAAAACAAACAAACAAAGAAAAGGAGATTTAACATAGAACCATGTTTTCAAATTAAATCATTCCTTTAAACACATGGGTATGAAGTTTACAAAACTCCAGCAGATTATTTCCTTGCCACAAGTTCCAGGAGGGTGGAGGTGATTTTGTCCAGGTTGTTGGGGTACCGAGGGCCCCTGTCCATCCTGGGTCCTCGTTCCATGTGGAGGGGAGGTGCAGAGGAGTGAGAGTCCAAAAGCTCCTCCGCAGCAGGTCGGTAGTCACGAGGGCGCATGGGTTCTTGAAACCTTTTGGGATAACCTGCTGGCTCATCTGGATGGGAAGCATGTGGTGTCTGAGACTCAGGCCACCCAAAAACATCTGAAAGAAAAACGACAGAAAAATACCATCTTGTAATGACGGGGGGTACAGGTAAACATTACTGCTCATTTTTCACATCATAAAAAAAAAACAAAATTAAAAAAATTAAATCACAGCATGTACTTTCACAAATGTTGTTACACATACACTTAAATGAAAATGCTACAAATAAGCATAGCAGTAAGTTTAACATCAATATTTTGTCCAGTCTCAGGTGAATGTGAACTAACCCATTAATACCTGGTATGCAGCTTATAGAAAAATCATACATTATTAAATTTACCTTCATAACGGCCTCTGTTGGAGTGCCTGGGTTCCCTGTGTACCGGACGGTGGTGCTCTTGGAGCTGCTCATCAGATATATGCTCATGCTGATTCCAGCCTCTCCCTCTGTGATCCTCTTTAAAGTAGCGGCCTTCTGTTCGTCTATGGTCTGAATCTTTTCTGATGTCATACTGGTGCCTCAGAGACGGCTCAGGGTCAGGCTGTAAGCTGTTGTAGTCGTTGGAGCTAACTGCTCGACCTTGACTATTTTGCTACAACAACAAAAACATATGCTTCATTAATTCATTTCTACTACTCTACTACAGATATTTAAACTGCAAGTTCCATGAAAAAGAATACCCTGTGCAAGGGGACACATACCATAGCCTTTTCTGATTTTTTGGACTTGAACTCTTTCAGAAGGCTGCAAATCTTGCTCTTCAGGTATTCAGCCTCTTCTTCGTTCTCGATTTCAATGTTTTTCTAGTATTGCGACAAGGGAAAAATACACAGTTAAGACTCCCCCTTCAGTGAATGGCTGTATAACAAACACATCACTGTTCAAATTTATGATCTTACCAGCAAATCAAAGACACTGCCTGACTCAGAGCCTCCTCTTTGGTAGCTTTCAGCATGACGTGCGCTCTAACAAAAAAAAAAAAAAGCCCTTTATCTTCACTGTCATTAACAGTCATATTGTGTAAGTGAGTATGTATGATAATAATGTATGACATATTGGCAGGTTACTTGTTCCTCACACCAAATATCCTAATTTTACCATCAACTACCTGTGATTCTCCATAGAGGTCTGGATGTTGCGATCCATGGACTTCAGGTCTCACCGGTGCACCAGCTGGTCTAAGACGACCACCAAACTTTGGATTTGGAGGTCCAAACTCATCACTGAACCTTTAAGCACAAATGCAGGTCCAGAGAAATAATGTAAGATGAAAATACAAAATATTCAGTCAAACAATATGAAACATCTTTAAAACAAAAAGGTAACTGCCACACAGTTTTGCGCAGTCCCATTTTCAAAGATAGATGTCCAGTGCATGATCACTCACATCTCCTTTGTGGTTGCCACCTCTTCTGCAGTGGCATCAGAGAAGCGACTTTTCCTTTTCCGTTTAACGTGTCCTTCATCATTACTGGCTCCTTTCAGGAAACGCCTGAATGGCTCTGGGATGTCAGACATTGTCCTGTTAACTTCCACTCGTCTCTGGGAGGTAGAGGGTCCTGTTCTGCTTGGCCCAGGGTCGGCAACTGCGTCCTCTTGATACTGCCCTCTACTCTCATGGCAGTAATCTCTGATAATATTAAACAAAAGGTCGCGTGATCGGTCATTCTCCATAGGTGTGGGAGAACTCCTCCACTTGGCCTCTGGTTCAGTCAATTCCTGCCTGCCTTCTCTATACATACTGTCATGTCTACCAGGTTCCCTGTCCAAAGACCATCCCTGGTCATCGCCTTCTGGGTAGCCCGGCTGTGAGGGCTGATTTTCAGCAGAACAAACTCGCCCACGTCTAACTTCCTCAGAGTAGAACTCCTTCAGCGGATCCCTTTCTGAGTAGGACCTTCTGTAAGGAGGAGCCTCTTCTGGGTATGCCTCTACAGGCTGAGGCTGACCATGGGACATCTCCTCTCTTGAGTCATACCTGGAAACACTGCAATGCTCAAGTGCAGCTCTTCTTTGTGGATTTTCCACATAGTCCTTGTCATACTGCCGACGATAATCTGGGTCCATATACTCTCGTCTGTGTGTATCATTTTCCCTGTAATCTGTCCTCCGCTGCTCCTCTTTCATGCAGTCGTGGCTGACAGTGTCCCCTGGTTCATATGTCCGTCTGTCTCTGTAAGAGTCTTCTGGATGGATTGGGGATTTGTTTGGGTAACCCTGAGGATACCTCCCTCGGGGACTATCATTCTGATAGTCCATGAGTCTTGGTAGCTGTGATGGCACATCTTGCTGGGTTGAACTCTGAGGGAAATTTCTGTCCCTATTTTGCCTCTGCCTTTGAGGAACTAAGGAACAAGAGTAAACACAGTTTAAGTAAAATATAACCAAATATTGACTCATTTGCATATGTTCTATAAACAGCCCTCAACCATGCCCTACATGCAGTAACTTGTAAACTGTAGTATTCCTTTGATTTACAGCAGAGGTAACTTCATCATTTATGAATTATACATGTATAATATTCCTTGTATGAGCAGTTTTTAAATGAGGTGACTAATATCTTATCCAATATGTATTACTACATAGAATTCACAGTATAAACATACCTCTTGATATGTTTAATTTGCCCTCTGCTCTCTTTTTAGTCATTGCCTGAAACACAAAAAAGTAAAAACAAAAATAATAATAAAACTATGTTACTTTCAAAGTTACTTTGTAATGGTTTACGAAGTAAAGTACATATTATTTTATTATCATTTTAACAATATTCAACACATCTGGTGACAAATCTGTATGTCCTACCGATGGACTTCCTCTTCCATCCTGCCTCTCTATTATCTCTGCTTTGGCTCGTATGATCTTTCCTCCTTGGGTCACTATGGATTGGGTGTCCCAGGTCACCAAGTCTGGCCTTTTCAGTTCCTACACAAACACAGGCGGTTAAGGCATTCTCACTTTGTTTCAACCTTCTTGGCTAGAAGAGAAACGGACACTCAATAAGTTCCATTAAAATGTTCACGGTGCCTTACCACATATTTCTGCCTGTGTTTACGCCCAATCACATGATGGACCATTTCTTGTAGGTTTGCCGTCTGATGACATAGCCTGCATGTGTATCTAGGGCCTGTTTGTTGTTCATGACAAGGAATTTCATCCAAATAGCTCAAACCTTAAAGAAGCAGAGAAAAAATAAAAGTAGAAAAATAGTTAGATTGGGGTCAAAATTAAATGGAAATATACGGAAATTGTTCAAAAAAGTTATTTACCAATTATGGGTTCATTGAGCTTCACGTAATCCAGATAGTGCACAATGTCCTCAAATACCGGTACAGTATGCTGTCTGACAGCAAGCCCTGAGAAATCCAAACAGTAGTTAGCAGTATTACATAAACAGCACACTGACTAACTTTTTTTAATGTCTGTGTGTGTGTGTGTTTAATTGAATTCATCTGTTCAGGAACCTGACTTCTGCAAATGAGTGACCATATATGTTTTAATGTATGATAAAATGATTTCCTGTTTTACCTCTTAACCCTTCAAGAAATTTTGCTTTACTTACTTCAGCAGGGAAGAAACAAACTAGGTGTGCAATCCTCTTTAGTGTTGCTGTGTGAATTTCTTCAGATAAAGAAATATTGACCACGACGATTTTATGATGTACAAACACTTAGTTTGCAAGAAAAAAAAAATCCTGGTGAGGCATTATGGCCTCCTGTGATGTCCATCTTATTACAAGGGCTGCTAAATGCTGACATTACCAAGGAGAGGAAGCAGAGGAAAAAAAAATCCTATCATCCAAAAAAGTGCAAAAAATGTTTCCTTCAAGTGTGATCATGCCACAGCTTTTTCTTCAGTTTAATCAAAGTGAAGTCCACCTTTCTGCATTTAAAAATACAGCACACATTCTTCAACAGGTAAAACTGGAACAGACTTCCCCAGGCTGCACATTAGCAAACAGGTGTCATTTAGACTTTTGGGTTAGATTTTTGTGGGCATCTCTTTTATACATACACGGAACATGAAACTGTTTTATGTTTTCCATTTTTGACACACCTACCAACATAAAGTCGGATCAAACAATCAACTTGTTTGATGTACAGGGTTGAACGACTCTTGACATTTGGCGTGCGCATCAGCATAAAGTATTAACCATAAAGGACACCAGTAGAGGGCACACTGTCAGATAGTGTGCAACAAAGTTTCACAAGTCAAGCTCAAAGGAAAAGACTGTCGGCGATGAAGGTAGCTAAGAGACTGACAGACTACTAAGAACATGAAGAGTTTCCTCAAAACCAGCCAGCTGTGCCAACAGACTCCAAACTGATAAACCACGCAACACAGTCTGGCTCACCTGCTATCCACACCCCTGATGTCACTGCATCTAAGGCTGGATTCAGTCCAGTCTGGTAAAGATCAGAGCACTTTATGGGACTGCCGTGGAAAACAAAAATAACTGATTATGTGCAGCCCATGAAAGAAAAGGAGAAAAATTATGGTTTTTGAATATTACCTAGGGCAATCATCTCACAACTCATGGTTAAACGTGGTTAAAAGGGCTGTTTAGCGTTAACAGCTAAAAACACAACTAACCATCCATGTTGACTGACAATCTAGCTTGCTAGCTTTGGTCACTTTTGTCCCTCCCAGAAAGATGCGCAAGTTCTGGCACTGAATTTATTACGAGACCTGCATTAGTCTGGTAATCACATGTGCTGGGTTTATACAGCCATTGAGCCATTTTGGCTCTCAGGGGAGTCTCCTCTCTGCAAACTAACTGCTGACAGTCCAACATACATTGTATGACATGCATGTGGACAACCGAGAATTACACTTTGCAACCATTTGACATGTCATTCCATAACCACTGGCATAAATCTGCTACTATAACGGCCTCCACTCCTCTGGCACGGCTCTCCACAAGATTTTGGATACAGGGAATTCCTCCACTTCAGTCACAAGAGTATTACTGAGGTTGGGCGCTGAGGTTGGGCAGTAAGGCCTGGCTTGTAGAGCTCAAAGATATTCAGTGGGTTGAGGTCAGGGCTCTGTGCAGGTAATTCAAGAGTTCATAAAACATCCTTGGATGATCACAAACCATTGTCTAGGCTAAAAATGCTGTCCATTAAAACCAAGCAACAGAATAAAATGACCTCTGTTAACTTAGTGTTTGGACTGAATTACCTGCCAGAACAGACAGCAAATATACTCAAGGCCAGAGTAGAACAAATTGACATGGCTGAGGATGAAGACTACTTACCCGCAGCAACAAGGACATCCTCTTTCTGCCAGGAACGAAAGGAGAGCAACAAAAATGAAGTCAATCAGTGCTAGGTAAACAGGACACTAGTTAGCATTCACCACTGCTTGAAACAGAAAAGGGTTATATCATGGAAAAATAATTTGTGACAAATAAAAGTTAACCAAAACCACAGCTCACTAGTGGTACAGTAAAAGTACATGTCCTAACTGCTTTTTGTTACATTTTTTAACTTTTTTTTTTTATAGTTCATATGGCAATAGAGTAGTTAAGGAAAAGGAGAGTGGTATATCTGTGTGCAAAGAAGCAGTATCCAGTTTTCTTCAGCGCAGTGAGTGACGGTGTACAGGAGAGAGCTCTGCCAAAACACAGCTGACCACACAACAGCACTGTGGCTGAAAGCATCCGGTGAGACATTGACAAAGGACTGAAGCTGGTGACACAATGCTGCCGCTGCACAGAGTGGACGAGCCGTTAGCACCTGTAATGCTCAGACGTCAAAGTATTGCCCATGTTTATTTATTATTTGTCTTCCAGGCCTGACAGGGAGTACAGAGTGTGAAAGCACTGCATGCAAAGTCATGAATCTTCAGCATCTCTTGTGATTGGCTCCTTCACACAACATAAAACCGTCAAGTGCAAGAACATTTAATTATTTACACGCACTTTACCACAGAGTGCTGCAGCTTTTGGTCAAATTAAAGCCAGAGCGGAAGGTTTCCAGAAATCTTACAAGACACTGAGCTGGATGCTTTCCAAACCGGCTTGGAAAACATATTTTTCTACACAAAGCAGATGCCGAAAATTGCATGAATATGTTTACATTAAAGTGCATGTGAGACAGTAGCTCAAGGACATCCTCCATATGAAATAAACCACTTAAGGGCCTGCTAACAAAGCAAGAAGATCTCTCACAAAAGACAGATCTACAAAAAGACCAGAGGACCCCACCACAGTGGAGACTGATATCAAGCTTGACTCAAATCACTCCAGTGATTCTTGTAAGTGTCCAGGATTTCTGGTTTTCATATACAAAACCATCAAAAACCATCCCTGTGGTGTGAGAAGGAATCATGGATATATGCCGAGTTGTTGTTGCCTTGAGTCTCAGTTTTGAATGATGTGGATCAAGGAATGAAGCAAGTTTAGTAGGAGACGGCCTCCAGAAAACCACAATGCTACTTTAGGATCACTCCTGGAGGGAGTGATAAAGACCATTTCTAAGGGGAGCTGTTACACAGCATGTAAAAAACACAACACCTGCTGTTTTTGACAACTATTTGTGTCCATCACAGTCATTCACATACGGTGATATGAGATGACGTGTTAAACATAACAAGTCGCTTAGTTCAGCCAGACCTAAATGTGTTAACATGTTGCCTCCTTGTGGAACATAAACTTACGCACTCTTCAAAGACACGGTGCTCCTCAAACAAGGCAAGGACTTGGGAGAGAGACAAATGTTTGTAAGCATTCATTTTCCCTAATTGCTTGTTGTTGCTCAAGAAGTGACTGAAATGCCAATGTGCACTATTTCAGCTTCAAGTCAGACTCAGAAGGAATGAAGTACACCTTTACCTGTTGCTGTAACTGATCTGGTACTTACTGTACCACCAGTTTATTTGTCTTTGGCACACCAATATGTATCATTAATGGAAGGCAGGATTAAAGGATAGACAAGCCAAGACTAAAACCCTGGAGAAGTCTTTAAAAAAAAAAAGAAAGAGAAAAAAAAAGAGTGGCTTGGAGAGTGAAATATCACTTTTGGATTCTCCTTCTTTCCTGTTATGAATTTTACCTGTACACCTGTGGAGGACCTGTGGCTGAATGGGAAAAAAAGTAGACCAACTTATGAGTCTGTCATTGGGTGTTTTGGCTACGTTTTCAACACAGCTTTCACAGACTGCACCTGTGGCACTGCATACCTTTATGTGTCCCGGTGTAGTCAGGTGTATTTTGTACAAGGTTTCACCTCTTATGGATTTGTCACACACCTGGATTAAAAAGAGAAAACAGCAATCAGTATGGCAGCCATGCACTATAGTGTGAAATACAGCCACTAAAGCAGTCTAGTATGGCAGTCTGTCCTCATACATATAAAGGGTTCCCACTCTTTATAAGAAACTGTTTCCCAGGTGCTTTCCTGGATATTTTCCAAGAGTTTTTCTTGACAACACACGACAGCACCTGCTCATAAACGGCAGGCCAAGTGTTGACTCATTTACTTCAGGTAACACCCATCACTGCTAACTGTGCAATAAGGTCATCTATCCAAGTTGTACCTAAAATACTAGTAAGTAGTAATAATACTACCTCCTGCGAAACAATTTAACTTTTCCAGGACAACATGAACAACACGATTATTTACAGGATATTTATCATTGTCATTTAAATCTTTTTTTATGACTGGAAAGCTAGTTTCTAATTTTTCCAGGATGTTTGTGAAGCCTGTTGTAAATGAGGATGGATAAAATATGAGCATCTCTTGATATACCACAGTGCCAGTCAACATAAATTACAAATTCCACAACGACCATTTAGTGAAATCCTCTATATTAAACAATTTCATAACAAACTGAGTGTAACCTCTATGAATGGGGGGTAATAGACAGGATCAGGTACAACCAGGTGTACATAATTAACTTTCAATGAAGCGTAGACTCACTCAAACCTCAGAGAAAACCTACATCTCTGCAATGAACAGAGCAAATACGAGAGCTGAGCTTACCGTGCACTGAATAAATTCAGCATCCTCGTCGTATGGGGTTTCGATATTGTCCATTGTTGGGACGCTTTAATGACTTTGCCTTATCGTTGCCTTCTCATGAAACCTCTTCACGTTAGCTTAGCAAACTAAGCTAGCAGTGCGGCTATTCGGTAAAGCCGGAATAAACTTAGCCGTTTCCTCGCCGAGTGGTACCTCAGCTGACAAATTAGCGTATGCACTGTTTATATCACACTTAATATTGTTTAACCTCCAACTATTTCGGCTCACACATCGGGTGATGTTAAAAATATTGTTGATAATAGAGACTACTTCCTGGGTGTTTGTGCGCACTTCACCCTTGCAAACTCACATGGGCGGGATCGTTTTAGCTCAGTGAATTCTCCGTTAAAAGAACAAAAACTACGCCGGTGTACAAAGCGAGCGCACCCACAGGAAGCATACACATGTTGGTGGAGCTCGTTTGCGCCCCCTACTGACCTTAATTGCTAATTCAATGGCAAATACTTGAGACAGGACAGCAAGTGTTTGTACATTTTCAGTTTATTTGGTTCTAAGAATTTGCTTCATATATACAAAAACAAACTTGAGTCTGGCTTTGGGAGCCAGCGGCACCTATGAAGCTGTGTGAGGCGTCTGCACCGCTCTCAGTAAACTTAAGAATCAACCTTTGAAGCAGTATGATACAGTAAACGAGACTCATTATTTCAGTGCAGTGGAGCAACTATGAAGATACCAATGTAGAGAGACACCTCAGAAATCTGTCTGAACTGCTATCTTACAGGCCATGCTGGCGTGGATACAAATCGTGAGCACTTACAGGTATGACTCCCATCATATATACATGCATATTTGAATATGTACACTGACTGATGACTGACAAACCCCTCTCACACACGGATTTGCTTGATTTGCTTTCAGGGACATGGCTCACAACTCAGCTTCAGAATAGGGTTTCCTGATCATTTCAAAGGTATGTTGTTCTCTTCAGATGTCATTATAATGATGCATGATAATGATAGCAATAATCTATAACTAAAAGTTAGACAGAAATAGTCAAATTAAGTTATGACAGCAATGCAAATCACTTGCACACGCAAAATTATTTGGAAGGATGACACAAAAGGGGACACGCTCTGGTGCATTATCTTAAGTCACTATAAATACAAAAATATCACACCAGCATCACTCATTCCACTTTAAAAGCTGTGAAAGTTGAGATGGGCAAGGGCCGAAACATGAAGGGCCTGTGTCTGATGATTAGAAGTCTTAGTTAGCAATGTGCTGAAAACATACAGCACAATGAGATGAGCTCACAGACACAGAAAAAGAAGACATTTCTGTTTATGAAAGCCATGTGGATAAATAATCTGTCGAAGGGCAGAATGAGAACCACAGGTCACCACACAGGGGGGACACAGACACTTTCCAAAAATAAAGAACAGAGAACTAGCTTGAGATGTCTCAGTAGCAGGAAGGTAAGGTTTCTTGAGGTGAAACGTTGAGTCAGTTTGATGAGTTGTAGAGTCCTCCCGGAAGATTGTTCAGACGCGAACGCAGCTCCTTCCGGACCTGGGTCACCCTCGCCAGTTTGCGTTTGTATTCCTGAAAAAGTCCACAGCAGAGAAGGGTCGTCAGAGCTCAAGGATCTTATAACTTGAATTAATGTGTCATTGTGATTTCTGAACTTTGCTTAAAGGTAAATTTGAGGAACACTATTTTTGACTCATAGACAGTTGTAAGTAAGGGACTGACTTTTATTGAAAATCTGAATCAAGGATTACAGCATAAAAATGGAAATAAGTCTATATCCCTAATATGATAACTTTGTATTATATTGTACATGAAATAATGTGGTGTTAGTTGAAGTTTAATAACACAAGTTTGGAGTTCTGGTCAAAAACTTCATCCATCAAACATCTAGTCTTTTCCCCTGAATTTAGTTCAATTTGAAAACACCTCCACATGTATGAAAAACGTTGTGTGAGAATGCTAAATACTTTTTTTGGCTGTTAAACAGGCAACCCATTTAACTCTGTGCTCTTTCTGAATGTACACTGAAAAATACTGCATCGCTGCTTTTAGCTCAAGCTCATGACAAACTTCCTACATGGTTTACATTCACTTCCATCTTAGTAAAGGTCATCAAAATAAAGGTAAATCCCATTACATTTGAGAATATACAGAGTATCTGAGTTTATTTCACAATTGTAGCTGACTATTAAAACTACAGGGAAGCTCTTATATTTTAATAGCTCAACAGAGCCATTAAGTGTGTGATATACAGCTGAGGGCCAAGCTAAGAAACAAGCTACACTGACAAAGGGTTCACTTTATTCCTGCATGTTCTCCCTAAATACTGAATAATATAAAGTGTCAAACAAGTGTTTAATCTCTGCTTAAGCATTGCTGCATGCACATGCTTGTTGTACATGTTTGCCAAATAGCTGTGTGTAGGTGTGTTGTGCAAAAAGAACACATTTCCTCAGGCCAAAGGAGACTTTGGAGTTCAATATGAATCAAAACCGTCCAATTTTAATCACATCACATCATCAGTACTGACAAAAATATGATTAATGATTGTTGTTAACAGGAGAAACTATCCTGTTATCCACCAAGATCCCTGAAAGTTTTGGTCTCTTTTCTTGGTTTGAGCTGGATTGAGCTCAATGCTCAATGTGTAACTACCATTTGTAGTGTCAATACTACAAAAGAAAATACTGTTATTACAGACCATGTTTGAAATTGTACAATATACGTACCACCAAGAGCTGCAAATTACAGCAAAATAAAAGCACTCACAAAATCAGATTTATTTTTTATTTTCATTTTTTTTATTACAAAAAGTTTGACTGAGTGAAAAATACAAATATGAAATTCTTTATCCTCTTGGTGTCCTGTGGATAAAGGCTGGACAGTTATTGTCACCACAAAAATAGGATGATGGTAGTGAGAAAACAAGGAAATCTGTAGTGAAGATTTTCAACATCAATTATTTTGGTCGACACTTACCTTGTGAGAAGTGCACATTAAGTTAAGACTAAGCTGAGTTACATGACAAAGTCTAAAAGAATAAGCATTTCCCAAAAAAACTTTACTTTTAGTGTATATTTAATTGGGATTCTTTCCTTTGTTTTTAATGCCAGGAGACATAAAACTCAAATTGAAATCTACTGTCTGAAATCTACGGTCTGATTCAGCAACAAAGCAGGCAATCTACAGAAGTATGCAACATGCTGAAATGCATTAAAAGAAATGTTACTTCAAAAGGTTGACAGACAATTAGTGTGAGCAGACAAATGAACATCAAGAATCAAAATGAAAACACAAATGTGAGTTAGACAAAGCAGATACAGTGATTGAAAGAAAAAAAGTAATTTACGCACTTCAAGTTTCTGCTCGTTCTGGGCCAGGCCGTCCTTCTGGCTTTGCAGGAAGACCGTTAGTGTCCGTGTGAGCTGCCTCCTGTCGTCAATCTCTGCTGCTAAGCGGCCACTGTAGTCTGCTAGCAACATGCAGGCCTCCTCCACCAGCCGGGAAAGCCGCTCCCCTGATTCCTTATCTAAAACACAGAAAGCATACAGAAGGCAGGGCATATAAATATAACCAGTCTAGAATCAACTGAAGGACATTCAGTTATCCATCAATGCTGATACAGTGTAAATATCTAGTGTATAATCACTGGAAATGTAAATATTGTTTCCTTGTGGTAGATATTTTAGCCATTTTTATCTTATAGTTTTAATGTCCTGCACAAGGGCACATGTATGTATGTATGTATGTATGTCAATGTCCTGTCATGTGATTGTGTCGTACCACTGGTTTCCTCCCTCATCCATATTGAAAACATTGGAGCAAACATTAATGTTATTAAATATTAATATTTTAAGTTTGAGGAATGCATATGTACTGTAGGATTA
Organism: Scortum barcoo; assembly: GCA_023238725.1. Lineage (NCBI taxonomy): Eukaryota > Metazoa > Chordata > Actinopteri > Centrarchiformes > Terapontidae > Scortum > Scortum barcoo. The sequence continues at coordinate 11,314,120 of CM041548.1, read as the reverse complement.
AGTTGAGTGACTGGTGATCTTCTATATTAATAACAGTTTCTCTGCTCAGTATCAACCCTGCAACACACTGAAGACAATTACTTTATTCACTTAAAAGTACATATGTTAATGGGAACAGACTTCTATCTGTGTGTAAACATACAGCATATAGTGCTGTGTTGTGTCCTCTCTCCTACCTGTGATCCTATGAAGCAGTGACGTGTCTTGCACTTCAGCAGGAAGGGAGGAGATGCGCTGACGCAGCACCGAGTCGCCAGAGGCTGCATTTTCCAGCTCCTGCAGAGCTCGGATTAACTCCGCTGTCTGAAGTCAAGAGGGGATGATGGGCAGGGAAGGGAGGCGGGAGGAGAAAAGGGGGGAGAGAAATGAAGGAGGAAGGTTTGGTAAATGAGTAGTCATCATAAGTATGTGTCAAGTTATTTCATTAACACCCCTGCATTTATGGCTAAACCATTTGTCAGGGTCAGCACCTGTGGGGGTTCGGCTGGGGAGCTCTGGGAGGCAAAGTCCTCATCATCTGCTCTGATTTCCTCATATGACCTCTTCTTAGCCTTCTTTTCTCCATCTAGGATTTACAAGAAAAAAGACAAAGAAAACATCAAATATAGAAATGGGGCACTGTATCAAACACACTACTGTGCAGATTTACAGCATCACACTCACTGCCATAAAGCTGATCAGTTATGGAGTATGTATCTTTACAACTGAAACATTTAAGATCAAAATCCTGTCCTACATCAAAGTCATGTCTTGTTATTAAGAACAAAACCCTGCAGGGACAAGAGGAAGCCAGCGCAGTTTAAACCTGCACTTTTAGCGTGGTAAGCAGCCACTTTAGTTACTGAGAAACTTTGCAGACATGGCTGGGTGTTGAGCACAAGCCTGTGCAGGTACAGGTTAGTTCTAGAGAACTTACATAGGACTTGTGAGAGCTGATCCAGCAGGTTGTTTTCGTACACAGCTCTCTCCTGCCAGATAGACAAAACACGACCCAACTGTTTCTTGCAGCCCTCCTCACCATCTCTGGACAGGAAAACACAAAACACACCTTTAGACAGTGTTTGGAAAGTCAGCTGTGGATACGTCAGGGCTGGACATTACGTGAATAAAAATGTGCCAATTTCTTGAGAAGAACATATTTCAATGTGAATATTCATCAACATATTCAAATAAGTCCCGTATGGTAGTACACATTTTTAGATTTTTGCTGCAAACAAGTTTGTTGGATTGTTAATTTTGAAATCAAAATTAAGCAACAGACAAACAATACACAAACACATTAGCCAGTCCTTTTACAGAAATGTTGACAATGCGGACCCACTCATGATGTATAGCGTAACATCTGACCTGTAAACGTGTTTGAATGCATCAACGATGACCGGTGCAAAGTCCTGGGTGAACTCCGGTCCTTTCTTTTTACTGTTCTGAATGACGTCATTGGCCAAGTAAAGGAAGGTCAGCTTGCGTGATACCTGAGCTGCATGTAAAGAAAAACAACACATTCATATTATGGTGAGCCATCACAGGTCTGAACTTTAAGCTGAGCAGTATAGTGATGGCTTCAATGCACAGGAGTTGTCTTTTAAGATGGAGACACATTATAAGCTAATAATCCATCAATGAATATACTAAAAATAACTGTACTGATCTAATTCTGCATTTGAAAAATAATTACAAGAAAAAATGCCCAATTATATTTTTTTCTCACCAAGTCAGACAATGGTGTAGTTAAATTATTGTTTATATATATTGTTATGCATTAAACACAGAAAATAATCAGTCACAACTAGGAACAGAATCTACCTAGTAACATTTAGTCACTCAGTTCACCCCAACATGGAGTTTAAGATTTAATTTCACAATTTTTATTTTCTTCTCTCTAATTGCATAGCTTGTTCGGTGAGTCTTTTTCATTTGGGTTTTATCCCCCAACATGCACTTCATGGCACAGTCCCGTTAAACAAGTAATAGTGCATATGTTTGTTGTTGGATAAGCCACAGTCAACACTGATCTAACAGTAAAGCTCCACAGACCTGTGCCATCTTTATCCCCACTGCTATTAACACTGTACACTCCTTTAAGCCCTCAGAGAAGCTCCTAAAATAAAACATCCACTTGAGATATCATTAGGGTGTTGACTAGCACCCCAAGGCAAAGTGTGCCTGTATTAGATACACCTTAAGCAATACAACAATATTCACAACAGTTCAATTATCTACTCAATACATTTAGAGTATTTACTGAATATTTTAAACCTTCCTCCTTTAATATTTTACTGTTATGATTCATTGTGGATACGTTTGCATACAGTAATCAATGGCAGGTTAGTGATCTGTACCTTCTGTCTGACACGCTTTGAATGTCCCTTCAATTTAAAAAAAAAAAAAAAAAAAAAAAAACTGTTCTATAGGCGACCCCTTACATTTTAGTTACACAGCAATGATTCATGAACTTACAAGGAAACAAAATTATAGTATAAGATATATAGTATCGTATAGTATAAGATTAAGTATGGGATTTTGACAAAATAAAGGACATATTTTAAACTTGAGTATGTCTGTGCCAGAAAAAAAATACATCCACACCCCAGTCCCTACAAATAGCAGCTAGAATATCTCAACAACAGCAGGTGTGGGACTGGCAAAGTGCTCACATTTGTGGCTAAATTATTGATTACATTAATCCACAGTCAAATACAGTCAGAACCTTTGTCTCTCCTTCTGGCAGTGAGCATGATTACACAAACACTGTCCATCCATCCATATATACATACATACATACATATGCCATGTTACTAGTGGCTGCAGCCCACTCTATTGCCACGGCTTCTTTAATCATTTAATCATTGCTGGTTAAGGTACAATCACAGACTTTACATGAAGATGGGCGATATGACAGCTCCCCAAACGTTAGGCAAAAACATCTACATCTCCGCCTGGTGAAAGGAGTTTGGTTTTAGTTATTTAATGCTATAAAAGTCAGTGTAACATCATGATTGACAGCTGTAAATCACAGTGAAGTAGTCACAGAGGCACCTGCAGACTTCCTTTGGGGAATTGCATGTATAGTAGAAACATCAATATAAGATTAACTTTAACTTCAGCCGGTGACCATTAGTTAGCAGTTACTAGTTAATTATAAAAGATGTTGTGCGGGGATTCGGTGGGACCTCAGCCACGGTTCCTTCCACGGTCACAAATGACATCACCAGTGCAAGATGGCAGCGTCCATATGCAGGATACACTGACTTCACTTTTGTACAGTGGGAGGAAAGGGAGTCACACTGTCCATCTTTGTATATGTTCTGAGTGAAACATGTCGCTACCACTGCAGGAATGTTGCAAAAGTCAGTCCAGTAGAAACTCTACTGCGAAATACAGAACTTTACCTGACTGCTTAATCAACATTGTATAACAGTCTGTAAGATTAGGAGAAAGTTCTCTTATTTTGAAAATATGAGTGAGTATAAACTCCAGGTCCCTTCCCCTCTCTCTCTCTGCAGCATGCACCATCATACCTACAAAACCCTTGCAGCATCATTCAATCTTATTCTTTCTTTTTAGCTCACTTTACATGAAAGATTAGTAAACAGAAGAAGAGCACTGAAGAAAACTGTTTTCCTCATTGGTTGTTCAGTTATTGTTATCCATAATTATGTCCACTAAGGCTCCGACATACTGTTCTGATTGCTGTGTTGTTTTTGTCCCAGCAGCAGTGAACTCTAAAATGACCTTGTAGGCAGCAGGGGAAGCCTAATTTTTTTCCTAGAGGATGATCTGTCTTATGTACTACCATCAGGACATGGTGGACAGTTTTGGTAAATAAGTCCATTTTAAACTAGTGACCTACTTCTGCTTTAGATGTTCATTTATATGTACAAGTCCTGCATCACAGCTTTATCTTTATCAGCTTTATACATATCTTGGTCTCCTGGGGGCAGTAGAACAAGCTGGTAACACAACATTAATTTGTCATTACCCTTTAACGATGTTATGGCAAACATGACCAACAATAACAACTGCTTGCTTACACGTCCCACAGATGCGAGCGCAGCAGCATTTATCCTGAGTCCTGTTTCTGTGCACCTGAACACTCTGTTTTGGTCTCCACCACCTCGCGTGGGAACTACCCAGCTCTAGATATACCAACATGTGAACCAGCTGATCTCGTACTTTGTCAGTCATTTGATGCATAAGTGCATAAGTAGTGCAGTGGGTTTACTGTAGTTTTTTTTCCCCTTTTCCTCCGTTGCTGTAGGAAACAAGGTTATTGACTGTAGGAGAAAAACACTGAGCTGAAAAGCGCTAAAAAAAAACTGGTGCAGAGCTGAATGACAATCCTCTGAGGTTTCAGCACTGCGAGCGTGCCCTTTTAATAGTACAGAGTTTATATATGAACAATGGAGCTGATTATAGTTTAGTGTTGCAGCTTAAAGGCATCTCAACATTCAGTATCTGCAATGAAGGGGGGGGGGTCAACTAACTTGAAGCATGTCAGGACCGTGATGGGGGCCTTGTGTCAGGGCTAAACTACTGACACACTGCTATCATTGTGTTTACAAAGGCTAAAATGAATGTTGCATCGACTCAGAAGTCACAGCGTCGACATGAAGAGCATGTTTATCAGTCCTGACATTGGTAACACATTAAAAGACTAACCTTTGATGGATAACGTGGTTTAAAATAAAATTTAATGGTACTGTTAGCCAGTGCTGCTCAGCCAAAACCTTTTTAAACAGCTAGAAAGTTAAGCTATCGTTATTACAATGAAAGCGACCTTGTCTAATGACTTTATGGTAACCTTGGATACAAAAACACTTTATCAGCCAGCTCCACGAACTAGTTTGTGACTTGTAGGTCTTTATTCAAAGGGGGGAGGGGGCCAGCTAGCTTACCTTTTTTCAGTTCGTTGAACCAAACACTGACAATGGTCTTTGAGTGTTTTCTGTGATGGATGAGCCACAAAGACAGCGTCTGCACACTTTGCTGGGAGTTGCTGAGCTCGGAGAGTTTCTTCTCCAGAGCCGCCTCAGAGAAAGCTGACATCTTGTCGAGGTTAGTCCGACAGACAGAGACACACCGAGAGAGAGAGAGAGAGAGAGAGGCAGCTTTTAGGTTTCTCTCCCCAGATGTGTTGTGTGCAGCAAGTTAGCCTGCCACAACAGCGAGTTTAGCCATCCAAACAAACTAAACGTCGGAGCCGGCTCTGCTGTGTAGAGGCTGGTTGTTGGTGCTAACTAGCTGCTCGGTGGTGCTGCAGGGAAGCTGCCGGGTTAGCTTTGAAGCAAACAGGAGCTACTTCCGGACGGCAGCTGCGGTGCGTTCAGGTCGATTGGATTTCACAGCTTTTATTGCTAAAATCCACCTGGCAGCTACCTGTGAAGAAAAAAGTGGTAGAGGGAGTGTTCATGGCCTTTCATTAACGCAATAAGGTGTTTTATTGGTGTCTGTGATAGGGGGAGATATCTGGGACATTTTATTAGAGAACAAATGAAGGATGATGATGATATTTTACAGGCAATGTCACAGAATCAGAATCACGTTTATTGCCAGGTAGGTTTTCACATACAAGAAATATTTCTTGATAGGTTGGTGCAAAAAACACAGTAAGTAGAAAAAAATATAAGGGCTAAAGCAAGTACTTCAAGTCATAAGTGAGCACAGAGGAAGGAGTACACTGTATTGCACATAGGATATTGATGGGATATTAATATTGCACTGTCCATTTTACATTTGTATTACCCACGGATGAATTGTCAGTTTTCGTGTGGTCAGCTGGGATGGAATGCAGAAAATTGTGACTTGTGATTATATTTTTATATATGATATCGTTAAGCTATTATTACTTATTAGTCTTTAAAAAAATCCGAACATAGTCAGAAATGTCAGAAATGCTGTCGCAATTAAGTCCAGTGTGATATGTTCACAAAGGTAGATGGGTCAATTTAAGTAAACTTTTGGGTTGTTTATTTGATTACAAATCATGTAGTTCATGATCTTTGTTTTGTGTGCAAAAATTTGTAACTAAAACTGTCAAATGTAATAGAGTAAAAGTACAATATTTTCCACTGAAATGTAGTGAGGCAGAAGTAGAAAGTGAAAGATTCAAGTACCTCAAATTTGAACTTAAGTACAGTACTTAGTTTTCTTCCACCTCTGCCTATTGATGTGGCAGTACATCCAGTCAAGGGCCAGTTGGAGACTAATAAGTCTGGTCCTGCCCAAGCCTCTACACCTTACTTCTTATTCTCAAAGTCTTTTCTTCAAAAAGTTTCTAAGCGTTCAAATCTTCTTCTGAGGAAAGTCAAGACAGAGTCAAATAAGCACTGGAGTCCAGCAAAGTTGAGTCCAGAGAGAGCTTTATTCTTCAACACGGAGTACAAAGCCCGAGCTGTCCTGCAGAACAATCAAATTCTCACCAACTGAACATCATCTTTTATATTGCAGGTTGTACATGTGCCCAGGCCAGGAGGCATGTCTAACCATACCCCTTTTCTCTTTTCACATGCTTTTGGAGCGGTTTTTACTTGTGTCTAAAATGATCTCTTCCTGCCTTATGTTAAACAAAACTTACTTCTAATGGAGTCCTGGTTTTCATCTTTCCTGCCATATGTTAAACAAAACCTACTTATATTAAACAAACCTTGCTTCTAATGGAGTCCTGGTTTCCGTTGGCTGCTTTTTTAAAAACTTTCCAAATTGTCCCTACTGTTATTATAGCCTTTCTGAGACACCAACCTTTAAACATCCTTACATAACAGTTGCTCTGGTACTTTTCTTTTTGATTAACAGTCTTTAAAGGTTAATATAAAATAATATGTAGCAGTATAATGTGGCCTTGTATATAGCGGCCTTACAAAAAGAACACACACATTCAGTTTGGAAAATTGACACCACACTATGACTGAGCATTAACTCTCATATTAGACATTTCACAAGTAGATTATGTCCCTGAACATAACCAAATGTCAACAAAATATTCTTTGCATGTTTGTTTATTGTGCTATTGCTTTGCAGTACACTGTACTGGTCACTGAGTGTACACGTTTGAGGTTCCCTCTCATGTGTAACAAGACCGTGTTGAATTTGACTCTGGCTGAGGTTTTATTTTGTAGAGATGCACACTAAAGCTCAAATCTCTCCTATAATCAACTTTTCTTCACATTTTATAATGTGAACACAGCAACAAAGATTCAACTTATTAAATGAAGAAACTAAAAGATCTTTAAAAAAAAAACTCATTTATTAAGCACCACAACATTTGGCATTTGTATTGTTGCAACACTGGACTGTATATGTTTAAAGACATTTGAAGTCAAAGTAACAAAGACTTCTATATTTCCATCATTTCATTATAAAGTATAGTCAAAAGTATACCATCTTCAGTGGTGCACAAAATCAGCAGAGGCGGTCAAAATTGTAAAAGTAACCTCAGCAGTGGTTCAGTAAAAATCAGCAGAGAGCATATTTGATCTTGTTTCACGGCATTAACATCAAGCACAAACCTGAGATGACCAATTACATATTTAATGGCTTTTCAAATAAAATTTTCTTTGGAGTCACTCTGGCAGATTATACACAACATAATGGTCCAGAGGAATAAAAAAAAAAAAAAAAAGAGTAATGCCTGAGTAATTAAACGTTTAGTGACAACAGACTCAGTGTGAGTTGAAGAAAGTATGAATAATTTCTCTGAACCAATGCAATTCATAAAACATCTGCCAGCCGCTATAAAGTTTGGTGCTTGATCTTACTGAGTATGTTTGTCACCCTCACTTGTTTCGGATGTACGTGAAACCTCGAAATCTACAAGTAAATAATAAAGTACTTTTCACCTTAAATGTTCTCAGTATCCCCTAATCTTACTGCATGGCTTAAGTCACTTTTATAATTCTAAGATAAAAAAAACAGAGCATCAGTATGAACATCCTTAATTCAGAATAAGAAAATACATCAGCTTTTGTTTTCATGTAACCAGATGATACAACAGCTACACAACAATACAATAACAACAATACAACAACACTCATGAAACCTGTTCTGTATCTTCACACACTGTAACATATGTCTGGGCTGATTTCTGTTTAATTCACATCTAAAATAGACCAGTAAAGTGCAAAATCACAGTAAGTTTCATGTAAAAGAAATATTTTACCTTATAAAATACTATTAAAACTGAAAACCAAAGGGAGAAAAAATGTGAATAATGATCTTAAAGGCTATGAAGTTTTTACTAACAAAAATGCTACAGAATGGCATGAACCAGCCTGATCATCTGAGTGTGATTTTATTCAACAGGGACTCCTGCCCCTTGGGTAGAAATGTGGTCTCAGTGCAGTGTGGCAATATATACAGAATTAAAACTCAGATTTGCACATTTAAATGGAGTTGTTTTATGTAAACTTACAGCAATCATCAAATCAGACAAACCAGTGGTTCTGACATTAAGACCACAGTGGGCTCCATTACACAGAGGGATGTGGCAAAACCTGGCCAGAGTTTGTCCTCGGTCCAGTATTGTAGTTTTGGTTAAACTTCCACCCATAGCCAATCTCAGTGGTTTGATAGGCCGTAGGTTGCGTCACATAACTTTGTGGAGCCGCCTGAACATGGCCAAAAGGGAACTCCATGCATGTTTGCCATTGCCTCTGTTCAAAATGGAGAAAGTGTACTCTAGGCTGTGGTGCAGTGCTGCCACTGTGAGCGAGAGGATCTTCTACATAAGAGTATGCATTGATCTGAGCAGCATCTAAATGAGGTGCCAGTTCACCAGACGAACCACGCTGCCCCACGCTGCCCGTCAGAAGGTGATGATCTTGTGCCACGTGCTGATTCTGGGGCTGTTGTTGGGAATAATACTGAGTAGCATGTAAACTCATCTCTCTTTCTGTTGCTTCTCTTGGCACTTTCACTCTTATTCCAGCATTAGTCTGTGGAGTTAAACTGGACCGCTGCTCAGTGCAACCCTCCTCACGTCCATAGGAGGAGTTATAAGATGACCAGTCCTGAGTGTAGGACACAGCAGGCCACAGTCCCTCACTTTGTGTGTGCTGTCCTTCATTTTGCCACTCTTTGTAAAAAAGTTTTGACCTTTCTTGAGAATCATATTGTCTGTTGTAATTTGTTTCTCTATGAGACCTTTGGTCTTCAGACCAGTTGAAGTACTCATTGTTGCCAAAATAACCATCCACCTCTTGATGAGCGGAGTTTCTTCCTGATTCCATGTGCTGACCAGCATCTCCATCTCCATTATTAAGGTCTTTCTGTTGTGAGGGTGAACACACTGAGGTGTGTTCAGCATGGCTGCCTGCATATGATCCACTGTCGTAGTCCAACTCACAGTCCTCTGACTGAGACACTGGTGAGAGATCTGAGTCGGGTGAGGGAGAATCTGCGGACGATCCAAGGACGCTGTCCCTGCTGAAAGACATCCTCTCCAGCAGCACTGGACCTTTGGTAAGAGGCAGGCTTACCTTGAACACAGTATCATTCACTTTCCTCATCTTCCTCTTAGTTGTCTCTCTTTTTGCCTCCATGACACATTTCTCTGGCATGCCTTCATTTGAAATTGTGGTCACACTAGGCCCTTAAAGAAAAAGAGACCCACAGAGAGAAGACAAATGACAAAATATTCGATAATTGAAATAAAAAACAGGTTTCAAGTGAACTGCTGCTTTCAAATACACACCTTTGACAGTCATTTTCCTCTTTTGGATGGTAGTGTGCGTCTGTTCATTACATAGCGTCTTAATACCTGGAAAAGAAGGAAAAAAAATACAAGGGATATACAGAGAAAAAAACAAACAAACAAACATACACATGTAAGTCTCAAGAAGGAGTTCAATATGCCATGTTTGAATTCTAAAAAGAAGCGCTACAGTAGTTGAACAAAGGTCAAATAAAAATAATAAAAATAAAGAGAATAACAAAGAATGAAAAATATAATCAAACATGTTTATTGCAGCCCTTTTAAGTTTGAGGGGGATCAATTGTGACTTATTAGCTAAAAGGTTAATATTCTAACAGTTAATCATAAAGAAGCAGCAGCTCTCTGTGCAATCTCACAATGTGTTTGTCAAATGAAAAGAAATGTGTGTGCTTTGCTCTGAGAAGACAGGGAGCAGAAGATGTTTTTTCTTTTACCTTGAGTGGAATAGAACAGATAGTAAAGCCTGTGTGTGTGTGTGTGTGTGTGAATGCAGCAACCGGTTGGAACCAGTTGTTGAAGGCCAGATTGTGTCTTAAATTATGTGAAGGTCAAGTTGGTATGAGCGATGATGGGAAATTCGTGCGGGACAGAGACAAACGTCTGCACACACTTTGGGATATTTTGTCTTAATACATCTCACAGCAAAGCATAAACTGCTCTCACAATTCACTCCTTCTGCTGTAAGAGAGTGTAAAATGTCCGTAAAAGTTTCTACTTTGGTCTTTTAAGAGAATAGAAGCCATCTAACATTGGATTCATGGTTGGAGTCAAAGACCAGAGAGTCAGAGTTAAAGAAATGAATAGTTTATGGCCAAATAAGAAAACATAATAAGCATAAGTTATAGGTAATAAGTAAATGTCTGTACTTACACCAGTGGTAACTTTTGCCAGTCAGTTGGATACAGACAGATTCTGGTGCCGTTACCACCTGGAAACGTAAGATGTTTAAACATTTTTATTGAGAGATGAGGACATGTGAACTCAAGACCTTTTTGGTAAACACAGATTTTCTAATTTCACAGTCAGCATAAGCAAGGCAGAATAATATGTGCATCCAAGTAAGTAAGTTACCTTCAGCTCTCCTCTGCCCTCCTCTTGTTCCACTTTCTTGGCCAGCGACTGGAGGAGCTCATAGTTGTCATTTAGATCAGCCGTCTCTACCTCCACCTGCTCAGGGTGAGATTCCATCTACGCACAGACGTTTTCAGTGGAGGTAAAAGTTAATCCTAGCATGTTGTCTACAGCCTTTCGTGTTCCTGTTCATTATTGATCCTCAAATGACTGACCAAGTAGTTCCTGAGATGGGAGGGGCTCGTTAGGTGATGGATGATATCTTTTTTGTTGGCTCTGATGCGGCAGCAGTGACATAAGAAACAGTACGTGCGACCATCTTCACTTCTACACTCGACCACGCGGAAAAGACCTGTCATAAACATGTATAAGCAGCTTTTTTTGAAGCAACAGTTTGACATTTTTGTAAATACTTTCACTCTCTTGCTAAGAGTTAGAGAAGATTAATACCACTGTCACGACTATATGGCAACGGCTGAGCATATAGACTGGAAACCGAGGGAAACATGCAGCATGGCCCTGTCAAAAGGTGACACAATACACCTACCAGCTTCTCTAAAGCACAGTAAACATCATGTCATGACATATCCCTTTGCTTTTGTAGTATCTGATGTTCCATATGTTGGATGACTGTCCTGGGTTTGTTACGCTTAGTTAGGGGCCCCAGGGTTGGTGCCTCTCTGTCTGAGGACCCATGACTTTTCTTAATGTAAATCACAAGTTCTGCCGCATCTTCATGAAAACACCTAACCCATATAAGCAGATAGTTAGAGCTGATATGCAGAGGAGATTCCATATTGGCTTTGATCCCTCTCACAGGCAATCATGATGCTTGTTTTGATGCTGTACTTCTTTGTAATAAACCTTTCTTATATACAAGTAAGACAGTGTCAGCAGAGTCTTTTAATAAACAACACTTTGTTTAATTTTAATGTGCCGTACTAGTCCTTGGCTATGAGAAGTTTCCAGAGAACCAGTGGAGACTCTTGGAAGTTTTTGGTCCCTGTCAAGAAATTAGCTGAACTAAACTAAGAAAGTTAAAGGCAGCTCCAGCTACATAATTACAATAAAGACACAAGGATGGTATTAATCTTCTCATCACTTAACATATTTCTAGCACTTAATACTGGTAACGTTGCAAGAAACAATCTTTTTTTCCCCCTTGTTTAATTACATTATTTTCTAAACAGCTGCAGGGCTTTAAAACAATCAATTTTACTATCAAATGTGTGCATTTCAAATTATTCTGAAATGTGTTTTACATTTTCTGTAATTGCACCACCTGTTGTTGCTATTCTTAATCTGTGCTCACCTATAAGGGGCTCAGTTCCTGTGTAGTCATCAAGAAAGCAGTAGCTTTCAGCACAGGATTCAGATGGTTCAGATGACGTCTGGGTACTGTCCAACAGTGACGAAGGTGAGTTGTTTAACCAGACGCCTGACCTGATCGGAGGAACTGCAGTTTGCCGTATCAGAGATGGAGGCTTGTTAGACTGTGCTGAGGTCTTGAGGGATTTCTTTGAACATCTCTGTTGGTTCCTGCCAAGCAATACAATCCTCTGCGACTGGGTGGGATACTGCTGCAGATGCACAGGTGCAGTCTCTGAATGGCTCTCAGGTTCACCCAGCCCATCTCTTAAGATATTTATCAGAGTTACTGCTGAGGTTTTAGAGAGAGAAAGACACCCAAATGGAGTGGAAAAAGGAACATGTACATATAGGATTAATGCAATTAAAACACAAAGGGGTCACAGACACAGAAAAAGAGAAGACACAGGGTGGGTTTAAAGGGGTGGAGAGAGTAGAGGTCGAGTATCACTGTTCTAAACAAGGGAATAGTAACTGACCGTCATTCTCACTGTGTGTTGCCATCATCTGGTATACCGCCTCTTCAACCTCTAACAACTTAATTTGAAGGTGCAAAAATATATGAGTACTCGTATCCAAAACACTCCACTGTTTGCAACTACCAACAAAGGACATACACATTTAAAACTACATACATGGACATCCCCAGGTCCCTCTTTTTCCTCGAGCAGCCTGGCTATCTCCATCAGAGACCAGGCCAGCTTCGACAGGTCAGATGTCTGCTTCCATTCAGACACTAAGTGGGGATGCCAGGCTTTCTGTCAAGCACAACACCACCTGTTAATAAACTACACTCCAAGACAACACGCAGAGTAACCATCATGGCTCTTCTTCGACAGCACAACTTACGATGTAGTTGTATCTGTGGAGGCTTCCCATGATGTGGTTCCGTATGTCAGCTTTAGTGAGTCGACACACACACACCTCACACAGGTACAGTGCTTCTGTGTTGCGTGTTCCTGCCCTCACACATTCGGTGATGCTGCTCAGGCCTGAATGTGCATAAAATGAAAAATTATTATTATTATTTTTATACAAACAGGACACACACACACAACACTGACAACATATAACCAACAAGGGGATTGGTTGCTACAGACCAATAATAGGCTGAAGTCTGTTCTTGTTGTTCAGATACACCTTCAGAGAATTGAACAGCTGGCTTTTGGTAGAACCTCCTACACAAACAGAGAATGAATAATAAAAACATATATCATTTTTAACAAAGTATGTTTAAATGGTATCAACATGAAGGCCCATGTACAGAGTGAAAGTGAAAGACATACCTTTTTGTGCCACATCTGACTGCATCCTGCAGCTGTAGAACCGCCACCTGCATACAGTTGAATTTGGTGAAAATATTCACCTCTTATGAATGAAAGAATGAAAGTTGTTCAGCCCAAGTCATCCTGATTATGTATGTGGTTTTAAGTTGACACACAAATCTGAAGAAGAAGACTGCATGTATTGTTGTGGCAAATAAGGAGAGAAGAAGAGAACTCGTCTTCTCGTGTGTGTGTGTGTGTGTGTGTGTGTGTGTGTGTGAGAAGACTTATAAACCCAATATTGTTATAGTTTTTTTCTCCTACAGTATGGACAGACAGACATACCAGACAGTATTATATCTTATTGCCTTGTATAACACGTCATATGAAGATAGAGCTGCTGAAGGTTGGACTCAGAGGGACAGAGCACATTTTCAAGGTCCTTCCAATCAAATCTAACAGACAGCCTGCAGCTCCCACACAGAGCTGGCCACAGTTAGTAAATATAATTCACATTAATAGTATTGTTTCTTAGGGCAAAAATGTGTGTTTAAGTCCTCTTGCACATTCTTATTCTTAATATTTTGCACATTACACATTGTATGCACCAACATGCCGAGTCAAATTGTTGTTTTCAATACATTTGATACAGATTCTGAGACGCCTGAAATATTTAGTTTCCCTATAATAAAATAGCATTAGAAAGTGAAGAAACCATACAAAGAGGGCGTAACACTATAATCTCTTGTGTGCATATGGGTTGCCAACACACCTCTGGATATGGTTTGTATGTCTTTAGGAATACTTTAACCTCAGACAGGCGGACTCCTGCACAGTCTCTCTCAGACACAGATGTGAATCCTGTGTGTTTCTTCCATGCACCAGGCAAGGATGAAGTTTTGGTCGGACCTGAGATGGTGAAAGTAGCCGAACACTGCTTAAATATCTATATATCTGTAGACCTAATGGTCTTGGTTCACCTGCCTCTGTGCTGAAAACTGTTGACTTTTATTTCATAATCTTCTGAGCTTTGGTTGGATGTACACATCTAATTTTACTTGGACTTGCATTTTAATAAAATAACCACAGACAACCAATACTGAAAACTGTGCCTTTTAACTTTAAATAACCACCAGATGGCGCTGCAGCATCATCACAGTTTTCAGGAAGGACGCATCAGGTGATTTAAAAAGTGTTTACATTAAAAAACAAAAACATGAACCAGCTGAACGCCGAACCAAGATTTGATAATAAACCGTCTGAGGGCTTGACTAATTATTGTAGTCAACTCCGACTGTTTAGTGTCAGAATTACACCCAAAATAACCCAAACTCCTCATATGTAGAGAGAAGAAAGCGACAGAAACAGAGACAGAAAGCAGCTGTGGTCAACATTAAACACAATAAGCCAAGAAATGAATTAGAGTTTATCAGCTCGGGTCTGGAGCCCGACACTGCCCGGGTACATTTTAAAGTTTCTTTGTTCATCCCTAGTACACTCAACGAAGAGTGTGGTGGGGGAAAAACACATATAATCTACTTTCTGGTGGCGTAAATGAGTTAACAACATCTTTTACTCCGCAAAAGAAAACTAACAGCAAACAACAACAACCGTTAACTACCGTTGAGCGTCATTAACGTTAAACACCGAGAGCTGGGACCAATTTCACAACAACTCTTATCCGACCAATACCACTTCACTGAAATTTAGCCGTCTTACCGTCAGAAAGTTTGTCAGTGTCCGCTTCTTTGCAGTCTGAGGGATCAGCGAAGTGAAGCAGCCGATTAAAAGTGGATGAAATCAGGCGACACACGCACCGCTCGTCTTACCGTCGTAGCAGGAGTGACGCTCTCCTCTTCGACCAATCAAATCAACGGGAACTGTGTGTGCGCGGGTGTACCTGTGTTACTGTCTTTGAGGGGACATCCTGTGTGTGCGCGGGTGTACCTGTGTTACTGTCTTTGAGGGGACATCCTGTGTGTGCGCGGGTGTACCTGTGTTACTGTCTTTGAGGGGACATCCTGTGTGTGCGCGGGTGTACCTGTGTTACTGTCTTTGAGGGGACATCCTGTGTGTGTGTGTGTGTGTGTGTGTGTGGTGAGTGCATGTATCTGTGTGATATGAATATGTGTGTTTTCCTCTGTAACCAGTTCTGACCAGACCAAATCTCAGCAATCTGCTTCCACTATCTATGTCTCTATCTATCCACTCTGAGAGTCTGAATATAAAAAAACAGGAAGTATTGGGGCGATTGTGTGTGTGTGCGCGTGTACAGTTCATGGCCTTACTGCGAGGAAAAACTGGACTATTAAAAACAGGAAGTACTCGACAATTGTGTGTGTATGTTTAACAGTACAGTTCATGGACTTACTGCAAGTAATATAACATAATTATGATTTTCTCCTACATAATCCTCCCTGAAATCACAAAGTGATTTGATAAATGGATTAAAAAAAAATGAAACAAAATGTCATGGTTTGGGTTTTTGTGGGGTTTTGGGTTTTTGTTTTTCTCACTCCCTTTTACTCTCCACTGCAGGCAAGGCTCAGAGGCATGGTGGATCCTCTCTCTCCTGTGAACAGCTAATTGACACACCTGGTTCTCATCATCCTCATCATTCATGCCCTATATAAACCTGGTCAAGACTCCACTCCAGTGCCAGATATTTCTGTCATGATTGGTAGTGTCATTAGTGCCTCCTGTGAACTTGTTTCCTGTGATCTCCTGTTTTCTCATCATTATCTCTTTTGTTACCACAGCTGTCACCTGCCATGTGCTCCTCTCTGCCTTTTTGAGCCCTACTAGCCAGCCAATTATATCTTTCTACTAAATGACAATGTATGCAAACAAACTTAATGTATCTCCAATCACATGCAAATAGAGGAGGAAAAACCTGCACATGGCTACACAGGGAAGAAAATTCCTCTCTGACCCCCACCAGCGGGTCTATGACCATCTAGTAAGCAGTCGCCTTCACTCACTTGGCTTGCAGTGAAGCTTGCACATTCAACATGGAATAGCAGCTCAAATCAAAGCATTATCAAATGAGAGTATGTTGCATGATAATAAAATAATGCATTGAATAAATGATAAAATCATACTTCATAACTTGTAGCTGTTGCAGAATACTTATGCTTGCTTCTTGCATCATGTGGTTTTGTGGTGTCAATTTTTCAAAGCCCTATGTATATGTGTGTGTAGATTTTGTAAGGCCGCTATTTACTTACTAGGCCTCACTATGATTACTGACATTGATCGATGTTAAAACTCTTAGTGATTAATCATACAAAGAAAGACCATAGCAGAGGAAAGTACCTGAAAGTACCAAAGCAATTGTCATGTGGTAATGTTTAAAGATTGATGCTTACTTTTTAAAAAACCAACCAATAGAAATTCTGACTCCATTAAAAACAAAACTTGTGCATATGCTTGAAACAAAATGGAGGCCTCAAGCCTCCCATGAGGTAATTCAGACTCCATTAAAAATAGGCCTTATGTAAAAAAGGGTAATTCCAGACACCAATAAAAACCACTTCCAGAACATGAAAAATGAGAGAAAGGGGCACGGCAAGACATGCTCCTTGGTTTAAAACACACCTACAACTCACAATATAAAACCTGATGCACAGGAGGTCAGAGTTCAGTTCAGTTGTTCTGCAGGACAGCTCAGGGCTTTATACTCCGTGTTGAAGAATAAAGCTCTCTGGACTCAACTTTGCTGGACTCCAGTGCTTATTTTGACTTTGCATTTTCCTCAGAAGAAGATTTGAACACTTAAAAACTTTTTGAGCAAAAGACTTTGAGAAAAAGAGTAAGGTGCAGAGACTTGGGCTGGACCAGAGTTTGTCTCAAACTGGCCCTTAGACTGAGTCTACAGTCCAGCCTGAAAGATCCACATCAGTTTCAGTTTTTATATTAGCTATAACTTATAGTAACTGTAATAACTATAACTTGTATTAACTGTTACAACAACATGTGATAACTGTGTGTGTGTGTGTGTCTGTGTGTGTGTGTGTCATAGAATCCTCAATTGCATTGGGGTGACTTATTGTGCTATACAAGTCTGTGTCTGGCAGAAGTTCAAACACTCCTTGAATTTATTCATTGCATTGTTGTGGAAAAATACATTTTGTCTGTACTGGAAATAAAGAGAATTGATCCGATCCAGAGCGTCCAGTATATTTTTAATATAATTCTTGCAAGAAGTTGAGGAGCGTCAAACAACCAAGTGTGTGTTCAGTTGGATGAGGACTCACCAGTGATACAGAAAAAGCACAGATACTTATAGTGAGATACAATCTCACTACAAGAATGGGGATGCAAGGTCCTGCCACCCCTCATGGTAGATTGTTTCAGGGTTACATCGTCTTTGCGTGAGAAAGGAATTTGTCAAGAAGACACCAGTCAGAGACAACCTTGTGATGGCTCGTCTCCCTGTCGTAGGAGGACTGTTATCAGTCAGGAGTCTTGTGTCTTTTATGGCAGGCCAGAGGTGTATTGTTGGTCAGAGGTCTGTCTTTTATTGCAAGTCAGTCTGTTCTTTAAAGGAATTTAGGTCTGGTTAGTCTAATATAGAAGAAAGGGACAGCAAAACGTTATACATGAGAACATAAAGGCAATTATAAAGAAAAACAGTAATGGTGAGGGCGGAATTTTGCCACTTGTGTGTGTTTATATGAGGTGGATGACATGTGGATATGCTATTACTATCTCTGTGTGTTACAATGTAATCTGTATGTGTGTCCATACTACACAGGTAGTGTAGTTCTGTGATGCATAACAGTTTGTTGTTTATTAAATAGCAATGATGTGAAGATAATGAAGGAGACCCCACTGACACTGTCTTTCTTGTATATAAAAAGGTTTATTACAAAGAAGACCAGCATCAAATCAGGCATCTGGATTGCCTGTGAGAGGGATCGAAGCCAATATGAATCTTCCTCTGCATGTCAGACTCTAACTATCTGCTTATATAGGTTAGTTGTTTTCGTTAACCTGTAACAAAACATATAGTTAATGTTTAGAAGGGTCATAGATCCAAGGACAGAGAGGAGCCAAACATGAGGCCCCTAACTAAACATAACGTACCCTGAAGGTCAATCAACCTATGGAACTTCAGATACTACTGATCGCTGTCATCATATTTTCATTTTTTCAGTAAATTCACATATGGAAACTTGCTCAACCAAGAACAATTATGTCTAGGTCTGAACAGATTTACTGACAAAGCCATCACTACATCCATTGCTGATCTCTGCTGATACAACAGCCACGATAATGCATAAGATTGGCATATAGTAGCTAGTGGTTCTGGTACCGTTTCTAAAATTGAAGGTGTGAGTTAACTGTTGGAGTTAATTGTTGGAACCATAAGTTTCCACCTGCCCATGGGTCTGTCATTTTTAACACTGAGGAATCAAATCCATATGCCTTCCACTGAGTGTCTCTCTTCTGTAAAGCATGGTAATGGTCAATCATATCTTCTGATGTCCAGTCAAAATCAAAAACCTCATCTTCCACATCTGAAATAGTTCTCCCAGTTGTCACAGACGAATCTGCATCATTCTCTTCCACCATCTGCTCCTGGGTTACATTTACTATCTCCTTAAATTTCAAAGATGTCATATCAGGTGTCTGCGTCACATTTACAACTTTCGTGGGTATCAAAGATGTCGTCCCTGTTTTATTGGCAAAGGTCGCCCTTACCACAACCTCACGTAGAATTTCCAGAAGTGACAAATACAGATGTTGTTGCCTTCATGGTAGTATAATTCATCCCCTTCAAAGTCGTAGCTAGAATAGTAGCCTGAGTTGATGTATTAACAATCTTATTTGTTTCCAGAGCTAAAGTAGTAAGCTTCAGCTGTGCATTACTCACCCTTGAAGTGGTTACTGTGGCGAATCATTCCTGTACCCCTTTAGCTAAGGAGAAAACTCCAGTAGAACTCAAATCTATAATCATAATTACCACCTTACGAGTTATATGACCCTCTATCCAATAATTCTGAAATGGAACAAATTTAAACTCTGGCTCTAAATATGTGCAAGTATATTCCCCTTGGTCTTCCCATGTAACATTACGTAAAATAAGTGAGCAATCACCCCTAACTTTCAACCACAATGTCATTATACAAAATATACTTCCTTTGCTCACGAGGCACAATGACAACTTCAGGCCCTTCTAACAACACATCTTCACCACAACCATTTTTCCACTTAGGAGGATTATTACCACCAACATTAAACCTTCCACATTGACAGGGAAGGTGAGCCATTCTCCCTAATCACAGTCTTCACAGGAGTTGGCATCTTAAGAATCATCTGAGGTGTCACTGTAGTTAACTGCAACACATTTATACCCTCAGTAACTTTCAACACTGAAAGAATAGATTTCCCTTCCATTTCTTCAAATTTCAACTGAAGAGTCGATGTCATCATTGTCAGTTCTCCTGTTTCCTCAACAACTTGACACTCTATACTCTTACTTTCATCTATTACCACTAGAGTCACTATACTAGCTCTGAGTCCTGTCTCTGACCCCTCACTCTCAAACTCGGGATCATAAAAGAACATCTATATCACCCTGATCTTCCTGCTGGGGCTTATATACATAAAGACTACAATCTCCTTCAATCTTCAATCTTCTCTTATCGTTAAGTAACACAAACATTCTTAATAGTGATGATCTTGACAAATTTAGAACCCTGACATAGTTATCTTCCCACTGGACTCTAAATTTCTCTTCACTGCTACTTTCTCCTCTACACTGATATGGGAGCTGAACTGACTTCCCCAAGGTCACTTGAACCCTAGTCCTCATAACGTTTTGGTCTGACCCTTTCCCAAACTGGTCTTGAACTCCTTTGTCTAACTGAATCTCTCACTTCTCCTGCGGTGGAATCACAGCCCTTTGTAACCTTTGGTGCTTCACTCTCCACCGAAATAGGCTCTGCTGTTCCTGGGACATATTGGAAATCAATGTCACCAAATCTTTTTTCCTGTCCATTAACTGCAGAGTCATCCCTGGCATCATCAAAAAATGTGCACAGGATCATCAGCACTGTCCACAACATGGACAGCTGTCCTCTCCTGGATTTTGACCCTGGAGATCTTCATGCATCTCTTCCTCTGGCTCTCTTGAGCCTTCAACATCTCGGGTCTGTGAGCGTGAAGCCTCTTATCTTGGTGCTTTGACACAATGTGACAAATGATACCACATTGGAGACTCTTTAACCTGGACCGCAGTTCCAGTACTGCAAACAACTTCAAATGGTCCTTTATGGTGTTCATTATACCACTTCCTTCTAAAGATCTTTACGAACACCTTGTCTCCAGGTTGCACCGTGCTCCTCTTTTGCTCACTAAGCCTCTCCTGCACCTCCTCCCGTCTTTGCCTGTCAGAAACATACGTGGATATTCTTTTATGCAGGATAGCCATATACGTAACATATGCTCGCATTTCATCTTCCAAAAGAGCCAGACTTGGACCCTTTCCACTTGTACGCAAACAATTGGCATTTGTCTTCCCGTGACCAGCTCATGAGATGTCATATGCAAATCACGCAGCTCACTCAAGTGACACACCATTAGCGCCAGCGGGATTGCAGCTATCCAATTTAAACCCGTGTGTTAGCAGATTTTAACAATGCAATTTTTCATTCATTTTCTCAAAAATCCCTTGGCTTTGTGGATGATAGACTGCCCCAAGACGCTGTTTAATTCCCAGTTTTTGCAAAATCAATTTCACCCTTTTACCCACGAACTCTTTCTCATTGTCAGAGCATATCCGATCTGGAAGTCCCCACCTGCTTATAACCTCTCTACACAAAAACTTGGCAACAGACTGAGCATCCTTCCGCTTGGTTGGACAAGCCTCAGGCCATTGTGAAAATCTGTCGACAACAACTAGCCTATATCTCTTACCTTCAACTGGTTTTATCATGTCCACAAAATCCACAATTAGCTCACGCATAGGACCCCTCAGGGTCAGAATGTAACCAGGAGGAACCATCACATCCCTCCGAACATTATTTTTCAGGCAGATAGTACACCTGCCTATGACACAATCAACCTGTTCAAGCAAGTATGGTGCCCAAAAGCCATATTCCTTTATGATGATCTTTCTCCTAACTTCCCCCCTTGCAACATGAGCTAACCCATCATCAGACTTCTGAATCATCAGCCCTAACAGGTCTGAAGGTGCTACTATCAGCCCCTCATGATTTCTCCAAAGACCAGTAGAATCTTGAGTGGCCCCTCGATCTAGCCACAACTGTTTATCCATTGCAGGAGCAGCTTCCTGCATTGAAATCACATCCCTAAGTGTAATTTTGTCTTCCAAGTTCACTTCATGAGTGACCACAAGAACTTTACCCAATTTCTCTGCTCCTGTGACTGCTTTTGCAGCTTCATCAGCCGCTTTATTTCCTTGTGTGACTTTTGACACATCCATTTTATATGCTGCGCATTTAGCTATCGCTATTTCTTTTGAATTCATCATAGCATGCAACAATTTCATTATTTGAGTACGATGTTGTATTGGAGAACCATCCATTTTCTTAAATCCTTGGTCCGATCCAAACAAGTGACACACATTGTGTGCATATGCAGAGAGTCTGTATATATTGTCACTCGCTTACCTTCCGCCAACAAACACGCTTTGGTTAGCCCCACAAGTTCAGCAAGTTGTGCAGATGCAGACTGTGGTACTACTTCAGCCTTCTCAACAACAAATTCAATTCCTTGAGCTTTTACTACTGCATAACCAGCACTCAATTTATCTCCTACACGATAACAGGACTCATCAGTCCAATACTCCAGGTCAGCCTCATGCAATGGGAGGGCTTGCAAATCTGATCTAAGCCTTGAGTATTTCTCTGCTTCTTTAACACGATCATGTGGTCAATGTGTATTTACCATAGTTCAAGAGATTTCTAAGACTATGATGGGTAAGAATAGTTACCGGGTAACCCATTGTGACAGATGAAGACTTATCGTACATTAAAGATACTCCCACCAATGCTCTGTAACACAGTGGTAGCCCTAGCTCCACTTCTGAATAAGCAGTGGAATAATACGAAATAGGTTGAGGACTTGTCCCCTTTAGACTACAACTATTAATAAACACTAAGTTATAATTTCATACAATACATTATCAATTCAGATATTTTAGTTTATTTCACTCTAATAATATCTTAAATATTATATTATTACCCACCAGCTGTATTTCCTAGTACTCTTTTTATTTTAGACAAGGAGAGAAGGGAGCGAGGTCCCTCACTGCACCCCTTATCAGGACAATCAGTTATTTGTGTTCTATATGGGGTATCCCCCCCTTGCTCCACCTCTTAAAATCAGCAGGAACTTCCAGTATATTCTAGCTCTCAGATAGTGAACATCTAGCCCAATCTCCCCAAGATCAGATAGTTTCTATATAGCAAAGCACCAAGCCAGAAACAAATACACACACAGCCAGAGCAGAATCTCAGACACACTCACACAGACTCACTTGACAAAGAAAGAAAGATAAAGAAAAACTACACACCTATTAATCAACCAATCAATTCGTTACGTGGTGTCAATTTTCCCTGCATACAAGTGTTCTTTTAATAAGGCCACTATATACAAGGCCACATTGTACTGCTACATATTATCCTGTATACATTTTTGAATACTGTTAATCTGAAAGAAAAGTACCAGAGCAGCTGTTATGTAAGGATGTTTAAAGGTGGTGTCACAGAAAGAGCTATTATAATAGTAGGGATAACATAACACACATACACACATAACACATAACCTTAACAGTATTAGGGTAGGGGTTAGGGTTTGAATAGGCAGTGACTGAGAGGAGGAAGAGATCTCTGATTTAACTACCTTTGTTTCGTCACATGTGGAAACCTATTGCAAAGCAAAAAGTAGAATTATTTCCGTGGTCCTGTGTTCCATGACAGGAGTTGTTTTATGTACTGTAAAATACCTGCCTGTCATTGGTCTTGCTTTTCCTGGCCTGAGAGAGTTCCCATAAATTTCTCACAGAGGAGTCTGGTGAAATCTCCTTTGAAATTCCAGCAATGTGAGGAAGATACTCACAACTTGATAACCTTACACTGAAACAAAACATGCCCCAGAAATGCTTTCCTGTCATCCTCCCACCGCTATCATTAAAGTGCACTCTGAAAAATAAACCAGCCAAAACTTTTCATGGTGTAAGCTTTTCAGATGAGACAATGCAGCTTTTCTCTCTGTCTCCCAAGACGTGTCTGGTGTGCAAGTGCAGCTGTTCTGATAAGGATGGCCCTGTCTACGTGGACACAAAGGTCACAAGTGGCATGCTACACTTTGCTTCAGACTCTACAATAGATATACTGGCGTCTCTTAAGAATGCACTGATTGTGACCTGAGGAGACCCACAGCATGATTTTTGGTTAATTAAGGTAAGCATCTAGGACATAGGGGTTGCCATTGATAACCCAAGCTGGAGAGCTGACCTGAGAATTGTCCATCACTCTCCAATTGTGCTTAGACAGTTGATACAATTCAAAATTGAACTCACTGGACCAGATGCAGACCGACTGGATTTGACCTAGACATCCAGCAGCACTGCCTGTGTAGTATCTGAAATTCCATATGTTGATTGTCCTGGGTTTGTTATGCTTAGTGAGGGGTTCCAGGTTGGGTGCCTCTCTGTCTGAAAACCTATAGCCATATGTTTTAACACAAGATTATGAAACAGCTAAACCTATATAAGCAGATAGTTAGAGATGATATGCAGAGGAGATTCATATTGGCTTCGATCCCTCTCACAGGCAATCATGATGCTTGTTTTGATGCTGTACTTCTTTGTAATAAACCTTTCTTATATACAAGTAAGACAGTGTCAGCAGAGTTTCCTTTATCACCTTCACATCATCGCTATTTAATAAATAACACCTCCTTACCGGCATGACTTCTTTTTTAGGGTTAGGGTTAGGGTTAGCAGCTGACCATTTTGCTAAACAGACATGATAATGAAACTTTGAGAGTTTTGTGAAAGCTACTGGTCAAATCCAGTCTCAAAATATTATAGCAGTAGAGCAATTAAAGATAGAAAATAAAACATTTATATGTGTGTGTGCGCGCGCTTAAATGAGCCTTTAGGACCTCAGGAGAAGTGAAAATATCTTTCTCTTCAATAAAACAGAGCTGTGCTGTGTCAGTGACCTGAACAGTCAAAGGAAACATATTATTATGATTTGAGAGTTTCAGAGTTCAGGAGCTCTCAATTTGGAGTTACCAGCTAGGAGCTCAGACATTCAGGTCAAACTCTCCTGGAGAAGGCAGACATCCCCACAGTAATTAACTGTGTAAAGTCATTTAGCCAAAAAAAAAAAAACCTTTCACATTCAACAGATTCCCATTTTATTGGAATTTTATTAAAATAAGCAAAAACTGAATAAAAAAAAACTACAAAACACAGTAAAATCTGAAACAACAGTAACTTAATATACTCTTTTTCAAAAGGTTACAACCTCATCCTTCATATTTAAAGCAAGGTGCAAGTTCTTCATTTAAAATTAATATTTTAAAAAATCTGTTTTTTCGAGTGTTTCAGGAGTCTGAACTGATTTAATACATCTTCCCAACTGTGGCAACAAGGCAGAACACCTAACAATGAAATAAGATGCCGATTTCCATCTCAAGTTCTCATAAATGCTTAATGATCTTAAAAGAACAAATAAAACAGCAAAGGAACAGTAACATATGAAAAAAGCTATTGTCCTTTCATTGGTATGAAATGAAATCTGTTCATTAATCAGAACACCCTATTTATGACACCAAAAACTAGCCAAATATCTGAAAGCAAGAAAACGTGAACATTTATTGTTATCATTTGGCATTGCGTGACATCAGTGTGGTGCTTAACATCGTGTACAGCACCTTACTGATAAAGACAATATGTAAGCCTAAACTAAATGATGTCTACATATTTAGAAACAAAAACAGACCATTTACATGGTTTAAGTAGTGCCACGTGAAGCGGGAGGAGTGGCACTGTTCACAGTGTGAGCTTCAGTAAAAAGCTCTATGCCAGAAGAAAAAAAAGGATGTGCAGATTCCTGTGATATGACTCCACTGTGGGCAGGAGGACAGTGAGCGACTCCAGGGTCGAGGTAAACCTGGCGAGTGCTCTGTGTCATCATGTCATTGCACCTGTATTCACTCAGATTAATAAAACTTTGTGAATTGTTGGCTGGAGTGGTGAATGGAACAGCGCCAAAGTATACAGCCTCATTGGTCACTTTGCCATCTCCAGCAGCCAGGGCAGCGCTTGTCCATGGGAAGTACAGGAGCTGCTGCTGCTGCTGCTGTTGCTGCTGGGTGAGCTGCTGCATTAGTTGCTGTTGCTGCATTAGTCTCACCCAGTCTTGGGGTGTTGGGGTTGCTAAAGTGCATCCAAAAGTGTTTGCTTCCTGCCCTAGTCCAATCTGGCTTGGGTGCCCTTGAATGTATGTGAAATGGTGGTTGGGTGTTGTGTACCCTGACACAGGCCCAGGAGAAAGATAACTTGAATGTCCACGCTCTCCAGTATCTGCCAGAGTGTCACTTGGGTTTGCAGTTCCAACTTTGGAGGAACTCTGAGTGACCTGGTTGGATCTGTTCACCCCAGGGTGGCACCCCTGGTCATTATAGCTCCTCATAAACCACTGTTTTCGGTGGTCTGGCCTCGCAGTTATGATGGGGTTTATGGGCAACTTACAAACCCCAGTGATAGCCTCTGTGTTACCTTGTGGCTGTGCTACCTGACCTGGGTTATGCTTGGTGGTTACATATTGGAATGGACTAGGTCCGAACTGGCTCACAACTCCAAACACACTCTGAGGACTGACACTCATCTGGCGGTGTGGGTCACTAGGGTCAGCAGTGCTGGCAGAAGGTAACATGGTGCTGTCTGCCTTTGCTTCATTCTCTGTGGACACATTCATTAAAGAGCTCTTATGAGATGAGTTGTTGGCACTGGGGATGACGGGTTGGTTCTCATGGCACACGAGAGCTGCAGCTGAAAGCACACCATCTGATGAATTACTGGGTACTGTGGCCTGCACACATCTTCGTTCCACAACACTGTCAGATGAGCTATTAATGCTGAGGCTTCCCATGCCATCTGAGTCTGACTTACGAGAGGAGTGCATCTGGGACTTCTTCTCTTTCACCAGAGCTAACAGGTGTGAAAACTGAGTCTTGTTCACCATGAATAGCTCTTTTTTATCAGGTTCTTTGTTTTTTGGAGACAGGAGAGTGGAAGCTGCAGCAGGGTAAACAGGAACAGACTCTGGGGCTGATTCAGGGTTGGGTTTGTATTTGGCTTGCAAAGGCTCCTCAAGTTGGAGGTCATTGGTGAATGGTCTGACCAGCGTGTCGTCAGGTGTAACAGGTGGTCTTTTCCTGGTTGGATCTCCCGGAAAAACTGCCAGGGTTTGACTGGCTTTTGGACCAACAACAGAGGAAGATGGAGATTCTGAGTGCACCCCTGGGGTCAGCCTCTGCTGCTGAGAAGCTAGCGGTCTGAGTTCTGAGGTCTCTTGGGGACTGAGAAGTGGGCCTGGACCAGGGAATGGAGAGAAAACAGAATCATCCTTTGAGGAGACACTGGTGATATTCAAAGGACTCAAGACTCTTCTTTGTCTGACCCCATCCAAATCTTGAACCACATTAATCTTTCCCAAATCTTGTTTTTCTAGTTGCTGTCTTGCCCCTAAGAGAAGCAGTTGTGAAAGAATCAGAGAACACAAGGGAAAAAAGATTAAATTTATCACAGCTTAGAGAAAAGATGATAAACATGAATCCTCCATAAATAAAAAAATATTTCCAGTAGTGTCATTTGCAAAAAAATAGCTTAGGCTTTACTGTTGTGTTTATGAGTATTAAAAACACAAAAAATAACCTGTAGAAAAAAAATGCATACATTTATACTCTTACACTTGTAATTTGCAGAGAGTTACCAAGGTATACCAACAAGTGTTTACAGTTTCTGGTTAGTGAACACAAGTTATACTGAAGTATCTGATGTCCCACAGACTCACAGAAACTATAGCAGAATGTTTATATTGGGGCCTCTGGCTGCCTATAGGGTGAGGTAAGGATCCTTTAACTTGGGAAACAGATGTGGGGGTCAAAGGTGAGAAAAACAACTTCACTATATAAACTCCCAGAAAACATAGGAAGAGAGGGGATTCATATTTGGCAGGGAACCTCTCACAGGCAATGTATACTGCTTGTATAGATGCTGTGTCCTCTTGCAATAAATTTTATATGTAAGTAATACAGCGTCGGCGGAGTCTCGAGTCTTCTTCTTCATCTTCACATCAACATCACCTCAAGATAACCATCAATACATTTCACCCGGTTTTGATTCATAGGGTCCCAGCAAGTACGGGATAATTCTGATAAAATACTCAACATGATTTTACACAGTAGACTTAATATCATCACTGACTGGAGTTCTAGGCTGCTTCTGAGTGCTTCTGATGGGTAAAAAACAGATAACTAGAGGATGCTGTTATTTTGTGCAGTCAAGTTACTTACTGCAGTGGACCTCAACCCAGGGAAGAAACTTCAATATTGTAATATAACAAATCATACCACTGTCACTTCTCTGGTCTGTCTCAAGTGCCTCTGATGACTGTCTCTCTGTTATAGGAGATTCCTCTGAACTCTGCGAGTTCCCAGATTCCTGATCTGTGCAACAGAAAGAAAAAACTCATATCAGTATTCTGCCGGTAAGTAGTGTATAACAGAGAAAATGATTGTGGAACTGGGCTAATGGGACTCACTCTTTTGTGGTTGACTACTGACTGGTAGATAGACACTCGGTTGCTCTCCTCGCTTGATGTTTTGCACCATTTTTAACGCTACAAAAAGCACACAACACAGTTGATAATTATTGTACAATCCTGTGGACAGCAAACTCTGTAGACAGCTGCAAACTAAGCTTACTGCTACCTTCACTGAATGGAGCCACCTGAACACATTCATACAATCCCGGTCTCAGCAGGACAATCTAAGAACAGAAACAGGGTGAGCATAATTGAAGTGTATTTTCACTTTGGACCTTGTTTATTTTTGGCAATTTGGCATAATTGTGAAATCTTAGCTATCATGGACTTAATAGGTTACCTGTGCATCTATCTTGTTGAAATGTTCTCTCTTAGCTAGCAGCCAGGCAACTTCCGTTAAAAGTTCCAGTTTCATCTCTTGGAGCAGATCCTGTTCCTCCAAAAATGACAGAAACTGTGGGTGGTGCTTCGACTGAAAGACATGTAAATCGTATGTTATAAAAATAGAGAAAATAGAGAAAATGTAAAGTACTTGAATAATTTTGAAGTTTTTAATGCATTACCAAGATGTCACTCACTATGTATTTGACCATGTGCTCAACGCTGACCATGTGTTGACAGATGTCACTGGTGTAAAGCTTCTCCTGGCAGCTCTCACACAAGAACAATGTCACAGATACCCCTCGACACTCCCACACAAAGCCCAGACCTGATGACGACAAACTGTGATTCACATACCGCTTTTGTGAAATAAAATGTAAGATTGATGTGTAAAGATGGCTACACCCACCTATGACTGGTTGTGTGTGCTGTCCCTTCACTTTCAAGTATGTGGACAAATGACTGCTGCCCAGAGTTGTTTCTCCTGTGATAGCCAACAAATCAATGCATTAAAAGGTAAGTGAAGTAATTTTCCTTCTCTTTCTTCCTAGGCTAAAGCTAATACGACAGTGTTCCTCAGGTCATAAGCGGGTCAGTTATGTCCAGTTGTGGACATCAGAGCAGAAGGTCTTGGCCTGTCTGTTTCAAAGCAATAG
The DNA here is from genome assembly GCA_023238725.1 of Scortum barcoo. NCBI lineage: Eukaryota > Metazoa > Chordata > Actinopteri > Centrarchiformes > Terapontidae > Scortum > Scortum barcoo. The sequence goes on along the minus strand of CM041548.1, from coordinate 11,284,857 downwards.
CTCAACTCTGTCTCCTGAGAGCTGTCTGGTGTGCAAGTGCAGCCGTTTTGATAAGGATGTCTCTGTCTCCCTAGAGCCCAAGGTCAAGGTATGGTATGCTGCGCTTGCCTCATACTGTACGATAAGATATTCTGGCACCTCTTTAAAATAGGGTGATTGTAACCCAAAGAGACATACTAAGTGTTTGGTTAAGATGGGTAAAGTTTCCGTTTTGGACTCTTCATCAGGGTAAAGAATAACCATATTTGGACACTAAGTTTAATATACTGTGTATAATTTACTGTATATCTGTTTTCCTTGATCAAGCTTCAATAAATACTCCCCTATCAGACATCCAGGTCTCCTATAACATCTGTTGCCATATGCTGCCTGTGAATTCTGTGCCAGGTGTTTCTCCTGTGGTGTCCCATTCATACAGTCCCAGGGGGGATAGAAACTGACAGTTTCAGTTCTGTGTGCTTATCTTTCACCACACACATCTGAGGTCTCACTTTTTGTGACTCCTGATCACTTCCTTCAGTACACAGACATGCCGTTTGTTTTAAGAAATTTGTGTGTATTCAGACCACAATCCTTTCGTGTTTCTGTCTTGAATGCACAATCATAATCAGTGTCAGTCATGACTGCTACGGGATTTTAACGTCAAGATCCATCACATCGACGGAACTGATCTAGTGGCTGATGCACTGTCTCGTGCGGGGTCCTGAGTATCAACGCATTTCTTTTGGGTGGAGAACTATTTGATGCTGTTTGATCTTTGATGAGGGGTGTTATGACCCTGAGTCATAATTTAGTATGTTTTTTTTTTGTGTTTGTGTTGTTGTCATTCCCTGCCCGAGAGAAGTGCCATTGATGGCCAGTGATTGGATGAATAATGATGACACCAGCCTCCGATTCTCTTCCTGACTCCCAACCAGACTGTGCTGTGCTTTAGTACAACATCATATTGTTGTGTTCTCGTGTCAAACAAGTAGTCTGGGTAATCGTAGGGGGGAGAAGCCTTTTCTGTTTGAGTTTTCTCCTGTTATGTTAAGGGAGGAAGGTAAGGTACCTGTATTCTATTTTGTTTCTGATTTAGGCAAGTTAGTGAATTTTGATTTCCAGATTGTTTTGTTTGTTATTTTGGTCATGTTCCCGTCCCCGACGCCTGCAGAATCCTAATTTATGAATAAATATTTTCTTTTGAACTGCACATGTGGTGGCATGGGTCATTGTTAGGAGTGGGAGAAAGAAGGAAGTCCATCACCTTCATGCTGTGCTCTGGTTTCCCCTAGGCCAGGCATATAATCTTCACACTAAACACCTACCTAATGAAATCCTTGGCAGTGCCTGTAGTCCTGGACTGCATCCTGGGTGTTTTGGTACATGTTCTGCTTTCTGGCTTGCTTCTGATTTGCTCTGCTGTTCTGTATTCACTGAAGCTGCAGAGGGGAGGAGGTCTGTCTTGATGGATTTTTCAGGGGACTTTTTCTGAGCGTCTTTGAGCGCCCTCTGTGCATCCTTTAACTCTGGATCACCTCTCTTTTCTTGTTGTCCTCCGGTTTCACTCTGTGGCGTGTACATCCCTGCTAGACAAAATCCCACGCATTAGTATCCTGTAATTCAATACTTGCACAGTTTTTCAAATTAATTAGAAAAAAAGAACATCCAGAAAATATCTCAATTACTGCAACAATATAAAAAAAACACAATTCACTCAGAAATATAAGTACAAAATGGGAATTTCAAATGTTCTGGATGTGGATGAAAAATACATAAATTTCTATCTTGGTGCTTAGAAATTGTTGTGGTAAATTTCCTAAGGATAAAAAGCACATTAAGATGTTAAGCTTCAAAGCATATATAAAATCATATCGATATATAGTTCATAGTAAAGTATTAGTGAACATTGGTATACAAGACTCAATGTTTGATTATATAACCTGTGTGTGTGTATTATAATCCACTGAACTTCAGCGGTCTGTGTGCCAAGAGCTGCACTATGAGTTATGTGAGACACCTTCTAGGAGTCTCTGTGTATTGCCTGAACATACTTTGACTACTCATCAGTGAGCAGGCGATTTGTAACGTTCCGAAATACACTTGTGACACTTTTATAGCCTGCAAGTGATCTGTATTGTCCAATTATTTTCTAAGGACTGTGCCATTTTTAAACTTGGCTCAGGATGAAACCAAGGAATAGTGGTTTTGGAGTATTGACTGGGTTTGGCCTGCCGTCCTGGAGTGCACCGTATCAGTGGTTCCTGTGGCATCAAAGGATTGGCGCATTACCAGTGCTGGCTATTGGCCACTAGTGATTTTCAGCAGAAGATTAGATACCAATTATTTCTACAAGAGTGCTGAGTTGACTGTTTAAAAGCCAGAGAAATAAGATGATTATTTTTGTTTTAAAGAAAAGTAGGTGGGAATTTGAGAAAGCCATGGAGTGTAAGGCAGTGCTCAGTGAGCTAGAATTCAGTGGGGTCTCTAGACCCACTCAGGTTTATGTGTGCTGAGCTTTTTGTACACAAACTCCATGTCATCGCAAAATCTGCTTGAATCCAAAGTTTCTTCATTTTTGAGACTCCATTAGAACCTATCAGAATGTTTTTAACTGTGTGTTGGCAAAGGAGGTTTGGTCTTTTTTTCCCCAACAAACACAACACTTGAATTTACCACCATCTGGGCTTGAAACGTCACATGGACTAGCAAAGGCAACTTCAGGCAACTGTCTCAAATTTTCTGCAGTATCAGCCGTGGAGGATGATGAGACCTGCGAGTCTCTCTGTGTCATCATTGCCTTCAGTCTTTCTATAGCTGAGAATAAAGAGAGAGAGAGGTAGGACCAAGACATTGCCTATATAATATGTATGACAATCCACTGACATGGAAATGGATACAAATCTCCACTGCAAAAAAACTTATTTGTCATATTTCATTAAGTACAAATCATATATGAATTAGATTTATACAGGGTTATTAGGACATATTTACCCTTCCTCTCTGGAAGAGCAGCAAGCTCTTGGTACACATCATTCGTCACGTTTATTCCCTAGAGGAAAGACAGACATAAACACTCATCAACAATTTTAATCAAAAAGACAAATCAAGCTACCTGCTTAAACTTGCTACTTGTCACAATTCTGCAGTTCTTTCTACCTTCTGGCTTCTCTGATAGAACTCTTACTAACATACCCAATGTACAGTAATTCAACACACTCCACTTAATTAGATAAAAACATTCTGATAGCTTCAACAATCTCAATTAATGATTTGAGTTTCTTTAGCTATGGTGATATGAGTCAAGGTTGTATACAATCCAAGTAAGATCATCTTTGAAGACTGTTCTCAAATATCTATACTGAAGACAAGAATTGTTTGTTTTCATCACTGCATTGTTTTTATACAGTCTAAAACAACTTACTTAACATCAAGTAGACTCTATCTACTTTAAGAGTGTAATAACAAAAATTAAACAACCACAACTGTCAATTTTGGGTCACTTTGAATGTGTGAAGAGACTTGAGCGGGTCACCTGGAAAGTCGCCTGGAATTTTAGATCTTTCTCAACCTTAGCCAGGTGGGCCACAGTTCTCTTAAATTTGCTGTCATATTCATGCGGCTTGGCAGTCCACTCAGGGTACTTCATTTTCTAGTGAAGACATAAAGAGCACATCAATGGGACAATGGTGGAGAGGAATCAACAGCTTTAGGTTCCTCTAGGTTTCAGCAAGACAACAGTTCTTCTTCCTCTGCAGGCTGAGGATGTTTAACGTGGACACTACGACACTATGTGTGTATCCTGACTGTCTGCATCACTATTTGGTATGACAGATGCACCACCCTCAACTGTAACGCTCAGCAGACGCAGTTTGAAAACTGCAAACCAGCCCAGCTAGAAACTGTTCTGCCTGCTGCCGTTGGGGAGACCATACCACATCACATCACATATACATACACATACATATAGAAAAACAAACACACACACACACACACATACAGATGTGTTCGTGTGTGTTCTATTTGACTTTATTTATACTACTGCATTCTAATATTTTCTAATATTAAATTTCATTGCAAAAGACTGCTTCTATGTAACTGTTGTGTAGTCAATAATGCAGCTCTTGAATCATGAAAAAAGAAACTTAAAAAAACAAAACAAAACAAAAAAAATCCTCATCAAGCACACACCAAATATTTATACTGGTGGTCAGGGTCCATTGTGTGACTGGACGATCTCAACCTTGTTGAACACAGCTTACAGTAGACCTGCTGCTTTCCTCTACACATTGCTGCAATCAGCTGGTTTATGCCTGAAAGACAATGATGCAGACATCTGATGAAATATTCATGGAGACTTACTAAGTGATTTTTCCTTTATAAATAATAATACTTACCAATTTTAAGGTTTTCACTTGGCGTTTCCTTACTTGCAGGGGTATGTGATGCAGAGATATGTGATGGCTCCGTGGGGGGATTCTCGTTTTCAGACCTGATGGACTTGAGTGTGGTCAAGTGGGGAGGTGCAGGAGAGTTATGTTTAGGAATATTAGGTGAAATATCAGCATTTGATCCCGTTGAATTTTTCATCTGTACAGTCTTGGCAGAGGTTTCAGTGTTTGCACAATTAACTGACATTTTAGCAGAGGCTCCAGAGGTCACTACAGTTTGAGATGCAGCCATAGACTGGGATGCAGTTTCAGAATTTTTGATGATGTTTTTCAATTTGGAGGAAGGTGCAGTTCTTGAGGTGGCTTCTGGCACTACTGTGGATCCTGTGTTAGAGGTGGTGGCAGCTTTATATGAGGCCACCGCAACTTGCGTAGATGCAGTTCTAGTTCTGCTTTCTGTTGGTTTGGACACCCTTGCAGACTTTGTGGTTGGGTTCGTATTTGAAATGGTTGCCCCAGAGATTGAGGCATTTCCAGTCACATTGATAGTGTCTTGAGTGGAAATGGAAGATTTGGCTGTACACTGGGAAACGGCCGTCACGGACTTGGTGTGGGTGGTTATCGTAGAATCTGAAGATGCTGCAGTTTGAGATGTCCCAAATATTTTTGAAGTGGTTTCTATTTTTAATCGTGCCACAGCTGTGTTTGGAATGATTTCAGCTTTGGAGTTATTTCCATTGGAATCAAGATGTAAACAGGTTGTGTTTGTCCCCCTTGTGGACCTGTGTAGATTTGATGCATCTTCACTGGCTCTGGAAACAAGCTGCTCTGGAGTCAAGCAGGTCTTTGCTTTTTCAGCTGACTCAGACACTTTGATCTGGGTCACTTTAACATCTTCATGTGATTCAGAGGGGACTTCAGAGGTGGTTTCATTCATTACATGCAGGGCTGCAGATGCTGAGGATGGCTGTGCCTCACAGTCATCTGAATCATCATCAATTTCCATCTTTACCACCTTTGAAATGAAACGATGATATTTAGTAGACTGTTAAATTTTCAACCGTCAAAGAGCAACACAATATAGCATTTAATTTATATATTTGCTTATATATTATTAAGTATTTATTGTTTAATTAATTTAACTATATACAGTGTACTGTGTCTCACACAGATAATTACCATTGCAAAACATGCACAACTGTTGTGCAAAGGTAGAGACATGGCTGCAAATACTGCATAATGGCTTGAGGATGTTATTGCCTGCAGAGATTCACAGTGGAAAATATCACCACCTTGATCTCAAGTCTGAATAGAGGAAACTGACTGAGGAGCTGAGCAAGGACAGTGAGCCATCTGAAGGAGTGCTGTCATGGCCACTGAAACATGGCCTGTCCAGTGCAGCCAATACCAAAAACACGCTATCTTGCAGTCCAACTGCCTTTAATATTATTACACGATCTGTTTTCCTACATTTTCTGACTGTTTCTGTGTTGCTCCAACATGTAAATTTCCACTGTGGGTATCAATAACCCACCGCATCACACCATGTAACTACAATCCCAGGCAGTCAAATTACTATCTAACAGTGCATCAAAAAGTTCTCAGTAAGTTTCAAATGGTAAAAAATACATTGTGGGACTAAAATAAAATGAGTTTAAGAGAGGTCATCACAAGCACTGTGAGAAGGGGGATTCATTTAACAACGATAGGACACAGTTAACCAACGACGAGAACCATCCATTACATTGTTGTGGTAAAATTATGTAACAACAGTACATTAACAAGTTCAAATCATATCTAAATCATACATAAGGATAGTTGATAGTACATTAACAAGTTCAAATCATATCTAAATCATACATAAGGATAGTTGATAGTATCTGTGAGCAATACTGCATGGAGTTTACAGTGTACAATCATGTAATCTGTGTGTATTGTAACACCACCATTATTTCCACAACATACTGAACTTGCTTTTTTGAAATCGAACAGGAGGCAGTCCTTAGAGGACAGTGTTTAAAAGATGAAGCGCAGCAACAGCAGACAGTCATTCACCAGTGAATCACTCAGTTTATTGTCATGCTTATGATTAATAAACTCATCTCTGCAAACAATTCTGTTGGGCACCAGACTGGAGATAAGACTTCAAGATGCTTTTTGATGTGTTGGCAAAAGAGGTCCAGTCCATTTTTCTCCAACACATTTGTGAGTATATAGTATATAGTAAGTGAGTATGTTGTCAAGTGTAAGCCCCTTCAATTAACTGACCTGGAAGTTCGTTGCAGAATCATGTGAATCATGTTGAGCGTGAAGGTTGACTGAAGCGTCCAGAGCTCGATCAGCAGACAGAGGTGAGGCTGAAGTAAGTTCATAACTGAACTGCTGAACCTGAAATGCCTTAACTGTCTGTATGGCTGTGAAGATAACAAAGGACATACAACTCAGTACATTCAGATTCACCTGTTAATTGAATAAAAAACAATGTCAACTAGTAAGAACAAAAAAACCCACAAAATTAACAGAGGATGTGCCCTTACCTGATTTAAAGTCTTGCTTCAAGATGTTGTTGTAAATCTCTTCATCCAGATCAGTAACCTGCAGTCCAGGCATAAGCAACAAGTAGTAAAACATATGACTGAATATTTATCTCAACTATTTTTCTCCAACATTATCCAGGACTGACCAAGGGAAAGGAGAGTGATTGAATTTTTTCATTTTAGTTAATGAAGTGACAATTGTAACCATGCCCACTTGTAAGAATTTAGGCCTTGACCAAACCTGAGCCTCTCCATATCCATTATCTCGTTCAAACGAAGCAGCCAAAAGTCTCATTTGCTCGCTCTGGTCCTTCTCTGGTGGAGTTGGGAGTTTATGTAGCATCTGATGTCAGAAATATACACAGGGGAAGCCATTACTAATGCAAAACACACATGTTGCATGCATGCAAAAAAAAACAAAACAATAAATAAATCATCATGTAATCATCCCTTCTCTCCATTATAGCTGTGAAGCAATATCTTCAGCAGTCTCTTTGAGCCAAACCATGTCAGTATCTTTCCTGCTCCTGAAACAAAGATACATCCAACTGAAACAGGACAAGCAGCAGGAATCTGCACTAAAATGACCTTGGAAGTTCTCTATCAATTTGGCTAAGGATTTTGCACACAAAATGAGGGCTGTGCATTTCTTACAATGTAGCCGCTCTATGAAGGCATCTCTTTGTGTCCAGCATGGAGAAAGAAATGATTATAATCGACGTACATGTGACATATTAAATTTTTACCAAGAATGACTCAAAAACCTCCAAACATATCCTTTAAATTTATAATCTTTAAGATTTCATTCTGCTGCTTTTTGCTGCACCTGTGGCAATATGTGGTAATTGCTGCTGTGTTTGCAAACATCACTTCCCAAGTTTTGCTTGTTCACCAATAGTGAATGTTTATTCACAACACTACCAGAGACTGAAAAAAAACAGCATGCCACTTCACAACTGTGTAGTGATAAAAGCCTACCTATATGCTACTTATCTTTCCAGGAAAATCGCCACTGTGAAGGACATATCCTTCTCTGTCTTTTCTCTGACTGAGAGTCATCTAATACAGTGGTCTCCAAAGCATCCTACAGTTTATTACGACCTATGTATAACTCCATATATGACTGATAATGATGTTCTCTGTACATGTGGCATCTATTGCACGCTGTCTGTCCGTCCCAGGGAGAGGGATCCCTCATCTGTGGCTCTTCCTCAGGTTTCTTCTTTTTCCCATAAAGGGTTTTTTGAAGTTTTTCCTGACTCGGTTCGAGGGTCTAAGGACAGAGGGTGTCACAACTGTACAGATTGTAAAGCCCTCCGAGGCAAACGATGATGTTTGTGATTTTAGGCTTTTAAATAAATAAATTTGATTTTTTTTTTTTTTGACCCACTGTAATGAGTTGTCGCCCCCAGGTCACCTAAGGTCAGGAGAGGCCTAGGTTGTCTCTGACAAAAGGCAATCGCATTCATATGGAGTTGTATGTAGATGACATTACCTGGAACACCAGCCATCTTCATGTTCCCACAACAACAGCATAAAAACATTCTTGCTTCAGGACATACATCAGAATCAGCTGGCACTACACTGTGTAAACTTGCATTGCTTAGTCTCTATTGTCCTTTGCAAAGTTTCAATAAATGCTTTTGACTAAGACATCCTGATCTCCTAAAACGTCTTCACTCTTGAGTTGAGTGACTCTTCAGTATTTACGTCACAGCCATAGACACCCAGGACATAATACAGCAAGTGCAAGAGCTTTCATTTAATTGAAAAACTTCAAATTATAACATTTACTCACCGCAAGATATATTTTCTGGTGGTAAAATCCAGTGACATGGCTGATGATATCCTTCTCCAGGATCTTCTGAGAACAGCACTCACAGAGGTAAATTGGGGGGCGCTGATCACAAAGGCATTCCAAAAGAGCACTTAAACCTACGAGATATATTGTTCACCTTTAGTAATGTGTAACCAAATTTCTATATTATTATTATTAACCATTATTATTCCTTTAGAAAATAAAATCTGTGCAGGTAAAATTAAAACAATTAGTAAAATGTTATACAGAATCAAAATACAATAACTTGAAGTCAATTTTTTTCTCATTTATGTGGAGATCTTTCGACTAAAATTAGGTCACAGACTTTTTTTTTCCCCCAAAAAACTGACCAATCACAGGGTCTCGGCTCTTCATCTTGATATACTGCCACAACTGATGTGTTTGTTGATGGTTCCCATTAGAAGATGCTGTAAGAGAACCACAGACTAAGACATTTTTGCAACAACATTGAGAAAAATCTTCAACAAACTTAAATACGGCTCTTACATTTAGTCTCATGAATTGAGTTGCCGTCCTCTTCCTTGTTTTGGGGTTCTTCCCAAGATGCTTCCTGTTTGAAGGTTAGGCACTGCCTTTTATGGACCATTCCTGTCTCTGCATCTTCATTTGGACACATGTCCTCCTGTGCTGACATGCTCTTGTGTGACCTCTTTCTTTCATTTTTATTGTCAGTGTCATTCTTAAACTGTTTAAGGACATCTTGGCTGTTGCTACTCCGTTCTTTTCCAGTATCTGTTCTGTCATCTTTGTCTGTGTTCTGGCAGCTATCTTGGGTTGGTTCCCTCGCTATAGGCTCTTCTGTCTTCTCCTCCTTTATCATTTGGCTTGTCACACTACCTGCATTCTTCATCACCTCTGAACTAGTTTCTGAGAACATCTCTCTGCTCCTCTCAGATTCTTTTTCATTTGGTGTGGGAGTCTCCTTGTCAGCTCCCTTTTCTGCATTTTCGCTTTTTACACAGTGTGTAGCGGTGATAATAGCACCAGTTTCTTCCATGATCTTTTTCAGGGTTGTCTCGCTCTTGTCGGTGGATGTTTGACTGGTCTTTTCCCCAGACTCCATCATCCTGGTGTTTTTCTGGCTGGTGTCTCTCACATGGTCCTTGGCCACGTCCTTCAAACTTCCTCTGGGGACTGAGAAAAATACATGACATAAAAAAAAAACAAAAAGTATAAGATTATCTGCATTGGTTTATCAAGTCCATTCAAAAAAATGGATAAAATAGTAGATGAGAAGTAAAAGTTGTACAGGATTTGTAGAAATGTACCCTCATGATATTTTTCTGAACTGGTACACCAAAGCCTCAGCCATACTACTTAGGGTCATACTGTGGTGTCTTATTTTCTCTCATTATCTTAAACTGCATTTGAGGAAGGTAAGGATTTTTGTAAGGTCAATATACCAGGCCACATTATATTACTATATATCAATCTGTGTTAATCTTTGATGATAGCTATTCAAAAGAAAGTACCAGAGCAGCTGTGTTGTTCAAAGGAAAGTGCCATAGCAGCTGTAATGTGATGATGTTTACACAGGAAGGTCATGATAGCAATAGGGACAGCTGACTGTTCTTTTTTTAAAAAGCAATCAGCGGGACATCTGACTCCATTAGGTACAGCACGTATAAACTATATATATGAGAAAATGGGGGCTTCAGGCATCCCATGAGGTGACCCCATGGGGTGATCAGAACTTCATGAGAAACTGTCTTATCTAAACAAAAGGCAGGGAAAGGTAACTCTAGACACCATTAAAAATAACACTCAAAGTATGATAAAAGAAAGAAAGGGACATGGCTGAACGTGTTCCATGCCCATATAGGCCCCATACACGCCCATATCTTGCATTATTAAAGGTAATGTTCTGTTGGTAAAAACTTGTTGTTCTGCAGGACAGCTTGGGCTTTGTACTCCGTGTTAAAGAATAGAGCTCTCTGGACTCAACTTTGCTGGACTCCAGTGCTTATCTGACTGCACTCTCCTCAGAAGAAGATCTGAACACTTAAACATTTTTAGGAAGAAAAGACTTAGAGAATAGAGAGTAAGGTGTTGAGGCTTAGGCAGGACCAGACTTAGTCTCCCACCTGGCCCTTGACTGGGTCTTGCAGTCCGGCCTGATTATCTACATCAATACTGCACATAAAACATCCACAACATCCATAACAGTATGTTTTGTTTTATTGTTTTGTTAATATTTTGGGCTCAACTTACCCAGCTTTATTCCAGGTGTTATTAAGGGTTCAAGGTTTCCTTTCCCTTCTCTCCTCTTTGCAGATGCCAGAATGGCTATTGCTGGAATAAAATAGTTTAATAATAGTTAAGAAACCAATTTACAGCTACAGATGCCGATGTGAAACATTAATTGCAAAACATATACTGACCTGTGTGGTAGGAGCAGGGCTCCCAGATGGACTTTTCCAATGTTATCACCTTTGTCGGAAGAAAAATTTAAACAAAAGCATTAGCACACGCAAGAAGAGAGGCTAAATGAAGATGGTAGAGAAGTTTAAATTCTAGTATTTCAATACCTGCACATCAAATATGCGGTGAATACGTGTTGCCTGTTTTGCCAAGTCCAGTAAAGTGTCTGGATCAGTGCCTGAATTCAGTGAGCCTGGGTTGAAGCCTGGGTTGAACACACACACACACACACACACTTCCTACACACACACACACACACACACACACACACACACTCACCGTTTAGTATAATACAGTCTCTGACAACATGTATAAAATACATAATATTCTACTACTAGATATTCAGACATTTCTTGATATATTTACGTGATTTTTAGTAACTATAGCCAATAAACAGTATTAACAGACACATCTTAAGACAGATAAATGACAATATATTGTATAACAGCCATGCATAATATAAGAACTAGCACTGGGTGATGACACATTACAATACAGCAATTTATTACTGTTACTGTGAACAAATTGTGAATAATCAATGTATGTACTGTATGAAGTTTTTTGACATTGAACATATGATAGATGAAAAGTATTTTTGATATAATTTCCTCTTTTTTCAATATAATTGCCATATTACTGTTCAATAGTATGTGCATTATTATTTTTTAGAATAGTTTACTTACTTTACTTACCTCACTTGTTATTCTTTTTTATTGTTGTTCTAGTATTAGCATTTACTCCTTATCTATTATATGATAAGAGTCTTTTGTGTCTTAAATATTTATTACTAATTAATAACCAATATTCAAGTTTAGTTTCACAAATTTAGATTCAAATAATCAATTCAAACTACAGTCAAATACAGCTTTTCCTTTTAAGTCATTAAACCACTTGAGCAATGGTAATGTTGGCAAATGTTGTTTAACTACCATGAAACAATTGCAAAATGTAGCTAAACTACTAGTTTGATTACACGTAGTTCACGACTGTCCAACACTGCACATCAATGAGAATGACATTTGTTTTGCATTGTATTACAGTGACACTCAATAAGAAACATCAGCTAGAATTAAGAATAAATATAACATTATCTGACCAAGTGCAACAACTGACCAAACTATGTGCAAAATGAGCATTTTAAACATTAATAAAAATGTTTAATCAGGACAGTTTTTACATTTCAGCTGTTCTCACCATCTATGGTTACACCTCTCCTCCTTCAACAACACATCACTAAGCTCTCTGAAGTTGGCTGACTATATTCATATCATACATAGATGACACAACTTAACATAACTACGACTGGACAAGCAGAGTTTGTTATATCTGAAGCAAAAAGCATTTTACCTTTAAAGCTTTTTCCCACCAATATTTTCTCGTTAGCATTAGCTAGCATTAGCTTGGTTATAGTTAACCAGGGATTGTTGCATCGATCTGCATCGATTAATTGGTCAGTTGATTTGCTAAATAAACAACTTTATATGAATCTACAGGTCATCCCAACTATTGGCTAGTAATTTTCTCTAATTCAATTATTTGGCCTACGCTTTAAGCTAATCATTAGCTAATGGTATCAGTAATGCTAGCTATGTTAGCTCAGGATGACGATGCAGATTTAACTAGCCAACAGTAGCTAACAGACATTGAACATTGATTAACTGTCATTTTGCACTCACCTGGGACAAACTGTGGCTGGCACCTATTTTATTTTAACTATTATTGATTAAACTTCTTCACCATGTGGTTTTGTTGACTGTTTCTTACTAAATAAATTTAAAAAAGAAGAAAGCTCACCTTAGGTAACTAACACTTACTGGATGTTTTTCTCCATCTTCTGACAAAGTGAGTCCTCAAAAGATTCAAAAGTTTGTTTTTTATAGAATATATCAGTTCTTTATTTCAATCAAAGATTTGTTTACTTTTATCCAAAATTACATAAATCAAACTTTTACTTGTGGGCCTATAATTATTAGTAGGTAAATGGCTGGTAGCATTTCTGAAATACCTAGAGGAGGTGCTAATACACATTTCCTTGAATACCTTGCAGCTGTAAAACAGCTTGCTTTAGTTTCCACTGTAATGCAATCTAATAAAATTAGGAACAAATGTCATATTCAATATATGTTCAATGTTGTCTAGTTAGCTGTTTTGTGTAGTTAACTTCTGAAACTAACATTTTTGGGCACAACAAAAATACAGCATTTTTTATAATTTTCTCCTTATAATTATTATTATTTTGTTTAGATCATTGTTTTGTTTCAGGTCTCAGGGGTACTTCAGGATGCGTTGAATCTAAATATGTTAGGTGTTAATTAGTAATAGGTATTGATTATTCCTATTTATTAACACATGATGATGATGATGTTGTTGTTACCTGGCTAACTAAGTAATCCTGCATGGTGTAACACCGCCACCAGGACTGTAGTTTCTGAAAAGCAGCCGTCCAAGTGATGGACGTATGTCAAAACTAAAGTTGGCATTCCTGCACTTTCCCATGAGTATTGCAGTATTTTTTTTTTTTTATCTTATGTATGGCCTTTGAACAAGTGGGCAAATACTAAAGACATACTACCTCATGATAAAAGCACAACAGTCATCATTAAAAGAAAAAGTGTAAATAATAAAATTACTCACCAGAAATGTTGTAACGTGTTTGCGACTAAACACGTGAGCATAGAACTGATCTTCTGACAACCTCTCCTCACAGAGCAAACACAGACAGCACTCTATAGCATTTCCAACACCTGACATGACCAAGAAATTTCTACCTGTGATGATGAGGTAAAAAAAAAGTCAAAATCATCCACAGTGCACCTCTGATTTCTGCCATGTTTTTTTTTTCCTTCTCTCCAGTAGTACCCACCGAGCTGAGGAAATCTCTCGTTTTGTTGCAGTTTGCTATTTGTTTCACGCCGTGGGACTGCACAGACATAAAAACATACAAACATGTACAAGTGAGGTAAATGTTAAAATTTAATTCATCTTATTTAAGGCTAAGAAGTAATTTTATCACCAACCGTTGCGCTTCAAGACAGCGTGTTGTAGTTCAAGTCTCTTCATCACTGAAGACAAAATCAAGAATGAGACAAGTTGGGTTTTTTGTCTCTACAACAACCTCTGAATAATTTTAGTCAGACTAACTATTACCGTTTGTGAAACTATTTGAGATGAGGCTCTGAAATGTCCAGTATGGGATATCAAGTATCTGAGAGAGGAAACGTTTTCAATTAGTAATGTTTAAAAAATTATTGAATCTACACAAGATGACAGCAGAAAACAAACCTTTTCATTTGATTACATTAAAAACCTTTATTGTTGGTTTACTGTTTGGGGCAGCTTACAACTTATTACCATAACTGTATTTTAAAATTATTATATGGATCACATTTCATTTTATTCTACTTTTGTAACTTGTCACTGTAATGTTTTTGTTTTTTTTTATTGCTTGCGTAAAGCGTAGTACCTTCATCATCCTCTGACTCAGTCCTCTTTCATTGTCCTCCTCCCATGCCATTGACTTCAAGGCTTTCACATCCAGTTGATTCTCCCAGGCGAAAGGGAGTCGCCAAGGATTCAGGTACAACTAAAAATTTAAAAGCTGGTTATTATACACCACAGTATATCTCACAATAGTCTGATGTATATTACCCTTTTAGTGCATCCTGCATGAAACATTTTATTCTTATTAAGTGGATTCTGAGACAAATTAGCATTGATTGTCCTTTGATTGGTTGTTTATCAGATTTCTGGAAATGAATACTGCAGCAATACCAAAAACATTTTTCAAACTGCTTATCATGATTAATCCCCAGGATAGATTGATTACTTAAATCTGCTTAATGAGAATACACGTGTACGATGCATTAAGAAATACTTTACTTTCTAACAGTATGAGTAAAAGTCACTTTAATTAGTATTTTATTTAATTAGTATTTGACTACATGATATAAAACCAAATACATAACTTAAACAAAGACTCACCAGCATTTGTATGAGATGTTTTTGAGAGTTGAAGTGTTGTCTGAGAGAGGACTCTGAGAAGCAGTCCTCACAAGCAAAGCATATGTAAATGGGTTCCACATGAGCCTCAAAGCTGACACACGTCACAACCAGGGATACGCCTATATAAAGACAAAATAAAACAAAGTAAGAAATTATGCATTTGTCAGTTTGACACCTTACAAAAACGCTGTGTCAGCTCACCAACAACTGGTTTCCCCTCCTTGCAGCTCTCTTTGATGTACTGGAACAAGCCCAGAAAAGGTCTGCATTCTTATGTATAAAAAGGACAGAGGGATAATTAAAAAGGGGAAAAAGGAAATATATGAATGAGGAATGTTCAAATGCTGAGCTCATTGTGTGAAGCTCAATTCGAAATAATGAATGTGGTCTAAACTTTTTAAAAGGTCCTCAATACGACATTCAAAGACAGCAGGTGTTGCACTGGAGGACTAAAACAAATGGGTGCAAATGAACACAGATTTTTACTTGACAGGAATAAAATAAAATCCAAACTATCTATAAATAGTCTTTAAATATAATAATCGTAAATATTGAGCTTGAGTGAAAATTTTGCCGGACTGGATGGAGAGGTCAGAGTTTATTTTTTTAAACTACTGGGATTAAAAAGTGAATTTATCTTCACTCTCACTTCTGTCTGCAGCAGTGACGGCTGAGGTGTGAAGCTCTGCTGTGGGTATTATAATGCAACTGCTGACTGGGAGAGAAAAGTACAAATAATGGGGAAAAAGTAACAAGATATTATTGCTTATTGGGTTTTACTCCACTATATCTTACAATTACAAATTATTCTTGTTTTCTGCTATGTTAATGCTCTAAATGTAGTATTTAGGTCATTTAATAACATTTAAGTTTAACCTCTGGTCAATAATGTTACAGCATGATGTAACAGAAGGAGAAAGGTGTACCTGTTTGGACATCATCATAACAGTAAGCTTCGTTAACTGTACGAAAGGGAGAAAATAAATGTAATTTAAATGTTCAATTTAAATGTTAAATTCATTTTAGCTTAACAACACACAATATTATGATAACTGAGACGAAGTAAATGGTACCTTTGCCAAAGCATTTCTTCACAATCTGGGGGGAAAAAACATATCTTATGTAAGGACATTTCTTGTGGTATACTGTGAAAAATCACAAATCCTTTTAGACTTTTTATATGAAGATGTGAAAATGCTGATCTACCTTTTTGTGTGCGCACTTTGCCCTATGTTTGAAATAGGGAAATATATTGTCAAATGTCATACTGCAGTTCTGGGAGAAGGAGGGGAGAAGGAAAAAAATGAAGTTCATTGTAGTAAAGAAAGTTATTAAAGTTGCTCAAAACAGTAGCATTTTGTACAGTGACAATTGCAAAGTGATATTTTTATGTATGTATCGCTGCTGTTACACTGTGAATTTCCCCGCTGTGGGACTAATAAAGTCTGAA
The DNA here is from genome assembly GCA_023238725.1 of Scortum barcoo. Classification (NCBI taxonomy): domain Eukaryota; kingdom Metazoa; phylum Chordata; class Actinopteri; order Centrarchiformes; family Terapontidae; genus Scortum; species Scortum barcoo. The sequence continues at coordinate 11,268,237 of CM041548.1, read as the reverse complement.
TGAATCGTTTATTACCTGACAGTGTACTTTGATCCACGATGCTGCTGAAACCTCTAAAAAGATGAAACAAAGTGGTGTTGAGTTGTTAAAATGAAGAGAAGAAGAGTGAATACATGTCTCCTCTCTGAAACAGATGTGTGCATCCTTTTCATACAACAGTTTATAAGGGAATTGGACAAACTTAAACTAGTTAACGCTGAAATAATACATACCGAGCTTGTTCCCTGGAGTGACGGTTGTGATCAAGCTTTCCTTTGTAATGGATTCCAGCTCCTTCAAAGCTACAAGCCACCCCATGATCAATTAGTAAAACAACATTCAGAGGAATACAACATAAACTGGAGGTAAGTAAAATTAATACCAACCTTTTGCATAAGAAGTGAAATTCACTGATGCAAACTGGGCAGGCTCCAGGCTCACTTGCTGTAACAGAAGTCATGCAGTTTCACATTAATACTAATGACGGTATTGATTTGGGAAACCTGTACTAGTGACTTTGTAGATTATAATACCTTCAAATCTGTGTTTACACAGTTGTGTTTTTTTTCTGCCTGCTTTGAAAGGTCAGATATCGTGGAGGCAAAGGCCTGGGTGTTACCCGTGTAGCATTCCTTTGACATCAAAGTCGAGGGGTGCCATGCTTTCTGCAAACATAGTCAAGCGATATTAGCCAAATGTGTGTACACATACCAGAAATTTTGTGTATGTGTGTGAGTTAGTACACACACACACACACACATTTTATATTCTATTCACTCTGTGTCATTCTCTTACAGATAAACAAGATCAGGTCTTATTCACAATTATACAGTTACTCTAATTCTTGCTGCCCTTCATCCACTTCCCGTCAATTTTATAATTGAGGTTAAGGTCTAAGCGCTTGTTTCAGAGCTTAGCATGCTCAGGCCGTAGTGATTAGCCTGTGTAGTTTACTAGGTCAGAAAAAACAATAAAGGTGCGAAGATGGGTGCAGGAAAGGACTCATCAAGATTAGGTGTCTTTAGGTTTCTCAATGTCTCTGCTACCCTTATATGGGCATAAGACCATCTGGTCCCTATCCAGTTACTTAGAACCTATCAAGAAGATATTCCCTCGAGTAAACAATCCAGCTGGGCTTTACCCTCATATATCCTATGCAGCTTACTGTTACCATATATGTACATGTCCTGTAGGCTGCCTCTTGTGTCTCGAACATAACATCAGGTGGTTCAACTCATACAGAATCAGGGTATTAAGTTCATGCTTACATTCCAAAGCAAAAAGTATCTTCAAGGTCTGGGTGGACTAAACCTCAGCCAACATTACAGCCAGCCAGCATCATGAAAACTATCAGCTTTATTATACATCTAACAGGCAGATACCTCACCTGTATGCAACATCACAATCTCCTCTCAAAACTAATATTATCTTGTGACTTTTTCCAGAATGAGCGCATTCTAAATTCTCTTTAATTATGATTAATTTTCTGTTTTCCTTTTTCCCCACACGATTATTGGCCCGCCACCTAATGTTGCCTGATTAGACTTAATAGACTGTTGTCTTTAATGTCATTGCTACTTACAAAGTAACAAAAGACGTGGTCAAAACTCAGGACATGTCTGATGATCATGTGGTTGGCCAAAGTTAGGTTGCAGAGTGTGCAGAGGTAGTATCTCTGCTCAGCTGGTCCATTACAAATGCATTCAACAATGTGCTGCATGCCTGCAAGACCACAATCAGAGAAGAAAATGGAAGGGAGGAAAGAGGAAAGATAATTTAGCTCACAAAAAAACTGAGGAAGCCAACACTGTTCATCTAATTTCATCTCATGGGGAAAAAAAACACTACCAACATAATTTTGCATCAGAAAATCTTATGTTGCCCAGTAAACACTGCTTGAATCAAGAGGATTAAAAAAATATCATTTTGTTAGATCAGGTGTTATTTTAGGTACTTTTACTGACCAAGAAGAGGATGCTTTCTGTTTTTGTCTCGGTGGTATGTTTGTATCATTGCCCTCTTTGGCTGGACGGCTGCAGGAAATTAAAAAAAAAAAAAAAAGTAAAAGTTTGATTGATGAGGCAAAGAACAACTAGAGAGATTAAATGAACACCGATATAGAGTAAATCGACAGAACAACAGAACAGTCTCACTACAAGGTGGATTAGTTGCTGTTCTGGAGCTTTGGATCATATTGGTGGTTTAGTCTTTAGCTTTTACACAATTATATTTCAGGCCTTCTTCTAAGCTGAGTAGAGCTCACAGGACAGAGAATACATGACTGAGCCTGATAGGACATAATACAACTCACTGTGATTATGAACGTTCTACTTCTTTCACTCAGTTTCTTAGCATAAATTTTAAATTGCTTATGATTATACACACATGCAGGTAAAGTACCTTAACTTCATTAACTGCTGATTTCTTGACAGCTGTTTCTAAGGTGAGGAATAAAAACAGTAGATATATATGAACTACACACACCTTTGAGAAGCGTCAGAAGCTTGTCGTTTTCACTGAGAGTCTGCATCACTGGTGAGAAGGATAGATCAGATTATTTTCATTAACAAACAATTTCATTAAATTCTCAAACACTCTTTATCTAGAGAAATGGAAGAACCACATACCTTCAGCGTAGGTACTTGTTCGTAGCTTTTCCAACAGAATTTCTGGTAAATGCAACATCTGCAAAGAGAAAATGTGGTGACGATGCATAACAGTGTCCATCATTTCAAAAGGCTTGCATCCCACAATTACAAAGAGACTTTTTACACTCTTACAACAATATTGGGTCTTTTTTTAGCTCAATTTTGGTCACCACCAACAACTGAAGGAAATATTTGGTTCTGAAGATGCTTAAATCTCCACTCTGTTCACCAGATGTTTTGGTGCTGAGAGCAAGTTTTTAGACCTTTTAACTCTACTATACTTCAGATACAAGTAGTTATGGGATCCACTGGCAATATGTAACACATCAAATATAGCTTTTCATCTTTTTGATATACATTTAAATTTGTGTTTCCAGGCCTGAAGGTACAAACCTGTAGTAGTCCCTGTCCTTTTTTAGCTTCTTCCTTTTGGAGCTCATTCTTCAGGATACGTCTCATATTTATGCTTGGGACCCAGGAAAACTTTAGTGCATTGGGGTCTGTGTAGTTCTAAAATACAAATAATAAACTAAATATGAAATTGTGCTTCCAAATGTTTAAGCGTCGTTTCATTTTCGTGATTTTCAGCACTCACAAAGTAGTTGCTGCAGTGGTCACTAGAAGAGAGGTGGTATTCAATCCTGTCTTGTGGACACTTTTCCGCACAGGCATGGCACAGGTAAAAACATGCATTTGTGCTTGGACTGAAACACAAAGTCAGCAGAGACAAACCTGGAAGAAAGTATATTCAAAATCAAACAATTACTTCAAACATAAAGAATCTTTTACATGTTCAGCATGTAAATAAATCTCAGAATAAATCTTTTTCTTTTATCTATGATGATAAGTTATACAATCCTCTCACTACAGATCGGACATGTGTTGTTGAAGTAAATATTCAAGGGTAGAATACAACATGATTATGTAAATTATTACTGCTATGTCAATCCATTGAAGGTACTTGCCGATGCTCAACTTTAACTTTTTCTCTTCTAGAGACATTTTACTAACCTATGATGGGTTGTTTCATGTCACATCGGACTCGCGGAACGATTACACGGATGAAGGGAATGGAACCTGTAGCACAAACATAACAAAGAAAGAAGAAATTATATCTCAATAGATATTTATTACAGCCTATGTTATTTAAACTTAAATTTCAATGGGACAGGTGGAGTGATGTACATGTGACAACAGGAGGTAACAGAAGCAGGCTTACCAACAACCTTGAAGGTATCTAAAAAGAGAATAAAATATTAATAAAATATTAATGAACATAAACAGATGACTAATAGGTGTTTCCTTGTGCAGGAAACAAGACATTAAATGTACATAAGAGTATAGTTTAAACATGTATAGACAACAACACACAACAAATGTATAGTTTAAACATTACCTGTCTGGAAAACTTCCTCCATTTTCTAGAGAAAACAAAAGAGGTGGTTTATTCATGGTGAGGCAAATTTAGCGACAGGAATATGAAGACTGTGATCCTGTATCATCAGACAGTTTACTGGAAAACTGAGTCAAACACAGGACTGGTCTTTTCATTCCAGTTATCAAGCTTACTTCTAATGCTGTTTATGAGACAAATAAGGAGAAAAAACAAAAGCAGTATCTGCTCTCTACTGTTTTTTTTTTGTTTGTTTGTTTTTTTGAGTCATCCAGTGCATTGATTATAAACTTGATTATATTTCGGTCAGTGACTGGTTAAGAGTGAGTATTCTTAACAATCCAGAAATACCAACCACTTTAAGTATACTTGAAGTTTATCGCCTACCTTTCTATGTTCCTGTGAGCGCATGTGTTTCTTATAACTGCACACTCCCCGAAATTTCAAGAGACAGACCTACAGGAAGACAAAGGAGCAGGAAAGAGTAAGAAGAGACATTTATTTACATGAGTTAATGTTGTTGCAGTTTGTTCTTCGATGCTGTACGAAATCTCCACCACTTTTATCTCCATAACTATGCAGGCTCTAACAACATAGTAGGTAAAACTCACGGTTTATTGCAACTTTTGCGCTGGCAGCTTGATCTACCCTGCTGCTAGAAACACTGTTTGCAATACTAAGTTATAAAAAAAAAATTAAATTAAATTAAATTAAAAAAAAAAAAAAACTGTTTAAGCTTGTGAAACCATTGCTCTTACCATACTTGATTTTCATACAGTGACTTATGAAGCAGACAGACTTGTTGTGGCACTCCTCACTCACCTAATTTCAACCCAGCTGCATAGGCATCAACGTTTCCATTAGTTGTCATCATTATTAACTTTTAGTTTGAAAGTTGTAGTCACTTCTGGGCATTATTCAGATGTACAGAAACTAAGACGTAAACTAGATTGCATATTCTGCTGTAACAAGGATGATGTTGGATTGCCGTGCAATGCTTTGCCTGCTGTTAGTATGTTTTTCTCTTTGACTGGCTCCTTGGTGCATCTTGAATATAGGGACTTATACAGGTGTCAGATGTTCTGTATGTTATAATAAGTCATCCTAAGAGTGAATAATGAGAGGCCCCTGAGTCAGAAGGACATTGGAGATGAGAGATATCTCAGAAAGAAAGTCTTTTGTTTTTGTTCTTCTAGGTGTCCTTGATATGTACCTGAAGTTATCTCCTCTAACCGCCACAGACCTGCCTAATCCCAACACCTGCCTAATGGAAAGTCTGGTCGCACTGCATGACCGTATGCCTTATAACGAGACACTGTTAATTATTTTGTTACTTTACTGATCCTCTGAGGGAAATTAAGTAAAGTCGTTTATCAATCCATCTTTCTATATGTAATTTGCACATTACACAAGTGATCGCTGACAAGGGGTCACGCATCACAAGATATGTCACTGGGATAAATTCAACTGTCTGGTTTCCAAACTACATTTAGTCAACAGGATACATTGCTAGCAATCAAAGCCAATTTCCAGCCTGTTGCAGGTGTTACGACTCCTCTCCCTGATATCCCCCTTGTCTTGATCCTGTGCTCTCATTAGTTCATAAGTGAGATAAGACAGGTTGGGGGGTAGAAACTGATCTCCAGCCTGGTCATCTTAGCGTAGACGCTCCTTGATGGCAGTGAATGAGTAGGATGGGTTGGATGCATCGTGACGCTGCTAACCCCCCAGGTCAACTGACACCGGTAATATTCTCGACCCTTTCAACTTGCTGTGGTCAGGAGGCCTGTTGTCTTTGTGTTTCTCAGTTATTTCTTTAACGTCACCCTTGCTTTTGTCCTGCACTTTTATGAAATGTGTCAGGTGATACCAAGTTGTGCTCCCCTCGACCTGAACAGCCGTGGGTGCTGTCTTGGTTTCCCAGCTCAAACATGACACCAGTCTTCGTAACAAAACCCGTGTAGTTTGAAAATCCAGTACCATTAAACCATAACTGTGCAAATCTAACTATGGCAAGTCCAATTTTGCATTTAATGAGTGAACAAACTTATGCAATTGCTGACACCTATTGGATGTGTGGTGGTGACACCCTAAGAAACATCCTCCCACCTCGGTGGAAAGGGCTGTGTACTCTAGTGCGACTAAAGACGCCAGTTGTAATGATGTAGGAGGGAGTGGATCAGATAGTTAATGTTAAAGAAAGATCAGAGAGGATGTCCAGACTCAAAACATCCAAAGATTTCTCTTAACAGTATCAGACAGCCAGTAGGCATCCCCATGGAGTTTAAAGCACAGGATGAGGTCTGAGCAGGATTAGAGTCAATACTCCCGTCGATCACAATCAACAAAAATGTTAACTGGATAAACTATGTGTACTATAATCAACAGAGATTTATTAACTACACCAGTGAGATTTTGAGTGCCGTCGGTAAACAATTGCATGCTACTAGTATGATAGCTTGGCAAAACAGACAGATGCTAGATTGGATATTTGCAGAGAAGGGGGGAGTATGTAAAAAGTTTGGGAAATATTGTTGTACGTTCATACCTAACAACACTGCACCTGATGGAACTTTTACTGTTTATTGCTATGGAGAAGCTAGAGGAGCTAAGGGGGAGGTGTATGAGAATGCTGGTAAGGGGGGCCTATCTTGGGATGGGCTTAGACAAAATTTTAGGAAAATGGGGTGCCATTTTGGCAAAAGTAGCGATCAGTGCTGTGTTAGTTCTAATTGTAATTTTCTTGTTGACATGTTGCTTCCTCCCCATGCTGAGGAGACAGTGCCACCGGACGATGCTGAAAGAAATGATGGGACTTCAAAAAGCACACATGCTACACATGTCTACTCCACAACAGCAGGCACAAATCCTCATTGCTCTCCAGGAAATTGGTTTGGGAGAACCTGATTTGTTCCCAGTTCACTTCGTACACAAATGACGATCCGGAAGAAGAGTAAGGTCTGAGAAGAACGGACTGACACATACATATGTTCACGTGGAGAGGAATGGACTGAAATTCATATGTCTAATGAAGAGCACCACATCACCACTATTACATAATTATGTTTGGTATTATAGTGTAGTGTCATACGCATACGTTCAATATGTTCATTTCAATAGTAACAAAGTGTAGATCATATCTCATGTTATACTTATTTTTATCATTATCACTCATATCTCATACACCATTGTCATATTGTAGTTTGCAGTAAGTGCATTATCAACCACATAGTTAAGCATGTATTTTGAGTTTCTGTTGACATTTTCTGTTATATCTTTGAGATGTTCTCGATGTCCAGGTCGCCTGGCGGGAGGGGTTGTGGGAGGCTTTTCCCTGTAGAAACAGCCAGCAGGGTTTTTCACTCCTATACACTGGGAGCATCCCATTGTTATTATTCTGTTACCATTTACACTGATACATACGAATACATGTTTACCTTTGAGTGTAGTTACATATCTGTAATAGTGTTGACATACTTATTTAACCGTAACGTATCCTTGGTTATGCACACCACATATGTAGCTCAATATCACTCACTCACACATACATATGGTAACAACCTAGGCAACAAAGGTAGTGTCTAATCCAATTGGAAATGGATAAAATTAATTTAAGGGGGGACTATGTTGGAGAAAAACATTAAGGTTGGGTAACCGATTTGGCAAATAGCCTAGGACATTATGTCTAAGGAATATGACGAAGAAAATATCATTAGCAAGACAAATTGTTTCTCTAAGCGGCCACCCATGACCTTTTAAGAACGAACTAGGTCACACAACCTCCCCAGCTTTGAGAACAACAGGAAAACTCACACCAGAACAGGAAGATGGAATTTATCTGGTGGAAATATTTGCCAAGAGTGTTTGCCAAGACCTGTATCACATACACACACATGAAGTATGCAGCCGATATAAGGGACCCAGTTTTTGTGTGGACGGGACTGTCTGTCGTGAAGTTTGATCATCAAGATATGTGTCGTGCTGACAATTGGTCTGAATAAAGATCCCGCAAAGGCTGAACCTCTGTCTCCAGTTGCTTGTTTATATCCAAATTTCACAACAACACTACGCAGTGAAGAGTGTCAGGATGTTCTCAATGGCACCAGAGGAAAAACAAATAAAATGCTTTGTAACTCCACTCATTTTGAAACCATAAAAAAAATAAATAAATAAAAACAGCTGTATATCTCCTGTGGTGGAGAAGGTCCTCCAACCAGAATGAAAGGCCATACTATTTGAGAATTATGTGCTTTTGCATAGTTAGAGAGGCTATTTCCATATACTTGTATTGTTGAAATCAAAAGGTTCATTTGTGTGCCAGGTTCCAAATGAACTCCTGCTGGCCAGGCTGTGTGATGTGACCCCATGGGGCACAGGACAGTCCTGGAGCCCCCCATATGTCATCTAGTATGAGGTAAACTAACTAATGGCTGAACTGACATCACTTAACACTGCAGGAATTAAAGGAATTATGGGAAGCTTTCATCTTTAATTTGAACAGAGACCCCAGACCGAGGACTATAAGATGCTTCTGTTTTTCCCCCCCTCTCTTTTCCCTTGGCTCTTTTTCTCTTCTTTTGCCTTTGACTACCACTTTGTTTCACCTCTTTTGCCTCCCTTTCTCTTCAGCATTTTTTACTTTTGCACGCTCTTTTCTGTCTCTCCCCAAGATTTATTTTTGAAACCTAATACTACCAAAATAAAGAGCAGATATTTTGCAAAAACCTGTGGGCTCTTGAGTTGAGTTACAGTTCATGTTTGTTGTTTATTGTTTGTTGTTTATTAAATAGCGATGATGTGAAGGTGATGGAGACTCAGCTGACACCATCTTGTCTGTATATAAAAAAAGGTTTATTACAAATAAGTCCACCATCAAATCAAGCATCCGGATTGCCTGAGAGAGGGATCGAAGCCAAAATTAATCTCCTCTCCATATCAGCTCTAACTATCTGCTTATATAGGTTAGCTGTTGTTGCCTGGGACAAAACAGATGGTTCATGTTTAGAAGGGTCATAGATCCTCAGACAGGGAGGCTCCAAACGTGGGACCCCTAACTAAACATAACAAACCCAGGAGGTCAATCAACATATGGAACTTCAGTTACTACATGTTCCAACCCAAAAGTTGAAGCTGAAGAAGTGCACCACCTGCACCAACTATAACAAACTTTAAATCTGAGCAGTTGCCAACAAACACTGTCCTCACATTCCCTATCCCAACAAAACAACCGCTTTAATCTCTTGGGAAAAAAAATAAATAAATAAATCAGAGAAACATGTCGCGTTGCATTCCAGGTGTGGTTCGTTTTGGCATTTAACAGACAGCAAAACATGAATATGCAAGGCTTATTGTAGAAAAATTTTTTTACAAATACATTTATTTCAAAACAACAGAGAAACTCACATTCAATATTAGTGGGAACAGTGTTGTTGGTCTCCCATTTTTGCCAGTGCATCAAAATCTGGGGTTAGTTTTGTTGTGGCAATTCTCAAGATGGATCTGAGGTGCTGGTCTGTTAACTTGGATCTGTGACAGGTTTTGTTGATGTTCGTGACGCTGAATGTCTGCTCACACAAGTAGGTAGAGCCAAACAACGCCAGCATCTTCTGTGCCTTACTCCGGAGGTTTGGAAACGTGGCTTCATTAAGTGAAGCATATAAGTCATTCAAGAATCATCAAGAATCAAGAATCTTTACTGTCATCATGTTTTCACATAACGAAATTAAGATTGGTGACTTCCAGCTTTAAACATAAATATATGTAAAAATATGTAATATGTACATAAATATCTAGATATTTAAAGTTGTAGCAGCAATGTACAGTAGGGGGGTGGGTCAGTTGTTTAAGTCAAGTTGGCTCAAGTTCTCAATAGGGGGAAAATGGATTGTACAGCTCTGGGGAAAAAGCTGTTTTCCAGTCTGGTAGTTTTGGTCTTTATGTTTCTGTACTGTTTTCCAGAGGGAAGCGGTACAAACAGTCCATTGCCCGGGTGAGGTAGGGTCGGCAGGCAATATGTCGGGCCTTCTTCTGCATCCGGCCAGCGTATATTGAGTCCAGGTCTTTTTAGAGGACTTCATGGACCAGGTCAGGTCAGATGTAATGTGGATGCCCAGGAACTTGATATTGTTGACACGCTCAACTGCTTCCCCGTGATGAGGAGAGGAGCGTGCTCTGTCCTGCCTGGACCTCCCATAGTCCACTATGACCTCCTTGGTCTCTCTGTAGTGGGTCTCATCACTTGTCCGATATGAGGCCCACTATGGTGGTGTCGTCTGCAAACTTCACGATGGTGTTTGTGGAGTGGATGGCAGAACAGTCACTGGTGAATAGAGTGAAGAGGGCTGGGCTGAGCATGCAGCCCTGTGGTGTGCCTGTGCTCAGGACCAGTGTAGAGGATGAGTTGTCCCCGGTTCTCATTCTCTTTGACGTGCTTTAGGACAATCCTCTCAAAGCACTTCATGATCACTGGAGTTAGAGTAACAGGGCGGTAGTCATTTAGGCAGGTGACAGCAGATTTTTTAGGCACAGGCACAATGATGTAGGTTGTTGACAGGAACTGACAGGAAGTGTAGCAAGCTGCAGGGACACGTTGAAAATGTCCAGAAAAACTCCTGCCAGTTGGTCTGCACACAATTTCAGAGTGCGACCAGACACCTTATCTGGTCAACATCAGGTCTGCTTTCCTGATGTTGATTATTTTCATGGAAGAGCTCACTTGGTGCAGCTGCAGGACTAGAGGCTGATGCTGTTCTTCCAGCCGGGGGGAAGGTGAACACTCTCTCTGCTGCCAGTTGTGTCAAAGCGGGCATAGTAGAATGTGTTCAGGGTGTCGGGGAGAGTGGGAATCGTGGCTAACCAGCTGATCACTGCGCTTATAATCCGTTATTGTCTTGATGCCTCTCCACATACTATGTGGGTTGTTGTTTTCAAAATGCTCCTCAATGCGCTGTTTATACCTGCTTTTTGCTAGCTTAATGCCTTTCAAACTTCAGATTAACAGAGTTAAACTTCTCCTTTAACATGGAGTCAGACTGAAGATCTATCAGTTCCAATTGCAGGTCACGTGGTGCTGTTTCAGGGTCCTGTGACAGGGGACAGGATACCAGCTGAAGTGACTTGTCAATTTTTTCAAAATCAGAGAACCGATGGCAGAATTCTCTGTGCAGGTCATCCAGTGATTTGCTGTACTTCTTCACGTTTCACATGGCCTTTTTCTGCATGGCTAGTGTTGGACAATGAGTGAAAGATTCGCTTGAAATTTGCCTGGAGAATAAAGTCAGCTTGGATTTGAAGGCTCTCACATTTGTGTACATGTTGTGCACAAACTGATCTTTCCCCTGTAGCTTCATGTTCAGCTCATTCATGTGGGGAAAAAAAAAAAATGTCCACAGCAAACGGCAAAATCGCAAAGCCAGTTCTTGTCACTCAACTCAGGAAATTCATCGAATTCCCCTCTAACTCCAAAAATGCACCACTCTCCTCTTTGAGCTCCCACACTCTTTGAAACACTTTGCCCAAACTTAACCAGCAGACACGAGAGTGGTGATCTGCATCGGTTTCCTCTAGAAACGAAACTGACAGTGCTGAAGTCCCCTTGCTCGAATAAATTTCACAAGTTTTACGACTGGATTCACCACATGATCAAGCTGCAATACAGACTTACACAGAGATTCCTGATGAATGATGCAGTGAGGGAAAATAACATCATGGTCAGGGTTTTCCCTCTTTCACTTTCAGAAAACCAACGTTAAATTTAAATTCAGCGATCCATCCGTGGTGACCTTGGAAAGTTTACTCCAAGGTAGTTTCATTCTCTCGATGACAGCAGACATACAAGTCCTCTCCCTGCGTTGTTCCTTTCAGGGACTCCATGGTTAAAAACTCCTCCGGTATCTCAAAACCTTCATTAATCCCTGGAATAAAAATTAGAAGCTGAGCAGTGTCTTTTATGTTGTTACTTTCATCCAGTGCTAATGAATATAACGTAAAGGACTCTGCCTTTTTGTTCAACTTGCTGGCAATATCTTCAATCAGCTCCACACGGTGAGTCACTGTCGTTCGTGATACACTGATCTTTTCAAACTTGCCTTTGCCCTCTGGACATAAGACACCTGCTGTCTCTATCATGCAGTTTTTCAAAAACTCACTGTCTGAGAAAGGCTCGCTAGCCTTTGCTAATTTAAATGCTACCAAAAAACCTCCTTTGGTACTCGACTTTTGAATCGCAGTTTGTTGGTGCTGCCCATTCTTGCATTGACTGCTTGCTTGCATAGTTATCATGCTTTGTTGCAAAGTGATGGCTGATGTTGTATTCTTTAAAAAACAGTTTCCTGGCATATCAGACATACAGCTGTTGATCGGACATCAGTGAAAAAAATATTTTGCTGTCCACTCCTTTTTAAACACCTGGCACTCACTGTCCACTTTTCTTTGGACTGCTCATTTTTACAGAAGGGCGCAATGTGCAATGTGAAAAAGTGACATTTAGATCAATGTTGCATTCATGTGCGTTTGGAAACAACAACAATACAACAATTAACAATAAAGTGCTAAACGCCAAAATGACCTAAAGTTAAGGTCATCTGGGATCAACCAAGGAGCACCTGAATGCAGCATAATATACCACACTCCAACACGGGTCAATGTGTCTGGAGTACGCCATCTATTAGGGAAGCACTGTAATTGCAGGATAGTCAAAATGGATGCAATTTAATAATAATTAAATGTAATAATATAGTGTGAATAAGTTAGGCTGGCCAGATTCAAAAGCCTAACGGGCCAGACATGGCCCTTTGGGCCGTAGTTTGCCCATGCCTGGTCTAGAGTTAGCTTTTCTTGCCTTATGTTAGATAAAGAAAATTTCTAATGGAGTCCTGGCTAACTCATGGGAGGCCTGGGGCCCCTATCTTATCATGTGTTGTAAACATGGCGCTTATCTAATGGAGAATTTCCGTTGGCCTTTTTTTTTTTTTTTTTTTTTTTTAAACTGTCCAAAACTGTCCCTACTGTTATTATAGCCTTTCTGAGACACCAACCTTTAAATATCATTACATGACAGCTGCTCTGGTACTGTCTTTTGAATAACAATCATTAAAGGTTAATACAGATTAATATATAGTAGTATAATATGGCCTTGTATCTAGCGGCCTCACAAAAGAGAACACACACACATGCAGTTTAGAAAATCCGACACTACAATGGATTAGTATAGATATGACTTTACCTAAAAAGTCAACATGCCTACATACGACTCAGGATCGACTGAGTCGACAGGATCAGCCGCAAAACCTCAACATTACAAAGCAAGAAACCCAGTCCCCCAGATAATAATTTTTATTGCCTTTAGAAGGCATATTACAATTGTCATAATAAGGATATAGAGGAAAATTAAAATTTCAAAACTGTTCATTAAAAGGTCGTCACCTCTCCGCTAGCTACCACCTGGGCGTCATGGCCTGCTCCTGCACACTGAGCTGCCTACAGCTGCGTGAACTGGACCAGAGAAGACGGACGGACAGTCGAATATACAAATGAATGCATTTGTACAACATGTTAACATATGAGGTTTATGTTTGTTGTATTATGCAATATGATGCTTCCCAGCACCAGCCGTCCATGTGGTAATATTAAAAAGTCAAATTGGTGTGCTACCCTATTCCACTCATATTGTATTTAGCTCAGAGCACCGTTGTGCCCTGTAGTCCAACGTCACTGCTGACGTGGCTGTAGACCCCTTTTAATTTGTCATCCACCTGTACTTTATACATGGTGACCTCCTGACCAAGAAGTCATCAAAATGTCAGGTGGGGAATCAATACAACATTTTCTGAATTTATCCACCAGAAAGATATGTGTGTGTTAACATCTCATTTTCAAACACAGACATCCTAACTTTCACCACTTCAGCCATTTAGTGGAGGCTTGTTTAGCACTCCTGCGTCTACTGATGAAACCAATCAGCAGTAAAACTGTCCGGATAAAAACATGAAGTGAAAACACAGAGTGTCAGACTCTTATCTCTCTTATCACTGAAAACAGCATAAATAGAAAATCAAAGGAGCCCACACGGAAACAGATTATATATATTAGTCATATAGACCATTTTTGCGCCAAAGTCACGATGTCAGCTAGCAGCAAACCACAAATCCCTTCTTTGTGGTGAACTACAAATCCACCAGCCACCAGACAGCTACCAAAATGTCCTTTTAGTCCAATAAAGACTAAAGTGTCCACTTTTAACGACTTCTCGTTAAAGTGTGGTAAAGGTTTGATGTGTTTTTTGATCACAATGGTCCTTTCTCTCTCTCTCTCTCACACACACACACACACCCTTGTCCTTTGCACACCAGGCACATTAATAACTTTTATTTCACCTTATCTGATATCAAGTGCGAACCGCAAACGTGTGTGATCTTCAGTCCTTTCATCCTACCGCTGCTGACTTTTATTTTTTCACTCGCAGATGGTTTAAAAAACGAAACTTCATGGTTTATCGAGAGAGTAGAAAGTGTATTTTTTTCAGACAGTCAATAAAACTTGCTCGCCGGTGCTCACAAACAGCGCTCATTTCTGTCAGCGTCTCATTTCCGCCCACATGTCTCACTGATTACGGAGAAATGAAATGATCTCTGTCGTTGAGTCTCTGTCTCTGGTTTTTGTCTCTCTCGTGTTTTCTCACCCACCTGACAGCTCAAGATGTTGTCGTCGTCCATGGTGAAAAGTTTCTGCCGCCGTCAAAAAAAAAAAAAAATTAAAATCAACCTTCTCCGCACAGGAAATTCGTGCAAAGTCGTGACTCGTATTTAAAAAAAAAAAAAAAAGAAAAAAAAACAACCGCTCATGTCATGTGGCTGTTGCAGAGGAGGAAACCCGCTTTTCTCTGCAGATGTTGTCACGCAGTCCAAAAGATGAGCCCGACCCCCTCTATCTCTCTCTGTTTCTCTCTTTTTCTGTGTCACTGCCTCTCTCGGTTTCTGTGCTCTGCTCTGATGAGGTGATGTGCAGCAGCTGCGGCGGACTGAGCGGAGGAGTGTCCAACAGAGGAAGAAATCATTGTTTCCCTCCCTGAAAATCCCCCCCCTTGGTGAAGTGCTTTAATCCTTATAATGTAGTATTACAAACTGTATTTGAAAGGTAAACAGAGGGTGGAGTATAGCTCAATACACGACTGTAAGTTTGATGGGACACCTCTTTAAATGTAGTATCTGAAATTCTGTATGCTGGTTGACTTATTGTGTTTGTGATGGTTATCTTGAGGTGATGTTGATGTGAAGATGAAGAAGAAGACTCCGCCGACGCTGTATTACTTACATATAAAGTTTATTGCAAGAAGACACAGCAGCATCTATACAAGCAGTGAACATTGCCTGTGAGAGGTTCCCTGCCAAATATGAATCCCCTCTCTTCCTATGTTTTCTATGGGAGTTCATATAGTGCAAGTTGTTTTTCTCACCTTTGACCCCCACACATCTGTTTTCCAAGTTAAAGGATCCTTACCTCACCCTATAGGCAGCCAGGGGCCCCAATATAAACATCCTGCTATGGTCTAAAGTCCTAACATGTCCTGTGAGTCTGTGGGACATCAGATACTTCATTTGTTATGCCTAGTGAGGAGCCCAACGGTTGGTGCCTCTCCGAAGACTGTGATTAGATTAAGTTGACTGCCTGAAGTTGACATTGTGCCTCATGAGCAAAGGAAGTATATTTTGTACAATGATATGAAGTGGTGGAAAGTTAAGGGTGATTGCTCACTCATTTTGCATAATGTTACATGGGAAGACCAAGGGGAATACACATGCACATATTTAGAGTCAGAGTTTAAATTTGTTCCAGCTCAGAATTATTGGATAGAGGGTCATATAACCCGTAAGGTGGTAGTAATGATAATAGACTTGAGGCCTACTGGAGTTTTCTCCTTAGCTAAAGGGGTACAGGAACGATTCACCAATTCACCACAGTAACCACTCCAAGGATGAATAATGCACAGCTGAAGCTTACTACTTTAGCTCTGGAAACAAATAAGACTGTTAATACATCAACTCAGGCTACTATTCTAGCTACAACTTTGAAGGGGATGAATTCTACTACAGTGAAGGTAACAACATCTGTATTTGTCACTTCTGGAAATTCTACAAGTGAGGTTGTGGTAAGGGCGACCTTTGCCAATAAAACAGGGACGTCATCTTTGATAGTTGTAAATGTGACACAGACACCTGATATGACATCTTTAAAATTTAAGGAGATAGTAAATGTAACCCAGGAGCAGATGGTGGAAGAGAATGATGCAGATTTGTCTGTGACAGCTGGGAGAACTATTTCAGATGTGGAAGATGAGGTTTTTGATTTTGACTGGACATCAGAAGATATGATTGACCATTACCATGCTTTACAGAAGAGAGGCACTAAGTGGAAGGCATATGGATTTGAGTCCTCAGTGTTACAAATCGCAGACCCATGGGCAGGTGGAAACTTATGGTTCCAACAATTAACTTCAGTTAACCCACACCTTCAATTTTAGAAACGGTACCAGAACCACTAGCTACTATATGCCAATCTTATGCATTATCGTGGCTGTTGTATCAGCAGAGATCAACAATAGATGTAGTGATGGCTTTGTCAGTAAATCTGTTCAGACCTAGACATAATTGTTCTTGGTTGAGCAAGTTTCCATATGTGAATTTACTTGATCGGCATGAAAATATGATGACAGCAATCCCTGATGAAATGGAAGTGAAATCTGTCAGGGCTAAAGATAGTTTTTGTTTAAGTGATACTCATAATGGGCCTGGGATGTTTATGGGAATATCAGACTGTGACAAGTTTTTGATGGATTTGGGTAAGCGTAATTATGAGGCTGTTGATGACTTGTATGAAGTGACTTTTCACATACCACATCGCAAACAGAGTAGAACTTTGATGGTGCGACACCAGATGTTGCCTGGAAATGTGACTATAGGGAATTTCAAGGATATTTGGTGGGTTTGTGATGATAAGGCATACATATTTTTACCGTATGGGTGGACAGGAACCAGAACACTATTAGAAGCAAGGTTTGTTTAACTTAAGTAGGTTTTGTTTGACATGAAGCAGGAAAGACGGAAACCAGGACTCCATTAGAAGTAAGTTGTGTTTAACATAAGACAAAAAGGTGATCATTTTAGACACAAGTAAAAACCACTCCAAAAGCATGCAAAAAGAGAAACAAGGGGTATGGTTAGACATGCCTCCTGGTCTGGACACACCTACAATCTGCAATATAAAAATAATGTCCTATTGGTAAGAATTCAGTTGTTCTGCAGGACAGCTCAATGGGCTTTGTACTCCGTGTTGAAGAATAAAGCTCTCTGGACTCAACTTTGCTGGACTTCCAGTGCTTATTTGACTCTGTATTTTCCTCAGAAGAAGATTTGAACACTTAGAAACTTTTTGAAGAAAAGACTTTGAAGAGTAAGGTGTAGAGGCTTGGGCAGGACCAGACTTAGTCTCCAACTGGACCTTGACTGAGTCTATAGTCCGGCCTGAAAATCCACATCAGAAGAAATAGGAAATAGCACAATTTCACAATCTGGAGTCCTACCGTTGGAGAATAAGTCTAGGAGAGAAGTGGGGTATAGGATTATTTCCATGATATGGTGCGACATTTTTGGCAGATCACATTGATAATATTACCTACACCCTACAGGGTTTTGCAAATGAGACCATAAGGGATTTTGAATATTTGTCGAATACTCAGAGGAGTCACAGACAGACGTTGCTGGAACATGATATGGCTCTTGACTATATTTTGACCAAACAAGGGGGCCTATGTGTGGCTTTAAATTTAACAGGAGATGCTTGTTACTTACTTTGATTCCTGATAGTTCTGACAATCTGACTAGTGTCATAGATGCATTGAAGACTATAAGGGATGCGTTTGACCCATCGGAAGGAGCTGCGAATGCTTGGTTGCAGAAGAGATTAGGACCGGTGGGTGCGGTGTTCAGATTTTGGTAGTGGTTCTTCTGTCATTGAGTGTGATGTTTTGTTTCTGTACGGTACTGTTGACCTTTTCAAAGGCTATGATATTGAGGTGAGGATATATTAAGGTGTTAATCTGCATTAATGTTTCAATTTGTTGTTTTTTAGCAAAGATACTGGTTGATGTTTTCTTTGCTTTCCTCCTAGGATGATAAATTGGGGAAGACCACGATGAAGGTGGCTGGTTGTTCGGGGACCCCAATGTTCTGAAGGGATTCAAACACCCAAACATGGACATTGTGATTTAAATTTTATAACATTTTTTTTTAATTGCTTGGAGAATGATGTTTTCTGTTGTACAAAGTCCAAAATAATACAGTGTTCACAGTCTTGCTGCATGAGCGGAGAGAATGTCCAGAGTTTGATTTGAAGTCTTTCAACTGGGTGGCAATGGATAATCTTCGTTCGGTCCGAATCCTTCTATTTACAGTTGAAGTCAATCTGGAAATTTCTTGAGGTTAGATAACTGCTCAAAACTCTTTCTCTCGTGCTGATTTTTCAGCTGGAGTTTTTAATACCTAAATGTGGTCGATCTGACATCAGGTCTCAGCTGCCAAAGATCCCCCGAAGATTAACCCTGAACTTCTCTTTTACTCTCCTTTTTATACCTTTTTTATAATTTATTCTTACGTGATATGGTCTGATACACCAGTTGATGCCCACTTTAACCCCTTTATTGGTTATGTTTTCATATCTTACCTTATCATTGGTTACAGTCGCTGGTCAAGCTTACTTCTTCTTTTTCCCGTTTTGGCTAAGGATGACTTCATTGTCACAAGACAGTCACAAGATGATTACAACACACAAATCAACAGTTTTTACACCTCTTATACACGATTATTTCATCAAATCATTCATATTGATTCATTAAAAGATTATAAAATCTCAAAAATCACTTCATTAATCATTTCACATTTCACTTAACTCTCAATCATAGTTACTTTAATCATTATATATGGTCACATTCTGCTCTTGCTTGTATATGGATTGTGTTACATTGCCTCGGTGGAAAGCACCCCTGATTCCTGTTATCTTTAGATGACAAAGTACCTTACTGCTCCTAGGTGGGCCTGTTGTAAGGCCTTCATAGTGATGGCAGAGAAGTATTTTCAACCTTACTTGACACTGTTATTGGGTAAATATACTGGGACCTCAGATGTTTTCTTTTTTTTCCGGTGTTTAGGGATATTGGTGCTAGGCAGGGAAAGGTCCACTGGAGAGTGTGATGGGTCGACCAGCCTGAATTTGGACATTGTTTTGATTTTATTTTCTGAGGTTTCCAAATGTATTCGCTTAAGTCATATCTTTACACAAATTGTTGAAAATTCCTCCTTTTTAATTGGTCTGGAGTACTATATGTGGTCGCCTAAGGCAGAGGGGTCGTGAGAGAATTTGTAAATCATATGTTTTGTCACAGGCTCAGCTAACCTATAAGGCAGATAGTTAGAGCTGATATACAGAGGAGATTCATATTGGCTTCGATCCCTCTCACAGGCAATCCGGATGCCTTGATTTTGATGCTGTACTTCTTTGTAATAAACCTCTTTTATATACAAGCAAGACAGGTGTCAGCGGAGTCTCCTTCATCACCTTCACATCATCGCTATTTAATAAACAACAATCTAAAGCAGACTGACACAGAAATTCAAGGACAAAAAGACAAACACCCTCATGGCATATATTTAGGTCAGGTCATTTAATCAAATTAAACTTTGTGCTGACATCATCATGTCATCAACAAGCCTTAGTATTCACCTGAATGAAAAAGTAAAACAAAAACAACATTCACACACTCTTTTCTCACTCTTTTTCTGTCACGCGCGCACACACACGTATACACACAGTCACAAAGTCTTATTTTGCAAACAGGTGTTGATATTTGGAGGAAAACAAAAACAAGCGACAGGACCAAAAGTGACTGAAAGACTGATTTGGGACTTTTCAGTGTCATTTTGGATGATTTGAACAGCAGACAACACAGAAGGCATCCTGACATTGAAACGTAAAACAACGGACCACTTCTTTTCATCAATATATGTAACATAACATGTAGTGTAACATCCCCCCATCACAGTTCAGTGACGACTGACTTTGAGACTCAGTGAAAAGCCACAAAACGTTAACAACAGTGAAAAGTCAGGGAGGAGTATTGAATATCGAGATGGTGGAGTTAGGCGGTGGTTTGTTCTCTCACACAGGAGTGCTTTTGTACCCTTCAAAATAAAAAAAGTCACATAAAACAAGACAAGAACTTGATGGGAGAGGAGGTAAAAAAAAGTTATTCACTGTTATCGAAGTCCTCAAATGAGGTGTTTTCTTTCCAATATTTCACCCTCAAACTAATCTTCTCATTCCTAAATCCTCCCTCTTCTTCTCAAACTCATTTGGCTCTTTAAGGACAAGACGCCCTTTGACCATCATCTAAAAAAACAAAAAAACCTTAACATCTCTGCACATTTATCACATTTCACACTTGCTCACTTTACACGTACAACCACATCTTTTCCTACCCTACCACCCACATATGTATCACAGCCCCCCTCACCCCGCCCACCCAGTTCCCATTAATGGTGACCCTTCAGCCTACACCCTGATCTGAGTTTTACACTCAGTCCCGTCATAGCTCGTCATGGGTGGCTGCTTCGTCTGCTTTAAGTCTGAACTCTGCCTCTGTGATCTTTCCGTCTCCATTGCGGTCCTGGTTTGAGAACATGTTGTCGATGATGCGATAGGGATCGAAGCCAGGAGCCAGGCGGCCTTTACCCTCAGTCACCTGACGCATGATGTAGTCAGTAAACTACGGGAGCAAAAAAAAAAAGAGGGTAAATAAAGAAAATGTTTCAGACGTACATTTAGACATTAAAGATATTACAGGTTATCTCATACCTCGGAGGGCTCCACCTGCTTGTTCTGGTCGTGGTCCATCTCGGCGAAGAGGTCGGGCGACACATCGTCGTTCCAGATGAACATGTAGCCTTCGGGAAGTCCCTCCTCCATTTCCACCAGCTCAATGTCAAACACCAGCACAGCGCTCCCTGGAACTTCACCAGCTACACACACACACACACAAAGACTCAGGCTCGGTGTTTCCCCCGTTTTCAGTGTCTGTGCTAAGTTAAGCTAACTGGCTTCTGGATGGAGCTTTTGTTTAATGGATAGATCTGAGAGTGGTATCAATCCACCACCAGAGTATTGCACTGACTTCCATGTAGTTTGTGTCATGTCTCGTCGTGTCTGTTAAGTTTCATGTCTGTCTTGTGTTCTATTTCCTGTCCTGGCGTGTCTGTTTTATTTTGAAATACTAACCTTCCCTCTCGTGTTCAGGTCCCTTAACTTCTTGCCATTGTGTGTTTTCCTGCCTTTGTCATGTGATTGTTTCCACCTGTTTCCCATTACTTTGTGTATATATAGTTGCCGTCTTCCACTGTCTTGTTGCCAGATCGTTGCTCAGGTCTCAGAGTTATCTCAGCATGTGTGTGTAAGATCTCGCATTTCCTATATTAAAGTCTTTAACTATCTGTATCTGCCTGGTGTCGTGCATTTGGGTCCTCCTTGTCTGAAGCTCAGCGTTATAGTTTGATGCAAACACTCTCATTAAAATGACACATTCAGAGTATTGTGGTTTGTGCCATCACATATAAAACTTAGGCAGATAATCCCCATCCTTTTTTTAAAACTACCACCACATATACTCTCCATTATCACTACACTAAACTGTTTGTGTGTGTGTGTGACTTACTGACTCCTCTCTCCCCGTAGCCCAGATGAGGAGGAATAATAACGTGCCTTCTCTCTCCCACACACATCTCCATCAGTCCATCCTCCATCCCTGGGACTACCTGGTTGGCTCCAAGGACGATGTTGTACGTCTTTCCATAATTATATCTGAAACAAATTGAGACATACAAAATAACTGAAGTTGTAGTCACTGTTAAACTTAATCAACCATACATATTGTTTATTCTTACATTGTCTTTTAACAACTATTTTTTTGGATTGCTGAGTCAGCGCTGCAGCAGTTTATCAGATTTGCTGTGTGGGAATGCAAGACACAAACATTTACAGAGGAAGATTTACGGCATGTCTGGCTTTTGTCAAGTTGTTTCAGTGGGAGAGATGCCAAAGCAAAGAACACAGATAGTTTAGGGTGAAACTGGTTTCAGGGACAGCTTAAGACTCTCAGTGTATTCTTGAAAGATTAGCTTAGGTTTTGTATATTTTATGTCTCTTGATTTCTTTTTATTTGTTGGATGGTTTCATTAGTATTCTGTGTTGAATGTAGTGCTGTCTGTTTTTGATGTAATGGAAATCAAATAAACTCAGTTCAACATCTGATAGAACCCAGGCAGAGAGACGGATAAAGGGAAGAGTAAAAACTGTTTTGTGTTGTTTTTTTATGATGAAAGGAAATCAATAGACCAAGAAAGAGTGAAGTTCAAGCAGTTTCAAGGATTTCCAGCACCCACACAAAACCTGCTTATTGCATTATTTACACAGTGTTATGGTTTCCATATTTAATGTGCCTGAGTCACACCCACCCCTTCCCATGCTTCTCTGTAACTATTCAAATTAAGTCAAATTACACTGACATAAGATGACTTGGCATTTGAGATTAACCATAATTGACCTTTAGTCTATAATACTCTCTTATACTGTAACTTTACATTTGCTTGAACCGTTGTCCCAGTGCTCGAGTACAGGCCAAACACACATTTAGCCCTGCTAGAAAAGCATGCAGGTTGTGTTTACAACAACAATGCTCTGTAGTTTCTGCAGCTGACAGAGACTGGCACTCATGTGGCCATTAAAATGTTCTGATGTTTTTACCTTTTATGGACTCTGACATGAAAGAAGGACTGACTTAAAAAGAAGAGCCAGACTCAAGGTCTTTTTGGTCCTTCAGATACTCTGTTCTGATTGGTTGTTTTGATTCTTGTTAAATGGCCTTAGAGGCAGCAGGTGGAGCCTCATTTTCTGATAATACATAATAAATCATAATACATACTAAAAGTCATTGTGAAATAAGTTACCTTATTCTGATTTAAGGGAAAATGATGTGACTGCTTGAGAGAGGCCGACACTATGACACTAAAAATCTAGTGAATTGCTGAGGTTATGATGCAGTGTATTACTCAGTTTAACATGTTGAAAAGGTTCAGTTCAGTTGTCTGAAGCTTTGCTGAAACCGGTGTGCTAAGTTAAAAAGTTAAGTGAGTCTGGGTGCTGTTGGGTCTTCAGTTGACCTTTAAATTATATTTTAGGATTTGGGGCTGCCCTGTAGAAAACCAGGCGAGTGTCCTCAGACCTTCAGGGTGGACCTCCTACACTGTTGGTCCTTTAAAAACCTCCTGGAGTACTGCCAGGCTGCAAGCACGTATTGCACACAGATTTTCTGTTGTTATCCAGACGTTGGCACATAGTCAACTATATAGGTCTGATAGATGTGGTACAGCACCAATGTAACTTGGTTTTCTAAGCAGATTACAGTGGTCTTGTGCATAGATTTTGGAAACCTATTTGAAAAGGGTTTGGTTGCAGAGGAGCCATCGCTCAGAGTTATATCCCCATTGAGTGGGGGTATCAGTTATAACATCTGCTGTCAAAGTGTACTTTCAACACTTCTGAGACGATGCAATCATTCTCTCTCTGTTTTTGCAGGGTTCCCAGATGTTTTGCTTTCCCTGGAGGCCTTGTGTTTCACAGAAGTTTACTCACGTGGAGTCAATGGATGTGCCATCCATCAGAGAGGCGTTGTAGTGATATTTGACAAAGTCTCCCTTCCTGGTTTGCTTTTCACACTCTTCTGGCTTGAAAACGACAGTGATCTCAGTGTTGTCTGACGGGTTGTGGAAATCGATGATGTGAACATCAAACACCAGCACAGCAGAACCAGGGATCTTAGTGCCTGAGAGGGATGTGGTAAGGGAAAAAAAAGAAAATCTTATATTATAAGCTGCAGTTAAAAAGGCTGAGAAAACATTCTGGTGACCCATCTAAGGGTATGCAAGCACTGAACACACACCTGTGCCCTCCTCTCCATAGGCCAAATGTGGGGGGATGGTGATGGTGCGTTTCTCTCCAACACAGACTCCAATCAGACCCTCGTCCATGCCAGCAATCACATAGCCTTGGCCCACATAGGTGTCATAGGTACGATTGCGAGAGTAGCTACAGAAAATTAAGAATATTAAGAAATATTATTACACTGCTTTATAGAGAAAGACAGCCAATATGGGAAGTACGTACAGCTTGTTTTTGACAGTTAATCAGTTATAAAGGGGCACAGCAGAGCAAAACTAAGTAACACCTGACAACTTAAAAGGGATGAAACAAGTCCATTGCAGGGAGTAGGGACAATCTTCCCCAGAAAAACCATTCTAGTTTGCAACCCACAGTTTGTTTTTTATGATGCATTTATGGTTTGTTGTTTCCCCACACAAACAGTTTGTTAACATTTTAGAATATCAAGAACTACACATTCCTGTATATGTGTATGAGTGTGGCAGGAATTTAACATAGGGGCCTGTCTGAGTTCATTACGTGTCTACAGGATGTGCAATAGGGCTTCTTAGAAATAACAAGACAGGCACCGAGACCAAACCACACCAGGCTCTGAAGGCTAGAATAAAGAAAAGAGGTGTTTAATAACTTCCTGAGCTGTAAATTATCAAAGCAGGTTTTTAAGGCAAACCTTCCTTTTTTGATTCTTCATCATCATCTGAAGCATTTTTTTTATATTTGTGACATATACATGGTAAAATAATAATGATTATAGTCATAATAATACCTTTTTATTTTGTATTTTATTTTTATTATTCATAATTTAAATCTATAGTTAAACTTTTTTTTTCAGACTTATAGGGTATATAGACACTGTATGTTTTGAGTCGACCAGTCGTTCCCTAAAAAGTAATCACACATAAATGAATCCTCTGCTGTGAGTAGCAGCACAAAAAAAGTAAGACGATCAGAGGATGCAAGGCTATTACAGGCTATTATACAAATAGGAAATTTCGAAAAGTGGTTTTAAGTTTCGAGTCATGGCTCAGTCAATCTTCAGCGCACAGAGAAATGCTGCCACCCTGTGGCTACTTCAGGAGCAACACACATTACTTTGAAATCCAAAAATTTTCTATGAGCCTTTCTGTGTGGTTATGGATATTAACACACCAACCTGGAATCAAAAAATGTTCCATCCAGGAGGCTGCCATTGTAATGGTAGCGTACAAAGTCTCCAGCGACGGTCTTCCTGGTGCAGGACTCAGGCACTGCCTGATTGGTTACTGCGATCCCATCTCTGGGGTTGTGGAGGTCCAAAAGTACAACATCAAACACCAGAGACGCCTGTCCTGGGATGTCGCTGCCTGGAAAGAGAGGAAGAAGAAAGGTTGAAGACAAGAAGTATTTATTCATTCTTTTTCTAACCAGGCCTGATTTAAAATCTGGTAACATAAGTTGATGCTCTCCCTTATACACAACCAGCTGCGACTCCAGAAAGTTACCAGTCCCCTGTTACTCTCCTGGTTTTGTACACATTAACCAAACAAGACATGCTGGAGGCCAGAAACCCAGGCTAGCTGTTTCCACCTGTTTCAAGTCTTTGTGCTAAGCTACGCTAAGTGGTCCCTGACTTAAGTTCCTTATTTCTTGTACAAAGACAAGTGTGGTATTGAGCATCTCATCTTACTGTGCGGAAGAAAGCAAGTAGTATTAGTGTTTCCAAAAATTGCTGAACTACTCCATAAAAGAGGCCACACATCCATTTTACAAACTTTAAGTGTGCTGAGGGAGTATAAAGATAAAAACCTCCTCCTGATTTCAATGCCATTATTAGTCAGTGTCTGATGAGCAAAAATCCAATTGGACTTGAGGAATGAAACTACATGTCAATAAATTTAGAAAGTACATTTGACTGGAAAGTGAAGGCAAAATCTACCAAAATTAGAAGTCTATATTCTCCATCTCTGATAAGACTGGGAGTTGATAGTTTATCTGCATGTGTGTGTGATGTGATAAAGCACCTGTTGCTTTACATTTTAAATCAAATCAAAAATTCAAATCAAATTTATTTATTTAGAAGCCCAAAATCACAAACATCGTTTGCCTCGGAGGGCTTTACAATCTGTACAGTTGTGACACCCTCTGTTCCTTAGACCCTCGAACCGAGTCAGGAAAAACTTCAAAAAACCCTTTATGGGAAAAAGAAGAAACCTGAGGAAGAGCCACAGATGAGGGATCCCTCTCCCTGGGACGGACAGACGTGCAATAGATGCCACATGCACAGAGAACATCATCATCAGTCATATTATGGAGTTATACATGGGTCATGTCGTAATGGGTCGTAAGTTCATGGGTTTAGTCCACTTTAATCATAAATCTCTTATCATTTTATGGTAAGTAACACAAAGGCATGTAATCAGACTTTGGGAAACAGGAAAGTAATAATAAATTGTTAACACTCACCGTCTCCGTTCTCTCCGTATCCAAGTGACGGCGGCATTGTGATGATGCGTCTTTCTCCAACACACATTCCCAAAAGGCCCTGATCCATACCAGCGATCAGCCACCCAATCCCAACGTATGTGTCATAGGTACGCATGCGGGTGTGGCTACAGCAACATAGGGAAACGAGAGGTTACATGTTTTCGTGTGGGTGTGAGTGTCGGTGTGTGATTGGGGGATTTTGATACACAGCAGTACCTGGAATCAAACAGTGTCCCATCTAGCAGAGTGCCATTATAGTGGTAGCGAATGTAGTCGGACACCTCCACCTTTCTGGCGCACACCGCGGGCGTGTGGTACGTGTTGATCTGGACACCATCCTCCGGGTTCCACACGTCGAGCAGCAGGACGTCAAAGTGGAGGATGGAGTCAGGAGGGATGATGTCACCTGGAGAGGAGCGAGAAGAGAAGTGACTTTCTCATCTCATTCTCATGTATTAATCACTCTCACACTAGTAGAAGTCTATATCAAGACCTTGAAGACAATTAATCTTTCTTTACATAAGTTCAGGTAGTCATCAATCAATGATCTTAGTCATTTTTGAAGCAAAATATTTATATATATCAAATATTTCCATTTCCCAGCTCCTGTCTCGTGTTAATATATAAATCTCCACTCATCCTGCTCATTCCTCTTTGTACTCTTGTTAACAATCTGATCACAAATATAAGTGTTTGAGAAACCATATTTAGGTCACATTCAAGTATCCATGCAATACTTTCATATATAGTACAAAAGGACTCCTGCTGTCAGTTGGAGTCATGGTAAGAACTTTTCAATAACTTTTAAGGTCTTACTGGGTAAAATTCAAAAGGGTCCAAATTCCAACGACACTGTAATGCTAAGGACAACTTTATCATCAGACCAACTACTTTCAGCTTGAATATTTATTTTAATGTTATTTGTAAAGTGTTGTGTGTTGATAAAACCACAAGCTGAAATTCACTGATCTCTGAACAGAGAGTTGTTCTTCTTCTTCAAAGAGTTTAGTTAGAGTGTTGACTTCCCTTCCCCATGCACGTTGCAAGTAGGTGTAGTTGATTCAGAACTACGTTTATCCACAGAATTAACATTTTGAAGATGACGGTTTATGATGCAGGCCTGCTGCATTAGAAATAAAATTTACATTGGTGCTTTTTATCGAAATGTTTAGACATTCAGATGACCTGGGGCATTTTGAGATGTGGGTGCTGTATCTTAAATTAAAACACAAACTTCAAGACCATAAAAAAAGTCTTCTCAAATGCACTTACTTTTGAAGACATTCAGAGTATGCTAGTTTTACCTCAAAACATGCATATCTGTGTGACTTTTACCGGAGCTTACAAAAAAAAAAACAGATGTCCTTTATGTAGAAATACTAATCAGACAATAAATTCACCCTATAGTCCCAAATCAAATGGTTAATTTTAGTGGAATGCATGACAACACATGAAAGCCCTTACTCAGTTCTTAAAACAGCTACTAGTTGCAGCCCAAGTAAAAAGTGTGTAATTTTACAAAGTAAATTTCTCATCATGTCATTAAACCCCCCAGGTTTCTATAAATAGGACATGAATGGTGTCTTCAGTGTTTGTTGAAGCCTCGTCTGATTGTTCCGTTGAGTTAAAGCTGCACTCACCAACATTTATTTTGGCGAGCGTGGCACCTCAGCCAGCTGTGTTTGCAAACATGAGCATGACTCACTTATTACTCACTTAATATTTCTGGCTATCAAATATTTCAACTCGTTTTCTCACACTGTTGCCTTTTTGCAGCTCTACAAGTGTTGAGGAGGTATGACCAGGGGAGGAAGGTGAGGCTGGGAGTGGGAGGAGGTGGAGGAGGGGTGCAAGGACTGTGTGGGTGGCAGCCATTAAATCCTTACTACTGATGAGCTGGCAGCTCCAAATCTCTCTCCCCCACTACCTCCTCCAAAATCTCACCTCTGTGTTTTCTTCTTCCTGTCTGATGTTCCTTCTAATACAGACCGGTGATAGAGGACACAGACTACTGTTTACCTGTCCACACATGCCCCCCTCTCTCTCCTCCCATTATCTAACTATTTCCTCTCTCTCTCTCTCTCTCACATACACACACACATTGTTGCACCGGTCTCTACATGTAAACAGAGCCCCAACATTTTTCTTCCCTACAATCATGTGCAAATATGTTCTGACATTTCTGACGCTCTACAGTGGACAGTGTTTATTTATGTTCATACACAGATCATAAGTTTTTTTGCTTGCTGCTGGTGCTCTCTTGCATCTGATCCAGAGCAGCTTCCTCTGACCTGCTTCCTGGTCTGTGATGTCCCTCTGACATCATTCAACATGGATGCCTAGGAGCAGCCCACTTCCTCTCTGCTTCGGCTGACTCTAATACAGCACAACACGCTGCTTCGCTCTGATTTTTACGTCCACTATGCTCCTGCCAAAGCCTGACCATATTGTCTCATTGTTATGGTGAGCAGTGCCAGCTGTGAGCTCACTCATCTGTGTACTTATAATGGCTCAGCGGAGGAATGAACGCTGGCATCTCCTCAAACTTCACGGAGAACATGTTATATTCTCAGTCAGTCAGTGTCAAGACGCTGATGTGACAGGGAGTCTGAAACACACTTCATCATTACGCACCATATCCCTGTTTTCCGTAGGCGAGGTGGGGGGGGATCTTCACCAGGCTCCTCTCATTGACACACATTCCCACCAGGGCTTTGTCCATCCCCTGGATCAGCTGCTTCTTGCCAACAAACACATTGTAGGTGCTGCCGCGGTCGTAGCTGAAATGGGTACACATGAACATGTTGCTTTTACAGAAATTCCTCCAGCTATAAATGTGATTATACCAGAGACCAAACCCAGTTCACTACATGTACTGGCTAATTTAATAGCATGCATCAGAGTAGACTTTTTATCTTGCTTTGACAAGAAAAAACCTACAACATGTCACACTGTCCAGGATTCAGATTCATCTAGATGGACTCGGGTGTGAGATAATATGCACCAAGATCTTATTAAAGTATCTTGTGCAATTCACACTTTTATTTATTTCATGTCATTCTGTGTCTGGACTTAAGGACGAAGATGATAAGGACTTGAGGTATTCATAATGTGAGATTCAACGTTCACCATCTTTGCAGCCTCTGTTTTCTTAAGCTTTATATACAGAAGAGCATGGACGCATTCAAATGTGTAAAATATGACTTTAATTAGGACCAACTGATGAGCACAGGGCTCTTCTACAAGACAGAGCCACAAAATCAGCCAATACTTGATACTTATATCTTCATTTTAGTAGTTCAAACTCTTTAACAATACAAAGTGATACCACTGTGAATCTGAGGCTCTTTGGATGACCACTTTGCAAGGAACACTTTTTATTACTATTGACTGGGTCAGTGGTGTCCTGAAAGTGATCTCAACATTAACTATAAGGATTTGGTCCACAGGTTTCAGTGAATCCGGTGTGATTAAGTGGGCTAATATAAATTCATAAAGTCTCATCTAATTGAAAAACTCTCCATTTGATCTTTGCGTAATCTCCGTGAGGGTTTTTGATATGAAGAAAGGTTTTGGAGCCCTTGGATTACGCATATATGGACCCAGAGCTCAGTCAGCCTGCCTGCTTGCGTGGCTCACAGGGGCGAACCACTGAACGCGCACTTTTACGCATCGCGCACGCCGTTTGCACCGTGCACCGGGTCTGCACGGCACGAAAGGACCGCCGTGCGTAAAAGTTCACAGTTCTCACGTGATACTCACCTGGAGTCAAACTTCTTGCCGTCCGGAAACATGCCAATGTAGTGGTATCTGACATAATCCCCGACTTTGACTGCGCGCACACACTGCTCCGGCACGAAGGTTTTCTCAATGAGGATGTCGTCTAACGGCACCGGGGGCGCGTTGCAGGCGGCGAACGCCACCAGGAGCGAAAGGTAGATCATCCCCTGCACGCACCGGGTCATTTTCACAGGCGACAAACTCTCGCACGGTGGAGATAACTGAGGACACGGCCTGTATGTGTGTGTGTGTGCTCTCCGGTACTCCGGTTTCTTCTGCTCCGACTTGGACAAAAGTCCTGCCCCCGGTCCCAGCGCAGGAACGCTCACGTGTCAAGGCAGACAAAAAAAGCTCAACATCCGGTCAAGATCTGAAGCTAAAACCTCAAATGATGACCCAAATGCGAAGTTTTGGTCATAGAAATAAATGAATGAGGGTGTAAACGTTTGCGCCAATGTCTGCGTGGAAAACAAAGTTATACAAAGAAATTTAAAGTCACCAGCTGTGCGTTTTACTTTGAAATGGCAACCAGCACATCCTGTCCCGTCGTGCTTCTTCCTTGACGCACTTTGGGATTGAATGGGACAGCTTTGGGCACCACGTATTGCTCTTGCGCAGTGCAGCCTCTGAGATGTGTCAACGTGGTAACGTAAGGGTCTCCACACAGCTGCAGATACAACCCTCCCTCCCCCAACCCCCCTCTGGACCCATTTAAATCAGAATAACGCACAGATCCGGATACGCCCCTGACTTGTGGTCAAAGTTTAAAGATGAGCAGGACGCATAAAGTTCGCTCTTAGATGATGCTCTGCACTGATGCCATTGTGTTTGTTGGGTGCTGGAGGGGGGCAGACAGGAATATCTCTACGTGGCAGTGGGAGGGGGAGGGACACTCTCACCAGGGGTTTAATTGGGGACCGAGAGGAACCATGTTTTAACTTTAAAAACGGGTGGTTTGGGGAGTAATCTGATCCTTGTCAGTCCTTAAAGTTTGAATAAACGATCAGATGCAGACGCTCTTTATCTAAAAAAAAAAAAAAGTCAGTTAATTTCTCTCATTCGTGTCGTTTTGTCACAAAAAGCCTGCTCTCCATCAGGTTTTTACTTGTTCTGTATGTGTCCAGAACAACAGCAGTGATTTGCTTTTTATGAAGCAGTGGGAGGAGCAGCTCCAGCAGCCCCCACCCGCTGCAGCGAGCGTCCCAGCCCTGCGCCCCGGGGGAGGGGAGGCTTTGTCCGGATACGTGGTGGAAGTTGAGGCGGTCCTAAAGACCCACGCACACCGACAGTTCTGGATCATCCCAGCCAGCCTGCCCCCACCTCCACCATTTACCAAAGTAAAAAATGGCACCCTCCACCTCCTCCAAACTCTTCTGCGCGCTCCTCATCGCCTTCTTCGTCTCCTCCGTGGACTCTCAGTACGAAAAATACAGTTTCAGGAGTTTCCCCAGGAGCGAGCTGATGCCGCTGGAGTCCGCCTACAAGTACGCGCTGGACCAGTACACTGGGGAGAAGTGGAAGGAGACGGTGGAGTACATGGAGGTGTCCCTGCGGCTCTACCGGCTGCTCCGGGACAGCGAGGCCTTCTGCAACCTCAACTGCAGCTCGGTGCGCCTCGAAGACGAGCACAAGTTCGCCGAGTTCCCCGAGCTGCGGGCGTTTGGGAACGTGATGAAGAGGGCGCAGTGCCTGAAGCGCTGCAAACAGGGGCTGCCCGCCTTCAGACAGACCATGCCCAGCCGGGACACCATAGAGGAGTTTGAGAGGAGGGAGCCGTACCGATACCTGCAGTACGCCTACTTCAAAGTAAGCCAAAGTGTTCAGTGTGAGGGGTCGGGGGGGTCCAGTCTACTCTTTACAGTCAAGCCTGGAGGGTTTGTTTGATTTCGTGTGTTTTTGTTTGATGATCCCCAGTGTAAAATGATGTTTTTGTCTTTTAACGTCAACTTTCCTTAAGTGCGTCTTGACGTCAACTGCGTGCCACGGCTGCACGGGGGGGGGGGGGTCTCTGTGCTGCTGCAGCTTTTACCTGTGTGTGATTGTGTTTTTTTGTCCTTCCCTTTAACAAATAAAATCCTCACAACGAGAAAAAAGCTAATAAAGACACATAAGTACATTTTACTGTCTTTATGTGACTGCTACAGACACTAGATTCAGGATTTGGTTGTGAATCACTTTCTAGCTGTGATGGTGGAGGTTTAATTTGCATGTAGAACATACCGTATATACTGATGTGTGACAAACATCAGGAAAAACCTGAGTGCTGTAAAAGAGCCGAGAAACATAAGCTAACAAATGTAGATACTGCCACACATTTTTCCTGGTTTAGTTCTGCTTCTGCTAAAGTACAAAGTTAATAATTATTCTATCAGTACCTCTTACATACTGGATAATGCTGTAATCTAAAGTATCAGGAAATTGTCATCTTTATATCAAAATGAAACATTTCTGTCCTGATTCTCTTATCCAGGATGAAGATTCACACAGCTTTAGGGAACACAAATGGTTCAATTGGCAAAAGAATGATATAAATTGGTCTTCACAGTCATCAGATGTCATCCAAATTTTGGACTTACATAGTCAACACTGGTGAATTACATAATCTCCCATGGTAATGGTGTAAAACAGTGTGGGTTCATGGCTCCTTCAGCTGGTCCTCAAAGTGGTTTGATCTCAGACATGAGAAAGAGTCAGAATCTTAAAATGGATCTTCTGTGGAGCAAATGTGGATTCTCTTCTCTTTGGGGCTCCTGACATGAGAAGGTTTGCGAGATGCCCGAGTTGACAAGTAAACAAAGTACTGAGTAGTTATATGGAAATACATGAGGAACAATAGAGGAATTACCTCATAATTGATGAATCGCTAATAAGTAGTTACTGAATGACTCTGAATCAGCCACATTTATCAGTGTCAAACTCTTCATAACTACAGTTAATACCA
This sequence comes from Scortum barcoo, assembly GCA_023238725.1. Classification (NCBI taxonomy): domain Eukaryota; kingdom Metazoa; phylum Chordata; class Actinopteri; order Centrarchiformes; family Terapontidae; genus Scortum; species Scortum barcoo. The sequence continues at coordinate 11,234,996 of CM041548.1, read as the reverse complement.
GCCACGCTACTGTTGTTTCCTCTATTGATGGGTGCTAAAAAAAAAAGAGTTGTTTACAATATGTGTATGTTTGTGTTATTTCCCTCAGTCTGACAACCTGGCCAAAGCGGTCTCTGCTGCCCACACCTTCTTGCTGAAACACCCGGACGATGAGATGATGCAGAAGAACATGGCCTACTACAAGAGTCTGCCTGGAGCTGAAGAACACCTCAAAGACCTGGAGACCAAATCCTATGAGGTACACACACACACAGACTCAGGGCCTCCTTTAGCTCAAATCCTAGAGGTATACATGAGCAGCAAGAGTCACACCCAAACCCACACGTCTTTGTGAACGTACACAGAAACACACATAAACCAGCCTATCATTGGCTCTGAAGCTGTGCTGATGTGGGAGCAGCCTGTGATGAACCCGCCAAGCTGACCACATCACAGGAAGATTCATTCATAGACACCATGTGCTTCCCAAAATGAGGCCTTGGGACATTTGTGGTGCCTTAGAGGGTGAAAGTGACCCAAGTAAAATAAAGACTTAAAGGTTTCAACTCCACCCTCCTTTTACCATAAAAAAAAGCATTTTTGATATTTTTTCAAATGTTCAGTCAGTTTTTATAACCTGGTCCTGAGAGACAGGATATTTTATTCAGTTGTATTTTTTTATACCTGCAATGACAAGTAAACGTTAACAAGTAAAAGTTATTGAAATGCATGCCTTGAATTCATTTACCTCAGTAGTAATACAGATCATTTAATTTAATTATAGTATTAAAAATAGAATTGATGTGATATTTTCTTGTGTGTGTTATTGCAGACATTGTTTGTGCGTGCAGTACGCGGGCGTATAATGGAGAAAACTTCCGTACCTCGGTGTCAGACATGGAGCTGGCTCTGCGGGACTTCTTCAAGGTCTATGACGAGTGTCTAGCAGCTTCTGAGGGCCCCAGGGCCATTAAAGACTTTAAAGACTTCTACCCCTCCATAGCTGGTCAGTTTATGCCTCTGTCATCAGCAGTATCTCAGATATGACTCGGTTCTTCTGCCCCAGTCCAGAGTAAATAGCCTCCTCTCTAACCCTTTCTTTCCCTTTCCTTTAACTTTAATCTTTTTCTTTCATAATTTTGAATTTTTCTGAAAACTCTTCTTGATTTTGTTCTTCTACAGATCACTACATCGAGGTCCTTGACAGGAAGGTGAAGTGTGAAAGTGACCTGACGCCTGTTGTAGGGGGTTTTGTCGTTGAGAAGTTTGTGGCCACCATGTACCACTATCTGCAGTTTGCTTATTACAAATGTAAGTGGCATGTTGTTTACTTTGTGTTATTGCTGACCCACATTATGTATTTGTTTGACCTGTTCTGAAAATGTAGTCATGAATCCATGGATACCCTTGTCATTTGGAGTTTTGTAAGATCTGCCGTGTGATGACTTATCAAGGAAAAGCTATCCCTGGATTAAGTGTTAATTGTTGTGTTTTCAGTGAAAGACCTGAAGAACGCAGTGCCGTGTGCAGCCAGCTACATGCTCTTTGACCCCAACGATGAAGTTATGAAGAATAATGTGGCCTATTACAAGTTCCACAAAACCCAGTGGGGACTGACAGAGGAGGACTTCCTCCCCAGATCGGTGAATTAATTATTGATTTTAAATCTAGTGCACACACACTGACGCACACACAGTTTCTGTACCTAGTCGGTGTGTGAAGCAGTAGTTTAATATTTGGGAAACACACACTCTTGCTTTAGAGTTCTGTGCAGCTCCAGTTTTGCAAACCCACACCTTCCCACAAGCCTCAGTACAGGAACCAATCCATTACATTCATTATCTCCAAGTCAAATCTGAACCCATCCCCTCCCGCTAATTTAAGCTCTGCAACCCGACCTGTGATTAAACACACACAGGCTGCAGTCACTAACTTTAAAGTGCTTTAATTTATGAGTCAAAGGTTGTTGTAGGCTTCCACAATAAAAAATCCCTGAAACTGATTAAGCTTGATAATATTAGCCAATAAAGATGTTAAAAATACTACGCAATTACTTTAATTCTGCATGTCAACCTGTGCCCGGTACTGGTGAATTTGTAAAATATAAATATATTTTTTGTGGGTTATCCAATGCGTGTCTCATGGTAATAACAAAACTAATTGTCGTTAATTGTTGTTGTTGCTATCTTCGGGCAAAGAAAGCCAAGCTGCTTCCTCTGTTTCTAGTTCTTATGCTAAGCTGCACAAACTCTCTGCTGACTGTAGCCTTTTGTTTAATGTACAGACATGAGAGTGGTGGCAAGTTATGGCAAGAAAGGAGCTGTTTTGTCTTTGGTTCACTGGACTGCACATTTTACCTGTTGTGTGTCTGTGTGTGTGCCACAGGAGGCAGTGCGGTACTACAATCAGACCACCTTGCAGCTACAGATGCTTGAGTTCTCCAGGCAGCGCTTGGTGAGCGACGATGAGGTACGTGCCTGGTTTTACATTATTCTAGCGTGTCCATGCATAAGAAGATGCTTCTGGCAAAGGAGGTTACCTTTAATCAAGTGACAGGAACATAAGTTACAGTCCACTCTTAAAAATAGACCTGCATGATTCCCATGAAATCAGTAATAAGTTTGGATCAGGTTGTTTGCAGCTCCTTGTGTAACTTATGGAAAAACCCGGCCTGGTCACATGACACCCTGCAGTACAATGTGGGCCCTGTGTTTATCAGGCTGCAATATGACGGACGGACATGTGGTGGCAGCACGACACTGCCATGTCTTTAAGCTATTATGAGGCAGCACAAGGACTGTGGCCATCAGGGCAACCCAACATAAGCCAGGATTACATGCTGCATGTGGTAAAAAACATCCAGTTCTTGGCTGTAATCTCTTAAGTAATGCCAGGTATGAGAAATCACCAAGAGATCTGTGAGTGGGATGATTTATGCCAATTCACTTGGTGTAATGCCACCTAAATTGTCCTTTTTTTCTTTTTTGTGTGTCTGCAGGGGGAGGTGGTGGAGTTTATAGATGAGTTCCTGGACGAGGATAAGTACCCCACATTGGAAGGTCCACCAACACGCTGAAAAACAAACAAAAAAGCAGTGCCAACACTCCCCAGTTTGTATTTATTGGGTTGTTTTTTTTTTACTAGGCTCTCATTGGTCACTGTGTTTTTACCTGCAGATCCACATCCTGAATATCTCCTATGTTGTGCACTAAATATCCAGTTGAGTGTTATGGATATACACCACAGGGGCTAACTGATTTAAAGACAATGATTATATCAGAGCAGAGGTATTTTTTTCTCTAACTTTTTTATGAATCCACTGTGAATCATACATGTTGTCTTTCAAAAATGGTACTTTTTACAATGAAATTCTAATAAAATGTGCCAAACAGCGGGGTCATTCAAGTTATTATTACCATGTTGTCATAATATGACAGTGGCTGGTTCTGGGGATGTGGCCAGTTGTGAATAATGGAATAACGTCCCTTTCGGCCAGGGCTGCAATATCTGCCTAGTATGTGAAATGTTTGGTTTCTGAAATATCTGTAAATAGTGAAATGTGTCTGACCACATCTGCTCGACCAACCATCCAGAACTGACCAAAAAATGATTAATTTACTGTCACGTAAGATAAAGAAAAGCAAAAAATTATAGCTGAGGGAATATTCAGTATTTTGGCTAGAAAAATAACTAATGCACCTTGATATTGACTTGAGGGGTGAACAGGATGTTTCTGAAGGTCCTTCAGATGAAACCCAGGGCCGTGCTGAGCAGAGAGACATCCAGAGAAAACACTGAGTTGTTTAATAATGTTTGAACATTGAGTCTCTGTGCAGTTTGTCACACAGTGATGTTAAAAACCCACTGGGGAACATTCTCGCTGTATTACTGTGTCTCTCTCTCTCTGCGTCCTCATTCCTCTCCTGCCTGTATTTACCTGTATGTTTTATTACTTCTTCTCCTTTGCCAACGCTTTCTTTCATCTGTCTCCCTCTGCTCTTTTTACACATTTTCAGACCATATCTCAAAGAAATAGGGGATGATGGCAGGTAGAGAGAGCTCTGTTAAAAGTTAAGATAAAAGGCTTGATTGTCAGGAGTAAGGTCGCAGGTCAAAGTCAAACCGTAATATTCGACAAGTTTGTTTAAAAAAAGGGTTAGGGTTAGGGTTAAACCACATGTTTAGGAGTTTATTGTGAGCATACATACAGTACACATTTCATCCTGATATCACACACATCAGGCTGTTTGAGATGAAAAAGAAAAAGGAATGGAGAAATATTAGCATCATGTGAATGAGAGTCAGCAATGTAAAAAACAACAACAAAAAGAGTAATTTTCCTTTTAATAGTTGCTTTCTTTCAAATTTGTCACGATTTTGCACATAACTGATGATGATCCCAAATGTAATAGTTACATTTTAACATTTGTGATGATTACGATGGATGCTTCATAATGTACAATGTGGTCTTTATTTATATATTAAGTACAGTACTTGTGCTTCAACAGCAGTGTCTAAGATTAGGTGATGTAAAAGGTGGTAAAGTAGAGATGAGCTGATCGTGTAATGTCTCCTGTCAACTGTGCTTGGAAACACAAGTCAGATTTATTTCCCACACACCAGTGATGCTACAGTATGTACAGAAAGTCATTAGAGAATCATATTTACAGAAACACACAGACAACAGGTACTTTATTCCCCATGCATTTGCCACTAATGCCATTAGACATTAGTGTCAATTCAGTTTCAGACACTGTGATACGAAAATAAGAAGGACTGGTGAAATATTTTTAGCTATTTTAAATAAATCAATAAAAAACGGCAAAAGATTATTGATTATATGATTATTCATGGTACCTGATAGTGTCTTGTCTATAAGCCACCACCCACTTTTAATGACATTATTATATGTGAAGCACTTTCTTTTGAAATTATTGCAGTAAAATTCATTTTGTAGTCTCTGTACATCACCAAAATAACAAAATGCAATGTCTAATCTTTAACCCTCCTAGCTATTTGAATTTATTTACATTTGCACTGTTTTTTTAAGCTTTTTCTATTTTAACATTTGACACAGTCAAGTACAGAAACAGCAGGAGCTTAACTATTTCAGAATCACACCGAGCAGATATTTATGTACTCAGTTTTCTAATAAACAAATAGTCTGAGTTCCCAAAAATTTAACAACAACCAATGATTCCTAACCTGATTTAAAATGAATAAATCCTTCCATAGTTCAGTCCAGATAACTTCTTTAACTTCTATTCCTGTTATTTTTAGGACAAACACAGCAGAACACAAGGAAAATCCATCGATGTATTAATAATATTTAGCATTACATTTATCATTATAGAGCTAAACATAACAATTTTTTGATGATAAACATTTCAGGGGATATGGCCCAGCCTTAATTTTAACCCAATGTCATAGTCTGACTTAACTCCACCTAATATTTGGAAATCTTACTACATTTTTCAGTGAACACCACCAGATCATGCCCAAGTATTAATAATCCTTTAAGCTAAAACTATAACATCTGGGTTGTTGTTATTTTAGTTTCTTTCTGTTGCCATGGCAGCACCACAATGTTTGATCTCTGGTTGGTCTGACTGCCGTCAGCAAACACGATGTAGCGCTGACTGGCAGGGTTACACCGACCTGAGACACACATACACACTCACTATCAAACACAAACTCACAAACTCTCTCTCTCACACACACACACACACAGAGGCTGAGTCTGCAGTCTGGTTGGACACCCGCTCTACATCTCTCACCAGTCGACTGTAAAAACCAACAGAGGCAGGAAGATCTTAAAATGTTTTACCTGCCGTCCTTGTTTCAAGAACCTTTCCCCAGCCCCTTTTTGTTCTCACTTCTCTTCATACCACTGATTCAACATCTGGTCTGACAACCATCATCGTCATTTTTTTCATTCATGCCAAATTGACAGAAGTCTGCCCAAATCTGCTGTGATGATCTGAAGTGCTCTGAACTTCAGTATTCTTGTCACGGAGTAAGAAGTGGAAAACAGTTTGTTTTTGTTTTTTTTTCTTATCAAAACACAATACTCAGACAAACAAAGACTGAGAGTCAGAAACAAAACAGCTTAATCAACAATCAATGAAGTCAACAAATATAACAGCAAGGTAACACTGAGAATCTTTACCACAATGTCCAAGAGCTTTGGAGGTTGAAGTCTCAGTTCATATATTCAGACGGGCAGACATGCCTTCTTGTGGTTTTCCTCCATGGTCATCTCCCTTTTCAGTTCCTGGAGTTGAGTCCAGTCCAGACACAGCCCCTCCACCTGTCCAGCTAGACGTCAGAGCTTTGAAAATAATGGGTAGGTATAACATAGATGGGTACAATTGAGAGAGGCAGAACTGCCACTATTTTGTTTTACTCTGGTTCCATTATGTTATCAGTTCTTACTGTTTTATAAAATGTTCGGTATCACATAGGTAAGGTTTGGTCTTCAAAACTCATCTGTTCATACCTACCCAGCATCTTCAATGATGCAGTTTTTTCGAGCAAAATGAGGAGCTGTGCTTTCCTTTCAAATTCATCTGAATCTTCCCATCCCTCCTAAATGTCTCTCTGTCGGTGTCCCCCTTTCCTCTCTCATTCTTACACCTTTTGCTGCATCTCGATCTGTTGGCCCTGTCTGATCTGACTTTGGCCCTTCCCATTCATCTTGTACATTGAGCTTTTCTGCTGTTGCCGTCTGTAACACCACACCCCAACAATGACTGCCGTGGCAAGTGCACACACCACCACAATTATGGCTGCTACCACGGGACCTCGGCTGGAAGAGCTCGGAGGATGGGGAGGGCAGTCCTCACCTGTACACATCGCCTCCCCCATCTCTCCCTCCATCTCACCCCTCTCGCCGGTCTCACCGGGCAGGTTGTGCACTGTGTGCTCCTCAATCACTCTGGTGAGGATGACACCGTCAAGCACCGGAGGAGCAGGATCATGGTTGAGGAACGGGTCCTCAGTAATGTCACCCATATAAGATTGGGTGGGAGATACTTGCTGTGTATCATAGTCCAGGGTGTCGGAGTATGAGGGAGAGTCTGAGGGATCAGGGGAGGGAGCAGCAGAGGGGATGAGGTCAGGCCATGTTTCCTTCACTCCTCCTAGCTCTAAGGCAGGCTCTGTGGTGGGAGACTCTGGCACCTTTGGTGAGCTGGTGTGAGCAACTGGTCGAATGTCCACTTCATTGGGTTTGTCTGTTGTCCTGACAAGGTTCCCACTCTCTCTGTCCTCTGGTCTTACTCTTTCTGTTGTCGAGTCACCATTATCAGTTTCCCCTGGAACGACAGGGTAGCCGTCCAGCCAGGTTTCATCTGTGGTGGCCTTTCCTCCTGCTGCCTCTTCAGTGACGTTCTGATGTTTATCTGTTGCTATGGAAAAGATGACGTGCTGATGGCCATCAACAACATCTTCGTGACTATCATGGTCATCGTAGCTGTCATGGTCATCGTGTTCATGATCTTCATGATCAGTGTAACGGTCATTATCATCCTCCTCCAAGTCATGATGCTCCTCACCATCATCATGGTCATCTTTGTTATCACGGTCTGGATGTTCCTCAGAGCCATCAGGATGTTTTCGATGGTCGTCATCATCACGATCATCGATCACATCTTCATGATCTTCATAGCTTTCATGTTCATCGTAAGTCTCCTCTCTATCATCGTATTCCTGGCTGCCGAAGCGAACGTGATCACGGTCTTCTTCGTGTTCACCCATGTCATAATGGTCATCGTGGTCGTCATGATTTTTGTGGTGGTCCCGTCCATCCAGATCATCATGCCGAGCTGGAATGTAATGTTTCACATGATCATCGTGGTCGTCCTCCTCCTGGTGGCTGTCTCGACCATCTTGGTCATCATGGTGGCTGTCGTCAGGGCCATCCAGATCTTCATCATGATCATCTTGGTCATCTGTGTCATGATCATCATAGCCCACTGGTTCATGATCATCATCATCATGGTCGTCAACATCAACTGGACGCTGGTGGTGGTGCCTTTCTTGGCTCTCGTGTTCTTTACTCTCCTCTGATTGGGCACCTGAGGCCCTCTGTGTAGTCTGTGTGGATGGATTGGTGGAGACAGGAGGTCCCTCCTCCTGGAAGGCTTCAGAGGGGAACCAGAAGAGATGTTTCTGGGAGAGAATAGAGACGGGTGCTTCTGTGGCTGCAGCTGCATTAGTTGTGACCTCCTCCTTCCTCTCCTGCTCCCATCTCGGATGGCCAATGAAGCCCTCAACAGCCCGTTCCGCGTCTTTTTTGGCTCCTTCAAATTTTCTACCAATCACTTCTCCTCCCACATCATGTTGTCCATGTTCATCTTGATGCTTCTCCTCCACTTCGACACTGAAGCTTGTTTCTTGCTGCTCCTGACTCATTTTCTCCTCCGGGTACACAGCTCCATGCACCTCCTCATACACCTCACCATGAGCCTCCTCTGGTCTCTCGTTGAGCCGCTCTGCTTCTCCATAGGAATCTGTGAACTTGTCCTCATAGTCTACGTGACTTTCAGTCGCATCTGCAGAAACACAACAGGGACACATTTACTCGATCAGATGCCAACACAACATCAAATTATAGGGATAGTTTTAGGAAATAGACCTATTTGTTTTTTGCTGACAGTCATATGAAAAGATTGATAACACTTTTGTATCTGCCAGTTTAATATGAAGCTATAGCTGTTTAGCTTAGCATAATGACTGGAAACAGGGAGAAACAGCTAGACAAGCACTATCCAAAGGTTAAAAAAAAGCTAATTTCTTCCAACCAGGCAACCAGTGGAGACTTCAGGAAGTCACTTCCCCTGGCCAAGAAGTAGTCTGGCACATAACCACCCATTATAATGCAACATTTGGGGTTTTACACAGAACCGGGCAAAAGTTTTGCCATTTCAATTCTTTACACTAAGCGTCACTAAGTGGCTCCTGAAAAAGAGGTATCAATTAAACCCTCAACAAGAAAGCAGATAAATGTATTTAAAAAAATGTTGAGCTATTCCATGAAACAATGACAAGATTTAGATCAAATTTATCTTCAGGAACCACTGCCATAGAAGACAAACATGACTACAACTCTGTTAGCTAACCATGAATACAGACCTGGCATTCTGCCTTCAAAGACAACTCCTCACCCTCTGCTATGAACTGGACCACACTATGGCATGTCACACTGGGGCATCATAGCAGCCATTTTAATGCCTACTCACAACTGGGAATTTGTTCTCCAAATGCCAGGAATCACAACAATGAGAACCTCACAACAATGAGAACTAACAAGCAAGAAGTGAGGAGGTTGACCTCTGAGACCTCTGACCTCTGTCTCCTGTCTGGGTCAAAGCTCAAAGCTTTTAAAAAAGCAAAATGTTTTTTTTCTCTCTTTCTCTTTTATGCCTCTCTCACCAACATAAACAGTTTAAACGTCTCCTTACCTTTGACACATATCTCCACTAGTCCATACCACTCTCCACAGCTGTCGCACAGCAGGCTGAAGGCACTGTGTCCACTGGGCATTACATAACCTGGCACACATGTGTACAGCAACTCATCTCCCATCTCATAGCCAGAGTGCCCCTGTAGACGGGCATTTGGAAAGGATGGAGGGTCCCCACACGGCACACCTGTCAACAACAACAGATATGTATGTAATATAAACACAACACATTCAACTTATAAAGCGCAAGATAAATGTTTTCAATTGTTAAATAATCTATTAAATAAATACGATGCCATCCCTATTCAATATTACACAGTGATGTGGTTAATGAAACATGACTCATTATTATTATCCAGATTTACAGCATCACTATCCCATTTGTAAACAGAAAGAGATAAGAATGACTCAAGAGAGCAGGCAGCAATGGGGTTTGTGGAAAATGTGGATGCAATTTTGACAAACATGACCACTAACAATGCCACTGGGATTAAATAAAGGCTTTGTTTTGTCTTGACTCTGCTCTAATATTTTATGGTAATTATACCGAGACAACACAGTTTATTTGACGAATAATAACATGTTGGTTGACTCTAAAAAATGCTACATGATGTTTGAGCTTTTAGCTCTTCAGTTACTGTAACATGAAACAATGAAAATCAAGTGTTTATTTTACTGAACGAAGTTCTATTATATTTTTACAGTAATAATATTTGCAAACAAAACTATTGAGGTTACAGTAGCAGGCAGGTTGAAACCATTTTTCAAGGGATTCTAATGTCTTCCTTTGCAGTAGAATCTGAATCTGCACTTTTACATTATAAGTGAGCAATAATGTATAGTTGTTATATTATAATACTAAAATATAATTCTGCATTATCTTTTAAGTGCTCAAAAATGAAATCTACAATATCATGACAATTGAGAAAACTCGAAAGACCTTGTGATATGATTGAAATCTACAGAGCAGCTACTGAATGGAACCTGCAGTAGATTTTTCATAAAAAAATTAACTAACTTTATATACGAAAGATCCGATATGCTCTCCCCTGCTTTAAGTGAATCTATACTACAGGGTGTTTGTCACCACCTCGGGTTGTGTTGTATATAAACAGCCACAGTAGCTCTACTGTTCATGAGGAAGGACTAGGAGATCTCTTCTGGGTGGTATCCAATAATAGTCTGATCCAAAACCAACCACCGACTGACCCCCCACTCCCCTCTCAGATCCATGCCAGTGGCATAGGTGTGTGGAATTCAGCATCGGAGCTTACGTACATACATGGATCAAGTTATATCACTGCATACACATCACACACTTAGATATTCATGACAGGGCAGAAAGATTGGTGTATATAATGACAGATATGAGTAAAAACATAGAGGTGGCAAACACAGACACACAGACACATTCACACTTGCAGGACTGAGAGTGTTGAAAGTAGAGGTGTAGACGGAAGGAGAGAGAAACACAGCCTCTTTCACATTTCAGTAAATATCTGAGGAGAGAGAACCACACAAATTCACACACAAATACACACAAAGCTTGTCCATTCATATCCTGATCACTACTCACATGTTTATAAATTATTAATGATTATACCTGCCTTTGTGTTTTGACTGACCTTTGTCTTTGATGCAGAAGGCGTCCAGTTGTGTGACGTCCTCTGTGGCATTTTCAGTTTTCACATCCACTGCTTTCAGTGCACTGCCCACAACATTACACACCGTGGTCCTATAAATCCATAGATAGACGGGAAGATAGATGGATAGATCATGTTGGTGAACTTAACAGGCACATACACACAAACACACTCATTAATTACAGTGACAGATGAGAGCAAGTGGCCTACAGCGAAGCATTTAAGCACCCCTGAGGGACTGAGGATTGAAGGTGGTCATAATTAAACCCAGTGTGTTTACTTTTAACACACTAACACACTCGCACAGTGAATACACACAGAAATATACTCCCTTATGTACAAGAAATATCTTGTACTTGAGGAATTACACCCAGTGGTGAAAAATAAATACATTTACTCCAATACTGCACCGGAACACAATTTTAAGGTATTTAATAGTTTCCATTTCACTTTATACTTCTACCTCACATTTCAGAGGAAAACGGATTAATATTTACCTTAAAACATAATAAGGGACAACACATTTTAAAAGGCGAAATCAATACTTCCCATTCTGTCTGAAGCACTGAGTAGTTGAGTCCCTTTGTTTCCTCTAAACGTCTCTGATGGTTTCATCTAAATAACTGCTGTAGGCTTAAAGATGCAAAATAATCTAATATTTTACCAAAAAAAAAGCACACACAAGAGAAAAGTCCAAAAAGTGAATACAAATTTGTGTAGCATAACTTTTATTTTCCTTCCTTCTTCACTCATTAATCTTCTCATGATCCCTCAGATTTATCTTGTGACCCTTTAAAGGGAGCTCGACCCACCTAAAGTATGAACTAGCTTCACCTAAGTCAGCTACAACAGCAAAATTTTGCTTAGCTATAGAACAATCTAATTTTCTTACATAATAATATAATTAGTCACAATTTTTCTGTGGAGCAAGTATGTTTATTTTTGATATTTTAAGCACATTTTGCTGATAATACTTCTGCACTTTAAGTTACCAAGGAATTTTTACTTGTAATGGAGTATTATGACATCAATGTATCAGTAGAGTGTATTTCTTCCAACACTGTTTACACTGCTGATAAAAACAAAGTCTTTTTTGAATAATGTAAAGCTTCAGCTCTAGTTTATATACAGTATGTATGCGAGTCCCATGACGGCACACGTGTACAGATATATGCAGTACATTCTGCTCTTGAGTCCCTGCCTGATTCGTTGCTTGTTCAAATATTATTCCAGCATGACATCAGAGTGCAGAAACACACATCATGGCTCAGACATGTTGCAGTATCAGCAGTTTGACCCTGTGGCACAATATTATCATGCTACGAATAGATAGCTCCAAGTAACCACCTACTTCATATAAGAGCAAACAGAACACTGAGGACTTAATATGGTTCATGTTCCACAGGGACCAAATGAATAATAGGATCAGTGTACGATGGCTTCAGGCTGCAGAGGCAAAAACTGCTGAGTAAATAGTCTATTTTTAATGCCGCATTAAGGTTTATAGCATCGTTAGCCCATTTGTCATAAAAAAGCTCTAGATAAGACTGACTCAAACTTCCCAGGCCAATCAAATCGCGTTCCCATGTTCCCATAGGAGCTCCCGACACCAATCAAAGTTTGACAGGGTTTGGAAACATCATTAAAAGCCAGACATGTTAAACTTTTCATTAATAACAGGTTTCACCGGTAATATTTCTAATCAAGCATCATTAAACGGAAAAGGTATCAGCTTAGATTTTAAAGTGGGCAAGTGTGTGAGTCAGTGTGTGTGCGCGCTCGAGTTAATCAAAGCATCGGTAATTGGAAAGAATTTGACTGGCAGCGAGGCAGCAAGACTGTGAGAAGCGGCGTGAGTCATGCTGCACGTTTGTGCCACGCTAACTTCAGCTTATAAGGACAAAAGTCTGAGAAAGAGAGAGGGAGAGAAATGGGCGGTGAGACAGAAATCACCAAGAAAACACTCAGAGAGAGACAAGAAAACACAAAGACTGTTTCCACTGTTCAGCTATAGCTCCTATAGGCATTTGTGTGTGTGTGTGTGGGGGGGCACGTGAGAGAGAGGGAGAGAAAGAGATGACCTCTGTCAGGGGCTGGGAACACTTTACCTGACAGGAGAACCATTTCTCAGAACCTTCACCTTACATGACACAACTATTACAGGAAAAACCCCAAAAGTATGTGCATGTATGTGTGTGTAACTGTGTGTGTGTGTGTGTGTGTGTGTGTGTGTGTGTTTGTGTGTTTGTACAAAACTGAAGGTTAATTCAGTTTGCTGCTGGTATTACTGTGTTTGGTTACCAGGGCAGCAGATCTGTGTTTAACAGGTAAGAAGAAGACGTTAAGGTGGGAGAGTCAATCTATAAAAAGTACTTGTTATTATGTAACAGACCTTAACATGATGTCAGTGCAACTATAGCCTGTAGTTTAACTGGCACTTGCGCTAGAGCAAAAAGAAAGCATCTCAACACAAACCACGTTTTCAGTGCGGTAACCTGAAATCCTCTCAAATGTTCTGCTTAGACTGACAGAAGGGGATGTCGCTGTGATTCATGTGAGGATCTTTGCCCTTTCAAACACAGTGACACTCCTTCATGTTTGTGTAAATAATCTCCGCCACCATAAATCTCTTGTCTTTGTTGCACCTTATATGTCCATGCTGTGATTGTGGCATCTTTCTGTCATAATCTCACGCGTAAATGATTGTGTATAACATATAATTACATAAACATTACAACAACTGCTGCCATTATGATACTGCTTTTACACACTTGGTGTTTAATGTAATGTAAAATTAGTAATGTCCTCTGAGCCACTAGACATAGAGAGTGAGGTCTGAAGTTCCTGACTCTTGCATAAAATGTGAGGCTGAGGGGATACACGTGAGATGACTCAACAGAGCGATCTGTGGGGGACAAAAGCCAACACTTCCAGGAGATCTACGACTTTACAAGAGGCAGCCAAGGAGCAGCCTCACAGGGAGCAGGCAGGAGAGGACGGACGATGTCCTCCAGCTGAAATATGTGACCGGCAGGAGGTGTGTGTGCTTTGCTGATGATAGACAGGAAAAACATCGAGAAAAGAAGAAACAATGAGACGGGTAAAGTGTCTGTGATGTAACACCGGGACGCAGAGAGGTACTAAGTCTCGATTTTCTTCAGCAGAGGGATGAGGCGAGTCCAGGTGGGGAAGGTTTGAGGCAGGGGAGAGATGAAGCCATAGACGGGTGAAACACTGTCAAACATGGTAAGTGGGTGCGAAAGCTGATGTCTGCTGACCAACACGTAGAGAGAAGGCAGCACGTCAGCTTTTCCTGTGATCAGACGTTCGTCACTCTCAGGGTAGTCGCCATTTTGAAGCAGGTTTGGTTTTGTAATTTTGATCATTTTGACTTTGGCTGATGTTTTAGTAAAATGTGAGTTGTTTTCCATCCATCATGTATAGATTTTCCATATAATTCAATTATAAAACATAAGTGTATCAGCCTCCAAAATCTAAGTCTATTTAGTATCTTTGCAGAGATTAATAATTTTCAGTTAACAATGTTCACCTTCTTAGCATTATCCATGTAAGTAGGTCCAGACTGAAATATCTAAACTACTGTAGATTACTATGAATCTTGATGTTTGTTCAAAGTGCCGCCATGCCTCAGGCTGTAGGCTCTTTGTCTTGTTTTGTTATTCCTTTTTTCTCCTGTCGTGTTATGCTTGTCCTTGTTTATTATATCTGTGACTTTGTAGTTTAAGCTGAATAGATTAGTCAATAAACAGCTTTTTTCGTACATAAATCTCCCAAATTTTCTGATGCCAGCCTCTCCAGTGTGAGCATTAGCTGCTTTTCTCGGTTTTCTGTGGTTGTCAATGGAGGACGTCATCATATTTTACAGACAAAACAATGAATTGATTAACTAACTGGCAGATGAGTTGACAGTGAAAATAAAGGTTAGTTGCAGCACTGGTTTAAAAGTTGTTGTCTGGAGGGAACTTTTAATGTTCTAGTGTTCAACAAGTAATAAAAGTAGTATTTCAGCTCAGCTTCAAAAAGCATGAAACTCACACCACCATCCATGTAATATTGAACTCCACACACCCTACGGGCTTGAAAGCACCTTCAGGAAGACTGTAATTACTGCCATAGATACAAGTTGTCAATCAAACACCTGACTGTACCAATCTTCCTCCAGGCCCCAATTCAGCTGTCTCTCTGCCTTCTGTCTGCACGTCCGTCTCTGGGTACTGAAAGCTGTGCGTCATGTTACCGTGGAGATGCGAGGTGTAAATGGAGGCGGTTGTCGTGTCACATGACACCCCGGCTCAGAATTCCCTCTTCTCCCAGGAAGGAACAGAGGACTCTTTCTCCCTCTCTTCCTCTCTCTTTTTTCTCTCCCCCCCCCCTGAAATGTGCCACTCTCTTCTTCTATCTTCCCACTCTCTCTTTAACTGCCACTGCTGTCTTCAGTTCCTTTCTCTTAAATCCATCCCTGCAACCTCCATCACACACACACACACTGGAGCGCACACACACCAAAATGACCTTTGACATCTTTAGCAATCTCAAGTCTCCCTGAATGTGCCTTAAAACAATGAAGACCCTCATGCACAAACAGGCACAATTACATACACAAACGCCTCTCACTCTTACCCCACTGTGCCTCCATAGAGCCACCCACGGGTGCACGGGGAGAAGAAGCACTCCACCACAGCATGGTGGAGCTCCTCTGCCGATGCCAAGCGGGCATGTCGAGCAGCACAGGCCCGCTCAGCATCTCTGAAGCCCTGCAGACCAGAGGAGTTCCTCAGGTCCAGCACGAACATTCGACCTGAGAGGAGAGAGAGCTGCTCAGTGTTGCACATTATTCCATCGATGCATTTGTTAACGAAGGACAATCACCTGCATGTCAGTGAACATAACTGGGATCAAGGGAAGTCTAACAAGGCTGATGACCATTTCACACATTTCACACGTCTGGTTAACTCTCCCTAGCACATATTCAGGCTTTTGAAGCATGACATAATTTTTGTGAATATTGGTTTTGGGCATCCATTGGAATAATTGTTCATACTTTGTGGTAGCAATTACACGTATCCATTATTTTGTCATCATGTTTTGTATATACTGTGATTGTTTTTCTATTGGTCTGTTCTGTACACACACCATCTATTTCCTGTCTGTCCTGCTCCTGAGCTTTCCTCCATTTTCCTCCTCTCTGAATCAAGGCTCTAAGGACAGAGGGTGTCCTATGCTGTAAAGATTGTGAAGCCCCGTGAGGCTGATCATATTTGTCATGTTGCACAATAAAAACAAAATTAACTTGACTTGACAAAGTACAAATTAGGATTTTAGGACTGACACCAAAATCTATATCCTGATTATGTGTGCATGAGACTGATTTTCATGAGAGAACAAATGCAGGTGTAAACCATTAATTAACCAAGAACACGTTTATTTTATATATATTTTTATAATATAAAAAAACGAACTGAATTAATGAAGCATAACACTTACAGTTTAACATCTGCGTCCTCCTCCTGTGATGGCTGGATGGCTACAGGTGTGATCAAGTTACTGAATCACCGGAGCCCTTCATTACCAGCTCATTGTCACGTCATTAGCTTTAAAGTCAATCAAGAAAATGTGACTTCATGTCTGAATATGTGAACTAAGCTGCGTCTGTGGAAGCCTGACACACATCCACATTACGCACAGCAAATGCCAAATGCGCGCAGCGGCAAGCGCATCTCCAATTTTAAGAAACTCCTTTTAATGGTCCAGTAAAAGCCTTTAATCAGGCTTGGGAACAAATATCGAGTTTATAATTTTATAAGTCCATATTTGTCATCAATTCCTCCTGCTGGACATTTAAACTTACCGTCCGCATTTACAACAGAGGTCACCGCGAGACAAGCCAGACACCCCAAGAGCGACACGACTCTTTGCTTACAACGATCCAGCATCTTTTCTTGTTTTTTTTTTTTTTTTTTTTGCGTCCTGGAGTTGAGGCTCACTTTTTTATGTTGTCCCAGTAATGATAATTAAAAAAAAGAACAAACAAACTTCCAAATGTCTTCCCAGTCTTGCAGGTGGAGCAAACTCCCGGCGCGCAGAGGAGGACGGAGCGGAGGAGGGAAGCTGCGTTTTGCGGTGCGGCGGAAGGAAAACGGTGAGCGCGGCGCAGGAGCGGGGCGCAGTTTATCTCCCACAAATAGTCGCCCTCGCAGGCAGATGGAGCGCCGGTGCGAAAACTCGCGTACCCCCGTTAGTAAATACGTCACGGCTCAAACTCCTGAAGGGTGGGCAAAAGGGCGGTCAGACAGACTGCAGGACTGCTCCTTTACAGAGAGAAGAAGAGGAGGAGGAGGAGGGTGGTAGACAAGCCGATGCTGGAGTGCCCTTGAGCAAGAGGATGGGTTATTTGTGAGCTGGCAGTGTAAATGTTAAAAAGGTGAGAAAGTGTTGTAGAATAACACAAGTGCACTGCTATTTAAAGACCACCTTAAGAGCCAGAGGCTAATGAGGGACTTCAGGTTCAGTGCGCTCACATGGAGCTGATCCTTTGAGCATCAGAATCTTAATTAAGGTTGGATTGTCCCCTCTGCAAGGCCAGACTTCCCTCTATTGGTTGGTGTGTGTGTGTGTGTGTCCCATTTGGTGAGGGAGATAAAGACGGATGACCACAGCCCATGGAGAGATTTTTGTTTCAGTGAACCTGCAAGCCAAGATAACCAACCCACGTAGTAAAAGTACATACAGGATCCACACCACTAAAAACCTAAAGCAACATTATAAAAACCTTTACACGTAGAGTAAAAGTTATCACAGCGTGCACATGTGCTTTATAAATGAATGCGCTTCTACACATTCAAGCAGTCACGTTTCTCATGAATCTTTATGCAAAGATGCATAAACATGTAAAATATAAGAGGGTAGATATTTCATGTTATGGGTTATCTAGAAAATGAAAGTTCATTCTTGACCTTGAAAAACAATAACTGATCAAACAACATCACCACAGTGTCCATTCAGGAGTTTTAGTAGCTTTCACATAATCTTCCTCGGCACATGGATGTCATTCAGCTGTCGTATAACTGTTGATGATTTCAGGGTTTTTTTTTCAGCTTTTAAACCAACATGGCTTAGGCGTCTATAAAATGATCACAAAAACTGACACTTGGTCATATCTACAATGTCATGACACCTGGGAAACTCCATCACTGAACAAGATCATGTGACGAAAGCTCCACAGCAGCTAGTGAGATTGTCTGTGGTGAAAAAAGTATTCATACTACAGTAAAAGTAGCAATACCACAATGAAAAAATACTCCATTACAAGTAAAAGCACTGCAATGAAAATAAGTTAAAGTATAATTAAAAAATGTAATTACAATATAGAAAGTATAAATACTCATTGGGGACTTGACTACTTGTTTTGTTTTCTCCAAACAAAACTCCAATCAAGCTCTCCTAAAAAGCAAACAAAAAAATGGTTCACTGCAATTTACCGAGGAAAAGCAGCAAATTGTCACACTGGAGAAGATGGAATTATATCAGCTGTAATTCTGTTCAGATGACTTGATCTAAAGCAGTAAATCAGAGAAATGAGACGGAGAGAAGAAGGTGAAAACACTTTGAGGAAGGGGCTGTTTTCATGCTTACGGCAGTATGATGATGGAGGTGATTTGAAAAGAGAGAAAACTGGCAACAGTGGGGGGCAGGAGCAAGGGTATACGTGTGTGTGTGTGCGTGCAAAAAACCCCACAAGATTTAAAATGGAGAAAACAACTGGAATTAGATATAAAAACAACAATAGAGATATTCCTTAAGGACTGACACCTTTATTGAGGAGCCGCATTACTCATTTCTTTCCATTTCTTTCTTTCACAGCCCAGATTTTTCGTTTTCATATATCTCTGTGTCATTTCCACCCCGATGGAGACGCCATGCTGCTGCTGCATTGTGGCTTTACCACTGATGGTTTTCCATTACAGCCACTCGTCTCTGTGTTTCTCTGTCACATATCTTCCACCCTGCTCATGCACCTCCCATACTTTCATCAGAGGATGACGGAGTTAAAGGTGGGCTAGGATCCTGACTCACTCAGAGAGGAGCATGTTTGGGAGGGGGGGTGATGGCTATTTTTGGGGAGGTGGGGTTCGTAGAGGGGTAGGGGAGAGGGATGGCGAGGAGGAGAGAGACGGTGATTCACACACACCTGAACATCTCAGAGGGACTGGTGAGAATTATGTTTGCTGCAGGTGTCGGTGGTAGTGGTGGGGGGGGGTCTGTTATGGGACACATCCAGACTTCACACAGGTGTGTAATATCACAGGACTTCCAGTACACACCCATCAGACGATCTGTGGAAGTAAACACACACACACACACACTCCGACCACACACCAACCGCAAGACGGCTCTGAGTATGTGCGAGACCGGTGACTTCCCATGTGAGACGCGTCCTGTCAGAGTGAGGTGTAGTGCAGGTGTGTGGTTGACTCAGAGGAAATCACTGGTCATACTGGTGCAGCCCAGGGACAGAGGGAGGTACGGCTTTGTCTCCATGGCAACAGCCTCCTCAACCTCCGTGAGGAGTCGGGTCCAGAAAAACAGGAACAGCTTTGAAAACCAAGAGTTGAAGCTGTGTGCAGAGAAAATTGGTTTTGAGGGAGATGATTGATGTGTGTGTATGTATGTGTGTGTCTTCCTGTGAGTGTGTGTGTCGCTGTCCTGTGAAAACCACGTATCTCCAAAATGTCAGCTTTTCCTGAGCTAAGGAAAACAGTCTTGTTTTCAGCTTAGTGGTAATTCACTTTTTGGGTAAACCAGTTGGTTTTTAGCAGGTTTATTTAGTTTAATGGCATAAGAGAAGTCCTCCCCAATTAATAAAACTTACATTTAACCCTTCAGTTAAACAGAAAAAACAAAAATCACAGAATGCAGAGATTCAAGGTTTTCAGTAGACAGTGAAAATAGTGTGTGTTCATGTGCCTCACAAGCAAGGCATGTTAAAATAGAAAAGATAATCAGATAAATATGAAATAGGATGAGTTAATGAATACAGATTATGACAAAAAAGACGACAATTTATGCAAAAAAAAGTCTTTAAATAAATTAGATGAAGCACAGAAGGTAATTCAAATCACTGTATCAGGAGCTGAGTGTATCAGAAGACTGTACAGAAACATTGTGTATTTAACAGAGACGGCCTTGCTTGACACCGGTGGA
The DNA here is from genome assembly GCA_023238725.1 of Scortum barcoo. Taxonomy (NCBI): domain Eukaryota; kingdom Metazoa; phylum Chordata; class Actinopteri; order Centrarchiformes; family Terapontidae; genus Scortum; species Scortum barcoo. Next base: position 11,214,686 of record CM041548.1, on the reverse strand, counting down.
GTCATCAGGACACATTCAACACTGAGCTGCCAGCCAGAGCCAAGTCAGGATGAGGAGGGCACAGAGCTATTCAAAGAAACTGAGATAATTAATTTGACTTTCGATGAGAGATTGTTAATTACCATGCAACGCAGTGAGACGGGGTGGCACGAGGATTGAAAATGTGTTGCACGCAGATGAAAGACTACATTTTAGCACAAGGCTCGTGAAATTTCAAATGTGCTCATGCCAGCATGCACACACAAAGTCTCTGAGTCATCTCTATCCGTGTGTATGTTACAGAATAAATGTATGAGCTTCAGGAATAATTTATAAGACTGTTGACTACAACTTTTTTATGACTGTTTACGGACAACCAAAATCAAAGCTGTGTTTTCTATAACATGGCCATAAATTCTTTGGTGTTAAATGTACCTGCCAGCAAAGTATCTGAAAAATGTAGATCCACAGACACGCAAAGGTAGTAGTGCTTTTACTTATATATGTTTTTGTATTTCTGATTTTCTTTATAAAGAAAACTCTTTAGTACACTTGTGATCATTGCTGAGGAGGCCCAGTGTAATTAAGAGATATTTGATTTAAGCAATTTTTCATGATTTTTTCATTTTTGGTGTACTTGTCAGTCCAAATAAATTCCAGAATAATTATTTCTCTCTCTCAGCCTTGTAATAACAACCCTTTCTAAATACCATATGGGACTTTTAATAGGGATCACAGGGTTAAAAGAAAATCCTGAGAAGCTACAACAATCTTAAGTAAAGGTGGCAGGCAGATCATGTTTCTAGGATGCCTCCCCTGAAAAGCTCCACCAATCAAATGATTATGATTTGGTTAGGTCTATGGTTAGGATTAAAGTTTGCCAACACAGCATATTTGCATGCTGCCTGACTCACCTGTGGTTTTAAATAAACAACAGGCATTAATGGCAGCACGGGATGTGTGTCTGTGCCATAGAATGTGCCACTAAATTATTCCAGTGAAACAGCACACACCCAACACCACGGCCCTGAAACCACCACACCTCAATATAACCTGAAAATACACCTGTGTTACACAAATCAAAGTGTCGGCCATGAGAAAAGTATCATAGCAAGATCATCCTACTACTGACTGAGAAAAAGGACAACCTGTGTAGCCATGGCTGTATCAAGCTTTCCTCCCCCCTTCTGTAGACTGGGATCTTCAGTTTTTTAAAACTTGTCAGTGTGGGACAATTACACCTTTCCTTTCCTATAGGCAATGTAGAATGACTCGGCAGCAAAAGCTGTGACTGATAATGACATTGATGTTGGATCTGTTCGAGTGTCCCAGTAAGTCATGACAGTGAGCCAGCATGCACAACACCAGGGCCCTGAAACTGAAGCAGCAAAATGGACTTCATCCGTCATTCATTTTTATTATTTAAACGTCTGATTTTCTTACTGTGACAGGTCAAAATGTCTGTAGTGAAATGAACCTGCTGACACGCAGTGAACTTGTGGATCTGAACCATGTCTGAAGTCTTTGGACACATCTGCTGTATCTGTTGTTTGTCTGTATTTGTTTACTTAAGTAAATTCATTAAAAGCAACGATATTACACCAGAAATACGCCAATACATGTATAAATGTCTTTCTATAAATTTGTATTTAAGTAAGAATGCATGCAGAAGTATTGTACATACAGGACCAAAAACAAAATTATGCAGAATGGCAGAGGCTGAGAGTAATTGAGTGCTTTACTCAGTACTGTACTTACAAACAAATTTATGGGATTTGAGTATTTTCATTTTATGCAGCTTTGTTCTTCTATACCACTACGTCTCAGGGGTAGATTTACTTTTAATTATACTACAAATGTCTGACATCCTTAGTTACTTTTCCTTTGTCCAGTGAAAACCATTCATCTGTTCATCAAATCTGTTGATTTTTAAAGTAGCTATAGCTGTCTGATAAATGTAGCGATGTAAAAAGTACAGTATTTCCCTGTGATATGTAGTGGTAAAGAAGTATAAAGAAGCAGAAAATGCAGATACTAAAGAAAAGTAGAAAAGTCCAAAACAGTTGTACAGTATTTTAATAAATGTGCTGAGTTACTTTGCACCACTGCATGAGTAAACATTGTGTCCAACAGTTTTAACAGTACAGGGTGAGCAGGCTGGTTGCAGAAGAGCTCCCTCTTGCTGCAGAAGTTGAGAACAACTGTAAAGATATTTCATTCTGGATGTGTAACTCACACTCAAGTCTGTCTGCAGCCATGTCTGTAAAACCTGCAATATCAGTGGTGGAAGAAACACTTAGATCCTTTACTTTAACAGCAATAATAGCAACAGTGTAAAAATACACCATCATGCATTCACAATCTTACTTAAGTAAAGAAGATAAGTATTATCAACTTAAATTGAATCACGGAGGTATCCGTCCGTGTCAAAGTATCAAAAGCTACAGTACTCCTTATGCTATGGATATTTTAGTGTTATATGCATGTATATTATAAGAAGTTGCATTATAGTTTTCTTCGATGAGCTGGAGAGCAATTTAACTACCCTTTTCTGTTTGTTTTTGTTGTTGTTATTCTATGGTTGGGCAACAAAATCTGAAAAAAATCATATTTACCTATTTCTGTCTATTAATTTATCCCAGAACCTTCCTTTCTTAAAACAAGTGAAACAAATGTACCAATAAAAATATTTTAAGTTGTTTTTAATACATCTTAAAACATTTTAATACAATTAAAAATCAGTGTCTGTATGTTGAGGCAAGAAACATTGAGGCAGATGGCTGCACTAAAATAAAGAAAAATAAAATGAATCATTAGAAAATATTTAAATAAATTGATTTGCACTTAAAACTGGTCAAAATAATCTTACTGAACTGGCAGATAATAACTAAAACTTAAATTACTCAATAAGAAGGAGATTTGTACTGAACAAGGAATTGTCTTGTATATGAAAAAT